>CM059973.1:86129140-86816640 GCA_030490835.1 Annona cherimola | reverse complement strand
CCAGCCAGCATACATATTGGTAAGGCTGCCTGGTGTTCTCTTAAACCAATACAGTCATGCACCACATTTTTTAAGTTGGGTACAATATTAGCTCATCAAACAATACACTTGAATGAAACATGTAGTTGATTTCATTATAATTGCATTTGAATAAGAGATCACAGAAAGAAAAATAAACTCACCGAGGATTGTTTGCATCTTTAACAATTAAACGCCTTAAAGCACACAAATATATATGATGTTGTACTTTCCTCACTAGCCATTCCAGAGAGGACCTCTCCTGGCATGGAAATGAATGCCTGCAGCAATAGCCATGCCCAAATTCCAGTCAGGATAGAGATAAAAGCACAATTGAAAAATAAAATAATGTTTATTGTAACTACTAAGCAAAAACTTGCTGTATCATGATATTATATATATAACAACAAAGGTAAATTTCATCCATGTTGACACTAGATTCCTATTAACCATTCATTAAAAATTAAGCAAATCATTGCCTCTGAAGGACCACTTCTCTAGTTCCTCTTAAATAAAGACACCAGTACACCACTCTGACCACTACCTGAAAGGCATCACCTTTGAAGGAAATCCCTTGTGCAAATGACAAGTTGAACACTAAAAAGATTAACCATATCCATAAGAAAATAAAATAAAATCTACTCTACACCACATATCTTGAAAGCACAATTGTGGTTTCAAATGTATGACATGCTAGATACATTTTCAGAAATACACCAAATAACTTACCAACAAAGAATATCCCATGTAAATAAACCACGTAGGCTTGCTGTCATGATTTTTACCCTCTCAACCACATCTCCTAAAACACTATTTTACATCTCAAGATATGAAATTCCTCAAGCTATGTTGAATTTGGATTTTCGGATCCCGGAAGATAACAGTACTGGCATTGAATTAGTAACCCTAATAACTTATTTGCTAAATAAATGAATTTGTGGAGACTTCTCCATGAGGAGTCACTGACTCACTGCTTCCTTTCCAGTGACAAAGACAGTTTGCCCTGAAATAAAGTGCAGGGTAAAAAGAAATAGCAAACTCAGATTTGAATGCATATTTCCAAGGAAATTTCAATCTGGAGCAGTCTCATATAGCCCCAGTTAGGTGTGTTAATGGTCATGGTTAACCCGTTAACCCGCTCGTTCAACCCGTTAATAAATGGGTTTGGGTTGGAATTTTTGAATAAATGAGTTATGATCCGCCAACCCGTTCAACCATTTAATTAAATAAACGGATTAGGATTGAGACTTCGCAACCCGTCAACCCGTCCAACCCGTATAACTCATTTAATATAATATATATGTAATATTTATAACAGGAATTGGCATTAAAGAGATGACTTGAGATTGGAGTTGATGTTTTCAAGCCAAAATAAATTAAATTCAGATATGTTAGCTTCGAATTATTTAATTTATTTAAATTTACATACTTTATTAAAGATTTTTAGCATGAAAATTAGTAACGAACACAACCCGTTAACAACCCGTTAACCCGTTTATTAAATAGGTTGTAAATGGGTTAGGGTTGAAGTTTTTTAAATGGGTTAATAAACGGATTAAGGTTGAGATATATTAAATGGGTTAGGTTTAGGATTAGGCTCCAACCCGTTCAACCCGATCCGTTAACACCCCTAGCCCCAGTCCACCATTATTCATCTAGGATGCTCTAAGTTCAACAAACAGACCTCAGTCCAACTTCGAGATATTTTATGAAAAGGTTTTAAGGGATTTTTGCAAATATGTCTACGAAGTTTGACCAATATTGCATCCATGTTCTAAAGTTTGCCGATATTGCAAATATGCCTATAAAATTCATATGAAATTACAAGTGCGTTCCTTCTGGCAGAACGCCATTAGAATTTTCTATAAAATGATGACAAGACCCTTTACGCCAAATGATACACTTGCAATTTTTCAAGTATTGTAGATATATTTGCTATTTCATTATTTTATATATTTATATATACATATTATTTTATATTTTTTGCAAATATGCTTATAATATTTGCAAAAATTATAAGTGTATCACTTGGCTTAAAGGGTATTATCGTCATTTTACAAAAAAATCCTAATGGCGTCATAATGAAAGGAACATGCTTGCAATTTCATACAAATGTTGTGAGCATATTTGCAATATCAGCAAACTTAGGAACATGAATGCAATATTGGTCAAATGTTGTAGGCGTATTTGCAAAAATCTCAAAGGTTAATTAATTGAGAGGATCTCAACTATAGCCAATCTCTAGGCACCCGACTAAAAAGTTCATTAAAGAAAAATACAGAATAATTAAGAAGAATCAAATTGGTCGATAAATAATCAGTTTTCCATTCCAATATATGCACCTCGTGACTTCATGCTAAGAATTTGTCGCTTCACACGTTAAACATGCATTAAGAAAACAAACATAAGAACCCACAAAGCATTCATTAGATCCCTGAATATGAAATACAGGTATATAAAACCTACAGTGTGACTGCATGTATCTAAAACTAATTAACAAGTAGATTGTTACGCCCTAATCAGTTTTCACCTTGTCTAAAAATTCATTGAAAGACTCATACCTAAGAGAATTTCCAGCTTCAACAATTCCACCAATATATACATCGTTTGGGAAGATCTGAAAATGTCAGACAAAAATTGGACATGTCTATCAACAAAACATAAATCGCATAACTAAATCAGTTGAAAATAAGATGGTTCATTCATAAAGTTAAATGAGCTCTAAGTCAAATCAGTAATCCTAAGTCCTAACCCAACTAGAATCATCAAGAAGCTGTAGTTACATATTATATATCCGTTGTGCTTGATAACCATTATAAAGGATCAAGCACACTACGTAACATTCTACTTTAAAAATTAAAAATACAAATACATAGATCTCATGGAGTGATTGCCATGACTAGAATGTGGACAAGTGGCTAGAAATAATTGTAAATACAAACACCAAACTTTAGTAGATCACTCATAATTGACCTCCAAAAAGCAAATTTCAAAAAGCAAGAGAAATACCTCAACATTCTTTAGCTGCATTGTCCCAGGCATAACTTCAATCATCAGCTCATGATCTAGTGCAAATGGCACAGTAACACATGCCATCAGCTGCTTGCATAGCAACCCATCCAAAATTGGGAAAACTGTTTTCAGTGACAATCTAATGAAGCTTCCTTCAAACTTGATGACTTTCACACCAGATAGTACATCCTCGATCTGTCTTACAGCTTCAACTCTAAAAGTATAACAAAACATTCAAGTGTGTGACATTAGGAGCGTAAAAAGAGAGCAACTCATGTAAGAAATGACTATTATGCACAGAAACAATTTATTACTTCAAGGACAATAGTTTGGATAGTCATTGTTAACTGAAACATGACACCAAATCATTAACAGAGAGAGGAGAATGTACACAAGAAAAAAAAGACAAATCAATGGCAAAGTAGAATGTATGCTAGCAGTTCAAAACCAATTCCTACTGTGAGAATCAAAAGATAAAATATGAGTTTCAACGAAACACCATTATGGGGAGCATCAGAGGAAGAGACAGACAGCAAACAATCAAGTTTCTTTCCAATAGTGATTTCTTGTATTATTACCGTGTTAGTCATAAACGCAAATGTTTGTAAATTTACATTACATTATGATCTATATGGCCCGCTGTCATTGAGTTGAGGAACTGGGATCATGTGCACTCTCTATGACAAAAAAGATAAATGTATGCAATCAGCTCCACCAGATATAAAGTGTATATACCCTAGAGTTATTCATAAGTCCGTGACAGCAGCATTCCACAGCAAGCTTATGCATCGCTCTATAAGATCTATCGGACTAAATGTAAAGATCAACCACCAATCAAAAAGAAAGCATCAACCAAGTTCTGCTACCTTTGGAAAGTTTGCTGAAGATCCACCAATGACTCCAAAAAAATATTACTCCCTTGAAGCAAACCATAGATTTCCAGAATCTAAATAAAATGAATAAAAATTAGAACGTCATGTCCGGTATTATTTACATCAGATGGAAAAACAAACTTCAGGAATTAATGTCAGCAGAACCAGACAATTTGGCTAACATAAATTTGCAACTGCAAAATGTCACCAGATAATGCCTACCTAGAATGCTAGCAGTTCAACACTCTCTCTTCTAATAAAACAAGAAAAACCAGCATCAATTGGATAAGAAAGCAAAATAATTCTGAAAAAATTAATAGTAGCAATCTTCATCACATAAAACCCAAGGTTATTGTATCTGTAACTAGTAGCATGCAAAAATAGGCAAACAACACAGGACACTGAGAAATAGAGACAGTTGTTATTGACTCATTAACCTATAATGGCAAGTTGAATTCACTTTCCGTAAGAGATAAAACACATCAACCAGATCATAGGAAAGTCTGTGGCCACTCCATGGCCAAGTTTGCATGATAATTTAATTTAGCTTTTTTACTTTGTATGGCAGAAATTTCAAGCAACAATCCTTACCAAGTTAGAATGTCCCAGTGGCAATTCCACATTAATTCTTCAATGTCTTAGACTAACATACATTGGGGATGCTTCTATGAAACCCACTTCATTTTTAAAATCTTACGAATTGATAAAAAATCCACTCCATCAATTGTATTTAGCATCATTCATAGTCTCGTGGAAATCCTTTTATTTTTTTAAATTTCACTGTATGAGGGTCCCATCTATAAATGTGTAAAATCAACATAATAAAATGATTCAATATTAAAATATCAACTTTAAAGTAGTTTTTTCAACATCTAAACCATCTAAAATATCAATAATATGTAGATAAATGATCCTATAAAGTATTATTACATTCTAATACATGTGTGAATGAATCTAAGCGTTTTTCATAATTTACAGATGAATGCACCCATTTTTGAGCAAATGTGGCCTATCCATATATTGGATTGAGATGAAACTTGGTCTCCTAGCTAAACAAATGGCGTAAAATACAATGAATGGATTGAATTTTCCTTCAATGATCAACATTTCAAAAATGAAAAGGGTTTCACGAAATCACTTCTATGAAACCGGGGTTTCATAGAAGTATTCCCAAACATACATAGACAAACTCAACAGTGATGCAAAAGGGTCAGTTTGTACTAATCTTTATTTGCTAGGCTACAGAAATACTCACTAGATTAACTCTCAAAGAGACAAGAAATTTGGCTATTTTAAGCCAACTTTCAACCCAAGTAAATAAATAAATAAAATCATCTCAATCGCAAATATTGCCTGGGGAGTGAAAATTTTGCTTCCTTTCTATAATTTACAATCAGATAGATTAGTAGAAGGATAGATCTAGAAATGAAAGAACTTGGTAAAATCTAAAGATCGAATAAAAAGGTAATTAGATGAAGGAAACTAGACGATGGATGGTTTTTTCATGTTTTCCAAAGTCATACTATAAAGCTGTGACCAAATTCAAGTTAAAGAAACAAAGTAGCAAGCAGAATCAAACGCAACATCCATAGAGACTGTTTAAAAATACTGGAGAGCAGGGGGCCAATTTGAAATGAGGGGGGTCAGTCATCTTGATAAGTTAATTGCAGCAAAAGAGGTAGATAATTGGCTGACAAAAATCATGGATATCAACAGCACACAGAGAAAAGCCCATACTAATTCTCCTTCTAATTAAATAATCACAGAGATAATTGTTAACGAATTCTTATACTAATTTACATGGTGACAATGTAGACACTAGACACCAACATATTCCATCCCAATTTACCAACAGAATTCTATTTTTGTGTAGCATATGGCTCAAATGTCAGAAGGCACATCTCAAAGTTGTACCCTTTTGGAGAACTGATTAGCCTTACCTGATATTCCACAGAGTTGCAACATCCGTTGTTTCTGCCATCTACAAAATTCTCTGGGCCCTGAAATGCAACTATGGGAGTCATACTACAAACATGTGACAGTTAGTCATCAGCAAAATCTGGACAGGCCTGAGAGCATACATACAACATATTTACCTCAAACTAACAGAGCTTCAAATTGATAAATACTTTCTTCTACTCAAAATATGAAACTACTATTCATTGCTGTGTTACAATCAAAATACTGAAGAAGAAGATGCACCACGCAACTCTTTGATGTAAATTTTCCAAAAAAGCTGACAACCTCAGAATAACAAGATTCAACAAAGCATGATAGAATCTTAACTGAATAATTGGACAGAATGACAACAAAATGAAACCACCTATTGGATGCACTTGTACTACAGTGAATAAGCAATGTAATAAGATACTATTTCTAGTTCATTATTTTCATTTCAAGGGCATTGAGCAACAATAGAACGCAGATTAGGACAGTCCACAAACTGTCATGCGGCAATTGTCGTGTCTATTGGTTAGCATGCTAATCATTACTTTAATGGTTAACATGCTAACCAATACTGCAAACTGTCACCACATGGTAGTTTGGGCATTGTTGTAATCCGTGACCACAACAATGCCCCAAGTTACATATTGGATTAAGTAGATGCAAGTTGAAGAAATATGAAAGTGGTTCAAGGTTAGTATAATAACAAAAACTATACAGTTGAAGAAATATGAAAGTGGTTCAAGGTTAGTATAATAACAAAAACTATATAGTTGAAGAAATATGAAAGTGGTTGAAGGTTAGTATAATAACAAAAACTTTACAGTTGAAGAAATATCAGAGTGGTTCAAGGTTAGTATAATAAAAAAAACTTTTCAGTGAGAATTTGATTCATATTTATAGAAGTCCTTTCTCTATGAGAAAAGTGTGACTATACTGCTAGTTTAAAAGGGCTGACAAATTTTCAAATTTCGGATGAAAACGGAAAGGATCCCTGAAACTCCAAGTTTCAAACTTGACCCGGAAACAATTTTAAACATGCCCTTTGGCTTAAACCATGACATTATGGGGGAAGAACTAGCAACAACAACAACAAAATTAGAAAGAGAGCAGATTCAAAATGAAATTTCTTCCACAGAACCTTAGTACTAAACTTTCCTATGGACATAATCATGATTTACCAACCTGTGCATTGTGGAAGTTTAACATAGTATCCAGCAATTCCAGATTGCCCTCCAATTTGATAGAATCTGCAAATGCCAATTTGTTGATCGCCATAACCAACTGTGGAAAGGAATACCAGCAGAATAAAACTATAATGAACGCACCTTGTCGATATGTTTCATTAAGGAGTTTGATTTCTTCAGAGATCTTTGCTCTCTCTGCCTTAGCAGAATTGAGCTCCTCCTCCACTTGTTCCACGTACGAATCTATACAGGCACGAGATGGCAAATCATGTCAGAGAATTTTCATTTTTTATTTTTACCAACTCTTCACTGCTAACAAGATTTTCCTTTTACTCTACCATCCGTCCACCTGTGCCATGCTGATGACACTACAACAAAAGTTTCCAAGCAACGGTCGTCATTAAGGGCTATATTTTGGATAGACTCGGAGTTTACAGGAATCTACAACAACTAAAACGCAACGAGCCAAATATTCATATCGAATGGATCAGGAAGATCGGGAAAACATTTATTAACTGACATTTACATAGTGCACGGCTGAATTGGGATTTTAAACTACCATTGGCAGATGTGTTGGAATTCATTCGTCTTGCCTTTTTCAGGAATGCATAGACCTAGCTAATTGGCATTGTTAATCTGCACAGCACTTTCATATCTCAAATTCGTCATCTTTTGTTCCATGTCGATGCAAAAAAGAACGAAGGAAAAATAGACAAACATGAAGAGAACATAAAGAAGGAAAAGATACCCAAATCCGCAAGCGCGAAGTCTGAGAACTCCGATTCAATCTGCTTGAATTTGCTCTGTACAGAAGAAAAAGAACGGAGTCATGTGAGTCAGAATGACAGAAGGGCAAAGACGTTGACGGATCCAAGACCTCGAGATGGAGAAGGCAATCCTTGAGTGATTCGCTGGAGGAGCTGGGGGAGTCATTTTGGATGAGGGCCGAAAACTCCTTGAGCCGACTGCAAATGAGAACAGAGTAGTTTCAGAACGGCATCGAAGAAAACAAGCAGAACTGGGAATAGAGACCTGCGGATGCCGTCGGGATCAAGCGGGCGGTCCGCGATCGTTCCTTCCATCTCGTTCGCGCGGCGCGAACCGGAAACTACAGATTTTAGTTTCCCGCCCTTGCTCTCTCCTAGCTTAGCACCGCTCAATCGGTTCCCGCCCAGTGTTGTCGGTTTGGGTTAATGTAACATGACATGCTTAATGATTAAAGGCATATTTGTATACTGTAAAAACTTTTAAAAACTTTTGGGGTGTGTTTGGTTGGGGGTAAAACTTTTGATGAAAAGTTTTTGAGATAGAAGTTGTCACATTGATAGAAAATGATGTGATATAATAGGAGTAATGATGAGAAGTAAAGAGAATAAAGTTAAAATAGATAAGTTAGTTGTATAGATAGTTGTGTAGAAATGATTGAAAAGTATGGTAGTTTGTATAGAAAAATGTGAAAAAATAATTAAAAAATAGAGTAGTTATGAAGAGTAAAAAGTTTTATATTGAAAAGTTTTAGTTGACATATTTATATCTCAAACAAACACACCCTTGAAATATGATCTTATACTACAATGATACTCGTTTTTAAAATTTTAAAAAAAATATTTAAGAATCTCCAAAAATAATAAAATTTAATATATATGTTCAATACACTTAGATTAATATTTGCGTAATAAAATTTTTAAAAATAAAAATAAATAGGTATAGCATAGGATCATATTCCAAAACTTTTAGATTTAAAATTTTTAATTACTTATCATTATTATATTTTTAATCATTTATTTATATTTTCATATATATATATATATAGCTTTTTTTTACTTTTTGATTATTATACATAATTACATATACAACTAACTTATCTGTCTTAACTTTATTATTTTTGTCAGTGAGGTTTTGCCTTTTTGGTAACCTCCGTTTCTAATACAGTGCAAACGGGAGTTTGAGTCGCAGTGCCACAAGAATTGCATAGTGTAAAATCTGTGACAGTTGTCTCCTTTAGTGGTGTAGGAGTGTCCACCGTAGAAAATAAATTATAAATATTGTTAGATATATATTAATATATTATAGAAAATTTGTACGAATCTCTTAAGATATCGCAAGAATGTCTCGATGCTTAGTTGGTAAAAATTAGTTTGGATGATTATAAAATACACATAATTTTTTTATTTTATTTTTACTTATGGTTATTGGCCTTAGATCATTTTATTTCGATTCAAAAACTTTTTTATTAAAAAATTGTCATTCAAAAAATTTATCACCTCCTAGACACACACTTAAATATTTTTCCATAATGTTAATGTTTTTGAGCAATTTTCAAATATACATACTTAGTTTGATCAAAATTGCAAATATACATTTGTAGTTTTGGAAATTGTAAATAAGCTCCACAAAGTTTAACTATGATTGCAAATAACTTCCATACCATTATAACATCATCATAGTTTGAATGTATTCGTAAAAATATGCAAACTATGCGAGTATATTTGCAATTTCAAAAATTAAGCGGTATACTTAACTTTTGCAAATAACCTTATATAGTTTTACCGTAGTAACAAATAATTCATATACCATGACGATACAATAACGACTCAATAATGATATAACAACAACATAAGGGTTATTTACAAGTATGGTTAAATTATGTTAGGGTTATTTGTAATTTTTAAAACTATAGAAGTATGTTTCTTATTTTAATTAAACTAAGTGAGTATATTTAAAAATTATTATTTTTTATTCCATCACCCAAGAAACTATGGTCCTTCTATAATATTTTTGAGTTGGCAGCGAAGTAGCGTTTGTTAATATGGTTAGTGATAAAGTGGTGAAAAAATATTTTAAAAGTATGAGCAATGATATAATATGATAAAATAAATTTAATATATATAATAGTTGCATAAAAATAATTAGAATATTAGGTTAAATTTTAAGAAAAAGGTAAAGTTATTAAAAAATCAAAACAAAATCACTTTTAGTTAGATATATTGATGAGAGAAATCAATATCTCACGACTTATATTACCAAACATTCCGTTGACCATAAGTAAAGAATTGACAAAAGTACATTAGTAGATATTACAGGTGTTAATAGATTGGGTTGGATGGATTATAACATAATCCAAATCCTAACTTGTTTAAATTTTTTTAATTCCGATTCACTTATTAACTTATTTAAAAAAATTTAAGTTGACCAATTTATGACCTGCTTAATGGGCTAGCGAGTTGTTAACCAGTCGTGCATGCATGTTATAAATAAGTCGCAATCAAGTTAATAAAAAATTAAGTATGTGTTGTTTGTAATTATCGCAGTGAATTAATCTATACCAACGGGATATATAGCATAACTTGATTTTCGATAGGAGATAACAACTCAACGAGAGAAAAAAAGATGATAGAAAAGATGAAATAATAATTAAGATGAAGAAAGGAATACCTATAAAAGATGATAGAAAAGAGGAAATAATAATAAAGATGAAAAAAGTAATACCCATTGAAGGAAAAGAAAGATGAAATGAATGAAAGTGGGAAAAGGAAAAGGTGAAAACAATAAAATGGATAGAAAAAGAGGTGACTGGAGACCGAGAGGAAAAAAGATGAGTGAGAGTGATATAGAAGAAAGAAAAGTTCTATAGTCCGTACTTGAAGACAGCGGCATGGACAACTATGGCAACACCATGGCATGGCATGGTAGTAGAAAAATGTTATAAAATTCTAGATAGATGGAGGAAAATATGAAATTGAAATGAAAAAAATAAATCTAGGATTTATAAAATATATATACTCATTCGGCTGTAGATGAGCTTATGAGTTAAATAAGTTAAATCTAGCAGCTACCGGGAGAGGCCACGTGAACATGAACTCAACCGCTGGGAAGGGCATGAAATCCGTTTCCATGCATCGTTTCCAAACGCGATACACATTTATTCCTTTGCTGGGGAAATTCACGATCAGTGTTTTTTGGAACACTTGGATTCGCTTTCATTGTTTTAAACTGTTGTCTGGCCAGTGCCAGCCAGTGTTCGCGTTAACAGGAAAAAAATTAAATTTATTGGCTATTTATAAAAAAAAAAAAAATCGTACTCGTCAGAAAATTTTGCTACCACGAAAAAAAAAAAGAAATAAAATAAAATAAATGAACAATAATAAAAATGAATATAAAAAAATGTATTCAAAGCATAAAAATTAGGAAACAGAGTTCACATCGATTAGGTATTTTAGAAATGTAATTAGCAGCTTACTCGCGGTAAAGTTTTTCGTGGTTGAAATAAAATAAAAAATAGATAAAACAGCTCTCGAAATAGATTTAAATAATCTGCTAATTTATTTCATTCGGTAGTGGTGATATTTTATTTAGAAATTTATTTTTGTTTAAAAAATACTTAATAATTGTAGTCAGGATACATTTCATATGATAAGAAAAAACTATCTAATTAACTACATTACTTTTTTACATAAAAAAATATCTCACTTTTTTATTATTATCTATGCACTAGAATCATTTTTTCATGTCTTCAGTATATCGTGTCTATTTTTCTTATTGTATGTGTTCTTAATCACTGTCCTTATCATATTAAACCTCTCTCACTTTTAAAACCGTGTTTCTTATATTTTTTCTGTGTTTTTTTACATCACACTAAATGCACCTTTAATCCAAACAAATTGCAAAACTAAGAAAATTATATCTCAGGGTGAATCTGATATATTATATCTTTGTTAAATTAAATTATTTGTTAATATTACGTAAATAGGATAAGGCATCATGGGATTTAATTTGGTTTCATTTTAGCATTCCATTAGTATTTTTTGATAGCATTCCATTAGCTGTGTATGAAAGCATTTAAAATTATATTTGAATTCTAATCCGAACACCATTTCTAATGCCATTCACATATAAAATTTTACATGAAAATTTGTATATTAATTATAGACACCCATGCAATTAATAAGATAAAAAACAACAAGCACAGTGACAATATTTAGAAATTACACTTATTCTTAGTTTATTTGCTAAAAGTGAAAAGGTACGTATTCTAATTTTTTATTCTTGGAATTAGGGGATGTTTGGATAGGTGTAAAATGATGGGATTGTGGGAAAGGGTGGAAAATGAAAAAGAGAATTTTTTGAAAAATGTGTGATTGATAGAAAATGATAGATGTATAGTTGGAATAAATAGGTTTGTTGTATATAGTTGATAGGGAAAATGATTGGAATGTAGGGGTAAAAGTGGAAAAAATAGTATGATTGATAGAATAATAATTAGCATTGGGAAACGAAATACCATGGAAAAACTATGGTTACCATGGTGGGACGTTACCAAACGTCCCCTTAGTTTGCATAGCATTGGAAACATTAATTTAATATGAGGGAATTTGTTTAGTAATTAACGTGTATCAAGTTATTACGTCTACACGAAAGTACTCCCCGCAGAAAAAAAAAATGGTACTGGTGTTGAGTTTTGACGCAAATAAAATATTTTTAAAATTTTAATCAGTACAAAATATATAAAAAATCACTACGTACGTCCACGCAGTATGAAATGCTCTACGCAAAATGCAGGGTAGTGCTTAGGGTGCAACTTGGCCCCGTGAAATTCGAAATTCGGATTTACCTTAACCATAACCTTAATTCTATTTACAAAACATCAACCCTAACTTAAACCCTAACTCTATATGTAAAATCTAAACCCTAATCCTATTTTTAAAAATCGGGTTTGGGTTGGATAAATTTACATTTTATTTCAGAGTGATAGGTTTAAATTTTTATATAAATGTACAATAATAACAAATTATATAAGTAAATATAATACTATAGATTAAACCACATATTTTTAGAAAATATAATAATATAAAGAAAATGAGTGATCATATTAGCCCGGGCTAAGCAAATGTGTGTATATACACATATCCAAAAATTATAAAACTTATTTTATACGTTAAATAAACTTAGATAAACAAGTGTTTGAAAAAAAATAAAAAATTATTATAAATGAATTTTTTGAAATAGACTAAGTGGGACATTTGCTTAGCCTGGGCTAATAAAATCATTCATCTATAGATAATATCTTTAGAAAAGTTTAACATAAAAAAAGATAAATGAAGAAAATTATAGAAATAAAAGATAAATATAAATGAAAATAATATACTTTATTTATAATATAATTACAATATGACAAACATGTATTTATAAATATAAATAACATAAAATATAAAAATATATTATTTAGATATTATATATAAAATATATTTTATAATACATATAAAATAGATATCGGGCTCAGGTTCACTCGAATCCTAACCCAATCATATCTACAAATCGGATTCATCTAGATCGAGTTTTTTGGGCTCGGATTGTAGAAAAATAAGTTCTAATGCAGCTAAAAATTGGGTTCGGTGGGCCGGATTCGGACTTAACCCAGCCCAAGTTGCACCCCTACTAGCGCTATTGGTGAAATGATATCATTTTTTTTTTAAAAATTCCTAATAAATTTCCTTATCAAAAGCATTTGAATGAGAAATATACAGTCGATACTTTCACGCAGAAGTACTCGCTCCCTGCAAAACGCGTGGTGCTGCTGACATAAATAATATAATATGATTTTTAATTTCATAATAAAACGTGATTCTACTGATGGTCGGGGAAGCGAGAAGACAGTTCCGCAGCATCCTGCAGAAACTTGAAAGGTCACCTCACCCTCTCTTCACTGAATATTTCAATGTTCACGGGATGCAGACATAAAATTCTGTGCTGTTACTGTCAATTCTCTGCTACTGGTTGTAATTCACACATTGGATTTTAATGGATGGAGGTGTAATGTCCAGCATAGGATTTGTTGTCTGCGTACAGAGTACTACAATCTTAGGGGTGGGAAGCTTTCCCTCTTGTGCCTCGTGCTTATCGACCTTGCACCGATAAATACGTGCACACGCTCTCTCAGCGGCAGCCGCAAACTACGACACAAGCAGACAGAGAAATGCTGCTCCGGAGCTGCAGTGTGGCCAGTCTCCGGCCCCAGTCCGGCCGCGTCACTCCCAGACCTTCGGTGCATCTCCGGAGCACCCGCCTGTCCGTCTCCTGCTCTTCGTCTTCTTCCGCAAGGGGCCCAGATCTGGCACCGACTTCCGCCGGAGATAGCCGGCCCGCTTCGGAGTCTTCGCCGGCGGAGCAGCTGAGGATGGGGAGGTTGGCGGACGACGGACTGTCGTACAAGGAAAACATCATCGTTCGGAGCTACGAGGTCGGGAGTAACAAGACTGCTACTGTCGAGACAATGGCCAATCTGCTGCAGGTGGGTCGGATCGCAGTCCATTCGAGCTTCGCGACCTCAAGGGGTTGTTTCATATTTTACATAAGCGGGCATGTTGTTCTAAAATCACAAATTATCCTTAAAACGTCTCCGTAAAACTCATGATATATACACGGATCGCAGTCCATTCGAGCTTCGCGACTTCAAGGGGTTTTTTCATATTTTACATAAGCGGGCATGTTGTTCTAAAATCATAAATTATCCTTAAAACGTCTCCGTAAAACTCATGATATATACACGGCCTTTTCAGTGAAAGTGTGGTTGGGAATGGTTAAAATTTTTGATGAAAAAATTTTAAAAGTAAAAATTGTCAAATAATGTAATATGACAGGGGTAATGATGAGTAATAAAGATGATAAAATTAAAATAGATAAGTTAATTTTGTGGGTAGTTATGTAGAAATGATTAAAAAATATGGTAATTGTGTAGGAAAATGTGAAAAAATAATTAAAAAATATGATAGTTGTGGAGAGTGAAAAGTTTTAAATTAAAAAATTTTAACTTGACATTTTTTAACCATTGCCAAACATATCCTAAGATTTTTAAAAAACAAAAGTTCCCTTCCTTTTTACAAGGACTTGACACCTTAACTATTTATTATCCTAATTTTTCTAGGTAAGTAATCTTCAATTTTTTGTTTTCAATAAATACGTGGGCTTTATCGAGATCTTTCTCATATGAAATTCGACTTTTTGGATTTCTTTGATATTTTTTAACATTTGAAAATTAAAAACAAAAAAAAGAACGGCACATACCATGCTTATTTTATTGTTTTTAAAATTCAAGTAAAATATTGAATTTAAAATAGGGAAGGAGGAATACAAAATAATTTTGACAATAGCAATTCACAAGGATGACCCATTTTCTCTTATTACCTTTAAACTATAATAATTTTCCTATCTTTTCATAAAATTACTCTATTTATTTAATCTGTGTTATCTTTACTCGTAATTATTATCTTATTTTTTAAATTTTTTTGATTTTTCCTTTTACCAAACAGACCCTTATATTAATTCTTTAAAAATTGAATAAAATAACTTTTGCGGTTTTAAAAAATTTTTGTAACAAGAAGTATTAATAAGCATGGCAGTCGACTTGTGTATCTAAGGGGGGAAAAAGATAAAATCAATCTAAAAATTATCCTACTTTACAATTTCATGAAGGTCAATTTTGACATTTTTGCAATTTACGCCGATTAAGATCTGAGCGACTATGATCGTCGTGTTGCTGGTCCGATAACTTTATTCAAGTAACGACCCAAACATTTCTACAATTGACTGAAGCTAGTGCATTTGATCTCATCTTTCATGGGTAAAACTAAGGATGTAAATCGAGTCGGTTGATTTGGGTCAGGGTAGATACAACTCTAACCAACCTGGTAAAATCTTAACTCAACCTCATTTTCAACAACTCAATCCCATTTTCAACTCTATTTTTTACGCCTTAACCCAACTTTATTTTAATCTATAAAAATCGATTCAGTCTAAGTTAGAAATCGGGTTACTAAATATATAATATTTAAATATATTTTAAAATATAAATTTATATGAAAAAAAAATAAATCTTTTTTACTTGAATACTTTCCCATTTATGACTTTATAATAAAATAATTGCTAAATAATCTTATTTTAAAGCAATGATGTCTAATTAATTCCTATATATTATGTATTAATATATGATTTTTTTTAACAATCTATTATATTTTATAATAATATACAAAATTGAGTCAGGTAAAGTTGAAAATCATCTAACCTAAATCAACCCACTTTTGAAATCGGGTTAGTTTAATTCAGATTATATAACTTATTTTTTCAAAATGCTCAATCCAACCCTATTATAAATCGTATTGGGTTGAACAAGTTGAAACCAATTCTATTTACACCCTATTATAAATCGGGTTGGGTTGTTGAAACCAACCCTATTTACACCTTAGAACAGATGAGAAAAGTTCGTAGAAGCACGATCTCTCTATGCTCACTTTCGAATTTATCATTTACTGGCTTCGTTTCTCAGGAAATTGGATGCAATCACGCTCAAAGTATTGGTTTTTCCAAAGATGGGTTTGCTACTTCCCTTACCATGAGAAAACTGCACCTCATATGGGTTGCATCTCGCTTGCACATCGAAATTTACAAATATCCAGCTTGGTAATAAATTTCCCATGACCATCTTATGCCATAATCATCTCTGTTCCGGTTTTTCGTCTTTTCCTTTTCCATTATCTTTTTTGTTACTTTCTTGGGCGTGATTGAATTGGAGGTAAGATGAGGGCGAGTTTCTTGAGTGTGGCATTTTATTTTCGCCAGTCAGAGGAAGGTTTGGAACTTAGACCTTGTTGTGAGTGAATAAAAAATTTGCTTTGAGGTTCAATTAAACCATTCTGCCATTCTGTGAAAATATCAACGATGGTAAAAGGGGGTGCCCTCCTCTCCAGTAATGTTCTGACTGGCAAAATTGGCTGAGAGTATTTAATTTTTGGAATGGCAACACAACACAAACTATCAAGGCATTTTGGGATTACGTTCCTCGAAAGAACTAGCATGGGCGGGGAAGGTTTCCTCCAACTGATGATGATTTCTCACGTCTGTCATCTTGTGTTTGGATAATTGTATCTAGGTTTTCATTTTTCTTGTTACCTTGCCACCCTTCTAGACAGCATTCTAGCTCGCAACACAGTTTCTATTGTTAAATAAAGAACTTACCATTGTTACTTGATGACAGGGGAGATGTTGTCGAAATTGAGACTTGGTGTCAATCAGAAGGAAAGATAGGCTGCAGGCGCGATTGGATCCTCAAGGACTATGCTACTGGTGAAGTTACTGGTAGAGCTACCAGGTGGTTTCCTAGTTTCAACAATTTTTGATCTATTTTAATAAACATAATTATCTCTCAATGCGAGGAGAAAATGGCAAATGTTGAGATTTGTCAAAGGAAGCTTTGGTCTTTTCTGATAATTAGGTTGGAATTAATTGTTCTCATCATATCTCAAGGCATAGAAATTCCTGATGGGATTCCTAAAGACCTTGAACACCAAAATTTACATTCTTGTTCCATATCTAAATCTTCATTAGCGTTTCCTCAAAAAAAAAAAAAAAAAATCTTCATGAGCGAATTAAGCCCGTGCAGATTTATCGCTTTTAATTTTGTTGACATTGCTGATTTTCTTGAAGGCTAGCAAGGTCGTGAGTATGCTTTCAGGATTTTGCCTTTTCAGGTTCAAGTTTCTGCTTGTTAAATTTAACTTTTTACGTCTCGTATCAGTAAATTCGTAGGTATGAACCAGAAAACAAGACGGTTGGAGAGAGTAGTCGATGCTGTGCGAGAAGAACTTTTGTCCTTCGGTCCAAAAACTTCCAGGTATACACTGTTTATCCTCCTGTTGTTGCCATCGAAAACCATGCATGAAATCATCTTGTTCGTTTTGATATGCTTTTATTTTTAAGCTGGGAACATCAATAGTTCATTTTGCTGTGACTGAAGTATTCTGTTCCCAGATTTGCTTGTCCGGGGGAAGACAGTTGGAGCTTGAAGAAAATTCCAAAGCTGGAAGAACCTGCTGAATATTCTAGATTCGGGCTATTAGTAAGCATTTCTCCCATTCAGATTTTATTTTGACGCCTAGTAGCCTCTGTCATTTATTTTCTATTAAAAAAATGTTCTCCTGCTAAATTTGCAGTCTAGGAGAAATGATCTGGACATGAACCACCATGTAAACAATGTCACCTACATTGGATGGGTTCTGGAGGTAAGAATTGCTGCATGTTATGCCAGGCTTCCTTAAAAATCATTCTCTGTTTGGGTATATGAAATTTCCATTTATTTGTTATCATAATTCATGCTGGTGAAAGTTCCAGAAGAAAATTTAGTGTATCCCACCGCCAATTCATGCTCAATTTAACAAATATAGTTTCTGAGCCATTGGTTTTGTGCTATCTCGTCTAGATGCAGTGGTCTTATGGTCCTATGATAGGCTGGTGAACGCCATGGTGGTACAAATGGATGATTATGACGAAGTCTCTTTTGGTCTGTTTATGATTATGACCCGTCCTTCCTGATCCGTGCCACGAAATCTTATGTACGGATTTAAGATTCCCCAATTTTATGATTTCATATGCATATATTAGCATAGTGGGTGCCTTTAGATGCATTTATTATGTCCTACATAGTGTCTGAAAGAAATGATGGCTGCATATTTGTAAAAATTACTAAGACCATTGATAAAATATTTTTCCTATTTGGCCATGTAGCCTACTGCATGGATGACATTTTTCGTGAACTTTTGAGTATTTGGTCTGGCATGGAAATTCTTTCTTTATTAATAAGCATATAATTTGAATGTTTGTGGAGAACACCAGTAAACAGGGTGTGCTCTGAGCCTTTTGCTTTCTGCACGAGCAAGGACAAACAGGCCTAAAGCTGTTTAGCTCTGGCGACTTGTTTTTGGAAAACATCTTCTTTTGATTTGCCAAAGCAACCCGTCCAACACAAGTGTTTTGTGCTTGAATTTATTTCGATTGTTTCCTTATTCTAAAAGCGATTTGGTAATTTAAACAGTTTCTCACTAGCTTTCATGACAGAGCATGCCTCAGGACATTATTGACACCCATGAGCTGCAGAAGATCACATTGGATTTCAGACGCGAATGCCAGCACAATGACGTGGTCGATTCCCTCACGAGTTCGCTAGCTGAGGAAACAGTTGCAGAGGATAGTGGAACTAATGGCTCTGCCGCTTCAGGGAAAAATGAAGACGGTTGCCCTCAGTTTCTGCATTTCTTGAGACTTTCTGGTGATGGTCTTGAAATAAACAGGGGACGCACTGAGTGGAGGAGGAAAGTTCCAGCAGAATAGAAAATCAAAAGACTATAAATATATTTTGTTGGAAAATCTTTAAAAAATTACTTGGAGTAGAAATCCCATTTTGTTGGATGACTTGATACTAAACCTTTTTTTTTTTTTAAATGATAAGCCTTTGGTTAATTAAAGCCAAGTTTCTTGCAAAGTCCTGCATTTAATGAAACTATTTTGCAAGAGGTTTGACGTTTGTTTAATGCGGAATTATTCATGATTTGTGGTGCGAGAGTTCCGAGCGCGGCAACTTTGCATTCAGTTTTCACCAACACCATGTTATATGCTTACTGTAGCATGATTTAATATGATGCATCTGCATTTTTCTAGTTTTTAATTTTTTTTATTTTCTATTTGTTTTCACTTTTTACGTGAGACCAAGTGGATTTATTTTATATACGCAAATTTAAGATTTTTGAATATATATTTAAATTTTTTTGAAAAATAATCAATTTTCACCAATTTTCACGTGCGAGTAGCGTGGGATGAAATATGAATGAGAATTTTTTATTTTAAAAAAATATGTATAAGAATTCGAAGTAGTAAATTGGGCCTACATAAAAATGCAAAGAAAACAAAAAGATATTAAAAGTTAAAGAAAAGATTATATCGCATATTCCTATTAAATCATGTTTCATACTTTTGGGTGTGTTTGGTAATGAATAAAACTTTTAATGAAAAATTTTGGAGAGTAAAAGTTGTCAAATGATGTTATATGATAGGAGTAATGATGAGTAGTAAAGAGGATAAAGTTAAAATAGATTGGTTAGTTGTATGGATAGTTGTGTAGAAATGATTGAAAAGTAGTGTAGTTGTATAGGAAAATGTGAAAAAATGATTAAAAAATATGATAGTTATAGAGAGTGAAAAGTTTTAAATTAACTTGACCTTTTTTGTCACTTGCCAAACATACCCTTTATATATCCAAAGGGTTATTCTCATTCAACCAGATGATATTATATGAAATCTTTTTATTTAACCCAATCCATGCTTATCAATATGTATTACTTTTAGAAATGCATATGTAATTTTTAAAATCGGAAAGGAATACAAATACATTAATCGAAGGTATGATTAATGGTTTGAACTAATAAAAAATAATTTTTAGGTATTTTTGTAAATATGCTTAAAATGTTTGACTACTATCGTCTCTACGTTTCTAAATTTGTTAAAATTATAAATACATCCACAATATAAAATTATAATAGTATCCTTTATGTTAGAATGTCTTTACACTTTTTTGTAAAACGATGATTTTTAGTCAAATAATACACATGTAATTTTAATTTGAAAATATTGTAAGCATGTTCACAAAAAATTTAAAATAATAATACATGTAAACATCTATAAAATAATAAAATGACAAATATGTCTATAATATTTGAAAAAACTACAAGTTTATTACTTGGGTCTGGACATTATTGTCATTTTATAAAAAAAATCTAATCACGTACTTACGGAAGAAAGACAAATGCAATTCTATGCAAATCCTGTAAGCATGTTTGTAATTTTAGTAAACTTAGTGACGCAGATGTAATATTAATCAATTCTTTTAAGCATATGTAGTTGAGACTTGAAAGAGGCCAATTGTCCCCATTTTTTAAAAATTCAAAATTCCTTAGAAAATTTAAAAAATATTTTAAAATTTTATTTTTGTATGATTACCTACCTTAAAAAAATATCGTGCCCCATTTGAGTTAATCCTCTCTCTCAAAAGTCTTGGCTCTGCGTATCAAAACCGTACTCTTTTATCAACCAGTCATTTTTTTTCTTTATGAAAAAGAAAATTTGCCACTATGTGCGGAGCCCAGAAATACGGCATTTCGTCCTTTATGCCTGTTGGCTAGAGTTCAAATAACAAGGTACAACGTTTGTCTCTTATTTATTGGGAGGAGTTTATGTCTTCCATTAAGAGCGTAGCTTCAATTGTTTGTGTTGAAATTTTTGTTAAGCAAGATAGAAAAAATACACTTTTTAGGTGAATCTTAAATATAGCAATAAATTTTTTTTTTAACAAAATCATTCATGATTGCGTCTCAAAAACAAATTCGTTTTCATGAAAAAGAAAAAAAAGACGTAATGAATATTCGAGATTGGGAAATATCTCAGCGAGACTAGTCTCCCTTTCGATCTCCTGGGATTTTCAACTAGGGATGGAAGAAGAACACCCTTGATTATAAGCTGTACCGAAAGTAGTTTTAATATTTTTTAAAGAAATTATAATATTTTCTAGAAATTTTTTTCTTATACTCATAACATTTATACATCATTTTTATTATATCTATAATATTCTATCATAAATTCTTATCATATCTATTCAATCAAAACAACCGTTAATTATTTTTATTAAAAAGACAAATTTTGCCCCTCCATAATTTCTTAACCAAAATAATTTAACCTTAGTATGATTCAATGAATTTTAGTAAACCATTAATTTATGACATCAAATAATTCAAATATCATCTTAGGATTAAATCATTTCATTTAAAAAAAATTGAACAGGCAAAATCATCTTTTTAACAAAGTATTTAACAGTTTTTTTAATTACATGGGTATCATAGGAATTTAACAATTCCATGAAAATCAATCGTGGATTCCTTTTTTTTTAATCTTGGTTTATTTTGGGAATTCTGCGTTTTTGTTCAACTAATTAGCTTTTTGCATAGCTGAGCTTGTCTGTTCCTAAAGATTGTACTCTTTTAGATGGGGATTAATAAATACACAAAATACAAAGGCCATAGTTGGTTGGCCACAACTAACATGGATCATAAATGCGTTTTCACGTGATGGACGCGCTCCTCCTTTCCAAAATAAATTAATAAGAACATAAAGGCGAGTAGTTGAGTACATCGCGGTTTCAATTCCATGCAAGCTGGAGAAAACAAAGGCTTTTGTCAAATGCCCTTGGGTGCACTTGTTCTCAGTGCACTGAGGTATATTTAATTTTTTTTAATTTTTTTTTGTACAACTATTAATCTAAGTGTATTTAATATGGATATCAAATTTTACTATTTTTGAAAATTTTTAGATTTTTTTAGATTTTTTAAAATCAATGGCATTTTCGTAATTTATGAATTACAAAAATGACACTGATTTTAAAAAATTAAAAATATCTAAAAATGGTAAAACTTGATACAGATGTTAAATACGGTTAGATTAACTGTTGTATAAATTTTTTTTAAAAAAATAAATAAATAAAATTTTGCACCTAGGTGCACTGAGATTAGTGCACTTGGGTGCATTGAATCGCAATCCGAAAACGAATGACTCACCCTGTGTAGTCACCACGTGATGTCGCGACTTTGCATATCGCGCCCCTGTGTTGAGAACTGTTTAGCCTTGCAATAACATATTCTCTTTAAATATTCCAAATTTAACCGCATTTGGTTGAAAAACTCATTATTTTTAATGCAAATTCGTATGTAATCACTTAATAATCTTATTTTCTATATCATATTTTTTGGAGTTTTCCATTGCATCAACATGTCTTTAATTAGAGCCTAGCCACTTGCTTGAATTGTAAGACCGATGTCTTGCTCTTACGTATCTGTTAGGGGTCCTAGGTTCGATGCCAAGCATGGGTGTTTTCATCACTCATTTTAGGAGATATCTGTTGTAGTCACAGTTTTGAAATTTGGGTATTGGTGGTTTGGGATCTTTGTCTTTCATACTTATATTTGGGAGTACGTAGTCTCCCTTGTATATATTTGAGAGCTCTAGTATCTATTTAGAAATTTGTAAGAATTGTTTTAGAGTTCAATTATAATATAAATTGAGATGTCATGTAAATATATACTAATAAAAAAACATATCTTCAATTAGGGTAGGATAAGTTTGATACAATAGATGTTTGGAATTAACCTAGATTTGTACCCTATATGATATGAAGGGATGCTTTTATGAAACCCTCTTTTTATGTAACATTTTTCATTTTCAACATCTACATAGTTGATGAAAATTCACTTTATTTATTGTGTTTAGCGTCACTTATAATTTCATAGAAATCCTTTCATTTGTCTAACATTACTGTATACAAGTCTCATATATAAACATGTAAAATCAACGTAATAAAATAATTTAATGCTAAATATCAATTTTTAAGTTGTATTTTCGACAATTAAACTATTTAAAATATCATTCCTACATAAATAAATGATTCTATAAAGTATTACTACGTTTTAATATACATGTAAATAGATGAAAATATTTTTCTTAATTTATACATAAATGTACCTATTTTTGAGCAAATATGACCTGTGCATGCATTGGATTTAAATAAAACTTGGTCTCATAACTAAACAAATAATATTAAATATAATGAATTGATTGAATTTTCTATTAAATATCAAATCTTAAAATTTAAGAGGTTACATATACCATCTACTTTGTTTTCTTTCTTCTTCAAACGGATTTTTTTTCCCCTTATATTCTCTTATCAACATCTAACATTTTATTTATACGAAGAAATAATTCAATTGCTTTGAGATTAAATATGCCAGAACCAATTTGAAACAAGAACGGAATCGAATCAACTTTTACATGGTTAAAGTGTTGTATAATGAAGAACAAACCTACCTATGAACAAGGTGAGATATAACTTTTAAGAATAAAATATGGGCACGCAAGGTAAATTAAGAACCCATCCGACCAGAGTTACAGTCCCATTGCCGTATGGCTGTATACATGTGGGAGGGGCAGCAACTTGCTTGCAACTTGCCCTTGAGGAGACTGGCCTCGACTGCAGTTAATCCTGCATGTCATACAAACATATACGCTACAAGAAAATGTAATATTAAGTAATGAACATTGGCAACAAAATATTTGCTGATAAATAATTGCTACATATCAACATTCACGATAATAATATTTGCCGATGATGGTATATATCAACTATATATAAGCAAAAAGATAAAAAAAAAAAACTATATATAAGCAAAGATTGATTGTCAATATTGTTTTAGTTAATGAAATTTAGTGCATCATGAAGTAATATATTTTTTGTTGAAAAAATGTATAAAAAATTATAAGAAAGTAACAGGCTGACCAAATGCTAAACATGGTGCTTTACAAGTGATTAATTAAAGTTAATTTAATACCCTGATCGGTTCTCCCTTTATATCAAATTAATTTAAAGACGCGACATATTCCAAATCTGATGATCTGTCAGGCCAGAAATTTGAGCAAGTCTCTGGGAGGGCTAAACAGGAAAACAAATAAAATAAAGGTCTCTGGCATTTCAATTTTGAAATAATCCTAAAACCTTCAATATTTGGAAGTTACTAATCAAACGTGCTGCTCTACATGTGATTAAATGTACCATGATTGATTATCCTTCAATTTTTATAGAAGCATCAAGCATGATCCTAATGGTTTATTCAGCCTACGCAATAAATTTATTTTTACTTATTTTTTCTAATCTATATGTATGTAATGTATAAATTAAGTTTTACAATTTTTTGAGATATATATTTTTAAAATTTTAAACATTGAGGTGTTTTAGCCATTTTTAAGGGTTAAAATTAATTACTAAAATAACACCATGTTTAAAATTAAAAAAAAATTTATATACATCTCCAAAAATGATAAAACTTGATTTGAATATTAAATTCACTTAAATCAACAAGTTTATGAAAAAAATTTAAAAAAATTAAATTAATTTTCGGCCTTGGCTGAGTATAGGTTAAATAAGTCATTAATTAGCCCAAACTAACAAGATTATATCTCATTTTTATATCAAATTAATTATTCCAAATCTGATGCTCCATAAGGCCAGAAATTTGAGCAAGTCTCCGAGAGGACTAAACAGGAAAATAAATAAAATAAAGGTCTCCATCAAGTTAAAATAATCCTAAAATCTTCAATATTTGGAAGTTAGTAATCAAACGTTGCCAATGGGATCAACACGAGAAGAGGCCACGTAACATTCACTTATCCAAGACAATCGGCGTCGAATGCCTGTGCCCTAATACATATCATTTCCATTCAAGGTTCAATTCCCCTTGCAGACAATCCAAACCTGACAATTTTGTCATATGGGAAGGGAAAAAAAAACTATATATATATAATACTTCAATACAATTAATCATTAACGTTCAAATATCGTAATACATCTACTATTGATTATTAATATTGTTAACATTAAAAAATATTAATATTGTTTTTAACACCACATTTTATTATTTTCCGTCGTTTTCACTACAACAAATGTTTTTGGCTACCTGGAAATTAAAATTGGTTGCATAATATTAACTGTGGCTACCTGGAAATTAAAATTGGTTGCATAATATTAACTGTGGTTACCTGGAAATTAAAATTGGTTGCATAATATTAATTGAGGCCTGCTTTCGTTAGACCCCGGCCAAAAAAACATATTTTTTAATATTTTTTTCAGTTTTTTTTATGAACATGTAAAGTTAGGAACACGTTTGTTAACATCCAAGTGTAGGAAATTGTGGAAAATCATGAAATTTGGTTTCCCAAAACCAATTATTGTTCCATCAATCATAATATTTTCCTACTTTTACTCTTACATTCCAATCATTTCCCCTACCAACTACATTAACAAACTTATTTATTCCAACTAAACCCTATCATTTCCTATCAATCACATATTTATCAAAATATTCTCTTTTTCCTTTCCTATTATTTCCCACAATCTTACAATTTTACACATTACCAAACGTCTCTTAGGTGTATTTAACTTATAAATCAAGTTTTAACATTTTTGGATGATTTTAAGTATTTTTTCGGATTTTTAAACACGGTGACATTTTCGTAAATTTTTATTAAATACATCTAGCTCTACATGTCCATGAAGAAAAAAAAAATATATATATATATATATATATATTTTGTGGCCGGATGCATGGCTACCGCCATGTGGCCGGCCGCAAACAATCACTCGTCATATTAGTTTGACTACATTGAAATTAAAATTGGTTACATTATATTAATTTTTTTTTATGAAAGTTTACATTATATTACTTTGATTGCGCATACTTGCTGCCTAAGGATACACGTACAGTGGCATGTAATTAAACACAATAAATTTTCGTGTTACTTGCAACTAAATATGTATATGGGATCTGTTCTAGTGCAGCGTTACTGCATCGGAACAACAGTACATTTGCTAAAAACTGACCCCACACATATTAGAATTCAATGAAATTTTACACAATTATTTATCTATATATAAAATTTATAGCAAATGGTTTATATGTTGAAAAAATCACTTTAAAGTTGTTATTTATATCAAACTATTTTATTACATCGAATTTATACCATTTTCAGATGAGGTATATACACATATACGATTGGGATGAAAATTAATACGGTAATAGAATACATTATTCTAAATATAATAGGTGCGTAGATTATGATTTTATCATCATGTTGAGCCCGTTTCAGCGCCACTGCACTTGAATATTTTCCTATATATACCATACTTGTGGGAGCCTGATCGCCTGCTCCCGGGAGCTTATACTAGGGGTGGGAATCGGGGCGGGTCAGGGTGTGCCCAACCCTGACCCTACCTTTCAAAAATTTGGTTTGACCCTTATTTTTTTTTCGGGTCGGGACAAGGTCGGTTTGACCCTTATTTTTTTTACTAGGTCTCGGGACAAAATTCGGGTCGGGAACGGGTCGGGTAAAAACTACGGGTCAAGTAAGAAATTTTTAAAAATTTATAAACCTATCAAATATAAAGACAAATCTATATTAAATTTAACTACTATATGCTTCAATATATTACTAATCAATCAAAGAAAAACATAAATACTTAAATAAAACATGAATATTTATTCACCTGTACAAGAACAAGTTAACATTTAGATAAAATCTAATTCATTTAAATATCAAACATTTGAAGCAAGTAATTGAGAGTTTTATAGATATCAAACATTTGGGATTGCTAAATCCTCTTCCAAAATCTAATCTACGTAAATAAGTAAAAGCAGAAGCATTTTGTAAATATTAAATCATATCATTTGCAATTTGGGGAAAAATTAGAACATAGAAAAATATATCAAGAATTCCATATTTATACCATTGCTGGACGGCAGATCTGGGCTGCGGATCTGGACGGCGGCTTTGGATGCACGAATCTAGACACGACGGCATTCTACCGGACAGATCTGAACCGCAGATCTGGACACACGGATCTAGACGGCAGCTCCGGACAGGGAGAAGAAGACAGTTTCTGCCGGACAGGGAGAGGAAGGGAGGGGTAGTTGGATGCGCGGATGTGGAGCGGGCATTGGCGGATCTGGACGCGACGACGTTAGTTGCGAACGGACGATGTTCTGCCGGAAAGGGAGACGAAGGCAGGGACGCTGGACGCCGGATATGATGCAGGAGATGGTGATGGGAGACGGGAATCAGTTGCGGGAAATCGCTGGCCAGGCCTGTTAGGCATCAGCGGCGACGACGCAGTCTTCTCTGTTGGCGACTGCGCAGTCTGCTCGGCGAGAGGCGGTGCAGTCTGCTCGGTGAGGGAGACGGAGAGGTAGATGCCAGACGCCCGCGTAGCCAAAGAGCTGGCACTTTGCGTAGAGATTGATTAGGTGGTTGCGGAGAAGAGAGTCGCGAGAGAATCCAGTTTTGGTGATGTGGGCGTGGATTTGCACGCCTTTGTAGATGAACTTGGAGGCGCAACATTCTGAGAGGATTTGAGCGTACGGGCAGACGTTTGGAGCAAAGCTAGTAGTGTTGATCAAGTTGAGGATTGCGCTGGTTTTCTTGTCACTGGGATTTGAGGCGGGCTGAATGGAGTAGCTGCGGGAGAGAGATGAGATTCGGGGGAGTTCGGGCCTAGGGAATCGGGGTAGGTTAAGCTGAATAGGTTAGAAAAAATATTACAATAGTCAGCGGGTATAAGCGGGTCGGGATCCGGTAGGTCCGCCCCGACCCGCATTTTGAAGAAATTTTCATACCCTTGACCCGCCCCGCCCCGCCGGGTACATAACCCCGACCCGCCCCGGTATAAAACAGGGTCGGGGCGGGGCGGGTCACGGGTTGACCCGCCCCGATTCCCACCCCTAGCTTAAACCCATTTTTTAAAATTTTTTTTAAATTTTTTTTTATAAAAATGTTAATCCAGGTTTATTTAACATGTGTATAAATTTTTACTATTTTTGGAGTATTTTAGATATTTATTTTTTATTTTTGAAAATCAGTGACATTTTAAGTAATTTTAAATTACTAAAATGCCACTGATTTTCAAAAATAAAAATAAATATCTAAAATACTCCAAAAATGGTAAAAACTTATACACATGTTAAATACATACAGATTAACACTTTTTAGGAGAAATTTTCAAAAAAAAAATAAAAAAATGGGTATAAGCTACTGGGAGCAGGCGATCAGGCTCCATACTTGTGGCCACACATATTCCGCTGCAAATAATGATTTTTACTTTGTTATGTAGAAGTAACTTTGAAGTTTAGGAATTTATAGTTAAATGCAGTTAAATTAAAATTTTGTTAAAGAAATGACTACGTATAAATATATAACTTACGTTGTAGTATTCATTTTTTATCCGGTAAATAAATTAAGCTTTTGAATGTTGAAAAAGAAAAAAAATCTACAGACCGTAATGTAATTAATATTTAATACAGAAACTCTAGGATGGTGATTCTAGAGTAAGAAATATGAAAAATCTTCTACGTGATTTTAATTATGGAAAAGAGTTACAATTGATATCAATATCATAGCAAACGACAAGCATGCGATATACTCTAGTCAAATTAATTAATACACTAGTGATAAATATAATTTCGTATTTAGCAATTTGATATACTCTAGTCAAACTAATCAAATATTAATTTCAATATTTTCTAAGATTATTTTAAATGAATGTGTTAATTTTTTACTGGTATTATATGTATTGTGATATCTAATATTATAAATTAGGTTTATTCACAATCCTCACAATGTAGGAACATTTATTAAATACTCCCATGGGAATAACTGTGAATACCCATATTACTGGGAAGATACACGCAACAATACACCTACATTTAGCAGGTATCAAATGGGCGCTAACATTTTGTTTGCCATGTAGCATGACCGTTAGGGCATTGCCATAGTGGTGAATGTGTTCATCTTAGCGCAGGTTGTGGGTTCGAATCCCATATGAGGATTTCGGCTCGAAAAAAATGGTGTGGGAGCTGTTGTCTCCCTTGGGTTGGGTGGAAGCTGTTCTTCCTAATTCTTTAGTGGAGCTGTGTCTCCAGATTTCTTTGGAGGAGTTATGTATCTCCTTGTTTGTAAGAATGTCTCGGAACTACAATGTAATATGTGTTGAGATGTATGTAAATATAAACCATCAAAAAAAAAAAAAAAGAAGAAGAAGAAGAATTTAAAAGGTTATCAAGGGTAGCTTGCATGCGTGAACCTGCCTTAGGGCGGTTGGTATCACGCATGTGCAAACTTGCCCCGAGATCCCGTGCGTTTTTCAACGATGGTCTCCAGCCACGGCTGTTGAGTGTTAGGCTCCAGCCAAAATAAAAAAAGGTTGGCTTGCATGCATATAAAAACTAAAAAGATTATTTATGCATAATTTAGCTGCCATTGATACAAAAGATATAAGATACTTTAAAAATGCGACGATAAAAAATGGTGATTTGTAAATGCACCCACTTAGTTTGATCATAATTATAAATATACCTTTATAGTTTCAATAATTACAAATAACCCTGCGTAGTTTGATCATAATTACAAATATAAGATATCATTATGGTGTCGTTACTGTACCATTATAACGTATGTATATGTGCAAAGATATGCAAACTACGTGAGTATATTAGCAATTTTAAAAATTAAATGAGTATATTTAGTTTTTGCAAGCAGTAACGATGTCATAACGACGTTATAATAACGTGAGAATATCCACAATTATAGTTAAACTATATAAGAGTTATTTATGATTTTTGAAACTATGTAGGTAGGTTTGCAAATTTTGTCAAACTAAGTGAGTATACAACTATAATACTATATATACAAATTACCCGTAAAAAAAAATTGAATGGTATAAATATGGAATTAAGGGAGAGGGACGCATTGGAAAATTAATTTATGAGTAGATTTTGACTGTTCGTACTTTTTCACACCAGTATCCGCGAAAGACATATTTAAATTAAATGATCGGATAAATGCGTGAAAATATTATTCTGTGTCCTTTGACACATAACATGTTATAGGGTTGAGGTTAAACGCAGCTGGGTACACTTAGCCTCAATGCACCTAGGTGTATTTGACCCCTTTTTTATTTTTTTGAAAATTTAAAATTATTAAAATATCACTGATTTTCAAAAATAAAAAAATATCCAAAATGCTCCAAAAATAATAAAATTGGTAACATGTTAAAAATACTTAAATTAGCAGTTGTATAAAAAAAATTAAAAAATAAGTTAAAGCACCTGGGTGCACTGTATCGGATCCCCATGTCATCTACGTGCACTTTTAATCATGTAAATTATCTCTCCGATAATATCCAAGCTTTTAAACGCCTTTAACGCTTTATCAAATTAAAAAGGCATAAAATAGCAGTACTCAATCCATTAAAAAAATTTACTGGCTAGAGGAAAAAAATATAAAATATAGATATCCTTGTGAAAAAAGAACATTTTGATATTTATATTTATTTGTAACTTAACAGCCAATTTATCTGCAACAGTTATTTTTACACATGCAAATATTTACCCTATACGCTCCATAGTTCACCCAATTATATCTCGGACGTGACTGAAGGCACCTAGGTATATTCAGCCTGGATGCAGCCGGGTGCATTTCACCAATTTTTTATTTTTTAAAATTTTTATACAACTATTAATTTAAGTATATTTAACATGTATATCAATTTTTATCATTTTTGAAAACTTTTAGATCACGAAAATGTCACTAGTTTTAAAAAATTAAAAATAAATATCTAAAAATCTCTAAAAATGGTAAAAATTGACACACGTGTTAAATATATCTAAATTAACAATTATCTAAAAAAATTTAAAAAAAAAAAATTTGGTGAAATGCACCCGGGTGCATCGAAGCTAAATGCACCCGAGTGCACTGTATCACAACTTGTTATTTTAATACTAAGCAGACAATAAATTTTGTTATTATTTATTTAGAAAATGAAAAATGTTTTAATAGGGATTCACCCATGCAATAGATTGCGTTAGTAAATATTAATTCCATTATTAAAGAGAGTTTATACTCTAGATTTTTTAATTAGACATCCAAACATTAATAATTAAAGAGAGTTTATACTTTAGATTTATAAAATTAAATATCTAAAGTCCAAACATTACATCTAAGATTTTTTTAAATTAAATATCCAAACGTTACATCTAAAACATGAATGTCATAAATAGCATGTAAGTACCGAACCCGTGCTTGTAGCAGTAGCATTTGATCTTCCATGTAAATGGTAGGAGCCTATAGTCTCCCCTAGGAATAGAAGAGAGTTTGTCATTCTTCATGTAAATGGTGAGTCTTGCCTCTCCTATAAAGATTATTAAGCTTTATTATAGTATCAAATTAAACGTAATTTATACAACCAGTCGAAAAATCATATATAAATATTCACACGAATATATTAAAGTCAAATTTAAATATTTTATAATTTGATATTTTCTTAAGAAGTACGATACAAAAGCTTAGGATAATTCGCAAATACACCTACATAATTTTATCATAATTGTAAATATACCTACAATGTTATAACACCGTTACTGTACCATCACGACATGAGTATAATTGGAAAGATGTGCAAACTATATGTGTATTTTACAAAAACTAAATATATCCACTTAATTTTTAAAATTACAAATATACCCACATATTTTACACATCTTTGTAAATATACCAATGCTGTGATGGTGTAAGTGGGTGTAATTTACATATCATCTCAGAATCTTGATTGCAATGATTTTTAATATGTTGATGCTGAATATAATAATTAAGTCAGATTTCATATAATGTTTAAGATACATCTAGCCATAGAAATCATATGTTATAAATTTAGCCATAAAAATTGGTGTATTTAATTGAGGGTAAGACTTTTTGATGAAATTTTTTTGAATTAAAATTGTTAAATTGATTGAAAATGATGTAATATGATATGAGTAATAATATGTCTAAAGAGAATAAAATTAAAATAGATATATTAGTTGTATGAGCAGTTGTATGAAAATAATTGAAAAGTATGATAATTTATATAAAAATACGAAAAATAGTTAAAAATTAGAATAATTACTAAGAGTGAAAATTTTTAATGAACAAAGTTTGGTTGATATATATTTTTTTTCCAACCAAACACATCAGTATTTTCCCTCTATATCGGCATAACAAGAAGAAAGCAAACTGAGACACGCAGCATAATTTGCTGTAATGGCACAACTCTACCACAGAAAGCAAACTGAGACACGCAGCATAATTTGCTGTAATGGGACATCTCTAACCGCAGAAATCGCATTGTTTAGTGTTGCGCGTGGAGTCTGCCGACGAGATTACGTGCTGGGTGCATATTTCTCTTAACCACCGCAGCTGGCGAAAAAGTAAAACCCTGGCCTCGCCACGTTATTCGCATTGCACGTGCCTCGGGCGATATTGACGCATCCAATCCCACCCGAAAATCATCAGAACCACCACCAAAGCTCATTATGTGGGACCCACCTGGTCGCGACAAGGCCAACTGCTAACCCATTTCAGAGAGACCGGGAGGGGACACCCCCGCAAGCCGCGGCATTTATTTTCCTCGCCACGCCTCGAGCGCATCGACGTCCCACCGATAAAAAGTGTATGCGCTCTCGCGGCCCGCAACAGCCGCAAAGCAGAAGAGAGGAAGAGATGCTGCTCCGAAGCTGCAACGTGGCTGATATCCGGTCCGACTTCTGGCGCGTTACACCCAGACCTTCGGTGCATGTCCGGAGCACCCGGAGCTCCGTCTCCAGCTCCACGTCTTCAACGGCGAGGGGCGTAGATCTGGCCGTCACTCTCGCGGGACACAGCCGGTCGGATTCGCTGCCGAGGCCGGTGGAGCGGCTGAGACTGGGGGGGTTGGCGGATGACGGGCTGTCGTACAAGGAGAACTTCATCATCCGGTGCTATGAGGTTGGGATTAACAAGACTGCTACAATCGAGACGATGGCCAATTTGCTGCAGGTAGGAACCCGATGGATTCCATGAGCTTTTGCAAATTATCCGGCCTTCCTCTTCCATGTCCATGGTCCATACTGTGTTTCTCGATTTCAATTCGGTCGGTTCGACGTACTAGAGGGAATTTAAAACTATTAGCATTTTAAACGCTGTAAAATTTAATTTTTTGCATTTTTAAACTCTCGACTCTAACATTGCTAAAAAACACCGTTAACATCTTATAAAATATCTAGAAAGCGCTCGCATATTTTAAAATTTTAACTTTATATATTTGCATTTTAAATCACAAAATTTACTATTGAATGTACATCATCTTATGCACGTTGCCGAAGCATTAATTTCAATATTCCATCATTAATAATTTGCATATTTTTTGTATATTTACAAATAACCCGCACATAGTTTCCATCATTAATAATTTGCGTATTTTTTACTGTAATTACAATATACTTATGTTGTTATGACACCACTACTGCATAATCATGTCATGAGTATATTTGCGAAGAGATGCAAACTATATGCATATATTTGCGAAAATAAAATATACTTATTTAATTTTTGAAAATGAAAATGTAAATATACAGTCTACATATCTTTACAAATATATTCACGTGTCAAATTACATTAAAGTTATTTGCACTTTTTGAAGTTACATGGGTATATTTATAATTATGCTAAAAATTTTAGGTATATTTGCACATTACACAAAAGTAAACTATAACCTTTGGGCCATTTGAGCATCAACCAATGTAATGGGACCCATTCCCACTTGTTATTTTTTACAATACGGTCCATATTTCATACATACCAAACTTTACTTTTTTATTTTTCATACATACCAAACTTTTCTCATTCTCATATATTTTTCATTTATAAATACATAGTAATCCAATGTCGTCCATTTTCTCTTCCAAATTCCATCTCGACCCCTTCTAAGTACCAGATATGTTACAACGGTTGGTACATTGATGTTTATTATGTAGCAGTTTGTGGCAGCTGGCAACCTGTAATCCAAGCCCATGACTAGTCTAATTTTTTTCTATTTTAATGTCCATTTTAGGGACCTCTTTGAAGTAAGAGGTACAAAAATGTGGGAAATTATAAATAAAAAAATATTTTAAAAGGGAGAAAGTTACATGATACGATATATAATGATGAGTAAAAAAAAAGTAAAAATAATATGTTACAATGGTTAGTAGATTGATGCTTGTTATGTAGCAGTTTGTAGCAGCTGGCAACTTGTAATCCAACAAATTCTCAGCCCATGACCAGTCCAAATTTTTTTTTTCTATTTTTATGTCCGTTTTAGGGACCTCTTTGAACTTTGAAGTAAGAGGTACAAAAACGAAGGGAAATTATAAATAGAAAAATATTTTAAAAGGGAGAAAGTTACAAGATATGATATATAATGACGAGGAGTAAAAAAGTAAAAATAAAAGGGATGTTTGTTTACAACAAAAAAATTTTCAAACTAAAATTTTTCATTTTCTATAATTATCATTTTTTAATTACTTTTTTATATCTTTCTATACAACTCTCATACTTTTCTATTTTTTTTACACAACTACCCATACAAATAATATATCTATTACAACTTTATTCTCTTTCACTCATCGTCATTACCCCAATGATATTCATATCATAAAAAAAAATACTAACAACTTTTCATTTTAAAAGTTTTAGCACTTCCTAAACATACCAAAAATAAATAGATGAAAATGCTTTTCGGTGTACTATTCTTTATGTTTAATATTGTGATAATTGATAGAAAATTTATTTTATCTATTATATTTAGCGTTGTATTCAGCATCATTTATATTATCATAGAAAGCTCAAAACTCTTTCATTTGTGTATGACCTATATCTACAAATGTATAAAATCAATATAATAAAATTGTTTAATACTAAATTTTATAGTATTTTAAATATCCAAAATATTATTGCTATGTAAATAAATAATCATATACAGTATTATTATATTCTAATACATATGTGATTAATATAAATATTTTCATAATTTACACGTAAATATATTTAGTTTTAAGTAAATATGGCCGCACATATTTGATTCGGATGAAACTCGATATATTTTTAGAATATTAATTTAATTCATTGAAATAGAACGAACCTTACATAGAGCATCGACAATGATCAACAGGGGGCTGAAAGCCATTCTAAACTTGGCTGGTTCAATTACAGAGCATCTTTTGCCGGACTATGGGCAACACACTTGCCTTCCCTACAAATGTGAGAAAACTCCAATTCTGCCAATGTGGCGGCTGCGCTGTGGATATCATCCACTACGTACTTCAAGTTCGATAACACGTAACCACCCTTTCAGAACCAATTGGCCATCATCAGAGAATCACTCTCTATAACCGGGCCTTGAAAGCCCCTTTCAACCGCTCACTCAACCCTCTTAAGATCGCAGTTGCTTCCATCCACCAAGGCTGAGCAGCTCCTGCTCTCCTTCATATCTTTGCTCCTACAAAGTTCCCACTTGGGTTTCTTGCGACTGCCCTAAAACCAATATCTTAAAAATTAAAGGAATTACATGGATTGTTCTCAAGAATAGTTATATAAAAAATATGAAAAAATAATTAAAATATAATAACTGTAATAATAACGAAAAAAGAGTTGAGCAGTTAAAATATCACATTATATCAAAAGGTGTGTAACAAGCAGGCGGGAAAAAATTCTTTTCTTTTACATCCTGCCAAAATTTCCTATTGCGGACAAATTCAGGTGGTCATATGGCCCACACCTTTGAAGAAGGTCTTTAAAAAAAATAAACATCTGTTGTCTTTGAAGAGGAGGTCATTCGATAGACATTAGCTGTCCCTTCCTGATCTGCCTTCTGACTATCCATTTAATTTGCACTAAGAACCGTCTATTCATTTTGTGCAGTTGATTCAATGGTCACCGCATTTGGTCTCATCTTTCATTATTTCTTGACTTTGTTTCACAGGAAGCTGCATGCAATCAAGCTCAAAGTATTGGTTTTTCCACAGACGGGTTTGCTACTACCCCTACCATGAGAAAACTGCACCTTATATGGGTCACATCTCGCATGCACATCGAAATTTACAAATATCCAGCTTGGTAACTGATTCTCTTCTGGTTTTTCCTGTTTTCCCTTTCCCTTCTTGTATATTTATTATTTTCTGTTGAAGGGTGATTGAATGGGAGGTGAGGGAACATTTCTCAAGTATCGCAATTCATTTTCTCTAGTCGGAGGAAAGGGATTTTTTTTTTTTTTTTGATTGGAGTATATTTACAACATATCTTAATTCATATTACATTCAAAACTCTAAGACAATTCTAACAATATTTCTAAAAGGAGACAACAAGCTCCCAAATATCAACGGGGAGACCACCAGCTCTCAACCAAATAAGGAGGACCACACACATGCCCCCACTGAAATTTTTAGTTCGAAATCCCACTTGGGATTCAAACACGCGCAGGTGGGAACGAAAGTTTCGTTCCGCGCCCGGTGACCATCGGAGGAAAGGGATTTAATGAAACACTTCTGTGAAAATGTCAATAATGGAAAAATACATTCCTTTCCTGTGATTTTCTGACTAGCAATTGGTTAACAAGTGCTTATTTTTTGGAATGGCAACAAAACACAGACTATGAGTCTATGAAGGCATCTTCTGATTATGCTTCTCGAAAGAACTAGCAAATATGGGGAAGGTTTTCTCCGATTGGGTTGACTTCACTTGTCTGTCATCTCGTGTTTGCATTTAGATTTGCCTTTCCTCTTTGCCACCTTTCTACCATTCTAAACTGCATTCTAGCTTTCGACAATTTTCAATTGTTAAAGAATGTACCTACCATTGTTGGTTGGCGACAGGGGGGATGTTGTTGAAATCGAGACTTGGATCCAAGGAGAAGGAAGGATAGGTACCAGGCGCGATTGGATTCTCAAGGACTTTTCTACTGGTGAAGTTATCGGCAAAGCTACCAGGTAGTTTCCTAGATTTAGCAATTTTTTCGGCTTCCATTTTGATCTATGTTAATAAACATGATTATCTTCGGGGAAAGCTAACCAGAAAATAGCAAATGCTTAAATCTTTAAAGCAAACTATGATGTGCATTAGCCAGTCTCATCATATCTCAAGGCATTAAAATGCCTGATGGCATTCCTTTGAGAGGCCTTGAACCACGCAACCTACATTCTAGCTCGTTCGCATCCTGCACCAGCATGTGGTAATTGATCCCATACATTTTGTCCAGCGCATAACTTATCACCTTTTATTTTGTTGTTGCTGCTGATTTTCTGTAATACTAACAAGATTACGAGTGTGTTTTCTGGGTTTTTTTGCTTTTCTTGTTTCAAGTTTCTGCTTCCTGAACTTATTACTATCTATTATTTATGTTTGGTTTCAGCAAATGGGTGATGATGAACCAGGACACAAGACGGCTGCAGAAAGTAAACGATGATGTGCGGGAAGAACATTTGGCCTTTGGTCCAAGAACTCCTAGGTATCCACTACTGTTTATCCCCATGTCGTTGCTCTCTCTGTCTCTCTCATCACTCATTGAGCATGTGAGCCATTCTCCATCATCAGCAACGGGTGCTTCTTCTGCTTATCCCAACTGATCTTAGCACCTGGTCGCACTCTTCCATGGTTCAAATTGTTGATGTAATTATTGTCTATTTGTTGTAAATCTGTTTGCTTTTGGGACATTAAGGGCCTGTTTGGCTAGCTTAATTTTAATAGTAAAAGCTTACTGCATAACTTGTTTAAAAATAGCCTAGATTTCAAGCTTCCCAAAAAGCCATGATTTTGGCTCTTATGCATTGGAAATCTTGCATATACGCTTGTGATGGAGATATCCTATGCTTAGATGTTTGACAACACAAAGAACTTTTAAACTAAAACTTTTTACTCTTTACATCTATCATATTTTTTAATTATTTCTTCATATCTTCTTGTACAACTATCTTAATTTTAAATTATTTCTACACAACTACGTGTACAATTCATTTATTTATTTTAACTTTATTATTTTTACTTTTTATAGTTACTCCTACCGTATAACATCATTTTCTTCCTTTTTAAAAACTTCTACACCAAATTTTTTTCATCCAACTGTTTTATCATTTCTCAAACACACCTCACTTTTGCGTAACGCAGGGCCAAACCAGCCATAAAATAAAAATGTTTACCAAACTTAAATCAACTCCTAAAATGTTAGAATCCACCTTTGGCGATTCTGATGGTTTAGATGTTGGTGGTGTAGATAACCCTAGGACCTCCTCCCCTCAAATTGTCCTACTTGTCTTGATTTGCTCTTATTTTTATGCTGGGAACATCTATTTTTCATTTGGCCGCGACTTAAGAATTCTGCCCCCAGGCTTGTTTTTCCAGAGGAAGATAGCAGTAGTTTGAAGAAAATTCCGAAGCTGGAAGATCCTGCTCAATATTCTCGATTAGGGCTTGTGGTAAGGGTTTTTCCCATTCGAAGTTTGTTATTGCTGCTTAACGGCATCTGTCATTTCTTTTCTCTGAAAAATTTCCTCTTGTAAATTTCCAGCCTAGGAGAGCTGATCTGGACATGAACCACCATGTTAACAATGTCGCCTATATTGGATGGGTTCTAGAGGTAAGCATTGCTGCATCTTGTGTCAGGCTTTCTTGCAAATCATTCTTTGCTTGGGCGTATGAAGTTTCCATTTTGTCATTGTAACTTCTAGTTTGAGGTGAAATTCTAGCTTATTCCACTACCAATTCATGCTCATTCTGACAAATACAGTTTCTGAGCCATTCTTTTTGTGCTCCCCTCACCGGGATGCATTAGCCCTATCATAGACTGTTAAGGCCGTCATGGTACAAATGGATCGGTATTAAAAACTTGAGGAAGATTCTTTTGCTGTTTAGATGATTATAAGCAGGCCTTCCTGATTTTGTCCCGTGATATCTTATGAATAGTTACCAAATTGCATGTTTCTTGTGCGTATACTGGCATAGTTGGGTTTGTTAGGCTTCATATGACAACCAGGTTGTAACTTTGTTTGTAGGCAGCGTAATGGCCTGTTTGGCTGTGCAGTTAAACGGGAGAACAATGCTTTGAAATCTTTTATTGTATTTGACTTGAGCAAAGAAATGCTCTACTCCCTGAAAATTTTATGGTTTTGCTTGTGGGATGCGTGGGAACTTTTTCTTTACATAGACGCCAAACAGGCCCTTAAAGGCTGTTATGCTTGATTTGCAGACACCATCTAACATGGAGCCAACTCTGTGACCTGATTTTTGGATCCAACATCATCTTTTGATTTGATATACGAACATATTAAACATCAGTTTGCTTTCACTTTGATTGTTTCATCATCCTCAAAACGATTTGGTAACTCCTACAATCTCTCCTCTTTTCATGACAGAGCATGCCTCAGGACGTTATTGACACCCATGAGCTGCAGACGATCACATTGGACTACAGGCGTGAATGCCAACAAAATGATATGGCTGATTCCCTCACGAGTTTGGAAGTGGAGGAAACAGCTTCAGAGCTAAATGGAACTAATGGGTCTGCAACTCCGAGGAAAAACGAAAGTGGTTGCCTTCGGTATTTGCATTTCTTGAGACTATCAGCCGATGGTCTCGAAATAAACAGAGGGCGAACTGAGTGGAGGAGAAAACCACCGAGACCAAAATAGTTTCAACAAAATCAAATTAATATAAATATATTTGTTGAAGGAAAAAAAGGATGGTAAGTATAAAGTAAAACAAGAATTATTTGAATAGAAATCCCACTTTGTTGGATCAGTTAGTGTGAAAGTCCTTAGTTAAAGTCGAGTTTCTTTGTGTAGTCCGGCATTTCATGTAACTATTTCGCAAGACTTCTGTGTAACGCTGAATTCATGAATCGACTGGTTGCATGGAACCATAATAGCCCACATACAAGATCAACCCCTCATTGAACTTACGATAACTTCCTTGACCGGAATCTAAGAAAATCGTTTTCGTGATCACCCAATTTCTTTGACAATCCAAAAGGCAGAAAATCAGACTGTTGCGTCGGGTAGAGAGAGCACCATGGGAAATACGTCTATGAAACCGGGTTTTATAAAAGTAATTTTGTGAAATCTTTTTTATTTTTGAAATGTTAGATACTTGATGGAAAATCAAATCTATTCATTGTATTTGAAACAATTTTTTTAGTTAGGAGACCAAATTTCATCTCAATCCAATATGTGGATAGGCTAATTTGCTCAAAATAGGTGCATTCATGTGTAAATTATGAAAAATGCTTAGATCCATTCACACATGCGATAGAATGTAACAATACTTTATAGGATCATTTATCTTCATATTATTGATATTTTAGATGGTTTAAATGTTGAAAAAATTATTTTAATTTTGATATTTTAATATTGAACCATTTTATTACGTTGATTTTACACATTTATAGATGAGACCCATATACAGTAAAATTTAAAAAATAAAAGGGTTTCCAAGATACTATAAATGATGCTAAATATAATGGATTGAGTAAATTTTCTATTAACCATTAAAATTTTAAAAATGGATAGAACTTCATAGAAGCGTCTTCGAGCATCATAACCTCTTGAATGCTGAGATCTTATCATTTTATTAAGTGTTTCAAATGAATTACAGAACATGAAAATCCAGAGTTCTTCAGAGAGATCAACTTCAATGCAAGAGTAGATATATGCAAGGCAAGTTTCCAAGACATAAATCGAAATGATTTTTAGTATTATAATAAAACAAATGACCAGGGAGATTTTGATTTCACCGTAGATATTTGCAGCTGACTGCACCCGTGTCTAATTGGGTTGTAACTGGCTGCACCCTGGTATATCCCCTTAATGAATGCATCCATATTTCCAGCCAAATGTGCTATATGATTTCATCTTTATCAGAATACTCAAAAGATGTTAGTGACAACTGACAAGGGAATCAAAACAATAACTAAGTGGTAGCTTCAAACAGGTGTCCATCAGTTACACAGCTAATCCATTGTGGAAGACGAAAGCAGTATGAAGTGCACGAAATGACCTTGACAAGCTTTTACAGTGACCTTTGTAGAATAAAAACCTCAATACTGCACCTTGAAATTGAAAACGTATGGGGATACATTTACCCCTTCCAAACTCCTACATTGACATTCGAGAATTACATTCAACAGACGCACATCTTCGTGTAAGAAAATATCTTCAGAACAGAAACCAAATCAGTTGATGTATTTCGTTCCACATTTTCCTCTATTTTCCACCTGTTTTCTCAATTCCCAAATGGACACAGCTAAAAAGTTGCTGGAGGCTATTTCTGCAGCTTGGCCCAAAGCATGATGTATCACATACTATATGATATGATATACCAGCATAGATAAACCACTAAATCTTATTTATGATATTAGCTTCCTACAAATAATTTCATTGGAAAATATCCAAATAATTGCCTCCTAAGAGCCTCGTCTATTGTATTATTGTATTTTTATTTTTTAGACACCTAAAACAGTTTCAGAACCCTACCAAATAACTGACCAACAAAGAATGTCCCATCTACAAATTAAACCATGCAGGCTTGTCATGATTTCCTCCCCTTAACCACATCACCTAAAACAAATATTACATTTCAAGCTGTGAAATTCCTCGAATTATTTTTAATTTGGATGCTCAGATTTCAGGGCATGAAAATCAGTTACTCTTATCTTCTGCACCAAGCGATTGAATTATTGTGGCGACTTCCTTTTTATTTGGAGTTGCAGCTTCCTTCCCAGTAGTCAAGACTATGTTCCCCAGGAGAATAAGCAGGGAAAAAGAGAAATAGCAAAATCACAATTTTTTAATCAATCTTATAATGTTACATTTCATATTAATTCATATTATGATCAAGATCAAGAATCCTTACGTCTTTTATTCTTACAATTAATAAAGGGGAAGAACAAAAGTTTCCTACACGGGAGACTATAGCTCTCACCATCAACAAAGGGGAAGACCAAAGCTACCTCCATGGGAACGAAAGCTCCCGTTGTGAGAGTCAATCCCACGTCCAACAACTCCCCGTATGGCTACCAACCGGACTACACTCAATTAGTACAGCAAAATCTTAATTGATATTGCATCTTTTTAAGAGAATTTCAATGTGGAACAGATTCATATACTCCCACTCTATTTTATTTTATTTTATTTTTTTCATTTTGATTGCTTTGAATCAGACAACAAGCCATACCAAATTGAAACCTCCTTCAAATCAATCTGACTAATAGCTGGTGGGGAAAAGCAAAGTAGGCGAACAGTTGAGACTTTAAACCTATTAAAAGGTGCGAAAGAATTGAGGTGGTAGAGAAGATAGCTCATGGATGCATTTTTCTGTTGCTTGGTGTAATCATCACACTCTTCTTCGATGCAAGCCTGTATTTATATGGTACAAACAGAGTGTGATCAAATCATATCTTATATTTCGATCACTATTGTTATTTTTTTCAATCATTTATTCCTGGATAATAGTTACCAGGTTATTACTTAACTAAATAACAAGTAACAACCCCTTGCATTTTATATTTAAAAAATATCTTTAGAAAATCTCATCCATTTCTAATATTTTTAAAACTTATAAGTTTAAAAAATTATGAGTTTTTCAATCATTTATTCCTGGATAATAGTTACCAGGTTATTACTTAACTAAATAACAAGTCACAACCCCTTGCATTTTATATTTAAAAAATATCTTTTGAAAATATCAACCATTTCTAATATTTTTAAAACTTATAATTTTAAAAAATTATGAGTTTTCAATCAAAGTGAATTTTGAAAGCATAAATATATTGAAAATATTAGAAATGGTTTAGATTTTAAAAAGTATTTTGAAAATATAAAAAGCAAAAAATTGCTATATTGATGGAAGGTGATTTAATACACCCAGCTGCAATTCAGTGCACCCGGGTGTATTTTAACCTATTTTTTATTTTTAAATTTTTTTTTATCCAACTATTAATCTAAGTGTATTAAATATGTGATCAACTTTTACCATTTTTAAATATTTTTAGATATTCTTGGGATTTTTTAAAATAAATGACATTTTAGTAATTTTAAATTATGAAAAATACCATTGATTTTAAAAAAATCTAAAAAATATCCAAAAATAGTAAAACTTGATACACATATTCAATACACTTAGATTAACAATTGTATAATTTTTTTTTAAAAATAATAAAAATAGATTTTTACACCCAAGTACACTAATGCTAAGTGCACAGTTTCATATATGGATAAGTAACAATGATCACCACTTTTTATTCTTTTATCCTTTATGTGTTTTAATTCTTTATCTCTTCTTTAATTATTTTCAATGATTATCTAGTATTTTATAATTTTCTTTCCTTTAATAAGCTAATACACACCTACCAAAACACACCTAACTGCTTAAAACTGTGTAGCAATGCTGAAGCAGAGATGGATGTAACACCTTTAAAAAATTAAATTCCAAGGGATATCGATTCCTAAACTCGCCAACTATACCCAAAAAGATTCATCTTTCCTAATCTGGTATAATAAAAGCTTGGATGGGATAAAGATGTGATCATGAAGATTTGGGATGAAAATATTTTGGTAATGGTAAAAGGTATACCGAAATTATGAAAAATTGTATTAGAAATGAAGAAATATGCTATTATTTTTTAGAAAATTAAAAATTCTATTCCAAGATCATCCTATCTTAGCTATACTATTAGTTTAACTAATTAACTTTTTGCATTGTCCAACTTGCCAGGACCACAATATTGATTTTTGGTTGCAAACTTATAAACTAATTCGCGAAAGTTGTTACAATTATAATCATAAAGATGTAAAGAAATGATTTTAGCACAAATAACTCATATTTTAGGGTAATTTGTAAAAATACCCATATAATTTGACCATAATTACATATACACCCACTTGTTTTAGAATTTACAAATAACTCCGCAGAATTTGACTATAATTGTAAATATAGTTAGCTTAGGTATATTTGTAAATATATGCAAACTATGTGAATCTATTTGCAATTTGTCCTTTGATAATTAGAATTTTTGCAAATATGATTACAAGATTTAACCAATATTGCAAATATGCTCCTAAATTTGCTGAAATTGCAAATATGCGTACAAGATTTGCATAAAATTATATCTCTTTTATTAAGACACTGTTAGGAGTTTTTATAAAACAACAACAATGCCTTCCAAGCCAAGTGTTATACTTGCAATTTTTTAGATATTGTAATCTTATTTGCAAACAATCTAAAATAATCATATATGAAAAATATATAAAATAATAAAATAGAAAAATGCCTACAATATTTTATGAAATTGTAAGTGTATCACTTGGCTTAGAAAATATTATTATTATTTTACAAAAGATTCTAACGATATCTTCACGAAATGGACACACTTACAATTTTATATAAACCTTGTGGGCATATATACATTTTTCATCAAATTTAGGGACACAGGTGCAATATTGGTAAAATCTTATAGATATATTTGTAAAAATTTCTTTATAATTTTTAAAATATATTCACGGTCTGCATATATTTACAAATATATCGACACTATGATAAAGACGTGATAGCACTATGATGTCATAAGTACATTTGTGATTATGTTCAAACTACGTGATAGTTATTTGAAAATTCTAAAACTGCATTCGAAAATTCTAAAACTGCATTCGTATATGCACAATTATGGTTAAATTATATGGATATATTTGCAAATTACAACCTGATGAATGTCACTATAAACATAATCGTCCAATCATCAAAATAACGTGTTTGAGAAATATTTCAAGATATACTTTATTTGACATGATTACCATTTGTATAATAAGCTTACCTCTTCTTATAAAATTGCCTTATGAAAAGCTATTATAAGAAAATATTTTTTTTTGGCAACTTTTGATTGCAATTGAAAATTCATTATTGGTATGAAATATGCATACATAAGGAAATTTTTTTTTGCTCATCATGATGTTTTTATAGATGAAATTTTTTTCTAATATCGATGCTCTTATAGACAAAGAATAATTTTATTTATTTATTTGATGTTTTGACAATTAAATCAAAATATAGTTGTCTAAACGCAAAATCATGAACTATTGTCAACTATTTTTTCTTCATGGTTAGAATTTGATATATAATATAAATTATTAATAATTAAAATTTTCTTTAGCAACTAAGTTTTAGCTTTCGGCAAGAAAATTTTAGTTGCAAAAAATCAAAACTTTTATAGTGATGTAATAGATGTGCATGCATTAGTGTTGCAATAATATTTATGCATGCTCATGATCAAAGGGCTTGTTTGGCTTAGGATTAGTATGCAGTAAAATACCACCGTCAGCACGTTAGCTGAGAGTATTTAATGGTGAGCTTTCCTTAAACCTCAAAATGTATTCTAATAATAGCTATTTTTTCAGGAAGTGCATTACGTTTAGATGCAGCTAAACTGGCTAAAACTAACGAATTTTTGAAAAGCCTGATAGCTAGAAATAACTCACGGCCAAATAACACTAAAACTATTTAAGAACGGATAATAAAACTCTTTTTTTTTTAATCATTGAATCTCATTTATTAATTTCCGTTTAACCAGCAAAAAGTTGAACACGTTACGCTTAGCTCATCTAATGCAGCCACGCAGCCCCAACCGATCTATATTATTATTAGCTGCACTATAAATAATGTCTTTTATTTAACGTATCTTATTTTATTATGGTACAGAAACTAGTTTTTATAGAAAACTTTTATCTTATAAAAATTAGAAATTTTTGAGAATGAATATATAATTATTATAATTTTTGAAAATGTAATATATACAATTTTGAAATATGTATGCTTTTTAAATCATATATTTATAGAAAATAGCATTTTTTGAGAATGAATGTATAATTATTAAAAAATTTGCAAACATATAATATAAATCTAATATATAAAAGTTTGAAATATACGAATTTCAAAATCATGTATTATTTTATATAGATTCAAAAAAATATTTTGAGCAACTAATACGTTGATGAGTAGTATGCCTGGTGGGCATGTGTGCCAATGGTGTAAGGTTTGACCCTCCCCACCTGCAGTCCCTTTAGTTGTTGTAGGAGTTATAATTTCCCTCTAGTAATGAGGGTTTGTAGGAATTTTTTTCCAAGGATTGAAATGTACTTTATTTAAGAGATAAAAAAAATATTTTAAAATTAAAAAACAGTAAGCATATCTAAGATATTTTTATTTCCTTCAAATATTTCATCTTTATAGGGATAATTATATTTTATAGTTTGGGTAATTTGCAAATATACCTACATAGTTTGACTGAAATTGCAAATATGCCCATATAATTTCATAAAAATTACAAATAACTCTCATGAGCCCACTTTCCCAACAACTACTATTAATATATGGTCTGACAACTTGGAAAATGACAAAAATAACCTTTTTTTTCCTATCAGCAAATGCATCAATCCTCCATGCCACATATTCTATGCTCGTCTTCTCCGAATTTGCTTTGATTTCACTGCTTTTCTTCTTGAAACTTCCAGTAATGGATGGAAACCCATATGGGATTTGGGTTGTCCATGTTCGCCATTATCCTCTTCAACTATTTCCCTCTTCATCTTCCTCAACCATGGTGACAAAAGACACTAACAAAGCTGGCTCTGGCAACCCCATTAAACCCAAACAAAAGAATCCATGTCGAATGCTACAACTGACTTCAAATCCATCATATTAGCGGCACCTCTTTGTCCTGAATCTAGCGGTGTCACCCCTTTAAAAACTGAAAATACCATGACACCCGTGAAAATTGCACCTATTTGGCTACACCTATCCATTAGCAGCAGCCATGGAAGCACACCTAACATAAAGCCATTAGTAGCAGCAACGGCTTCTCTTTCATTAAGTCTGTCATCAATCAAAATTGCAATTATCATCCACCTTAACACCAATTTGCAGTCTGCATGGTTTGCGAACTTGTTGGTTGATTCTCCCTTGGATGAGCAATGACATAATTACAAGCTTATGCAATTGTAGGGCGGTTTAAGGGCACAAGGTTATTTTTGTCATTTTCTAAAATTTTAGACCATATATTAAAAGTAACTGACAGAAAAATGGGCCCACAGGAGTTAGCTGTAATTTTCGTGAAACTATACAGAGTTATCTAAGATTCGTAAAATTATGTAAGTATATATGCAATTTCAATCAAATTATATGAGCATATTTGCAAATTACTTTTTAAAGTTTAATTGGGTAAAGTTTTTCACCCAAAGCAAAAGAAAAAGCAGGCACTAAGAGTCTTGCCATGCCAAATGAACCCGAATTTCGAACATAGTAATGTTTTTTTCTTTATTAGCTTTTTATGATGTCTAAAGAAATATCTGAACTATTTATTAGTTATAATTTTCATATTAAATACACTATATAAAAAATAAATTTATTGGATATATATAAAAATATTATACTCAGTGATTAGGAACGCAATTTAAATCATTAAATGTATATCTTGACATTTAAACATCAATTATTTATTTTTAATTCAAATTTATACATTATATTTAACACAATAAAATATACATATAACAAAAAGATTAGGATAATATAATATTCGTGGAACTAATAATAATTAAAAATAAATATTTAATAAATATAGTTATCATTAAATAACCGATTTTATTATGTTAAATTTTAAGTAAAATATAATTAATGATATAAATATTAAAAATAAATTACAGATAATACACTTTTTTAAACAACACCGGGGGAAATGGAATATTACTATTCCCCGTATGATCCTGCCTCATGCCAAGCATAACAGAGATTAGAGATTTCCGGTGGAATCGAGCACGTAGGCATACACATACCCTAAAAGGAAACGGATTTACAATGGAAGAGTGGGCACGGAAGAGGAGACACGTGGGTAGGATGGCGCATTACACGGAGCGAGGATGGAAGGGGAGGAGGGGATGCGAACGCCGATTGGGACAATCCATGAAAGGTCCTGGGCAACTATTGTAATCCACATCGGAAGACGCCCGGAAAAAGTAACATGCCATGTGCACACATGCCATGTGCAGGCAAAAGAGACATTACTCCTTTTCAAGGATAAAAGACAATAAAATATAATTTTTTTTTCTTTAACTTCCATAATATGGCCTACAATTACGTGTTTAACTTTCCAATCCTCGAACAATTGTGCTGACCAATGCACTCAGGTGCATTTAGCCTCAGTACATTTAAATACGTTTTACTTATTTTTTTTAATTTTTTTTAAATTTTTTATACAATTGTTAGTCTATATGTATTTAACATGTATATCTATTTTAAACATGTTTAAAGATTTTTTTGATTTTTTAAAATCAGTGAAATTACAAAAATGCCACTAATTTTAAAAAATAAAAAATATATAAAAGTATCTAAAAATGGTATAAAAAAATTTATATATGTTAAATACACCTACGTTAACAGTTGTATAAAAAAAATTTCAAAAAAATTTAAAAGATAAGTTTTTGCACCTAGGTGTACCGAAGCTAAGTGCATCTGGATATCCACTATTAGCTTTGGTGTACCTGGGTGCACCGTATCATATTCCAAGATGCTCTCATTAAAACTTACAAGTTTTAAATTTCTAATTTTTATTTGTTAAATAAGAAATTTAGTTGTGGTAAACATTGAAATAGGGCGTCACATTTAAAATGTTAATTTTGGAAATTGGGTATTATTTATTAACATAATCAAATAATTATGTTTGGATGTACTTCCACGAAATGCACGGTTAGAAGTAATTACTTAAAAAAAAAATTTCATCTACATAAAAATGAGCATATCCCTATTTATAAATTTATAAAGTCAATATAGTAAAATTATTTCGCCTATGCATTAATTTTGAAAGCATCTAAATTAATTAAAACACTTATAATAGATCTGTTTGGAAATCATAAAAAATGTTGATCTAAAATTTGTTTTTTTATATAGTTATTTTCACATCTTACTATATGACTATCTTATATTTTAATTATTTTTTAACAACTAACTATGCAACTGCCACTCATGGCTAGCATAGCGTGATGGTGAGAGCGTTAGGTTATATTTTCGTTATAATTTATATAAAGTTTGTTGTTTCTCTACTAGTTAAATGTGAGCCTTTTGTCTCTCTTGGACTTATTGTAATATAATTTTTTTTCAAAAGTTTTATCAAATGCTAAACATATCCTATATGTATAAATAATTGTAAAATTAGCATATACTTTTATGCATATATGAGTGTATTTAACTATGTTATAATTTACATTTAATTATATGTATTTTAAGCAAATACGATTTACCTAAAACTTGATTTGAAATGATTTTAAGCAATGTGAATGATTGAATTTTAATTTGATCATTAAAGTGGGCCGATCTAAGAAGTTGAGAAAAATCAGTCCCGTGGAAGTGAAATCCGTATCAATAATATAATTTTAGATATTTTAGTGTAGCATTCGTGAAAAAAATGTGTTGTTTGAGCTCCAATTCCAAACATCAATCTGGAACTTCCACCTGTATTGTGATCCTCTAAACGTACTGATTCCTTAAAAATTTGGATAGTGAGAGGACAACAGTATAGAATTTAAACATTACCTTCAAAAAAAAAATTTCTAATATTATAATTTATAACGACCAAATCATTGATTATAATATTATAAACATTTTTTTCCGGCCGTGAACAAAAGCCCTCGCGACGTGAGTTCTCTTCGCAATTTAACTTATTTTAAATTTTTTTGAAATTTATTAATGGGTATCTTTAATATGTGTACAATGTTTTACCATTTTTAAAGATTTTTTGATATTTTATTTTTTAAAAAAACTTATTTTCAAAAATAAAAATATCTAAAAATTATAAAACTTGATACACATATTAAATATAGTTAGATTAATAATTGTATAAACAATTTTAAAAAAAGTAGATTAAAACACTTGGGTGCATCAAGGCTAAGGCTAAGGCTAAGTGCACTTTAGTGTGCTGTATCATTCTCCATCGGAAATTAACGACTCCGAGTACATATGAGTTATCAAAAACTTTCCAACCCAATAAATATATAATATGAGTAGTTTAAATTAAGAAAAGGCTTGATCATTTTAGACTGGTCTAAAATATATATTTTTAAATTTTTTTTAAATATTTGTTATTCTAGCTATGTTTAATTTATAAACTAATTTTTACTAATTTTGGAGATGTGCATATATTTATTTTATATTTTTAAATATAGGGGTATTTTAGTCATTTTAAATTATTAAAATATGACTAAAATATCACTATGTTTAAAAATCCAAAATAAATATATATATATGTCTCCAAAATTAGTAAAAAGTTTATAGATTAAATATAACAGGATTGACCATTTTGCAAAAAAAAAAAATAATAATAAAAAAAATTTATACTATTTTGAAATGATCATTTTGCTATTAAGTATCACTAAATTTATGATCAACGGGATCGTAGTAAAAAAAAAAGTTTATCATGTACTTTGGAAAATATTTATATTGATAAAAATAAATACATACTTAAGAGATTAGATTGTGAATAGAACGTGATATGAAGAATCTATAATCATAAGATAACTTCGACTGTAAAGTAGAACTTTTTTTTTCCGGCTCAGATTTTCTGCTTTAGGCGAATTTTGACATGAATGTAACCGGGTTTGCTGAGAAACTGATTTCCAGTCGCGATAGAGACACGAGCTGAACCCTCCTCTTCCTCCTGAGTCCCGACCCGACTGGAAACATGCGGTCCAAGAGGAAAGCAAAGAAGAAGCGGCGCCCACCACGACAGCTTCACCATCATCTTACGCCACGTCGGGATCCAAAATCATCGCAATCATCAGATCCAGTGGGTCCCGCAGATTCAAGCTTTCTCATTTATCCGCTCCTCCGTCTATCCCCTCGCGTCGTCAAGCGAGAGCATGATCGTCCACGATTTTTATATTTTACCGACGGATGGTGCAGATTCAATCCGGATATCAAAGTGGGGCCCACTCAACAGGGGCAAGGGAGTCTTCCTATCGGGTCCGAGCCGCAAAGACCAACGCCGCTTACGGCTCTCTTTCGGGAGGGAGAGGTGGGGAGAGAGAGAGAGACAGAGACGCAGCCGTTCGCCGTTTCCTTGCTGCGCCTCGTGCATATCGACCTTACACCGATAAATACGTGTGCATAAGCTCTCTCAGCGACAGCCGCGACAGAGACGGGGAGAGAAAGAGATGCTGCTTCGGAGCTGCAATGTGGCGGATCTCCGGCCTGAGTCCTGGTGCGTCAGGCCCAGACCTTCGTTGCATCTCCGGAGTACCCGCGTCTCCGTCTCCTGCTCTTCGTCTTCTTCGGCGAGGGGCGTAGATCTAGCTGTGACTCCCGCCGGAGACGGCCGCCCCTGTTCGGTGTTGCGGCCGGCGGACCGGCTGAGGCTGGGGAGGTTGGCGGACGACGGGCTGTCGTACAAAGAGAGTTTCATCGTCCGGTGCTACGAGGTCGGAATTAACAGGACTGCTACAGTCGAGACGATGGCCAATCTGCTGCAGGTAGGACGGATCGCATGCGCATTAGCAGAATTTATAGCTTTTCTCTTCCATTTCCATTATGTGGCTTCGTTTTTTTTTTCCTTTTTTTTGAAAAGAAACTTAATTTCGAGTCTCGTGACTTGACAGCAGTTTATGCTGATTAGGATTTGCGCGGTTGTGTTTGTTCCTCTGTTGAGATTTTCTAGGAAATGAATTTTGATGTCTATTTTGCATGCATTGTACTTGATCGTGCCTGTTGGAGGTTTTTATTTATCCTCTATGCTTCTTCTGTTGCTTTCTGATTTCTGAGATCTTAATTCGTAATGGAAATCTATTTTCTAGACATGGAATTTCAATTTTTCGTGGCGTTTGACGGTCCATATCCCTTTGTGCCGATAATGCATCGTCGAATTGGTGTTTATGTTTGTGTGACTCCTCGAAACGCTAAAATCTTTCTGGAATTTAAAGACAATTCTAATATTCAGCGGCGGTTTTAAAAAAAAAATCGTCAAGAAAAGCTATTTGGTTGCACTAATTATAGCATGATGATGCAGGCTTTCTGCTACTCGTGTTCGTCATGCGAAACGACTCGGTATATCCTACATTTCAGACTACGACATTGGAGTTTCTTGCTTGGATTTTTCTGGGGGAGCTTTGGAGCTGATTTCAATTGACAATCATGAATGATTTTTCTTTTTTAAAAAAATTTTAAACAGCAAATTTTGATTGAGTTTTTTTTTTTGGTAGTTTATGGTTGTCAGACTGTGTCTGTTCGTTTGGCTTTTGGATGGTAAATCCGTTAGTTAGCTTTGAGTTAACATTTTATCAGGCTTAGGTTTCAAGTCTCTGATACAGAATTAAACGGACCAATCTATCCCAAAATTGGTCATTTCAGGAGGCCTCTTCCCCTACATCTGACACAGATACACTCTTCAACGGATGTGAGAATCTCCTCCCATCATTTTATGGTCAAGTGCTTTTTGACGCATCAATAAATGTTTGCTGAACTTGAGAGAACTTGCTATGTCCATGAAAAATGGAAGCTAAATAAAACCAGAAGATGGAAACAACTCAGAAATTTAAAATATTAGGTGCTGAATCTTTACGTATACTATATAATAACTATAGGCTTGTGAGTATGAGGTCGCTGCTACTGTATCTCTCCATTCATGGCTGCTCACGCCGCCATGACCTCGAAGCCGTATCCCAGCTAGTTGGGACTTGGGGTAAGCTAGATTAATCTTGAAGAGCTGCAATTTTCAGAAGTTGAAAAAACTGTATCATCTAAGTTATGGTCATGCAATGTTTCTTGGTTATTGCATAGGTGTTGGTCATGTGGTTCCTGACCACCTGTCGGCCAACCAATTGTCAGCCAATGCCAGAAGTCCATTTTTTGCCATTCAGTGAATTGGCCTAAAATGACCATTAAGGGCAAGTTCAACTGTCTAGGCCTTTATTATGGTCTGATAACTCCATTCAGGCAGTCATATGGTCCAAACTTTTGAAGAGGATCATTGGATTGCCATTAGGCGTCCCTTCCTGGCCTGCCCTTCTGTTTGTCCTCTTTGAATGGTTAACTGGCTATTCATTTCTGCATTTGACTGAACAGCGAGTGCATAATGCATTTGGTCTCAACTTTCATGATTAGAACTGAGGAGAAGTGTGATGGAAGCAACATCTTTTCATGCTCACTTTTCAATTCATTATTTTTATGGCTTTGTTACACAGGAAATTGGATGCAATCATGCTCAAAGTGTTGGTTTTTCCACAGATGGGTTTGCCACTACCACGACCATGAGAAAACTGCGCCTCATATGGGTTACATCTCGCATGCACATCGAAATTTACAAATATCCAGCTTGGTAATCAACTTCCTATGACCATGTCATGTCATGGTTATCTCTGTTCTGATTTTTCCTCTTTTCCATATTACTTTATGTTTTGGTTTTTCTTGAGGTGTGATTGAATGGAAAGTAAGGGTGAATTTCTTAAGTATTCTGTCTAGTTTCCGCCAGCAGAGGAAGGACAGGACTAAACTTTCCATAAGTGAATCAAATGGTTGCTTAGAAGGTATAAACAGTGCAACCTATTTCTTAAAATATTAATGATGGAAAAAAAGCCTTCCTTTCTTGTGATGTTCCAACTGGCAAAATTGGTTAGGAAAATGTTTATTTTTTGGAGTGGTGACAAAATACAAACTGTCAAGGCATTTTTGGATTGTTTCTCAGAAGAGTTAGCAAGTGTGGGTTTGGTTTTGTCCAACTGGGGATGTCTTCACTTGCCTCTGTCATCTTGTGTTTGTGTTTAGGTTTTTCCTTTCCTCTTGCCACCTTGCCACCTTTCTAAACTGCCTTTCGTCTTTCAAACATTTTTTCCATTGTTAAGCAAAAGAACTTGCCATTGTTGCTTGATAATAGGGGGGATGTTGTTGAAATTGAGACTTGGTGTCAAGGAGAAGGAAGGATACATACCAGGCGCGATTGGATCCTCAAGGACTTTGCTACTGGCGAAGTTATTGGAAGAGCCACCAGGTAATTTCCTGGTTTTTGCATGTTTTTCATTTCCATCTTGATCCATGGTAACAAATATAGTTATCTTTTAAGGCAAGCGAAAAATGATAAAACATTTTATCTGTGAAAGCAAACTTTGATCTTTTCTGATAATTAAGTTTCTGTTAATCATTGTCATCATATCTCAAGTCGTTGAAATGCCTGATGGGATTCCTTAGAGAGACCTGGAAGGCTGGAACCTTACAATCTACATTCATGTTTATATCCATACCTGAGTGTGGGAATTTTTCGAAACATTTCATCCAGTGAAAAACATTTCACTTTTATGTCATTGGTGTTGCTGATTTTCTTGAAGGCTGGCAAGGTTATTATTATGCTTCCAGGATTTTACTTTTTCGGTTTCAAATTTCTGTTTATTAAATTTATCTCTCTTTTGATGGCAGTAAATGGGTAATGATGAACCAGGACACAAGACGGATGCAGAGAGTTAGTGACGAAGTGCGGGATGAATTTTTGGTCTACTGTCCAAGAACTCCTAGGTATACACTGTTTGCCATGGAACAGATAGGTTGTTTAATTAGTGGTTGTCAATCTATGTGCTTTGAGGAGATCCTGCCCCTGCTCATCACTTAATGCATACATCAAATCTCCAAAAGAAACAATCCAATAACTGAATTCCAAAACAAAAATATCCCTGACCATATATAACAATAATGCCTCATTGCATCCTTCATTGCTATGGCAGCCCATGACATGCACAATCCTCTTCTCAAATGCTGCTGCTATGGTCTGACAAATTCGACATTCATTTGAACTGGCCTCACTTTTTCACAAGATGTCCATGATGTCCCACATGGTCCGGCACAGAATACTGAGTGCAATAACCTAGAGTTCTTGATCTGTGGTCAGGCCCAAGTGGGCATATTTACTTTTATTTTTATGCTGGGAACACCTCTAGTTCATTTGGTCATGACTGAAGGATTCTGCCTCCAGATTGGCTTTTCCAGAAGAAGATAGTTCTAGCTTGAAAAAAATTCCAAAGTTGGAAGATCCCGCCGAATATTCTCGATTAGGGCTTGTGGTAAGCTTTCGTCTCATTTAAAGTTTTGTTATTGCTGCTTAATAGCCTTGTCATTTCTTTTTCCTGAAAATTTTCTTTTGTAAAAATTGCAGCCTAGGAGGGCTGATCTGGACATGAATCAGCACGTAAACAATGTTACCTACATCGGATGGGTTCTGGAGGTAAGAATTGACTCAATTTATGCCAGGCATTCTTGGAAATCATTTTTTGTCAGAGCATTTGAAATTTCCATTTATTTATCATCATAAGTTCCAGTTCCAGATTAAATTCTAGCTTATGTCACCACCAATTCATGTTCAATTTGATGAGTATAGTTTATGAGCCATTCTTTTTCTGATGTCCTCATCTCATCTAGATGCGTTGGCTTCATATACTGGCCGAGGCTATGTTGTTAAAAATGGATGGATATTAAAAAACCCCAGAAAGACTCTTTTTGGTCTGTTTATATGGTTATGCCCTTGCCTTCGTGATTTTGTGTCATGACATCTTATTAATGGTTTTAGTGCTCTCCAATCTTATGATTTCAGATGCATGTGTTGGCATGCTAGGTGCTTTGAATACACATATTTTGTTCTCCAATGCCAGAAAGAAATTATGGGTGCAAACTTGTCCAAATTTATTATCACAATTCATATATTGTTTTTGCCTGCCTCATGGGTGGACAATTATGACATCTGAACTAATGGGACAATAGAGGATGGTAGGAGCTGAATGGTTGGGCCTCAAGTCCTATGATGCTGACACTCAGGCTGGCCTTGTGACCTTAGTTTGGATCCAGCATGAGCATGTCCAATACCAATGTGCCCAATCCTATCCTCAAAATGATTCGGTAATTTAAACAATTCATCACCTCTTTTCACGACAGAGCATGCCTCAAGAGATTATTGACACCCATGAGCTGCAAAAGATCACATTGGACTACAGGCGTGAATGCCAACACAACGACGTGGTTGATTCCCTCACCAGTTTGGAAGCAGCAGAAACAGTTTCAGAGCTTAATGGAACTAATGGGTCCGCTACTTCAAGGAAAAATGAAGATGACTGCTGCCAGTTTTTGCATTTCTTGAGGCTATCAGGTGATGGCCTTGAAATAAACCGAGGGCGCACTGAGTGGAGGAGGAAACCACCGAGATAAGATATCTGGCGATAATTTACCTGTGCGTTTAGTAATTTTGGGCATTTCATTGGCTGTAATGTTAGACATTAAATATGTTTTTGAATATTAGAAATTTTTTTCCCCTTTTATTTAAGCTGGGCTAGCAGTGCCACGCAATGCTTTTTTTCCCTTAGTGATGCAAGATAATTGGAGTTTGTTGATATTTTGTTGATTCAAAGCAGACTAATGGTAATATCACTGGAAGAATTGAACGATCAAGGATTATCCTAATCTTGATGCCTTGTGAATTCCTCTGCCATCCGGAAGTTTATTAGGCATGATTCTTACCATCACTGTCCTATTCTTTCTTGCTGTACAACCTCAAGAACCAATTTTATCCTACCTACTCGGGGAGCATTGAATGGCATCATTCTAGAATTGAAGATCCTTATGCTGCAAAAGGTTGAGGAGAAGGCTAACATTTTTCATTTGTATGCAATTTGTAGCCTGCCTCTTAGATTGTATTGTATGCATTTCGAAACCGTTCAAGTTTGGATGGTATTGCATTCAGAGTTAGTGAGAAGCTGTGATCTGCTTTGGCAATGATGAGCATTGTTGATATGGTCCTAAACTTAAATGTCATGCCTCTGTGGTTTTACGGATTTAATTTCGGTCGAGCATCTGAACATAATTTGCATGAGGCCCTAGTGGTGAAATCTCAGGTTTTGTTCACCATTTATTAGAAATATATCTCAGTTTTGGGCATTTTTAGCCACATTCGAGACCAGCGTTGCTTCTGTCTTGAGCGCGTTATCTTGCTCCCGTTTCGAATACTGCTAATGAACTCCGATAGGCACGCAGAGTTTGAGCCTGAAAGGTTTAGATTTCTTTAACTTTGGTGATGTGCCCTTTTTGGTTTCAATGGTTTCTGGTTTATCAATGATCGAAGGTCTGAATTTGGTGACGTCTATTGTGGAGAGATTGTGAACGGTTTCCTGGTTGTTCCGTCATCGATTGTCAAGCTGATGGTTGGAGAGATTGTGACCGCTTTCCATGCTAGGACTGTACTAGCTCTAAACATTAGAAAGGACTGATATAATGAGAGAATCTATGCTGGTGGCAACTTTTGGCTGCTAGGACTGTACTAGCTCTAAATATTAGAAAGGACTGATATAATGCGAGAATCTATGCTGGTGGCAACTTTTGGCAAATGGACTAATCCCCCCCCCCACTAGCTGAAGCGTCTGTTTTGCCACGTTTAATGTCCGCGCTTAATATCAGTAATAAGTGAAGCTTATCCATTCAGCTCGAATCGTTGGCGTGAATCTTGTGCGTTAAAAAATTCCAGAAAGCGAAGAATAGACTATATAGGAGGTAGGAAATCAAACTTTTTGCTTAACGAGGCCACAGTATATTAATTTTTCTGCCCTGCCAAGTAGGCCTGAAGGTAAAAATATTGCGTTTTGCATGATACACGCCTAAGTTAAAGAGGTCCATGATAGCCAGAGAATATAACGAGAATTTATGTGAGTTATTTGCAAATAAATCAACTTAGTTTAACCGTAATTGTAAATATACCAACATATTTTTTAAAATTGTAAATAACTTTCATATAGTTTGAACATAATTGCAAATATACCGAGGCCAAATATATGCAAATTATGTAGGTATATTTGCAATTTTAAAAAATTAAGTTTGTACATCTTTGCAAATATATTTATGCCCAGACAATGATACATTTATAATTATTGTCAAACTATATAGAGGTTATTTGTGATTTTTAAAATTATGTGAGTATATTTACAATTATGGTCAAACTAAATAGGTATATCTGTAAATTATCCTAATGTACGCTGGTGGCAACTTTTGGCAGATAGACTAATATTGACTTTTTTTTCCCCTAGTTGAAGCGTCTGTTTGACCGTGCTTAATGTCCATAATAAGTGGAGCTTATCCATTCAGCTTGAATCTTGTGTGTTAAAATTTTCCAAAAAGCGCAGAATAGATAAGCTAGAAAATCAAACGTTTTGCTCAACGAGCCACAGCAAGTTAATTTTCTGCCCTGCCAAACAGGCCGGAAGACAAGAATATTGGGTTTTGCGTGATAGATGCCTGAGTTAGGAGGTCCAGGCATGATGCTAGCCACGGAGAGGGGAAAAAGTTAGAAGCTACGAACGAAAAAGGCTTTTGGCCAACAGATCTACCTTTATCTACAATTTACGTGCCAAAACGAACGCTTACCAAAGGAGAATTTTTTCCCCTTGAAACAGCATAGTCGCAGGTTGAAACTTTTTTATTGTATTTTTTAAGAAAAGGATAAATCGATGATAATATCCATATATATTTAATGGAACCAACTTCTATACATCCACTCCAACCAAAGTGAGTTGCTGAGATGATTCGTTTTAGGCCCCGTCTTGATAATTCATGCCAAATCCAATCTTATCCGTTTATAACACTTTATTTTACTAAAATACCAATTTATAACAATTGAAGTTGTGTGGAGACTATATCCTCTAAAAATGTACAAACTTATATATAATAGTGTGTTTGGGAAGTGATAAAATTTTTGGATGAAAATGTTTTTAGTATGAAAGTTTTTAAAAATTAAAAAAATGATATGAAAGTGAGATAATGATAAAAAATAAAGATAATAAAGCTAAAATAAAGATAATAAAGCTAAAATAGATAGATTAGTTGTGTTGTTAATTACGTAGAAATAATTGAAAAGTAAGATAGTTGTATAGGAAGATATGAAGAAATGATTAAAAAATAGAATAGTTATGGAGAGTGAAAAGTTTTAACTTACATTTTTTGCTTATTGTCGAGTACATCTTAAATTTAAAAAATCACTTTTATCTATGCACTAAAATTTTAGAATGATACGAAATCATATTGAATGATTATTTTAGATATTATGAAAGTTTTAGGTCGTTTAGATGTTGAATTTAGACACGTGGATCCTTATAAGAAACAAATAATTTTTAATAGCTTTAAATCATTTTTAATTGATTCTTGACTTTGGAAATAAAGCAAATGTAGGATTAGGATATTTTTGTTATCTTAATTGAGTACGCAAGCATAAAACTAATTGAATGATTGGATTTCACAAGATCAACAAGATCAAGCGCAAAATACACTTTCCTATCAATTCACTTTGTAGAATGGGATACATAAAAGTTGGTTAAATTATGACTGGGCAGGTGAACAAATGATCTATCGAGAAAATTAAATAGAGTTCTTCTCCTTTTCTGCCTATTGAAACAGCATTCTCGGAGTAGAATAAACATGAAGGTAATAAGTTTTGCTTGTAGCACCGTTGAGAATAACATTCACACACAAAGAAGACAGAGATTTACGTGGTTCGGTTTTTAACCTACTCCACGGTAGTAAACCCTATTCAATCTTACTTTAGGATTATCGGGTTCCACTATTTATAATGAGTTACAAATTTTTATACAAATTACATAATCACACCAACTTGCTTAATTTTACATAATAAGCTTATTTTGTCAACACTCCCCCTCAAGGTGAATAAATATTTGTGAAATTCATTTTCTCCAGTATTTTCTCAAAATGTCTTCTTGGCAATGCTTTTGTAAACATGTTTGCAAGTTGATTATGGCTTCTAATATATGAAGTTTCAACAATCTTTGCTTGAACTTTGTCTCGAACATAATGACAATCGACTTCAATATGTTTTGTTCTTTCATGAAAAACTGGATTTGATGCTATGTGTATGACTGCTTGATTATCACAAAACAATTTCATCGGCTTTTGAGTGTGGAAGTCTAGTTCCTGTAAAACAGATTTCAACCAAATTAGTTCACTTGTCGTAGAGGCCATAGCCCTATATTCTACTTCAGCACTTGATCTTGCCACAACATTTTGTTTTTTACTTTTCCATGTCACAAGATTTCCATCAACAAAAGTGCAATATCCTGTTGTTGACTTTCTATCTTCTGGATTTCCTGCCCAATCTGCATCTGTATATCCAAGAATTTCCATATGAAGAGAAATATTAGTATGACCATGTGGTTTCATCCATATTCCTTTACCTGGATAAGATTTCAAATAACTGAGAATGCGATATGCCATTTTCATATGCTCAATGGTAGGAGAGTGCATAAACTGACTAATAAAGCTCACTGCATAAGAAATATCTGGTCTTGTAACAGTAAGATATATTAATTTTCCCACAAGTCTCTAAAACCTCCCAGGATTCTCTAGTGGCTCACTTGTTTTAATAAATTTGGTTGTATAATCCATCAGAGTATCAACTGATTTTGCCCCCAGTTTTCAGTTTCCTTCAACAGGTCTAAAGTGTATTTTCTTTGACACAAGAATAAACCCTTCTTAGAGTAAGCAATTTCAATTCCCAGAAAATATTTCAGCTTACCTAGATCCTTCATGTCAAATGTTTTGTTGAAATACTTTTTGAGATCCGAAATCCCAACATTGTCATTTCCAGTAATGATTATGTCATCAACATAAATCAAGACAACCACTATTCTGAGATTATTTCTTTTGACAAACATTGAAGAATCTGAGGTACATTTGACAAAATCAAACTTAATAAGTGCAGTACTGAGTTTACTGTACCATGCTTTGAGAGACTGTTTTAAATCATAGATCGCTTTATTCAGTTTACATACCGAATGCTTTTGTTCTTCTAACTTGTGTCCAGGTGGAAGTTTCATATATATTTCTTCTTCTAGATCCCCCTGCAAAAAAGAATTTTTGACATCCATCTGGAATAATGACTATCCAAAAATTACAGCTACAGACATTAAAATTCTGACTATATTCATCTTAATAACAGGTACAAAGGTATCTTTATAGTCAACACCATATGTTTGAGTAAATCCTTTGGCAACAAGCCTGACTTTATATCTTTCTATAGATCCATCTTCTTTGTATTTAATTCTATATACCCATTTTCACCCTACTGGTCTTTTTTCTTTTGGCAATTGGACAATATCCCATGTTTGATTTTTATCTAGAGCTTTAAGTTCGTCTTCCATAGCACTTTTCTACTGTGGCAGGCTAATAGCTTCATGAAAACTTGTCGGTTCATTATGAGAATCAATGCTAGTTTAAAAGGCAGAATGCCTAGTTGAGATATTATCATAGCATATATAATCCTGAATAGGAAAAGCTGTTGCATGATAGGTGTAAAAATCTTGTAGTCTAGAAGGGGGTCTCGAAATTCGTGAAGATCTACGAGAAGGAGCCACGAGGACTTCATGAGGAGAATCTTCAGGAGGAGAAGTTTCGTCTTCTCTCATAGCTGACTCTTCATTAGCAGTTGAGGATAATGGCCTAGGTACAAATTCCTTGTGAATATGCTCCCCCTGACTTTGAACCTGGGTTGAAAAAAAAGGTTGATTCTCAACAAAGGAAACATCTCTGGAGATAAACAGCCTATGCAGATCAGGAGCATAACATTTGTATCCTTTTTTAGTAGAGGAATAACCAAGAAAGACACATTGGTGGGCACGAGAATCAAGTTTACTACGATTTTGAACATGAACATAACAGAGACAACCAAAGACACGGAGATGACAAACGTCAGGCTTTCTGCCTCGTAAAATTTCTAAAGAAGTTTGGAACTTCAATAAACGACTTGGCAGACGACTAATAAGATAACAACTGGTGAGAACAGCATCAGACCAGTATTGTTTTGGAACATGCATTTGAAATAGCAAGGCTCTAGTTGTTTCTAGGATGTGTCTATTTTTTTTTCAGCAATCTCATTCTGTTGGGGAGTCCCTACACAGGAAGTTTGATGAATAATGTCATGGGATGTAAGATAAGACGAGAATGAATGATTGACATATTCAGTGTCATTGTCAGTTCACAGTACTTTTAATGCAACACCAAATTGTGTGACAATCATATTATGGAAGTCCTGAAAAACCTGCAAGATATCAGTTTTGGCTTTCAACAAATAGATCCAAGTGGAACGAGACATGTCATCAATAAATGTAATAAAGTATTTGTAACCCTCACGAGAGTCTATTGGAGCAGGTCCCCAAACATCTGAATGAACTAAGTCAAAAGGTTTATTTGAAAAACTAGAATGTTTTGGAAACGGCAGTCTATGCTATTTAGAAAAATGACAAGCTTCACATTCATTAACCGAAATAGAAGGATCAAAATTGTGCAGTATTTGATTAGAAGGGTGTCCTAATCTTCAATGTCATAGTAATGAAAGATCTGCATGTTTCTTCCCAATAAGTGCCTTGTGTGACTTCACTAAGACATAGAGACCCTGATTAATTCTTCCTTCACCAATCTTCATTCCCGTGGCCCTGTCCTGAAAAATCACCGAATTGGGAGAAAAAACCACATTGCAATTCAAGTCATTAGTAATCTTGCTGATAGATAACAAATTAAAGGTTAACGATGGAACATATAAAACCTCAGATGTGCTGGAGAGTAATTGAGTTTGTCCAACTCCTTGAATGGGAACCATTTGTCCATTGGCAACCGTGATTGGAGGCATTGCAAATTTAGAGTGGACTTTAGATAGACAATTGATATTGCCACTCATATGATCAGTAGCACCAGAATCTATCACCCAACCATTTTTATGAGAAGAAAGAAATAAAGCCATACCAGAAGACTGAGCAATTGATGTGGAAGAGCCGTGAGAGTCAGTTGTAGTATTATGCTAAATAAGAAGTTGAAGTTGTTTTGCTAGACTCTCTATTGCAGATTGAGAAGGAGGAACACTGACACTGACTTGGGCTACTATTTGGTTATCAGACTCCTTTTCTTTAGAGGTTCTTAAATAGGGATATAAGACCCAACAACGATCTTTACTATGTCTAGCTTTGTTACAATGATCACAATATGGGCGATTTCATCTGCCTCGTCCTCTTCCTCGAAAGGAGTTTGATCCTTTCAAGTTAGATTTAATAGCAAGAGCATGAGCATGACTTTCAGTTCCTGTTTTATTGTTTGATTTCATTACCCGTCTTCTTGTTTCTTCTCTTTGGATAATAGCACAAACATTAGAAAATGAAGGAAGTGATTGACTTATTAATATTTGTCTCTTAAGATCTTCATAGTCTGGTTTTAGGCCAGCCAGTAACAGGAAAGTTCTGTCTTGTTCTTCTCTGTTTAAATAATTTTCTATGGTGTCAGCTGGAGGACGATATTGTCTCAGTTCATCCCATCGCTTTTTCAAAAATCTCAAATAGTCAACAAAAGATTGATCTGAATTTTGTTCTGCATGAGCAATTTCTTGTTGCAATTCAAAAATTCTGGATGCATTATTCTCTTGACCATACACCTCTTTGAGAGAATTCCACAAATTTTTTGCATTTTCTGAATAAGCAAAAATCTCATATATTTGTGATTCCATTGAATTAAATAACCACGTCATAACTAAGTTATACATAGCCAACCATTCTTCAAAATTAGAGTCTTCGGGCTTCGTAGTTGAAATTTTACCATTAATATACCCAAGTTTGGATTTTCCACTAAGAGTCACTGTAACCGCTCTTGCCTATGGCAGATAACTTTTCCATTTAACAATGTGGTGGTTAACTTTATGTTGGTATCATTATTGCCCAAAGAAGTAGCCATCGAAGGATGCTAAGTAACAGTATAAGACCACCAGAAATACTTGGCTGATGAGGACGATCCTCACTACACACTTGCTGATTAATGGATGTGCCCAACAAACAAGAGGAAGTCCAAAGTGCGGCGGTGACGCGATGCGTCAGATCTCCGTGCGGCCGAAGGAACTGCGCCGCTGAAGGAATCCAAGTAGGAGGCGTGCAGCGCACTGAGCGCACAATGCCGCGTGCGGATGGAGAAATTCAGACTGTGTCGTGAGTGTAGATGGAGCGCAGGAGGCGAACAATGAAAGGGGCCTAGGCGACGTGATCCAGAACACTTTTCAAGGAAGCAGTAGCATGCGTCAGCACTGCTCTTTCCGACCTTCTCGTCTGCTGATTCTGACGATGAGACATCAAAGTCTCGCACTGCCGCTGATCAAGACGTGGATGATGCAAGTGGGAACTTCTCAGCGTGAAAAACTCCAGTGGAGCAACAGAGATGAATAATTTCGGCGAACGGCGGTGATGCATTCGTCCACTATGACAAAGAGCACGGACGGCGAGACGAAGGTGAACGGCAGGTCTCAAGGCAGATCTCAAACCTTGAGTCAAACCCTACGCAGATCCCTTGATGCTCTGATACCATGTTGAGAATAGCATTCACACACAAAGAAGACAACAGAGATTTACGTGGTTCAGTTTTTAACCTACTCCGGTAGTAAACCCTATTCAATCTTACTTTAGGGTTACTGGGTTCCACTATTTATAATGAGTTACAAATCTTTATACAAATTACATAATCACACCAACTTGCTTAATTTTACATAATAAGCTTATTTTGTCAACAAGCACATTGGTGCAAAACACGGACAAACAATTGTTGAAACTTGAAAGGTTGAAAGAATTGGCTAGAATATAACAACATTGTACAAATAAGGTTTCCTCTGTAATGTTTCCGAAGAAAAAAAAAAGGACTCTGATGTTTCTAGTGTTGTGTCCTTAGTAGCTTTTTCAGATTCTTAATCTCTTGATTTTTTTTAATTTTTTTTATAAAATATACAAGTATTGAAAGACAAATCAATCTTGGTTCAATGAGTCTTTTTTTCTTTTCTTTTTTTTTTTTTTTTTTGATTGAATGAATCAATGAATCGATGATTCATTTTAAGAGCATGGAAATTGTGATAAATTAATGATGCATAATCCATGACTTGAACGAAGGTTTATGTCTGCGGGCTCCTCGAGCGCCTGGAATGAGAATGATACTAATTCCCGACTTAAATGGCCATGAAGATCTAATTTCAAACTACTAATTACAATTTGCGATGGAATTAATTCTCCAAGTTGTCTTAGAAGCCAGCTTCCCTCGACAGAATTTGTTCTTCAGAAACATGGAGTAGAGACCATCCAACGGCTGCATGAATAATTGGCTGTTACAATATCTGCCCTTGAGATACAAGAATCAGGAAAATATTTGTCGAATCACAGGCATGTTCTTCTCTACCAGCAGAACATACGTTTTCTTTGGGACAGTCGGCGGTTAGACGGCCTCCAACCACGTAGCCGAGAAACCTTCTCCTATGATTTTTCTGCATTTTCAGATCCATAACTATCTTGAAAAAAAAAAAATGATTAATACGCATGCATTCAATTAGATTGCCCAACATGGAATTTACTGTAAACCGAGCACCAATCTAAACAAATGCGGGTGCTGAGAGTACTGTAAGAGAACACTCTCTTCATCAGTAGCACTTTAAACTACTTACCAACTCTCCTTCGCTCTCACGTGAAACTTCAGAGATTCCTCTCCCTACTGATATACAGAACAAAAAACATACCCGTACTAAGAATGATTTCCTCTGAATGGTTCAAAGTTCAGATCTCGCTTTCTCTTGTTCTCGGCTGCTCTATTTGACTGTGAGTTTTCACATTGCAGTGGGCGGGAGAGAGAAAGAGGAGTTGTGGGACATGGAGAATCCGAGTTTTTTCAAGTTTTATATCCCTGGAGTCCCTGACCAACATCTCGTAATATTCTCTCTAAGGCTTCTCATTTTGGTGCTACACAAGTTAATGCGTTCTCTGTATGTGTTGTATCTTGTTTCTTATTCATTTTTAAGGACTAGGATGGAAGTTCTAACGATATCCTCAAACCCTCCATGAATTCATTAACGGTTTTGATTTGTTGCACCGGGTGCACTTAGGCTCATTGCACTTGGGTGCATTTAACCTATTTTTTAAAATTATTTTTTGAAATTTTTTTCATAAGAGTACGTATATCAATATTTACTATTTTTTGAGATTTTTAGATTTTTTTCAAAATTTTAAAAATCAGTCGCAGTTTTAGTAATTTTATTTTTAAAAATATCAAAAAAGTTAAAAATATCAAAAAAGGTAAAAATTGATACACATGTTACATACACATAGATTAAAAATCGTGTAAAAAAATTTCAAAAAAGATTTTTAAAAAACATGAGTATTTGCACTCAAGTGCACCGAAGCTAAGTTCACCTGGGTGCATACAATCAAGATCCGAAAGTTGAAATGTAATAAAAGAAGATTTTGGAGGCCATCCTACAGAGCTCAATCTAATCTTTCTGTAACGCGAATACCTAATCAAAAGCAGGTGAAAACAGGTATTTCACAGCACCTTTCAATCATAAGACACAGGTGTCACATACTTTTTAGCTTTCTTATATATTTCTGTCACCACTCACCATATTTCCATCAGAAGGAATTGTTCTCATCTTGAGACATTTGAGTGGTGTACTTGTGCAGATCTTACGCAACGATCTGGAGCATTGATATCTCGGAGAAGAAGTATTTCAAAAGAAGAAAAAGAAAGGGCATTTGAAAATGCCAAGTCCTTGGTCCTAGAAAATCCGTCAGTTCTAATAATTCCGTGAGCATCTCATGTCTACTTCGGGCTTTTTATGGTGAGCTTAATAGAGTCGTGTGTGGTGGAATAACTTACTGGCAAGCTTTCGAAGAAACCGGTTATTGAATTTCTTCTTTCGTTTACCTTGATTCAGGATCATACTTTTTAACTCAACAATGTAAATGCAAGAATGAATTTGCATCTTGATTAAAGCAACCAAAAAATAGTTTTTTAGCATACAATTTTGTTGGATTTCCTTCCACCCAGAAAAATCAAATAAACTCAAGGATGTTGATTTATTGCTTAGCACTTATGCTCTATATCACACACATTTGATCCACAAGTTGAAGCTGAAGCTCAATTGCTGCAGTCTTTCACACACAAATTCATAAAAAGATGGCTTCCTCAAGAAACCTGCAAGATGATTGTTTCAGTTCCAGTTGGAAAGGAGTTCATCGTTTAAGTTTGTGAATTCTAGAAAACAGATATGTGGTCTTAGTGCTGGCCGGAAACCCTTCTGTATTGCCAACAATCTTGAGGAAGATGACGTGTGTGTGTGTGTGTGTGTGTTTAAGCTCATCAAAGGAAGGAGCTGCGGGTGCATATTTTTGGAGTAGTTGAAGAAATCACAGCTTTAATCAATAACGTGAGGAAGCAAGGAAGATCAACGGGTACATGTTGCATCTTACAACTCTAGTATATTCCTCATGTCTTACATGGCTTGCAAAAATGATGCTGTTTACTTGCTTGCTCTTAAGATTGATATGTTAGGACTAAGCCATGCTGCCGTAGCATATTAGAACAATTGGGCTAGTTTTTTTGTACTTGATGAGACATTTTTTTATTGTTGAAATGTTCTCTCTTGCTCTTTTTGTTTTTCATTTTCTAGTAGTTGATAGTCTATCACTCTGCTTGAATGGAAGAGAGAGTAATTTTCTTGATGTTGCTTCATAGCTGCATAGTCTGTTGTTTTGGCTCCTTGTTCCTAAAATAATTCACATTAGATTGATGTCTTTCCTTTCTTATTTTACTCTTCTCTTCCCTTTCCGAATATGCACATTCCTATATGTTCGTTGGCTGTAGCATAAAATCGCTATTCTAGTGCTACTCTTCTATATGTCCATCATGCAGATAGTGCATCTCTGCCTCAATACGATAGCCACGTGAAGAACAAAAGCAAGAAAGTTAAATGCTCTGTGGCTACGAAAGTAGATTTAAGAAGCCAACTCCAAGTAGATGAAGCAAAGGAAAGGGCTGGTGAAAAATTTTATCATCAATTTTCCTCTAAGTTTCCTTACTTTCTTGTCCAGTTGAAACACTCTTCTGTCAGTCGCCACGGTGCATTGGTGGGTTCCTCGTGCTGTTCTGTTTCCTTGCCTTGAAACAACTTCCATGTTTCTTTCACCAACTAAAACGTGCGTAGTGCTACAATGGAAGCCATTTGCAAGTTGCAGCCGTCCTGCATTTCAATGCCTGGACTGTGATTCCATTCCATGAAATCATGTTAACCAACCAACTGGATTGTTCCTTGTCTCTGGACTCCTCTGTTTTCAAGAACTAATGTTGAATCCGGAATGAACGCAGAACATGGGTATCTGTAGTTTGTTATTGGGATTTATCTTTTTTAGGGAAAAAAAAAAGAAGAAGAAGAAAGAAACTAATTTATGGATTCTACTGCTTCACTAGCTGTTCTTGACAGGCATATAATATCACATTTGTGGGCAATACCTTTAGTTTTCTGGAAGGAGCATTTTTCCGAAGCCAAAACTCAGATTCTCCTCCAAAGTCCTGATCGTAAACTGTGGAAAACAAGCTTTGTTTTCACTCGTAAGAAACAAATATCCTAGGCACACCTGTGTGGTGGATGGATTGCCTTTGCAAAGCGTCATGCTCTTGCTCCTGGAGATTGTTGTGCGTTCGAGCTGGTGGACCGAAACAAAATGCAAGTACACATCTTCCGCGCAGGCAATTAAATAGTTACGTTGTTGGTATGGATTTGCATGACATCCAATACTTTGAACTTCCGAACTTGCTCTTTCAATGCTTGGGATTTTGCTCTGGCCATCCATGGTTCATGCACTAATATGTGTAGAGAAGCCCAATGTCACGTACTCTTCTGTCGGTTATTATATATCTTGTGTTTTTTCCACTGATGTGCTGAGATTGATTTAATCTACAAAGAAATTAGAAAACGTCATGCTCGATGCACAACATCTGTAGTTTTTCTGTATCGGAAAAATAGATGGCCAATTGGAAGTATCTTGCTGAAAAATCGCGGCCACTTTGCAATCTTTTTAGTAGCTTTTTGCATTGTTCCGTGACTTTTTCGTGCTTGAAAATTTTTCTGCAGGAAGTTCCTACCTTGCCAGCGAAACATCCGTAGAGATGGAATTCTCCGGGTGTCGATGTAGTCCACTTAGAAGCCCACTTCCTACATTAGTCTTTTAACTTCCTTAATTCTAGTGCTTGCCTTTCATATATTTCTTCTGCATATTTCTCCCTCTTCTCGGCTGATAATAAATAAATAGATAATATTTCGTTAAGTTCAAAAACTTGGTCATGTTTTGTTACACAGAAGCTGCTCTGTGCGGACCTAAGTTAGGCCATGGACAAATTTTAAATTAGATGGGCAATTGGAAATATCTCGCTGAAATCACAGTTACGTGCCGAGCTTTAATGTTAATCTCATGTTAGTAATTAAGAAAGATGGTCCAAAAAAAGATGATTTGCAAATACACTCACTTAGTTTGACTATAATTATAAATATACACACATGGTTTCAGAAATTACAAATAACTCCACTTAATCTGACTATAATTGCAAATATACCTAAACCATTATAGCGTCGTTACTGTGCCGTCACAACAACGGCGTGGACATATTAGCAAAGATATGTAAACCGTGTAAGTATATTTACAATTTTAAAAATTAAATAGGCATATTCTTGCAAATATGCCCACATAGTTTGCATATTTTTGCAAATATATCCACATTGTTGCTGTGCATAAACGGCATCATAATAGCTTAGGAATATTTGTAATTACGGTAAAACTACGTGAAATTATTTGTGATTTCTAAAATTATGTGGATATATTTACAATTATAATTAAACTATATGCAAATATTTGCAATTATATCTAACTATGCACGTATATTTGCAAAATACCTTCCAAAAAAATTAAAGAAATGCTAATATGCGAAAGGAAGGGGAGCCTATCCTACCGCTGCACGAAAAATCTGAGCATGTCGTATGTAAGTGTTTTTTTTTTTTTTTTTTTTTTTTTAAAGCTTACAATTTTAGAATTATATGTGATGGCACCGCCTGCTTGGCAGGCCTTTATAGTAGCTTGTTCTGGAATTTAGGCATCATACCCTAGAAGTAGTGTTTTTGGTTAAAAAAAGCAAATGGACTTTTTATCATGCAACTGTATTGGATTTCTTGCCCTCCAAAATCTGGTGAGAAGAATGAATACAGATCCTAGGGTGTTGATTTCTTGCAGATTTGAACCAGAAATTCATAAGAAGGGTTCCTCATGAAACCACTTACGTGATGATCATTTGGGATCCAGCTGGAACTAGTTGTTCGACATTACGTTTGTTATCTTAGTGCTGGTTGCAAACTTTTCCGCATTCCGGACAATAAGACAATCCAAAACCAAAACATTTCTTCATCCAACCTTGCAAAGGTCGTCTGATTCATTCACTGGCAAATTGATGTTTCTCGCAAGTTAAAACCAGCCCCATAAATAAAAACAAGTAACATGAACCAACACTTTTATATCATTCTGCCACATAGGTAAAGGAAATCTCAAACTACATGGGCAAAAATCTGCCCAAGAGCTTGTACAACAATGTGAAATCTTCAGGATCAAGAAACTATTGCTTATCCTTTTGACCTATGTTGCATTGGCAAAAGACCTCAAAGGCAACCCTGCTAAGAGATGCACATTCTGCTAATGTCAGTTTAATTGATAGCAGGAAGGTAGATCCTGTGAACATTGTTTTGGCAAAGCTTGCGTCTGCATGTTGGACACTTCTTCTGGGCTGCAATGGCAGCTTTGATGCACACTCGACAGAATATATGGCCACAGGTGGTTGATGTTGCCTCTACCAATGGGCCCATGCAAACTGCGCAGCTGAAGGTGGGCTCTTCTTTCGGGGGTGCAACAGCCTGGGATTCCAAATCAAGGATAGGATTTGTAACACTCCTCGCCTTGTTTGGTTCTTCTACATGATGCCTCCCAGGATTCCTCCTCTGCCATCACAAGCACGTCAGCTATTGAATCAAGTTCAAGAGCTCGAACACCAAGAGGTTTTAAAGCAGAAAGTATATAACAAGTTTTTAGCACAAAGAACTGGTCTTGGATCAGCAAATGGGGAACATACATTTACTGATTCACACGTGTAACCCAAAAAACAGGAGTTTCCTAACTTTGTGTTCGCAACCCTCATCAGACAACTGATGGAAAGAAACTCCAGCACCCCAATTTGCTGATGGAAGAAGTTTTCCAGGGAAAAACCAAACGTGGCAGAAGAATCAGCCACTTGTTCTTACTTTTATTTCTATCTCCATTATATTGCTCATGAAGGATGACATCAACGCCTTAATTCAATAGAACTGCAATTAACTAGTCAGTTTGAATCAAGTAAAACCAGGCTACTAACGAGTTGTCTACGGAAAAAACTAAGCAATATCAAACAAGCAAGACAGAGGATGGATCAACCGGCTAGATGTGCACCAGGCTTTCTGGTCAAATATTTTATATATAAAATCTGTGTTTAGCAAATATGAAAACTTATCAACCTAAAACTTTTCACTCTCCACAAGTACCATTTTTGTAATCATTTATTCATATCTTTCTATATAACTATCCTACTTTTCAATCATTTCTCCATCACTATCCATACAAATACTCTATCTATTTTAACTTTATTTTCTTTATCCATCATCATTACCCCTATCATATCACATCATTTCTCTCATTTCGAAAAGTTTTACAACAAAAACTTATCTTTCAAATGTCAAAAACACCCTATATATTTTTACAGAACCAGAGGCCTCGTATCACAAATTTAAGCGCCTTAGTGGTGCTTGTTAAAAATTTCCAGCTTCTGGTTTTCAGCTACAAAACAATACCTCTTGATTTCCTACTACTCTAGATGGTTCTTTCAACTTGAAATACAATATCTTGAAGTCAAACCAACAACTGAACCTATTTAAACCAAACTGCTCAATAAACTGGTTCAATCAATGACCTGATATTTGGAAATTTTGATCAAGAGGCCATTAAAAATATATGGTAGGTGAAGAACCATAGGACTGAATCAGAATCACCAAAGTAAAGGCATGATAATCAAGCAACAGAAGTAAAGTTATTATTACCCTGGCATTCGAATTGCCTTCAATGTAGAGTTCGCAATTGATAATTGTCTCACTTGTAGAATTCCTTGAATGGCTATAATAGCTATTAAAAGCCAACCTTGTTACTGGTTCTTCTGCGACAGAACCTGTAAGAACAATGGAATACAATAACATCAATGTTTTCTTTTATTTTTATTTAAGGCTTGTTAGAGCTTCAATATTGAACAACAAAAAGGCAATCTAGCTGTTTTCTGCAAATGGCATTTATGAAATATGAGATGAAATCAAAGTATTCATTCAATCAATTCTAGTATTGAATGAATCAAAGACCAGATGAAACACACGGAGACTATAACCGAAAAAAATAGAAATGCCATAAGGAGAAAAAAGTGTATTTGTTCATTATTCAACGGGCCAGAGGCAAGTGATGAACCTTTGTGACAACGTCTAAACAGAAGAAACAACAGTTTGTTCCAAGTAAAATAAGAACCATAGATCCAGGAGACCTCATCTGGAGGGCGAATTTGGATTTATGCATCCAAACCATGTACTCTACCCACCGGCCAGAAATGTAAAATTTTGGTCTACATGAACCTCAATAGATAAAATACAATTTCTCCAAGGTTCATTTGGTGGGGGGACAAACAACAAATTCAATAACAAAAGTAATTCTTCATTTTTCATTTTCGAAACAATGGGATATCTTATAGCCCAAGAAATTCAATCACCGACCTCAATATAGAACTTTTGTGCTATTAGTGGGGATCAATTGCAAGAATCCTCTAACATCATTATGTCCAACCACAGATCATTTCGTAAAACTTCATCTATGATATTTTTGGCCCTTTCTTTCTTTTTTACAGCCTCATCTAATACCCCCTAAAACTTCATTATTTTCTCAATGTTCTCTCACAATGCACATCTCCATCTGTCACCAGCAATAAATACAGTAATGCTAAAATCAAGCAAAAAAATGTACTTAGTACTACAGTTCAGCTAGAATAACCAAAATTGTTTAATTTAAGTCATGCTACTCAGGAGGTCTTTGATCTCTTTTATTTCATGAAATATCATGGCCCAACAAAGTTTTCAACCAAAACTAAGAGAGTGAGAATCCAACATTTTTTATTGGGAATGAGAATGAGAATCCAACATTGAGCCATCTTCCATTCAACCTTGATAACAAAGGAAAGAACGTGTGGGGATCAGTGGATGACCATCCTACATTCACCTTGAATAATCAACAGGGAAAGAATACAAGTCCACACAGTTGTTCAATGCAAAATCATGAGTCTTGACACAATCTTATCATATAAGAAAATGTGAAATAGCACAAAAAGATCTTTTGGGTAAATTGGCATACTTGCAGAAAGCATAAACAAGCCTAGCCATGCATCCAAGTGAACATGTCAAGTGCTGCCTTGAGTTCATGATGTTTGATCACCAATCTTATGTGAGGAAAATGCTGACCATTTTGATTTCTCAATAGCACAACAGCAGTGATAAATCAAATGATTCTACAATTCTTTACAATCAATAAACGAGGCAGGAGGCTGGGTTGGCCTAGTGCTCTTGTGAGAATTATGTTCATGCATGTCTTCAAGCTTAGAACAAACAACTTAATCCAAAAATTAAGGCATGGATACCATAATAAAAGCTATTCCAAAGGATCTCCAAACCACAGGATACCAATCCCATGTCATCAATTATATCTGTTTCAAAGAAAGTTGCAAGGAAAAAATGGCGGAAACCAAAGAAGAGCAAAACCCTCAGTTCTCTTGCTCAAAACATATTTGATTTTTTCTGAATATTATCTGTCCAGAGATGTGACGCACATAGGCAAAAAGCAAGAAATATCAACCAAAGAAACAGAACTCAATATTACTTAAAAAGCAACATCTAGAAAGTAGAAATATTAGTTCTCTAAGCTCCAGAAGAAGCTTCAGGAGAGTCATATCCAACAGAGAAATGAAGGCAAACCTGATTGTACAGGTTGAACATCTGAATCTTCATCAAGCACAACAGTCGTTGCAGGGTTCCTTCTAGACTGGTTCCGAACCTATTGAAAGCAGGGTCGAAAAAGATTAAATAGGGGGAAAAAGGAGAAAAAGAAAGAAATGCTAAGAACCAAGAGAACGACAACAGTGATGATGGTGGTTACAACAGCAGCCAAAGAAACAAGAAAAGGAAGAAATACGTGCTAAAAGCAAAACAAACTTGCATACTAGAAACAGCAAATAAATATAACATGAAAAGATCCAAAGTCAAACATATAAAGACCCAACAAAAGAACACAATTCTAGATTCCATTAGAAACATTAGAGTACACTGAATGGTCTCTCATTTGCAACCAGGATGGACTAATTGAGCTGACAAAGCATAAGGCTGATCAAACTATTGACACCAGAAGTAGATAAGATTTAGACTGCAAATCTTCAAACCGGATGAGATAATAGAACATGAACAGAGTTGCTGATTATCATCCATAAACTGCGGGCTAGCACAATCGAAAGGTAATAAAAAACTGTCCATTGATATAAGAATAGTTATCAACTGATGAACAATATTGCTACATCATAACCCTCAATGATCATGTCAGCAACAATACAGCATTTTCATGGTGCAGTGAGAGGAATAGATCATGCCATTGAGGTAGAAATAACCAATAAGCAGGAAAAAAAATTGGTAAACACGACAGTGCTTGAACAGAAATGTATTATGGTTTAACGAAGCACTTTTTATCTATTTTTTAGCTGGTAAGAAGCTTTCAAAAGTAATGCCTCCTGAAGCTTTTGAATTTATTTTATAAAGAAACCCTACTTCACACCACACAGAAGCCAAATGCCCAGACAGGCTTAAATGAAACTTGAGAACAATTTACATCAACTTAATACCTACAGAAGTCAACCAAAATTATTTCAGAAACTAAGTCAAAACTTCTAAGCTTATCTACCAAGTCTTGATGCTCCTCAACCCTTTAGTTCCAAGCTTTGCCGGTTCTATGTGCATGTTATTCCATAACCATTGAATATTCTGTTCCATAATGCCACATCAATGCCTCGATCATCTTGTTTAACTTCAATGTTGGCATGTGGAAGATGCGGCTATCATGAGCAATGCATTGTGTATTTTAAGGCAGTAACATCGGGAGACTGCTTTAAAACTGCAACAACTGATTCGTATTTGGTGTTGAACACTTACATGTAAGCATGCACTCTAAGAAGAAGAAGCATTAACAGCAACATCTTCTTTTAGACATATAAGGCCATATCCAATGCAGGGAGCCACATCGGATTAAACAAGAAAGAAATGCAGAATGACTGAAAAACAAACAATGCAAAAGATCATGAATCCAACTTACTTCTCTAAAGCTTCTTGGGGAGAAGATCACAACCTCATCCTCTAGAGCCTCAACATCAATTAATGCATTATCCATCCTGCCACCAAGAGATGATGAAGCATCTTGTCTGCCAACATGCCCATCGTCAGGATTGCCATGCAAGGAGGCCCCCTCTGGAAGTCTGCTTTCGATAGGGGGATCCACGTTCAGGTCCACATCAAGAACCAACTTTCTACGCCGAGTGCCCGCAGTGCATCCTCTTGTTGTCGGTCTCTTCAACCCCCGTGTGCTCATGCTAAATCAGGCTTCAACTCCAAAAACAAAAACTTCAAGGAACCTGTACCACAGATAAAGCATTCATATAAACAAGGCAACGGCTATTCCATCTATGATCTATGGCTCATCATCATCGAATTAAGCCACTCTCATTCGAGTATTTCAGCCAGACAAAGACGGACTGATAGAAATTTCTCTTTTTTTCCCAGATGGATTACTACAATCGAGCGAATTAGGTAGATTTGAGAGATATCCGTCATTATCAATCTTTTCCCCTTTTCCGGAGCATCCCGATGACAGAATCAACGGACAAGGCGGTAAAGACTGAAAATTCAGGATGATCAGGGAAAAAAACGTCATTTCACGCCTTCGGATGGATAAACAAGCGCACCGCAGATTTAAACCCTCGCAAGCTACGGAAAAATTCAGAGAAGCACGATCAAGGATCAAAACAAAAGACAAAGCTGAATCAACACGCCCTAATCTGAAAACACGCTAGGAAACTGAAAATCCAAAACCTCGATGGAAATTCCACGCCTCATACCTCGAGCCAGAAACGCTTCTCGCAGACTTAGGGCAGGGTTTTGGCGATGGAGAGGATTGGCAATCGACTTTTGGCGATCGCAGGGATTTTTCAGAGAAGGATGCGGGAGAAAAAGGCGAACATGACGGCGAGCGCCTCCCACGATACACGTGCCGACTTCCGGCCTTTTGCTGATCTTGTTTATATAAATCTCCACCGTCGAGCAGCTGTCGGGTCTTCTTCTCGCATGGAAGCCACTGCGGCACTGCCAGAAGGCGTTGCGGGGCTCTCCCAATACATCCACGATGAGTGGCCCATCTCGCGAACCAACGGTCTGGATTAAAGATCTGTTGATGCTGGCAGAATCGAAAAAAGGAAAAAAATCCCGTGTGTGACGTGGCTGAACCGGCATCTTGCGAGTCGCAAGTTCCTTGGAGGCTCGCTGCGTGTAAGCATGCATCGCGGAACCGTCATTGCTTGCGCACCACCACAAATGGCTTCGATCCAAAAGACGGCCCAATGCCGCCCAAGAGTAGATGAAAATCTTCACTGTTCGTGTGTTATAATTTTCACCGTGGGGATTTATCCTGTTAGCGCTAATAGGTGTATTTTTATTTTTAAATATTTTTTATAAAAATGTTGTCTAGATTGTATTAGTTTACCAACCAAATTTTATAATTTATAGGTATGTGTATTGATAGAGCTCAATTTAGTCAAGGCTAAATTGAGATTTAGATTATAATTTTAAGGTATATAAAAGAGTTGGCCTATTAATCGTAGCCTTTAAAGATCTTTATATTGAATTCCTTATGCTTCTTGTGGAATACGAAGGTGCGTATTAACTCAGTTTGACATTAACTAGCTTCCACCTCCTCCACCTCTTTCAGAGAATCCACTCCTTATTATAAAAGCTTTTTAAAGGGGTTAATTTCAAATATGTTTGTAACTTTTACTCCTAATTTCAAATATTCTCATTCATTGTAAAATCTATCAAATATACCCACTAAGTGAACCCAAAATATCGAATGTATCTCATTCCGTCATTTTCATTGTGAACGTCGTCAATGGAGCGTGAAAATGACTAACATACCCTTTATATCACCTCCTTGCTTAACACATACAAGTGTTGGGTCCACCACGATGATTGTCATTCAACCAACGAATGGCTCGGATGGATAATTCAAAGTAAGGAGATCTTGCAAATTTCTTGTCCGATCAATGATGTCGTGTTTCTATGTTTGGGGGAGATTACTAGCAGTTGCTGGGTTGCTGGGTTGATGAATCTACTAAAGTTTAAAGGGTTTTCGTTAATCCTAGGCTTCAATGCTTGATACGTTCCATTCTTAAAATCTAAAAGCAGAAAGGACAAAAAAAAAGAAACACTCATTTGCATTATCATCCTAAGAAGAGAAATGGGAGAAGAAAAAACTTTTAGACTATCACAAAACCAAATTCCTCAAGATTCGTGTTTTACGTTGATTCTCAAAACCCTAAATTGCTTCACGCATAAATTTTTCAAATTAGCAAAGAAAATCTCATCTCATCGAATCTAGCAAAAGCATGGTGCGGGGCAAATTGCCCAAAAAAACAAATTTCATTCCAATGAATTTTAAGTTCTTTACCACTATATGCTGGTTCAATGCACTCGGGTATACTTTACCTTTTTTTTTTTTGAAAATTTTTTTTACACGACTGTTAATTTAAGTATATTTAACGTGTATATAAAAATTTTATTATTTTTGGAGATTTTTTATTTTATTTTTATTTTTTAAAAATCAGTGGCATTTATTAAAAATGCCACTAATTTTAAAAAATCCGAAAAAAATATCTAAAAATCTTTAAAAATAGTAAAAATTTATACACATATTAAATACGCTTAAATTAACATTTTCATGAAAAAAATTTCAAATTTTTTTTAAAAAACGGGTGAAGTACACCTGGGTGTATTGAACCAGCGCCCCTTTACTGTTGCAATCAACGAATCTAGCAAAAGCATAATGCGAGACAAATTGCCCAAAAAATAATTTTCATACCAATGAATTTCAAGCTATTTACAGTTGCATATACTTGAAAAGAATCTCTATTTATATTCTAACTCTAGAAAAGAAATTCCCCAAGATTATTGCAGCCACGTCTAATCCAATTCTCTCCACAAACGTTAAAAGAAGTGTTGCTTTGCAACTAAAAATTCAATTCAATTCTTGCTATAAATATGAAGAAAAAATAACACACAAAAGAATTAAAGAAAGAAAAAACCCGATTCCATACCATGACATACAACCCTATTATACTTTCGTTGTCTCATCCAACATCAAATAACCTTGTAGGCGGTGTCTGCATCACCGTCATCTCAAAACTCTTTAGCGACACCCCAATTTTCGGAGGTGCAGCCCCTCCATCGCCTACTGCTCCCATGCCGACCGTTGCCCCCTCCTTCTAAACATCTCCTTTGGTAGCAAAACCCTCAAAACAGCAAAAATCGCACTGGGTTCTGATCAAACACCAGCTGGATGATCGACGCTTGCACAATCCTCGTTCCGATTCCCTCCAAACCCACTCGCAGGTAGGACTCCCTTGTCTACGAAGATCTCCTCAGTGACGTTGACAACATCACTGTCATCTTCGTCAAGGACATCAACCACTGCCTCAAGAAGTTCACTGGCCCATCCAGACTGGAGTGCTTCTAAAGACGGGATTTCGCCACCTCCAGATTTCTCAACTCCGAGACTCTCAACTCCGCTCGGGAGATTGTCCATTGCAAAAACACCTTGTCCTGCTGGGGCGCCCCAAGAAGATCATGGTCCAAGCCAAAAGCTCGACTGGGATGCTCTTCCCATTTCGAATGAGGGTAATTTGGTCGTTTAAATCATTCATTTATTCGGCTACACTGTTTTCGTCTTTTGCATATCTAGCGGACCATCATTTTTTGGGCATATTTGATAATGACGAATGATCTTTTACGACCGTGATTTCCGACCGGTCAAAAAAAAAATATTTTTATAAAATATTCCTGTATTTAAATATTTCTGTATTTAAAAATCTAAAATAAATGTATATACATATCCAAAAAATGGTAAAACTTGGTTTATAGATTAAATATAACTAGATTAACATGTTTATAAAATTATTTTTCAAAAAAAAAAACAAAAAAATATATTTTTTGACCTCGTAAAAGATCGGTACTCTTTGATAATTGGATGGTAGGTAGTGGATATATTTGAAAGATTTATACTTCGGAGGTATATTTAAAATTATGAGTAAAGGTTGTGGGTATATTTGAATTAACCATTTTTAAAGAGATGCCGCCTAGCGTACCCAAATGTACTTAGCTTGAGTGTGCCCAAGTGCATAACCTTTTTTAAAAATTTTGTAGTTTTTTTTTTAAATTCATATATTAGCCCAAGCATAAATATCTCATATATAGTTTTTATATTTTTCATGTTTTTAATATTTTATTTTAAATTTTAAATTGTAAAAAATAATGCATTTCTTGTGTGCCAGCACACGAGAAATATCTTATTTTTAAACTTTTTAAAATTCAAAATAAAATATGAAAAATAATTAAAATATGTAAAAGTTATATACATATCATGTGTGCTTGGGCCCACACAACATATACAGATATTTTTTAAAATAAAAATAAACTGTGTATTGTATCAGTCTCACGTGAACTTAATCATTTATACAAGCGTACAAGGTTTGATATTAATGCAATGTGTCTTGTGTCAAGTATGATTATTTTGTGATTATCTCCGGATATTTCCTTTTGTCGCCACGCTTGTTTGTAATTATGGAGACTAAGGGATTGTATTTATTGTCATCATCTTTGATGACCATATTGTTAGAAGTCTACAGACACATCAACTATTCATTAATATATGTCAATGTTGCTTGAAGATGTAACTCGAGTAGGGTGTCCATAGGTCAACCCATGAAGTATCCTAAAATGGATAAAGTAAGTTGCTATTTTCCTACTTACAGGTTAAGGTAGACTCCAAATAAAAAAAAATATCCTTTGTAATTAAGCAATGTAAGTTCTAATATATATATATATATATATATATTCGAAGATATAAAATATATTTTAAAAAATATAAAAACTCGTTTAATTTATATGCTATTTAGTATTAATAAATGCATTTTATACTATATCATTACTATATTGATTATAAGTTTTTAAGTAAAATTTATATTAGGATTATGCTTTTTCAAATATTACATAAAGTTTAATGTAAAAAATTGATTTGGAATCATAATCAAAACCGGACCAATTTTAAAAATATGGTAGAGTATGTCTAAACCAAGTCAACCTAAAAGAGAATATGCTATAAATTTTTGAAAATAAAATTAGGATTGGTTCAATCCCGAACTGAACCTATCTCACCTGCAATGTACATTCAGTGTTGCTTGTCTTAAGAGCAAGTACTCTCATAAGGTAATTTTCATAATGTTTTGTACATCATTGACATCTTGTAGGCTAGGGGGAGGGGTCGGAAGTCATCACCGTATCCTATAGTGGGTTCATGGCTCTTCAAACAGCCTTTCCTTGCTATTTACCGGAGAAAAAGTTCATTTCCGTGAGCCATTTTTTCCTCGAAATAAGGTGCGCTGAAACTCTTTCAGGGTGTGTTTGTTTAGGGTAAAAAAGTGTCAACTAAAACTTTTCAATCTAAAACTTTTCACTCTCCATAATTATTCTATTTTTTAATTATTTTTTTACATTTTTCTATACAAACTACCCTACTTTTCAATCATTTCTACACAACTACTCATACAACTAACCTATCTATTTTAACTTTATTCTCTTTACTCCTCATCATTACTCCTATTATATCACATCCCTTTCTATTGATTTGACAACTTTTACTCCAAAAACTTTTCATCAAAAGTTTTACCTTCAACCAAACACACCCTCAATGTGGTTGTCTCACCTATTTCAACCCAGCCCTCGTGGTGTGTGTATTTTAAAATTTTTAAAAATCGATAATTTAGGGAGAAGATGACTTAAATACCCTTAAAAGGATTGTTTTTAAATTTTAAATATATATACACATTTCTAAATTTTGTAAAATTTAACATATAAATTAAATGCACTTATTAAAATTTTATGACGAAAAAAATAATAAGTCAGTAAATTTGCATCGATCAATCCCTTTGTCTAATTGCACTTTCTCGTTTTCCTTATTTTATTTGGCTTAAACTTATTTGCTTATAATGTACAAACAACTAACGTTTTTTAAGTAAACCAAAACTTAAAGAGAAATGATCTTTACCGATCGGTCGGTCGATCCCGCAGCGTCCGACCATCGCCGAGAGCCGTTGGATGCTGCGGGTAAATTTTCGGCCGTTAGATCGCGATGGAGAAAGGCTGCGGGAGGAGCAGACATTTAATGCGGGAGGTTTGTCATGCTAGCCCCTGTCAGCGGCCAAAATTTCAAACGGCCCCCCTCGCTCACCTCTCCCTCGCGGACTCTCTCCCTCCACGTCTCTCTCTCTCTCTCTCTCTCTCTCTCTCTCTCTCTCTCTGCGCGCAGACTCCCTTTCCCGCTGCTCCCTCCCGCTCTCTCTTTCTCTCTCTCTCTCTCCCCTGATCTGCCGGCCCATCCTACCGCTCTCTCCCTCTCTCTCTCTCCCGCCGCTGGCACCCTCAAATTATTTTTGCTGAAACTATTATAAAGGATGTATATTTTCAAAGTTTTAATTCATCTGGATCAGGCCAGCTGCAGACAAATTTCGAAATCAAATTTCAAGATGCGGACAAAATACTTTGAAATGTAAAACGTAGGTTGACACTTGGAGGGAGACTTTGATTGGTGAAACCGAGCATGAATTTCCATACTGAGATTTTGTTGCAAGAAGAATTGGGGGACCAATATCTCAACTCCCCTTTCCTTCTCATTAATGGAACCTTTTGTTTTTCCTTACTCCATTGCTTAAGTGTCCCGTGTTGGAAACATGAGGAAAACTAGCTAAATCTATGTTTTGATGATTAACAAAACAATTTGAGAAAGTCTTGACTACTAACAAGTTTGTGAAATGTCTTAAGGAATATACATTTGAAGAAAATCAAGTTGGAAGGCCAAGTCGTTCCCCAAGTCGACTCCAAGATCGACTTCAAACATGCAGAACGTCCAGAGCTGAAAACGGAAGAAGGGAAGGTGAAGTCGCAGGCCAAGTCGACTCCACCTGCGACTTGAGTAGTCAAGTCGCAAACGAAGTCGACCTCACCATCGACTTCAGTCGGGCGAAACCTTCCAGAGTTGAATTCGAAACAGCAGAATGCCGAAGTCGCACCCCAAGTCGACTCCACGTGCGACTTGAGGTGAAGTCGCAGCCGAAGTCGACTCAGACATCGACTTCGCTCAGGCAGACGGAAAAATTCAAATGACAAGTTCTGGATTACTTGATTTCAAGCCAAACTAAATGAAGATGAAGATCAAGGCAACATAGATACTCAAGCTGAAACATTTGAAGACAAATCCACGTACAAGCAAGAAGCATAAACTCAATCGTTCAAATCAAGAAGATATCTAAGATTACATGAGTCAAGATTCAAGATGAATCAAAGTCAAGATTTTCAAGAACATCATGACAGTGAAGTCGCAAAGCCAAGTCGACTTCATGATCGACTTCAAGTGGGCAAAACCTTCCAGCGTTGAAACTGAAGACCGAAGTTCGCGAAGTCGCACCCGAAGTCGACTTCATCTGCGACTTGGGTGAAGTCGCACCCGAAGTCGACTCCACCTGCGACTTGGGTCGCAACGGTCGGAATTAATTCGAACGTTGGCGCATTAAATGCGCGCCACCTACTCACTAACGTTCGGATTCCCTCCAAAATTATAAATAGCATTCATGGTGAACGAGGGAAGTAGTTGGAAAATATTAAGTGAGCATAACTCCTATCTACAAGAGCATTAAAGTGATCAAGCCAATCAAGAGAGGAAGAACTACACTTCAAAAACTGCAAGAGCTTCACTTCAGATTCTTCAAAGCCCACCACAAGTTCTTCTCTGCGCCAAACTGCTTCTACACATCTGTAAAGTGTAGATTTCTTTCATTGATTATTTGTTTGTATTGAACTTGATTTAGCTTGCGTAGCTAAGATCAAGTGGTAGCAAAGTAGTGTGTGATTGGAGTGTGACTCATCACCTACTTGTGCTAGTTGTTGATGCCCCCTAGAGCTGGAATCTAGAAGAGAGCAAGAGGCTCTAGTTGTTGATGCCCCCTAGAGCTAGAATCTAGAAGAGAGCAAGAGGCTCTAGTTGTTGATGCCCCCTAGAGCTAGAATCTAGAAGAGAGCAAGAGGCTCTGGTTGTATATGCCCCCTAGAGCTAGAATCTAGAAGAGAGCAAGAGGCTCTAGTTGTATTCGCGGAATACAATAGTGGAACCCAAGTCACAAGGAGTGTGAGCTTGGAAGAGTGGAGTAGGGAGGTTGCCCGAACCACTATAAAATCCTTGTCTACTTGCTTTTATTTCTGCTCTCTTTATTACTTTGCTTTCCATTCAGTTTCTTCATTCAAGGGGATTAATTTTACAAGGGGTTAAGTTTTTAAGTTACCAAAGAAATTTTTAAGAACCCAATTCACCCCTCCCCTCTTGGGTTTTGCCATCTATTCGGGACCCAACATCCCGAATATGCTGAAGTCCTAAAGAAGCTAGAAAAACAGTCTCAAAAATATCATTCTCTCTCTTTATTGGAAGAGTGACCAAAAATAATCATTCAGATCCAAATTAACCATTCCTACTACTACAAGAAAAAAATCATAGACTGCCAGAAAAAAAAAACAGAGATTAAAACGCAAAACAAAAAGTAAATTTCATTGATATCACAGATGAGGAGATGCGGACCCATCTTTCAGGAGAAAACCCATCGTGGTGCAAAGAGGAGAGCTCTTCTACCCGATTCAGCTAGAAAACCAGTGATTGTTTGACAATCTGTCATTGCTCATTTGCCGGTGCGAGCAAAACCTAACATCTAACAGAGCCTAACTTTCTCGTTGCCATGAAAAGTAGACTCAAATCCTTCTCATGGCTGCCAAGCTCCCAGAATCGCCCATTTCCATTTCCAATGCCGTTCGTGAAGCATCTATCGAAGCCCCAAAGCCCACTTCCATTTCCAATGGCCGACTGTGGCCAATTCATCCGAAGCGCAAGACTCGATCAAATTTTTCTTTCAACAACTACAAGCGCAAGACTCTGCACCTTAGCCAAGTCCCCACCAGGCACCACAGTCGGTGGCTGGTAGTTGATACCGCACTTGAACCTGTTGGGCACCAATCCGCGAACTGGATAGTCCTCTTGGTCTTGATGGTGGCCACAGTAGCATTCACATCCTTGGGAACAACATCCCCACGGTACATCAGGCAGCAGGCCATGTACTTGTCGTGGCATGGGTCGCACTTAGCCGTCATGGAGGACGACTCAAACGCACTGTTAGTGATCTCCGCCACTGAGAGCTGCTCGTGGTAGGCCTTCTCAGTGGAGATGACCGGGGTGTAGGAGGAAAGCATGAAGTGGATCCTTGGGTAGGGCACCAGGTTGGTCTGGAATTCTGTCACATCGACGTTCAAACCACTGTCGAACCTCAGAGAAGAAGTGAGGGACGAGATCACCTGAGATACAAGGAGATTGAGGTTGGTATAGGTGGGCCTCTCGATGTCCAGCGACCTCCTGCAGATGTCGTAGATGGCCTCGTTGTCAAGAAGCACAACAACATCAGTGTGCTCGAGGAGGGAGTGGGTTAAGAGAACATTGTTGTAGGGCTCAAGAACAGAGGTTGACACTTGGAGGGATGGGTAGACGGTGAAACCGTGCTTGGATTTCTTTCCGTAGTCCACGGAGAGACGCTCCAGGTGGAGAGAGCCGACGCCTGAGCCCGTACCACCGCTGACGGCATTGAAGACGAGTTTGCGCACAGAGAGAGATAGGGAGGGAGAGAGTCCGCGAGGGGGAGGGACCGCGAGGGAGAGGTGAGTGAGGGGGCCATTTGAAATTTTCGCCGCTGACAGGGGCTGGCCGGACAAACCTCTCGCATTAAATGCCTGCTCCTCCCGCAGCCTTTCTCCATCGCGATCCAACGACCGAAAATTTACCCGCAACATCCAACGGCTCTCGGTGCTGGTCGGAAGCTGCGGGATCGACCGACCGGTCGGTAAAGATCATTTCTCAAACTTAAAAGCAACAAAAATTATAGGAAGTGAAAAAGTAAAAATGGAAAACAAATTTTAAAAAGTAAGGTAATGATGTAATATGATAAATATAATAATTAAGAGTAAACAGAATAAAATTTAAATAGATAAGATAATTGCATAAAATGTGAAAAATTGAGATGGAATAATAAGAAATCAAGTAGTTAAATTAAATTGAAGGGGTGTTCGTTTAAAAAAAAAATTCAAAAACTAAAATTTTTTTATTTAAAACTTTTTACTTTCCCTTTAAAATTTTTTCACTTTCCATAACTATTATATTTTAAATTTTTTTACTTATTCCTATATAACTATCATATTTTTCAATTATTTTTATTCAATTGATCATACATCAAACATATATATTTATCATAATATATATATATTAATTTTATTCTCTTTACTCTTCATTAATACCCCTATTATATTTCATTGTTTTCTTTCATTTAATAAATTTTTATACAAAAAAAATTTTGTCAAAAATTTTATCACTTTTTAAACATACCCTACAAAAAGAATAAGTAAAATTTTTTCTTTTGCATGTTTTCAAATTATATTCTATTGTTGCTTTTATATTCTAATTATTTTATCATCTTACCATATAATTATTTTCTTCATTCCATTTTTATTTTCTTTACTTTTACTTAATACTCATGTCACGTCACATTTTTATTTGTTTCCAAAATTTTGTACGTTATACTAACTTTTGAAAAGGAAAACAAACAAATTATGATAATGTAAAATGAGATTTGATGTAGCTCAGTTTAATGCATCTGGGTGCACTTAGGCTCAATACGCCCGAGTATAAATATCCAATTTTTAAAAAAATTTGAAATTTTTTACGTAACTAGTAATCTAAGTATAATTAACAAGTGTATCATTTTTTACAATTTTGTTGATTTTTAAATAATTTTTTGATTTTTAAAAATTAATGACATTTTCTTAACTTGATTTTAAAAATCAGTGGTGTTTTCTTAATTTCAAATTAAGAATTTTTTTTATTAATTTTAAAAATCCAAATAATATATAAAAATCTCCAAAAATGGTAAAAATTCAAATTAAGAAAATACTGCAGTTTTTTAAAAATCTAAAAATTCTGAAAATCTCTAAAAATGATACAAATTAATATACATATTAAATATGTATAGATTAATAATTATGTAAATAATTATTTAAAAAATAAAAAATATATTAAATGTGCCTGGGTGCTTAAGCTTAAGTGCACCCGGGTGCGGAATCTTTGATGGCTCGTGACCCAAAAATTACTTTATTTACTTTTTAATAGATGTGCAGGGCTTACCTGAAATATTCTCTTTTTATGAAATTCGACAAAGGCAATCATATCAGACAAGAGCATTGTCAAGGTCGGATTAAGACACTTTTTTTTTTAATGAAGGATTAGGACACTTCTAGTAGAATGTAAATATTGATAATGAAATGAAATAAAGCATACGTGACATTAGTAAAGTGAAAAATAAAATCAGAATAGATGAAATGGTTACATAATATGAGAAAATAATTGAAATGTAAAAAGAAAAATAAAAATAAGATAATCAACAAAATTGATATTTTGCATTCGCTTCGTTTGCATTGTATGTTGGAGTTAAATGATACTAAATAATAAAAGCAGCATGATATGATTGGTGGTGTTTAGCGACACTGACTACCAAATCCCTGGATCCATTATATTGTTTATTAAATTATTGCATTGATTTGGAAATTCTTGTTATGGTAAATATTCCTACGATATTAAATATTTATACATACACATGGTCCAGGGCACCTTGTTTAGTATAGCCTTTTCGAATTTCCGATCCAACGACAGATAATCAAGCATGTCAATGAAATAAAATTCACAGTAAATTGCCGCTGGTTAAATCATATTAATTGATCAAAATAAAGTCTGTGACCATAATATTTGTTATATGTATATATATTTTTCAGAGGTTGTTATGTCCCATTTTAAAAGAATTCATCAAGCAATTTAAAACTTCGAATGTATAAACAATTATGGAATCTATTTACCCATATGCTGTAAGTGGGGCCCTATATCACATATTGGAATCGGCAATGCAAAAGTTTACTTAAATCGATTATCTAATAATAATACACGCGTGACCCGAGACACTTTTTTTTTTTTGGAAATCAATAACCCAGGACTCTTAAATACATTCTTTCTTGTTATGATTTAAATAGGAATAAAATCCAACCGCCTTTTCATATATAATGGGATTCCAAAACAGGCCTTTTCGAATTTCCGATCCAACGACAGATAATCAATCATGTCAAAGAAATAAAATTCACAGTAAATTGTTGCTGGTTAATTCATATTAACTCATCAAAATAAAGTCTGTGACCATAATATTTGTTATATATATATACATATATTGAGAAGTTGTTATGTCCCATTTTAACAGAATTCATCATGCAATTTAAAACTTTGAATGTATAAACAATTATGGAATCTATTTACCCAGATGCTGTAAGTGGGGCCCTATATCACATGTTGGAATCGGCAATGCAAAAGTTTACTTAAATCGATTATCTAAGAATAATACATGCGTAATCCAGGACACTTTTTTTTTTTTTTTTTGAAATCAATAACCCAGGGCTCTTAAATACATTCTTTCTCGTTATGACTCAAATAGGAATAAAATCCAACCGCCAAATTTCATATATATTCGGATTCCACTTTTAAACTGTAATATGTGTCCAATAGCTACTGTATTAAGTGAGAATCTAACAATATGCTCTCGCAATACAAAAATACTGCCTAATACAGATTTTGAGGTAACAAGAAAGTTGAAACATTCCTGTACCACTAACATTAATTGGGTGAAGTGTGGTCGACTAGGAAACTTAATTTAAAATTTTTGGTTTTTATAAAACGATGGCCCCCACATGGACTGGTTATATTGTAGAAATTTTTTAAAAATTTTTATTTTTCAAAACAAAAAAGACATCAATAATGTGCTGTCCGTATTCATTTTGTAAGTAAACTCAAGAAATATGTAAATAGTGTGTTTGAAAAATGATAAAATTTTTGGAAAAAAAGTTTTTGATATAAAAAGTTTTTAAAATAGTATAAAATGATTTGATATGACAAGCAAAATAAAGTTAAAATAGATAAATTACTTGTATAAGTAATTATGTAAAAACTGGTTATGTTGTGGCATTTTTTAAAAAAAATTATTTTTCAAAACAAAAAAGACATCAATGATGCGTTGTCCGTATTCATTTTTTAAGAAACCTCGAGAAATATATAATAAGTGTTTGAAAAGTGATAACAATTTTGAAAAAAATATTAGTATAAAAGCTCTTAAAATTGTATAAAATGATTTGATATGATAGAGATAATGACAAAGAGTAAAGAGAATAAAGTTAAAAAGATAAACCAGTTGTATAAGTAATTATGTAAAAATAATTGAAAAATAAGGTAATTATGTAAGAAAATGCAAAAATAATTAAAAAATAAGATGATTATGAAAAATAAATAGTTTCAGTTGAAAAGTTTTTAGGTGTGTTTGGTTGAATATAAAAATTTTTAATGAAAAAATTATAAGGTAAAAGTTATTAAGTTGATAGAAAATAGTGTGATATGATAGAGATAATAACGAGATGTAAAGAGAATAAAACTACAATAGATAGGTTAATTATATAGGTAGTCGTGCGTAAATAATTTAAAAATATGGTAGTTTGTATAGGAAAATGTGAAAAATAATTAAAAAACATGATAGTTATGGAGAGTGAAAACTTTTGGATTTAAAAGTTTTGTTAACATTTTTTGTGTCCAACCAAACACACTCTTTATTTGAAAACTTTTAGATACATCTAAACACGTACTTAGTGTGTGTTTAAAAAGTGATAAAATTTCAAATAGAAAAATTTTGGTATGTTCCCAAATATATCCAATAGTTTGATCTTAATTCCAAATATACACATTATATTTTCAAAATCCCAAATATACCCATTATGTTTGCATTTAATACCAAAAGTACCCATTCCGTAAAAAACCGCTTGTTGAATTTTGTTAAATACTCAAAATACCTTTATTGTGAAATAATAAATGATGAAATAAATAAAAAGAAAATGAAATTAAGATATTTTAAATTTAGAATTCATATGCAATTAAGGCACTTGCGAGTTATAAAATTTAATTTTTTCAATTGTGTCCTAAAATTGAGGAACATATTAGTAATTTCACATACTCTCTAATGGTGTTAACACACAAAATGAGCATTTTTGGGATTAAATGCAAACGCAGTGGGTATATGTGAAATTTTGAAAACGTAGTTGATATATTTTGAAATTAAGGTCAAACATAGCGGGTGTATTTGGGAATAACCCAAAATTGTGTTACAAAAGTTTTTTAATTGGAGGAAGATGATGTGACATAGTAGACGTACAAAAACAATGTTAAAATAGATAGATCAGTTCTGTTTGTAGTTGTGTAGAAATGATTAAAAAGTAAAGTAGTTATACAGTAAAAAGTGAAAAAATAATAAAAAATAAAATAATCATGAACGGTAAAAGTTTTATATGTGCTTGATAAGTAATAAAATATTTAATGAAAAGTTTTTGATATAAAACTTTTTGAAGCAGAATAAAATAATGTGATATAATAGAAATAACGATAAATAGTAAATAAAATAAAGTTAAAATTGATAATTTAGATATATAGGTAGTTATGTAAAAATAATTAAAATTTACGATAGTTGTATGAGAAGAAGTGAATAAATAATTTAAAAATAGGATAGTCATAGATAGTGAAAAGTTTTAGATTAAAAATTTTTAGTTTGAAAAGTTTTCGGAAAGTAAACAAATTTTTGATATAAAAGTTTTTGAATTTGAGTATAATGATGTAATATGATTGAGGTAATGATAAAGAGTAAAAATAATAAAGTTAAAATAAATAAGTTAGTTGTATAAGTAATTATATATAAATGATTAAAAAGTATAATAGTTGTATTGAATATGTGAACAGATAATTAAAAAATAAAATAATTATAAAGAATTAAAAAAATTTAACTTACATTTTTTTCTCATTATAAACACACTTTAAAAAGTTATAGCTTAACATTTGTTGCTTATTATCAAACACTTCCTTTTTTTGAGTGTGTCAAACGCACTTTTAATTTAAAGTATTTGTGGAGTAAACAAATACCTTAAAGATTATTTGTCATTTTTGAAACTGCTTTATCATATATGCAATTCCGATAAGTGGGAATATATTTGCAAATTATCCAAGGAAAGTCCAGATGTGAAATCATTACTAACGTAAACAAAAAAAGTTGATTTCAAATATACCAATTACGTTTGCTCTTAATTACAAATATATCCATTTAAGTTTGAAAACTTTCACATATACCCACTAAATATGAGTGAAATTTCAAATATACCTATTATGTCATGCATAATTAAAAATCACCGTTATCCATCATATGAAATGTGCCAATTATTAGTCAATAACTATAGTCATTCAACTATGATAAAAGTTAAACAATATAATGAAAACACATCTAATATGAAAAAAAAGCTAGATAGAATGAGTTTTAACGATACGAATATTACACAATCACAATAAATGTTAGATTAATCAGAGTTATTTTAAGATTTTAAAATTATTAAACATTTATAGTTGTCAAAATAGGTATATTTAAAATTTCACTCATACATAACGAATATATGTGAAAGTTTTCAAACTTGAGGAGTATATTTATAATTAAGGGCAAACACAGCAGATATATTTAAAACGAGAAGTGATTCTGTTAGCCCGGGCTAAGTAAGTGTCCCACTTAGTCCACCTTAAAAAATCTATTTATAACGAATTTTTTTTTTTTACTTTTTTATTTCTTTCACTTGCTTATCTAAGTGTATTTAACACATAGACAAAGTTTTACCATTTTTGAATATGTTTATCTAATTTGTTGAAATTTTTAAACATCTATGTATATATATGTATTTAAAATACTCTTATTTTTAAAAATCTAAAAAAATATATACACAGATCAAAAAATGGTAAAACTCGGTCTACATGTTAAATATACTTAGATAAACAAGTGTACGTAGAAAAAAGTAAAAAAAAATTATTTAAGTAAAATTTTTAAGATGAACTAAATGAGACATTTATGTGGGACTAATAGGATCATTTTTCATTTAAAATTAACCTAAAAAAAATGAAAAAAATTTCACACCGTCAAATGCACAATACCATCGGCGCCTCCGAACTCGGAGTCCAAGCAAAAGACAGTGGCAATCTCGTAATTATACCTTAACTATATGCCCATGTTCGCACCGGCGCTGCTATAAAAGGCTTCGATTTCTACATTGCAAGCCCTCTTTCAAAACAATCCAAACAGTTTTTCATTCCGCCTCTCCCACACAAAAACCGTCTGTTCATCTCTTCCGCTCCTCACTCTCTCCTTTCTTAGGTGCGTTCGATCAACTCCCTGACTCTCTCAAAATAAATTTCAGGGAAATTCGAATCTGTTTTTAATTTTTTTTTATACCGGTTTTAGATTTCTGTCACTGCCAGTGTTTCTAGGGTTTTGCAGCAGCACCCATGTCTCTGAGGCCTAGTGCGAGGACCGAGGTTCGTCGCAACCGCTATAAGGTTGCCGTTGATGCCGAAGAGGGCCGAAGGAGGCGGGAAGACAACATGGTTGAGATCCGCAAGAACCGACGGGAGGAGAGCCTTCAGAAGAAGCGTCGCGAGGGCATGCAGGCCCAGCCGTTCCAGGCCATGATCCATGCGTCTGCCGTCGAGAAGAAGGTATCAGCGATTGTTTTCGTTGTTGGACAACGGTTCTTAGACTGCGCTTACTGTTCCTGTTTACTTGGTGTATTGTAGTATATAGTGACGGAAGTTTTACATGGAGTTCAGATGTCCTTTGCCTTTGAAATCAGAAGTTTTATTGGCACTTCTTTTCTGTTCGGGATTAATGTCAGAATGCATTATTAATTCTAGTCCTTGCAACATGTTCCATCTGCATTGGTTTGTTTTTTCGCAGTTGGAAAGTCTTCCTGCTATGGTGGCTGGGGTGTGGTCAGAAGACAACAGTTTGCAGCTCGAGGCAACTACACAGTTCAGGAAACTGCTCTCCATTGGTGAGGATTTTGTTCTGATTCGCCCATTCTGTTGGGGATCTATTCTTTTCTTTTTATTCACTTTCAAATTATTAATGAAATTCTTTTATTAGAAAGGAGTCCTCCAATTGAAGAAGTAATTTCGTCGGGTGTGGTTCCTCGCTTTGTCGAGTTTCTTATGCGAGAAGATTTTCCTCAGCTGCAGGTTTTGTATGGATTCATTGCGTGTGTATATTTCTTGATACTTGATTTCATATTATTCTGAATGTAATCATTTAAACTCAGTTTAAGTTGTTTACATTTGACAGTTTGAAGCAGCATGGGCTCTCACAAACATTGCTTCTGGAACTTCCGAGAACACCAAGGTTGTGATTGATCATGGCGCTGTGCCAATCTTTGTGAAGCTACTTGCTTCTCCAAGTGATGATGTCCGAGAGCAGGTATGCCAGCTGAAGCATATGGTTTCCCGATTCTGGAGTGCTGTTAGATAAGCTTTATTGATTTAATTTGGTAGCACACATATGCACTAACTGTCATTTGTGAACATTTTTAAGGAATGTTATACTATCTACTTACTATCTGCATCTCAATTTTTCATCTTCTTATTCTCCCACTAGGATCATCACACATGCAAACATAAATGCATTGTTTCTGGGATTTGGAATTTGATGTTAGAAAACTCAAATAAATTACTATCAAGGGTATTATTATTTGATTTAATTTATCTTTTTGAGTTTTTAGTGTTTCCTGTTTACATTATGATCTGTTTGTCATGGCTCATGAGTGCTATTCGGGTTTTAACAACAAATTGATCATGTTTTTATGGATTGCTGCTCTAGATTCAATGAATCCCTCATGCTGGGGTATTAACTCAGAAGATAATAGTGAATTTGGATGTCATTAGTCTTATGAGTAGTTAAAGTTACGAGACTTTAGATGATTTGTTTCTTTCATTGAATTAGTGAATTACTAAAATGTTGTCATGTCTTCAGCAAGGCAATCTGCCAAGCTGGATGCTAGATTCTATGTGGGCATGCCTTAGACAGGGTTTGTTGGAATGCTGGAAGTTGGATTCTAGATGTTACTTTGTGTGTCTTAGACTTGTTGTATCCTAGAAGCTGCACGTGTATGTGTTGAATAAGGTTTACTACTAGATGCTAGATGTTAATGCATTGGCTGTTGCTAACTAGATGCTAGATGTTAATGCATTGGATGTTGCTAGTGGATTTTCTGGAAAATTTCCAATGCAAATACATGATTTGTTAAAGTCTTCTGTTTGTTAAATTTTCACCATCTTGTAAATGTTTCATCATCCGCCACCCTGTGAAAAATTTGGATTTTTCAGCCATGCTTTTCTAACATTTCAGGCAGTTTGGGCACTGGGAAATGTTGCTGGTGATTCTCCCAGATGCCGGGATCTTGTTTTAAGCAATGGCGCATTGGTTCCACTGCTGGCACAGTTGAATGAGCATGCAAAGCTTTCAATGCTTAGAAATGCTACCTGGACCTTATCAAATTTCTGCAGGGGAAAGCCACAGCCTCCTTTTGAGCAGGTACACGCTGTCTCTATGCTTTCAAGGTGGTTTGCCCAAAAAGGGTGCATTATTGATGTATTCTCCATTATTTGGACAGACGAGACCTGCACTGCCAGCACTTGAGCGTCTCATTAATTCGAATGATGAGGAAGTCCTCACAGATGCATGCTGGGCACTTTCTTATCTCTCTGATGGTACGAATGACAAAATCCAAGCAGTCATTGACGCGGGTGTTTGTCGTCGGCTCGTTGATTTGCTTCTGTCAGTATTTTTTTGTTATTGTTTTTTCTTATTCACTGTGTTTTTTTAATACTTTTGTTTAGTCTACAGCAGGCCATTGATTACTGGATATGTTATGGTCTTTTACATTGTTTGCAGTCATCCTTCTCCCTCAGTGCTTATTCCTGCCCTCCGCACAGTCGGAAACATTGTCACCGGTGATGATACGCAAACACAGGTATCTTGTGCATCCATTTTGACATTAAATTCTCCTATAATTTGAGATTTTGCTGGTGAAACAATTTTACCTCTTGCATGGATTTGTTGACACAGTCCGTCAGTCATTTAAAATTTTTTTAGGATGCTTGTCCAAGGGATTTTAAAGTTGCTATATTTTATGCAGAGGGTAACAATTTTGCATGAGTAAGTGGAAGGTTGTGAAGATTCTATGTGCTTGATTGCGTTGGTGCCGCGTGTCAATTTCTTGTTGGCGTGTATGCATGTGTGCATAAAAAAGCACTTGTGCATGTTTTAGAATTGGTGTACGTGTATTTATCTATGTATCTTAATGTAAGCATATATGCTTTCCTCTGAAGAAATTGTGCAGGTTCTGTGTCATTTGTGTTTGTGTTTGATTGGTGGGACCCTGGGCCATTGTCACCTCCTAATGAACAGAAACAATGAGGTGGGAAATCGAAAAGAAAAATAAAAGGAAAAGGGGAAGTTTTCACTTTTTTCTGTTGGGACTATACATATAGAACTGCATTTTGAGTTGCAACTGTGTTTTCTTTTGTTTCTTTTCTTCATGTTGTCTGACTCTTTTATTCCTTTACGGTTTTATGAGAAATTTGACGATGAAAATTCAGAAATTTGTTGTTTTTGGGGTTATTTGAAGTATCACTATTATCTCCTTTTAACATGTTGACTAATTAGCCTATGTTGACCTTTAAATGCTGAGTTTATTTTTTGCATACTTGAATGGACTGCTGTGATTAACGATTAATGCGATCCTACCATCAACTGATAGAGGAACGATTGCCTAATATCAGGGCTTTGAACCCACTCTTCCCTTTGGCTTACCCTGATTTTTGTTTGCTGCCTTCCCAGCAAGTTCTTAACGTCTTTTCACCTTGCCACTGCAGTGTGGTTTTGGTTGGGTAGAAGGAATGGGAATGGGCAGTTAGAGGGTGAACTTTCTTCTGCATTTCCCCACCTGTTAATCGATATTATGTATATGAAAAGTAGCCTACCTGTTGCCTAGAGCCACCTTTGCTTTATTACGAAGAGGATGTTTTCCATGATCTGAACCTGCTACCTCCAGTTGCAAAGGCAGCGACTCTAACCTTGGACCAAGGCCTGCCTCTTCTATCCTACTATCTTTTTATGGGTGTGTTTGTTTAACGTTAAAACTTTTCGAATTAAAACTTTTCACTCTTCACCACCACACTAGTTTTTAATTATTTCTTTACATCTTCCTATACAACTACCCTATTTTTCAATTATCTCTGCAACCCATACAAATAACCTATCCAGTTTAACTTTATTCTCTATACTTTTGATCATTATCTGTGTCATATTGCATCATTTTACACCATTTCAATAACTTATGCATAAAAAACTTTTCATTCAAAAGTTTTATCACTCCTGACCACACCCTATAAAAAAAATTTGTTGTGTCTGTTGTTGCTTTTTTTCAATTTTTTCTTTCCATGCTATCACTTGCCTTCCCTTTTACCCTTCATGTTTCCAGTTTCACTTTCTCTTCATTTCTTTTCATAAGTTTCAAACACATAAATTTCCATTTTATTATTCCCTCCTTTTGCTTATCATTCTTGAGCGACAATTGATGAACTCCTAGTTGAGTATGGCAGATCTGTCTGCACACATAAGGTGGCTTGGAGGCTTTTTAGTGCTGCCCAGAATTTGTATAACCTCGGAGAGAAGCTTTCATCTAGTGACCTGATTGGTCTTATACTCTGTCACTGCTGTCAGGCTAAATCTTTGTACCATACACCCACTTGTGGCAAAATGGGAACCAAACTTGCTATTTTTCATTTCTTCCTCAAATAATGACTCAGGTGTTTCTCCTTTCATCACTCGGTTTCCGGAATGTAGCTTTGAGTGCTTTGCTTCGCTTATATGCTTTTGTTTCAGATTATTTTGTATGGCCCATTATAAAATCAAATTGATCAAATTTTGATGTCAATTTTTGTCCTGCTCAACGAGAAGGAAAGAAAACAATCCTCGACATTTTCTTGGATTCATCTGTTGCTTGCTGCTGAAAATGTTTGGTTCTTTGGGTGTAGCTACCGCATGAGATTTGGTGTGAATTGAATATAGATTGCCTGGAATGATGTTTTAGATTATTTACCTAGGGAAATAGCTAAAATGTAGTGTGTAATGGAACATCAAAGAAAGGATTAGTTTTTTGCCTGAAAATGGTCACAAATGATTGGATGTGGTATTTGTTGCTTGGAGTGATGGATCGTATCTGGCAATGTCAATCGAACATCTGTAGAAAAAAGATGGAAAGCAATGAGTATCATATTTTGAATGTTTTCAGTTTTCCGCTTTCAAAATAATCCAGCTATGTAAAAGGAATGCAATGGTCAAATCATATTATTCACATCTTTTGCTAATTTCAGGTCCATTTGGGATTACATCAACTAGGTAATCCTCTAGATTACTTCTTCTCAAACAACTCTTTAAGAGGCAGTTCGAGCTTGAATGCCCTGATTGTAGATACAGTGGTTTCTGACTGCATTAATTTTAAGATCCTTAATCTTTGAGATGTTTTAGCAGAAGTCCTCTGTTTCTTATATGCTAACTACATGTGGACAGTGAAATTCGGTGACTACTCTCAACACTGGATCATTAATGCTGGATAATTTGTTGTCTTTCTGCAGTGGATTATTAATCATCAAGCACTCCCTTGTCTGCTGAGTCTCTTGACCCACAATCATAAGAAAAGCATTAAGAAGGAAGCATGTTGGACTATTTCAAATATCACAGCAGGAAATAAGGATCAGATACAGGTATATTTGTAATTGAAAAGGATTTCAGGTTGGTTAATTTAATATATAACAAAAGGAGCTAGTGTTTTTGAACCTAAATAATTACCTGTTTGGGTCTCTTCGTTGACTGACTTCTAGTGATCTTGTCTCATATTGTTCAGCAAACCTTCAAAAAATTTTGCATGCTATAAGCTTTGTCTATTGTTGCAGCAGTCCCAGTGTATGCTGCTTATAGTTGTCTGTTGATAAGGAATTATTCCTGGGTCAACATTTTGGAATTATTTTTGGGTTGTGTTCTCCAAATTATGGTTGTAGGCCATTTTCTATGTTATTGAGAAGACAGTCACTTTCTGTTTGTAAGAACCCATTAATTGCTGCCAATAGCCTTAGCAAAGTCACTAATTTCTTGCTCACAAAACAATTCCATTCACACATAGGGGCTAATTGCTGCAATATCACTAATTTTTTGCTTGTGAAAAAATTTCAGGCAGTGATTGCTGCTAACATTATTGGCCCTCTAGTTAATTTGCTTCAAACAGCTGAGTTTGACATCAAGAAAGAGGCTGCATGGGCTATCTCAAATGCTACTTCTGGTGGCACTCATGATCAAATCAAGTATGTGTTGCCACTTTTGCTCATTGCTTTAGCTGAAAGTTATTTTATGTAAAAAATAGCTTAAAGGTTAGCCTTAGAGAAGTATCAAGCATTCATGTTGTTGCTTCTCATTTTGGCAACAGGTATCTTGTTAGCCAGGGATGTATCAAGCCATTATGTGATCTTCTTGTTTGTCCTGATCCGAGGATTGTGACGGTTTGTTTGGAAGGGCTTGAGAACATCTTGAAGGTTGGGGAAGCGGAGAAGAACCTGGGTAATACTGCAGGAGTGAATGTCTATGCTCAATTGATTGAAGAAGCTGAGGGATTGGAAAAGATAGAAAACCTTCAGAGTCATGACAACACTGAGATATACGAGAAGGCAGTAAAGCTTCTTGAGACATACTGGCTAGAAGAGGAAGATGAAATGCCTGCAGAAGATCCTTCACAACCTGGGTTCCGCTTTGGGAACGAGTCATCTATCCCAGCTGGTGGATTCAACTTTGGCTAAAGGTACTTGCAATGGTTTATTATTATTATTATTTTGGATGGTAAAAATACATTGCCCAATGCTTAGCTGAAGACATCTGAACTCATGTGTACTGGTGCCATCCATTAAAATATCCAGTATCCAAGCTATGTCTGTGTGCCCCATACCCTAGTGTTTGTATCCTGAGGTTCCATACTTTGGCTCTACAAGGTGGATGCATTGTTCACACTTCATATACAGGATAACTGGACTGATCACAGCTAGGCACCACTCTTTCTGCTGAAAGTGATACTTGTGTAAACCTCATTTATTAGATCTTTTTTAGGGCATGTTTGTTTAACATAAAAAATTTTCAAACTAGAACTTCTCAATTTATAACTTTTCAATCTCCACAACTATTCTATTTTTTAATCATTTTTCACATCTTTCTATATAACTATCTTAGCTTTCAATCATTTAAACAACTAGCTATACAAACTAACTAATTTATTTTAACTTTATTCTCTTTACTCATCGTCATTACCCTTATAATATCACATCATTTTTTTCCAATTCAAAAATTTTTACACTAACGAAATTTTCATCAAAAGTTTTATTGCTTCCCAAACACACACTTAGGGTGTGTTTGGTTACACATAAAACATGTCAATGAAAACTTTTCAATCAAAAACTTTTCACTCCCCATAATTACCTTATTTTTTAATTATTTTTTCACATTTTCCTATATAAACAATCCTACTTTTCAATCATTTCCACACAAATACCCATACAACTACCCTATTTATTTTAACTTTATTCTCTTTACACCTCATTATTACCCCTATCATATCACATCATTTTCTATCAACTTGACAACTTCTACTCTGAAAAGTTTTCATCAAAAAGTTTTATCTCCAACCAAACACACCCTTAGTATGAAAATCATCTGATTGAGAATATGTTGGCTTCTCATATTGTGTACATTGTTCTGTATGATGAAAGAGTGATTTTTATAATTAACCCTTTTGTCCGTGGGGTCTGATCATTTCAGACCAGTCTGAAATGAGACCATTTTAATAAAATTATTGATGTAGGTGTATTTAATTTATAAACCAATTTTACCATTTTTGGAAATGTATATATATTTGTTTTGGATTTTTAAATACAGAGGTATTTTGTCATTCCTAAGTTGTTAAAATGAGTTACACCCATGTTTAAAAATTCAAAATAAATATACACACATTTCCAAAAAAACACTAAAAATTAGTTTATATATTAGATACACTTAGATTAATAGTTTTATAAAAAAAATTTAAAAATAATGTTTTTGGCCTGGTTCATTTGCCACTGGGCGTAATAATGGATCATACGTCTGTCTGTGCATAGATTGATGAATGACTTACAACCTGCTGCATGGTTTTTTGATACCTGCAGGATTTAGTTCAAGAGTTGCATGTGGTGGGATGTGTCCGTTGGGGAGTGTCTTGTCATGTCCTTTTGTCCAGTCACAGGTCAAGTTGAAATGAAGGGTCGGAGCTGAGAGAACCTCTGCAAGTAGGCGGAATAAAGGAGATCGTCTGGAAGGTGGAGAATCATGCATTTTTGTTTGTCATTGGATCTGAAACTTGACCGGATGCTGGCTTTCTTTCAGCAAGATGCATGGTGCAGGGGAACAAATGGGTCCTTGTCTTATTATAATACTGTCAAAAGGTGGATACAAGTTTGAATTTTAAATTCATTTGCATGTGTTATAAAGCTACTAAATATCAAAGATATGAGAGATGAGACACATGGAAAAGGTCAGTCTATGAAATAGCACTCCTCTCTGTCTATCTTGCTGCATTTCTTATGTATAGCAAGGGCAGAAGAGTTCTATGATTATGTTTTGTTATTTGTGATCCCCGGGTTCTTTTTCTGTCCTATGTAAGAGTGGTCCTTGTCTAGACTGTTTTGTAGACAGAACAGATTTGTAGCAGCTTATGAATGTTTCGATGATGTTGCAGAAAAGGAAGACATTTTTGCGATAAGCTTTGCATGACTCTCGTCGGTCGTTTGGTTGCAAATGTCTTGATGGAATTGGGCCCAGGGGTGTTAATCTCAACCCTAATCTGTTTATTAACTCATTTAAAAGAATTGAACTCTAATCCACATTTAATAAATGGGTTTGTAGGTTGTAAACTGGTTGTATAGTAAATAATCTGAAGATTTAGACTTTAGCAGATGATATATATATATATTTTTTTTTGGGGGGGGGAGTGTTTATGAAAATAGGATAATAATAAGAAAATAGAATTAAGGTAGTGGCTTAAAAATAAAAATTAAGTGATGGAAAGAAGGTTTAGTAGGAGAAAATAATCAGGAAGTTTACATTTATTTAAAGTTCTATAAAACTTAAATGGGTTACCAAACGGATTCATAAGTTCTAAATTTTTTTTTATCTTAATTTGTTTATTTAATTAAATGGTTGAACGAGTTGGTGAATTATAATCTATTTATTTTAAAATCTCAACCTAAACTCTGTTTATAAATGAGTCGATCGTGACCATTAATACTTCTTATTGGGCTTAAGTGCCACGTAGGGGTGTAAATAGGGTTGGGTTCAACCCGAGCCCGCATCAACCCGAACCGATTTATACCATGGTTGGGTTGAGGTTTTGGAAATTTGGTTTTTAAAAAATGGGTTCAACCCGACCCGATTTTAAAAATGGGTTGGGTTGGGTTAGGGGTCGGTCAACCCGACCCGACCCGATTCATAAGATATGTATTTACATATATTTATGAGAGTGTATTTCATTCATATTGCTTAGATATTTAAATAAAATTGTGTTGAGTTTGGAAATTTGTTTGACTATTTGGTTGTCAAATGTTATTTGAATTTATTTGGTTTGGAAATATATTTGGTTAATTAGTTGTGAAATTGTGTTTGGATTATTTGGTTATATTGCATCGTAAATAGGTTGTTTAGATATTTGCTCGCATTGGTGATTTAGAATAACATAACAGGTCAACTGAGAACTTAAGATGTTTGTAGCTTTGATTGGAAGCCAACTAAGAAGGTAAGTAAAACTGTAATATTCATTTTTCTATTTTGCATAATTTACTGTAATAATTTTACTTGGCTTTCACTTTTTGACTTGCAGAAGACATCGATTGCTCAAAAATACAAAAACAAAAAAACGAATCAATTACTAAACTTATCCTCCACTTTTGAGCTATGTAGAACTTTTATTGGTACTTATTGTTTTCATAATTATAATTATTTTTATTATTTTAGAAATTCAGGTGAACAAAACTTTAACTAGCATTGATAACATGTGTAATCTATTAGCCCGATTTCTAACCCGAACCGAACCGATTTGAGGTGGGTTGAAATAGGGTTGGGTTAAGATGTGAAAAGTAGGGTTGAAAGTAGGGTTGGGTTGTGATTTTACAAGGTGGGTTAGGGTTGTATTTGTGCCAACCCGAGTCAACCCGACCCGATTTACACCCCTAGTGCCACGGGCATTTTCATCACCTTGCCCCTTTTTTGAGATTTTGGAATCTCCTTAATCGTTTATGGATTTTGCTAAGAAAACCCTATTTATGAACTTCGTTTGAAAAGCTATGGTTGGGCAATTAATCTCGTGCGGTCGTCTGATGGTTACCCTTATCGTGGTCTACTTGAGCTTAACCGCTTGGTAAAATGTGTTTTGAATAGTTATAAACAATAATGTCAAATTTAAAGGTGCACAATTAGGAGTCGGTAATATATATCATGATGTATTTGAGGCTAAAATACATCATTAATTTGATCTAACTTAATTTTTTGATTTTTTATAAAATATTTTTTATTAGGATTTATCTAATGTGACAATTGATATTATAATTAAGTATATTCACAGCCCTTACAATATGAAGGGAATTTTTTCTACAAACCGTCTGGGAAATTTTATGAAACCCTTATAATAGAGGAATTCTAATTTTTTTAAATGATAAAATCACCCCTTACTGGGGGAGGGGTGGTTCAAACTCGCAATCTTACTTTCACGGTTTTATCATGACGACTTTACCATGTTGGCCATAAAATGTTTTCTCATGTGTATTTAATAATTAACATATATATTAAGTTTGCCATTTTACAATATTTTTAAATTTATTTTTATTTTTAAAAATAATCAATTTTAGTTTTAGGGCATTTAAGTAATTTATTATTCCTTAAAGAACTTGATTTTTAAAATTAAAAAATACGTAAAAACATTATAAAATAGCATAATTTGGTATATGTATTGGATCCACTTAAGAAACATCTTTATGAAGAAAAATTAAAAAGTATAATTAATTGTAAAAATAAATGAATAATATATTTTAGACGAAAATACATTATGATGTTTATAATTGGGCTCTGCCATCTATTTGCTTTACTGGTCCGTGATGTGGGAAATGACGTAGGCATCATATTTCCTGGAAAAAAAATTATTACTCGAAAATGATGTGAAGGTGTAAAAAGTCTTTGCAAATATTATCATTGTTACTGTTCGATGCAATATTACAATTGTTTCGGGTCCATATAAGGATCTTGAGAAAAGAGGTTCTAAAGGATACAGAAGAGAAGAAAATAAAAAAACTATAGAATTAGATGTAAGGAAAAGTAAGAATATAAATTATAGTAATGATAATGACGATGATCATCATTATTACTACTATTGAAATGAAAACTTGTAAAATGTTTTTTTTAGGTGTATTTGGAAAATAATAAAAATTTTAGATAAAAGATTTCTAGCGTAAAAGTTTTTGAAATAAGAAAAAATGATGCGATACGATAGAGATAACGATGATGAGTAAAAAAAAATAAAGTTAAAATAGATGGGTTACTCATATGAATAGTTGTAGAGAAATGATTGAAAAGTAAAATAATTATATAAGAAAATATGAAACAATGATTAAAAAATAAGATAATTGTAGAGAGTAAACAATTTTAAATTAAAAAGTTCTTATTTGAAAAGTATTAATGGTAGCCAAATACATTTTGTAACTACCAAAATCAATTCCCATATTGAAAAGAGAAAAGAGTTGCAAAAGAGTTATTAAAGTGCATTTTAAAATTGTGGTTGAGTAGCCACTCCACTCTGAATGTTTCCTTAGGGATGAACCATAGTAGGTTTACTGTGATATTTTATTAAAATTCAAGCTGGCTCTCATAATCTCGTACTGAAATGTTTAAAATATTTCAATTAAAACAGCAAGCTAAAATCTGCAATTCGAATTACATAAAGTTTAAATATAAATACGATTAAATTTTTTATTGAAAAATACGATTTAAAATTGAATTACTAATATTACAAAATCATCGATTTCTATAATTTTTTACCGAATCATTCATTTATTATCTTGTTGATTGGACCTTCTACTTCACTTTTTAGCAGTTTGAGAATGAGGACTCGTAACGTTAGTTCTAGACTCAAAATCTCTGCAGGAATCTGAACACGAAGAATGTCTGCACGATTCAAACGCGGGAAGCATCAACTGAACCTATCCTATCACATGCTTCTTTGTCCCCTCCACGGACTTGGACGTGGATCGACAGTCGAGACAACGCACGAAGTGTCGTGCAGCAACAGTAATCTTCATCTGTTAGCATGCTAACCATGTCACCATCTCTATTGATTAGCATACTAACTATTACATTAATAATTAACACTTCACCCACTCTTCTAATCGGAAGGCACTAACCATGCGGCGGAATACTCCTCCACGCGCGTCTGAATCGTAGAACGCACGTAATTTCTTTTTGCACGACATGTATCCAAATTGAAGATCTAATCCATCCTTAGATTATAAAAATCATTTTTGTTTATCGTAAACTTTAATTCTCCGTTTCTCTTTCTTATAGGCTTGAAATTTCATTGGAGGCATCAGGTGTAACTTTTTAGTTTTCAGCGCGTCCAAACTTGAAAATCACTTTAAAACGAAGGTTGTCTGATAACACTTAAATCTTTTAAATTAAGACGGTTAATCAAAAACTCTTCAATCTCCATAATTATTCTATTTTTAATTATTTTTTTCTCTTCTTCCTATACAACTATTCTATTTTTTAATCATTTTGACACGACTACTCATACATCTAAAATATCTATTTTAATTTTATTTTTTATTCGTCGTCATTAATTCTATCATATTATATCATTTTTTTTCATATTTTAAAAATTTTACGCAAAAGTTTTTCATCAAAAAATTAATCACTTTCCAAATGCTCCCAAATTATCTCGACCAAATGGAGATTGTAGAATAATCTTGAACCACTTTCAAACACCTAATTTGATTAACCGCATAGATTTTGTATTTGAAAGCGTGATAATGTGCTGGCGCGTGGATCTTGGTCACGGCAGACGTACATGAAAGTGCGACATTATCCTCCAACTCAAATGCCTCTAAATGACCAAAATGCCCATCTTATCCTTTCAAGTTCCTTCGCATCCTTTGTATCGCTGTAGCAGGTTCTTTTTTTTTTTTTTTTTTTTTTGATAAAAGGAAATTACTCTATCCCGACCCCTCACAATTTGGAAAGGGTTCGGGGCAGAGTCATCTCCACTAATCATAGCTGCTGTAGCAGGTTCTTGTTCAATATAATTAGTTACAAATATTATACTTGCATGGAATTGATGGTGTCGTTTGTTTCAAATGCTATTGCATCCATCTCATAATGTTTAATCATCCTTTAAAAGTTTCTTAATATCTTTCATGAGATTAACGGTTCGGATATTGAAATCTACTCTTCCTTTGTGAGAAAAATCTTGTGCGGATGTAAACTTGGCTTTTGCTTAGGAGGAGTGCGGTGGTAGTTGGGATGTCCGCCCGCTTCAAGCTTCGTCTTCAAGGTTCCGTTTACGTAACCTGGATAAAGAAATTGAGAAAAAAAAAATTATTACGGATTTTTTTTTTTAAAGTGATACGGTGTGACAAAACGACTGTTAGGCTGCACTTGGTATTCGGAAAAAATAGAAAAATAAAAAACTTTGATTGTTAGAAAAAAATAAAATTTGGGAAAGTGAAAAATTAATCCAATGCAACAGAAATAATAATTAAGGAGAGAGGAAATGGAATTTAAATCGATACAGTTATGGAAATACCTAAAAATAATTGAAAAGTAAAGTAATCTGGTAGTTAAAATATCAAATGGTATAAAATTTGTATATAAAAGCGAAGAAAATTTTTTTCTTTTCCAAACGTCAAAAATAAGAATAAAATAGATATAATGATTGTATAAAACATTAAAATAATAATTTGAAAAGTAGAATTATTAATTATTTAAGATATTACATATATTAATAGTGGCAAAGAAATTAGTGTGAATTTTTTATTTTATCTTTCCTTTTAACAAACAGGCCTATTATCATCTCTTTAACAAAGAATAAAAGAAAGTAGAATTATTAATTATTTAAGATATTACATATATTAATAGTGGCAAAGAAATTAATGTAAATTTTTTATTTTATCTTTCCTTTTAACAAACAGGCCTATTATCATCTCTTTAGCAAAGAATAAAAGAAAAAATTTCCACCATTTTCATACTTTTTCTACAATTTAACCTTTTAACTATACAAGAATCATATTATTATATATTTTTCATATAATAAATTTACTTATCTTATGCTTATTTTCTTTATCCTTTATAATTACTCTCATTACATAAAGTTAATCTCTTATTTTTTAAAATTATGTCTTTTTATGATGCTATGAGGTTTAGAGTTCTAGACTCAACTGTCATATGACTTTGAACCCCCGAGCGCACATACTCGAATATTGGAGATTAACTTTGAGTTGGGTGAGTTCAGTTTAAGGTTCGTCTCTATCATTATTTTATTCCAAAATACTCATATCCTAATCTATTTTAGGTTGGGTCAATTCTAAGCATATCTTATTTTATTTTTAACATCAAGTGGATTTTGATTTCGTCTTCAAATTGGTTCTTTAAAAAAAGTCTTTATATTTTATTTGAAAACTATGATTTTTCCGGTAAATTCTAAGCATATCCTATTTTATTTTTAACGTCAAGTCGATTTCGATTTTGTCTTCAAATTGGTTCTTTAAAAAAAGTCTTTATATTTTATTTGAAAACTATGATTTTATCACAAGTATTACTAAACATATAAAATCAAGACGATAGTACTATAATTTTTGAAATATATTTATTAAATTTATTAAATAATTGATTAATTAAATAAGTTTCTATATATTTAAAGAGTATATTTATGTTTTTCATTCTAGAAGATATTTTATAAAATATATATTAAATATATATTAATAATTCGGGTTGGTTTCAAGTATTAGGAACTTGGAATCTATTCTACCCTAATATAACTGAATATTTCTTTACTTAGAATATATCCTATTTTATGAGTATAAAAATAAGAATCTACTCTCCCCATTTTAAGGTATTCATTGAGTTAACCCATGGTATCTTATTCAAATTGCACTCTACTCGAATGTATTACCATTAGGCGGATTTGTCTGGAAAGTGATAAAACTTTTGAACAAAAAATTTTTATTAGAAAATTTTTAAATTGAAAGAAAATAATGTGAGTAATTTTTAGTAGATGTAATAATGAAAAGTAAAGAGAATAAAGTTAAATCACGTAGGTTAGTTGTGTGAGTAATTGTATAGAAAAATGAAAAAAAATAATTAAAAAAGGATAATTACAGATAATGAAAATTTTTAACTTAGACATTTTTTTACTTATTGCCAAACACACTTTAAAGATATGTAAGAAAAATATTTTAAAAAATTGAGAGTATAATGTAATTTATATAATAAAAGTAGTGATTAAGTGTAGTAATAAAAAAAACAAAATTGATATAAGAGTTGTACCAAAAACGTGAAAATGATTAAATGCAGAAATAATTAATAGCACGACATACCAAAATGAGGACGATCGACGGCGATGATGATGATTATTAGTATTATTATTTCCTTTCCTTCTGACGTACGCCACAAGTGGAAAATTTGACTTGCGGGATGAATTTTTATAATCTCAGGGACTTATCCAAGGCTTGCAAGATTGCAGAGCATTAACAGAGCAGACTTGTCAGTATATATAGCGAGAGACGGAGAGAGAGAGGGAGAGAGGGAGAGAGAATGACGGATTTTCGGCGGGCATTGCAATTCGTAGTTGCTGCGGCGATTCTGCAAATGGCAAGCTGCGCCGAGTTCTTCAAGCCTTTCAACGTTAGCTATGATCACAGAGCTCTGATAATCGGCGGGAAGCGGCGCATGCTGATCTCAGCCGGCATCCATTACCCCCGAGCGACGCCCGATGTACGCAGAGTAACGAGTTTGAATTCCTATTCACGTTTTTCAATCTTCCGGATTCCAGTCCCATCCATAGTCGTTTAGTTAGAAGCTGATTTCGATAACGATTTTTGCATCAGAATTTCATATATAATTCAGTGGTTTTTTGGAGTTTCTAGTGGTTTGTCAGTTCTTGTCGAAGCACTGATTGGATAATTCAGTGGTTTTTCCTGGTCCTTGTTTGGATAGCTAAGATTACGCAATCATGTTGACGCTACTGTCCCTCATTTGCTTTTTTCCTTCAATGGGTGGGATCGGCGTATCATATTCTTTCTTGATATGGGACTGAACATTGTCACCTCAAGTCTATCTACTTGAAGCAAAGAAGATCGTGTTCGTGACATTTCATTGTCCATACGAAAATACAATCATTTATGTGAAATGAAACACACACAAGGAAGTTAAAATCTACTTTATCTGCTAAATATAAAATTATTTTAAAATGTGACTTTTAAAGTTAATGCCACAATTTATTCAATATAAAAGTTAAAGATAATTAATATATAACACTAACATTATGGTTCAAACTGATTCAAACCAAAGCTTAAACTGATCTGAATCAAACTGGCAATGAAATGGTTAAATCAATTGATTGGTTTTAATGACATTGGTCTTATGCTCTTTCTGACATTTTTTATGCTATTTCTTCCTTTTTTTCCCCATTTATATCCTCTTTTTTTTTTTACTATCTTTTGCAAGCCGAAGGCTTCAAAGTGTTTGTTTGGTTGTCTTCAGCTGTGTAGTTTAATTGGTACGTATTAAGTCTTTTCATGTTTCAATCTTAGTCCAAACCCTCATAACTGACTGCTTTCACACACAAAACTCATCATTAACCAGCGGGCTAGGAGTCAGGACAGTATGAAATTATTGCAAGGAGTTCTACAAAATTGCAGACCTTAAGATCCACTTTCTGTAACAATCTTGGCTGTTCATTTTCTCTATTATCTCTTGCTAGTTGCTGTCTGACCCTCTGGCTTCATTTGCTTTAACAATGTTCCAATTGTTGCCTTTGAATGCATTCAATTTAACTTGAACGATCCTTTTTCTGTCCGTTAATGTGGGAGCCATTAGCATTGAATCTTACAAGTTTGAGGTGTTGTCAGATGTGGCCTGATCTGATCGCAAAAAGCAAGGAAGGTGGGGCAGATGTTATTCAAACTTATGTATTTTGGAATGGCCATGAACCAGTTAGAGGACAGGTAGTGTCGGTTTCCTTGGATGTGTTTCAGACTCTCAGATTACACCAGGAGATGGCTTGGGTCTTATTATCGTTTGCTAAAAGCATATCTTTCTTTCATTGCCTTGTGCCAGTATAACTTTTTTTTTTTTTTGATCGTGGCATGTCAGTATAACTTTGAGGGAAGATATGATCTCATCAAGTTTGTGAAGCTGGTGGGGTCAGCTGGACTTTATTTTCATCTACGGATAGGCCCATATGTGTGTGCGGAGTGGAATTTTGGGTATCCTTTACTCTACTTTTATTGTCAAGATCCAAAAAAAAGATTGAATTCCTTTCTCTTCGTGTATCCTTTTCCTTGGAATTTCAGAATCCATTTAAAACTTGGAATTCCATTGTTTTCACTTCAGCTTCTACCATGAAGTTTCCTGAACCTAGATCATGATCATGTCTTATCCTTCCTCTTTTTCATCCATAAGTATCATAATTATTTTTTATTAGTTGTTTGTGACCATAATTGATTGCAAAACAACATGCTTTTCTCATACATTTTTCTTTACCTCGAGTCATATAGCTGATGCCCAGAACCATTTGAATTTGCGTCAGTGGCTAAAGTAGTCAGGTTCTCCAGTTGACCAACATGAATTAATGGCAGGTTTTCTATATAGCATGGATTTGGAGATGTGTATGAAACTTATTTTGCAATGGATAATGTTATTACGCACTTTTTTTACTTGCCAAGGATAACACCTTTGTGAATACAAACACTACACTCTTGACAGTGAAGATCAGTTCTTGCTTAGAGGAATATTATCTGGAATCTTTCATGCTAAGTTGGTCTTTTGACAGGGGTTTCCCTCTGTGGTTACGTGATGTCCCTGGTATTCAATTCCGAACAAACAATGAGCAATTCAAGGTATCATTGTTTGTCGTGATGATTTTTTTTTTTTAATATATATTTTTCTTTGGCTCCAAGGATTCTATATTGAAATGCATTTTTTTTTTAATATATAAAGCATTCTGCTATCAATTTATGTTAGTTTACTGGATCTCCCGAGATGGCTAAAAATAAAGTAATTGTTGTTGATTGTAATCATCTTTAGGTATTTTCTCGTCTTGTGAATTCATTTACTCATTCTGTATTTTGTTCGTTAATGTTCTTTGCAGACAGAGATGGAAAGGTTTGTTAAGAAGATTGTAGATCTGATGCGACAAGAGATGCTCTTTTCTTGGCAAGGTGGTCCCATCATATTGCTGCAGGTTGGAGTAGTTTTTCTTGTACTAATTTAAAAATTAAAATTTTTTCTTGACATGGTGGTAAAATCATAAGCCTGCAGATTGGAATTGGCTTGTCTTGAATGGAGTTTTATAAGGGATTTCGAAGCTCTGAATGGCAGAAAATGGGCATTTTGTGTTCATTTCTGCATAGTTGACTTCTTTTTCTGAGTTGATCGTGGATGCTTGAGACTCGAGAATCAGTTAGGAAGCTGAAATAAATGTAATATTTTTGCATGTCTGTGGATCTCTAGAGGATTAGGAATTGGCTAGTTCATTCTGCTTGCTTTTCTGTTTAAACCGATTGTTTTTTTCCTTCAAGAACTGAAGAATAACATAAAACAAGTTTTACAGATAGAGAACGAGTATGGAAATATTGAAAGCTCATACGGTCAAAGTGGGAAGGAGTATGTTAAGTGGGCAGCAGAAATGGCGCTTGGACTTGGTGCCAATGTTCCCTGGGTCATGTGCAGGCAAACTGATGCTCCAGAAAATATTGTAACTTCTTCATCTAAGTTGCATATGTCCTTGGATGCATTACTATTTTCTTAACATCAGTTCATATCTTCTTGAAACAGCTAATGCACTTTTTACTGTCTCTTTATTTTCCTTTTGCAGATTGATGCTTGCAATGGCTTTTACTGCGATGGTTTCAAGCCAAATTCTTACAAGAAACCTGCACTTTGGACAGAAGATTGGGATGGATGGTAAGCTGAGTCCATGATGATGAGGTGGTGTAGTTCATCTAGTCTGCTGTATGCAACACTCTTTCAATGGCTTACTCGCATTGCTAATAATTCATGTCAAATAATCATGCGCATCCCCTTTCTTAAAAGGAAAAAGTGACGGCTGCCAATTTTATTAGCAGATAAGCCAGACTAAATAATTTGGAGAAAGACTCATAGGAATTGATGTGTACAAATTACAACCCGATTGCTATTATAGTATTCTATGATTCCTACCATGGTTCTGCTCTTATATTTCTAATATTCCAGTTTTGATTTTTTTGGTTATATCATTATTCTAGAAGAATGCACTCTCTAATGATGCAACCTTTGTGGCAATTTTCAGTTCATCTAAGTACTTAAATTGGAGTGATGCTAGTGATGTTTATCAGCATTGGCTTTGTTTCTTATTGTTTTCCACAGGTATACAGCTTGGGGCGGAAGGGTGCCTCATAGACCTGCAGAAGACCTTGCATTTGCAGTTGCTCGATTCTTCCAGCGTGGCGGGAGCTTTCAGAATTATTATATGGTAAAGCAATATGCATCTGATAACTGTTCATTAGTTACTGATGGAAAAGAGAACATATGCAAGCTGCAGCTTAACAATTTTTCATTGAAATAGCACATTTTGATAAAATTGTCCTAATCTAGGGAAAAGAAGAGAAAAAAGTATATTTGTTAGTTCTGCTTGTTTCATAATGAACGATGCACTTGGATTTCGTACTCATTTTGAATTATAACTGTTGCTTTCTTACCATACTCTTTCTATGTTGCTCTTCACTTGGAAAAAACTTGTATTGTAGAGTAGTCTTGATGGGTATTGATCCTATCAATAAGAGTGAATACTTGTTGCATATATGTGGCTTTAAGAAGGCTCTTATGGAGATAAGAAGATGGATTTAGATTTTATTAGTGTTTGGTAAATTTTAGCTCCATCCTCCCCTTCCAAACTATTATTTTAGTGTTGGTCTGCTCTTTTATATTTTTTCCTTAGCGGACAAGTCTCATTAAGAAAAGTAGTTGAATCGTGCATATTTCTGTCTTTTTGCTTATAGTTCTTCCCTTCATTGTGATCGTTCTTCCAGTGTATTTTTTGGTTCCTTCCTGGCTAATACAGTGTACTTGCTGAATCTAACAGTATTTTGGTGGTACAAACTTTGGACGGACATCTGGTGGGCCGCGCTATATAACTAGTTACGATTATGATGCTCCAATTGATGAATATGGTATGTGACACTTCCCATCTTGAAAATCATAATGACTTGTAGTTGTGATTCATCATTTACACTTCCATCATTAAACTTCACTTTGTTTGTTTTCATTTCTTTGACTTAACTTGCATACTTATTTGTCAATTATTTAATGATCCTCACATCTATCTCCAGGTCTACTGAGCCAGCCTAAGTGGGGGCATTTGAAGGATCTACATGCAGCTATAAAGCTTTGTGAACCAGCTTTAGTTGCTGTTGATGATGCACCTCAATACATAAAATTGGGACCGATGCAAGAGGTGGTCATTTGACTATAGTATTGATTCTCATAAGTTCACCTTGAAAGTCATGCTAAAGTGCTATTTGACTTGAATGGAAATTTTGTGGTCTTCTTTCCTAGATCATTATGAACACCTGACCTAATCAAGATTCAGTGTATGCTTGATTCCTTTGGATGGGGGCATTGGTTGAAGGACTGCTTGCCTAAATCACCAGCTTACTCAGATACATAAACTTGGCTGCACAATTGAACTCTTTTCTTTCTTTCTTTTTTCCCTTCTTCTTTTACTTTATTACCATTTCTCCTTATACAATTTACATCGAGGGTCCATTTGGTTAGATGTAAAAAATATAAAAAAAAAACTATTTCCCACTTCTTCCTACACACCTTTTGATATATTTTGACATCTTAATTAACTAATTACCCTATTTTTCTATTACTACTTCATTATAATCATTTGCTCATTTTCATACGATTACTCTATCTATTTTATTTTTATTCTCTTTACTCTAATCATTACCCCTACATACGACATTACTCTATCACTTTTTCAAAAATTTTCCATTCCTGCTTTCCCACTTTTTTTTAACCTCGTCCTAAATGGACCCTGATTGTGTTTTGATGGGTTATTTTATATACCTTTGACTTTGATGGTCTCTTTTTATCATATGCTTTCTTGAATCAAATAATACATGTGAACTATGTCCAATACTCCAATCCAGGCCAACCGGATTGGAATTAGGCTGGGCATGGATTTATGAACTAACTTCAGTTGGGCAGGCCAGCATATGGATGGATTGGTCATGGGTCGATCTCAGCCGATCCATCCGTATTGCTCACCTAGTTGTATTATAATAATAGGTATTTGGATTTAATGGTCAAATTACAAGTCATATTGTTCAGTTGGCCCTTGGTTCACCCATGGTGAGCCACAAAAATCCAATGAACATTATGTTCATGTTTTATGCAAATAATGCTTTTCTGGTGAAGTCTCTTTTTCTTTTTTGACTGTTTAATATTTGTCCTATTTGCTGTCCTTCTGTCTGTCACGAATATAAAATTTAGCAGATTACTAGTCCCCTGTTTTGGATTGCTGGAAAATTTGAGTGAAGATGTTTCAACTCAATTGATCGACAGATTTGTTTGCCTTGGCTATTTTCCCTACCGATGGCAAATGCAAACAAATAAAGCAACTAAAATGGTACATCTTTGATGGGTTTGCGATACAGATTCAACACCCTAACATTGCTTATTTGAAAGCTTTTATATTTTCTGGAATTTATTGATGAACATGGCTTGAGGCGATTTGGTAAGTTACGGAGATGCTCGGGCTTATTGAGGACATAACCTTGATTGAAAAGAATGAAGCAATTAGATCCATGTAGCTGATTCTACTTTGATGGAAAACAATCTGTAATTTTGATGTTGATAAAGAAGAAGAATTCAGGTCTAGATTATTTGGAACTTTAATGTTGATCAACTTACATGATTTACATCCAATGTTATAGTATTCTGCAGTGTTGTCAGCATCACCTTTAGGGTTGCTCCAGTTTTCTAGGTTTGGGGATGTAACTAGGGTTGGCCTTAACACTAATTCTAATCCTATTTGTAAAATCTAAATTCTAACATTAATCCTATTTATAAAACCTAAACTCTAACCCTATTTATGTGAATTGGGTTTGGGTTGAAATTAGGGTTGATAGGTTTCATTTGAGTTTAAGAGTGATAAATTTAAAATTTCTCGTGAATATATAGTAACTAACAAACCATGAAGCAAAAATAGTGGTACAGTCTAATTAAGTTTGAGAAAAACATAGTAATATATATTACATTTCTAGAAAAAAATTTACCTTTCCAAAATAAAATACGGAAGAAACTAACAAATGTAAAGATAAATAAGATAAACATAAATATAGATGTAAATAAAAATAATTTATAATTGGAAGATGATTCTATTAGGCTAGCCTAAAAAACCTATTTTTTAAAGTATTTTTCATGAATACGTAAAGTTAAGTGCATTTAATCTATAAACAAGTTTTACCATTTTTGGATTGTTTAAGTAGGTCGGACCTACTTTAAAACATCCAAAAATTGTAAAACTTGGTTTATAGATTAAATATACCTAACTTTACATGTTCATGAAAAAAATTTAAAAAAATGTTTTTTAGGCTAGCCTAAGTAAACAGAATCATTACTCTTTAGAATTTGCCTATAATATAATTTTAATATTGCAAATATGTATTCAAACATAAAGGTATATAATTATAGTATATTGTATATTAAATACAAATAAGATCTCTCAAAGAAAAATACAAATAAGAAAAAATGGGTTCAGGTTCGCTTAAACCTTAACCCTATTTACAAATTGAGTTGTTCAGGTTTAGTGGGCTTGGTTTAACCTCAACCCAAACGTAGTTGCTTCCCTATCTTGGTTTAGCACTTTGGCTTTCATGTTCCCTTCTCGGATTGTTAATGAGCACAATAATACATTACTTCCTGAATTAGGCTTTGTAAGGAAGTGGTTATCTTGGTTGCTGTTTCCTTATTTGCTTTTGGTTTGAAGTGATGTACTGAACAATTGTTGAAGCTTGACATGGTGTTTTTCAGGCACATGTCTACAAAGGTTCTGATCACATTGGAGACTTCAATTCAAGACGATCAGGAAATGAGATTTGTTGTGGATTTCTAGCAAACATCGATGAGCATAGTTCAACTACTGTTGAATTCCTAGGTCAAAATTATTCTTTACCACCTTGGTCAGTCAGCATATTACCAGATTGTAGGAATGTTGCCTTCAACACAGCAAGGGTATGCTTCACTCTTATGCTGTCATTCTTTTGTTTTCTTCTTGCTATGTTTTGCGGGATTTTCTTGAATTGATTGGATTCTGACCATCTTTTTCTTATCATTTTCTTTGGTTTTCTTCTTGATTTGTTGAGTACCGTTGGCATTTTTATGAATTCATTGGATTATGATCATCTTTTTCATGGAGATTGACCATTGCTTCCAGATTTTACAATGAAACTCTCAAATTTTACCAAAAATGTTACAATTAATCAGTATGCAAGAGTTTGGACCGAAGTTGAGCACTTTAATCCTTTGTTGATAAGATGCCTTGCTGAGATTGAAGGTGCGTGCTGCTGTGGCTACTGTGTTTTGGGTTGGTGAGGTTCTTTAATGACTGATGCAAGGTGGGTCAACACACCCAGCAGTCCAAAAGGTGAAAAGTTGGCCACTAGGAATTTGTGGCCTCTAGGAGAAGCCAACAAGAGAATCTCTTAAAGAGTCCAAGTGGCTTACAGCTGTGTTTCCATTCACATTAGTGTATCAACATTTTAAACCATACATGTAGTAGACAGTTTGGGTGTTTCAATTCTCTTTGAAAGTTGTACAACAATTTAAGTCATTTGTGGAGCGATTAGGAGATACTAGGGAAATTTTGGTTGACAAAACATTAACTCTTCAGTCTATCTTATTTGCAGAATTGGAGCTGCCATTTGAAGCAAGATATTGTGATAGGGTAGGCATAATGCTAGAAAGGTAGAAGACAAGTTAAATTATGCATGTTGTAGATGTTTAGTAGAGTAGAAATTATCTAATATGTTTTAGGTAGTTTGTGGTTAAATTTAATGTCTTTGGTACCTATACTGCTATAGGTAATTTAACAACAGCATTGGTAGAGATCAAAATAAGAGAACATATTTACCAACGAATGACATGACAATACTATTTCATCCTTTGTTCTCTGATATGTTTGTCTTTTGATAATACCTCTTCTGGAAGAAAATCACTATGAACTGATTGGACAAAATTCTTCATTCCTGTGTTTGTTCCAGGTTAGGGCTCAGATTTCTATCAAAGCAACTGAAGTTGGGTCCCCTCATTTCTTGGATGTAGTCAAGCCTGAACACTTGCTAACTCAAAAAGTATCTTCCCAAATCTCCAAGACCTGGTTCAATTCAAAGGAGGTCATTGGTGAATGGGGAGAGAATAGTTTTAGAGCGGAAGGCATATTGGAGCATCTAAATGTGACAAAGGACACATCTGATTATCTATGGTATATTTTCAGGTATATGTGTGCTCAACGTACAAATTATTTAATCCCATTTCATCAACTTGTTTTTCTGTAACCTTGTTGGATAGTTGTAAGTTAGCCATTTATTTGGTTTTAAGATGGTGGTTTTGTTTATGTTATGATGAATTAAGTACATTTTCTATATTGGAAGCTATATTGACCCATATAAAAATCACTAAAGTCAATAACATATTATAAACATAACAGTTAAAAATTGTTTTGATGACTCGGAGGACTCTCTAACATAATTGAGTGATTTGAAAACAGGATTGTGATAACAGCAAGACAGTAATAAATAAAAAGTCAAAGTTAGCCCGACTTTCATTGGGTGTTTATCTCAAATTTATTTGAAGATAGTGACATGCATTTTAGAACAAGATAGACATCAAAAAATTTAAACTTATGCACCTTCTTTAATTTGCGATTTTGCATGTCTTAGTGGTCATATGAGTGGTTAACAACATTTTTGCCACATGATCATTATATTTCTAATATTGCTACATATACCAGAGGACTTCTGTTTTCATTTCTCATCCTTTTAGTCTTGGTATCACTAAGGACTGGTTGACGTGCCTCATAAGTGATTCCTTCATTAAAACCTGCGTGAACTTAAATCTTTGAGGAGACCACGGAATGGTTGTCACTACAGTATAATTTTCTTCAGCAGGTTCTTGCATCCATAGATTCGAAACTTTTTGCTGGTGGAAAATATTCCAGGATTCCATTGGTGATCCAGCTTGTCACTTTGAGGCGCATGAATAATGTTTTTTTTTTTGGGTACTCCTATACAAAGTTCAACTAGTAAATGAGATTGGATGCTGTGTGTTGGTGCGTATTCTGGCTTTGTCCATCCCAATTCTAGCACTGTCTACTAACGTCTTTTGACTGTCAAATGCAATGTAGAATAAATATTTCTGCTGAGGAGAGTTCCTATTGGGAGACAAATCAGGTTTATCCAAAACTCATAATTGATAGCATACGTGATGTTGTTCGAATCTTTGTGAATGGGCAGCTTGCAGGTACTTGCTTAGCCTTCGTTTCTTGCACATATTATTGTAGGTCCTGCTTCAGTATAACCCATGTTGCACCATACTTTTTCATGTAACACCTTGGATGGGGCCCATCTTCATGATGGAATCAAAAATCAACTATTCACACTGTCCAACATCATTTGTTTTATCTTAGGACCAGAAAATATCTTGACTAGAGTTGTGGTTGGGCCACATTGACTTAAAAATATATCTAGTTTTGTGTAGATTATGTAAAATACTTGGATCCATTTAGATGAATTAGAATGTAATAACACTCAAGAGTCCTTTTCCATATAGAAATGATGTTTTTGATAGTTATAGACATTGAAAATACAAGTTTGAAATCAATATATAAATCAAAAAATTAGACATACATTTTACACATTGCATTGCACATCTTTGATTTAGATAAAACTTGGTCTCCTAGTTAAACAAATGATACTAAATGCAATGGCCAAAGTGAATTTCCCATATCATTATGGTGGGCTGAATCAGATAGGATCACAAGAAAAACTTCATTATAATCTGATTACATAAAAGCATACCCCTGTTCTGTTTAAATTTCCAACACTTGTTGCTCCACTAGTGAAAGACTTAAAAAAAAAAAAAAAAATTCTTCACCCTTGTGAAAATGATAAATTACCAAGATGTTTAATTCCTGAAACCTCTTTCTTTCTTTCTTTCTTTCTTTCCTTTCCTTTTTTTTTTTTTTTTTTGAGCAAACCTGAAGCCTTTCTTGGTGTCAAAGAAATTCAACGGTTATTGCATGTGATAGACTGATGAATTTTCCAGTTCAAATGCATGTGGGAATGGGACTAAGTCGTTTATGTCATTTTATTCATCACGGGATACATATTTGGGGGCTATAACAAGTGTCCCTGATTACTACTTTCACTGTTGAAAACCTACTAGCATTGTGCAGTTACTGTAAGGAAGTCTTAGAAATAATAAATTTGACAGGTAGTGGGATTTTTTTTTTTAAATTTTTAGATTTTGATGAGAAACGGGCTAATTTGATGCGGCACTAGTTATGATTTTTTAAAATGCAAACAATCTTTTTATACACAGTGGAAAATTGAAAGATAGTGATTGAAACCGACTATGTTTATCTTTTCTTTGACCAAGACATCTGTTATTATATTACTGAATAAATCATCCACCCTTGCTTTGCATGATGCTAATGCTTCTTATATGAATGAAGGCAGCGTGGTTGGGCGTTGGGTTCGCGTTGAGCAGGAAGTTCATTTGGTTCAAGGATACAATGAATTGGCAATACTGTCAGAGACTGTTGGCCTGCAGGTAGCTTTCATAAAAACAGGGGTGGAATTACTCGTTTTAAAAATTGCTGATATTTGGTACAAATTTCTGTTATCTTTTGATTAAATATTGTTATGTTATCATTGTCTTTGCCTCCAAGTAGGAAACTCTAGGAAGTATGTCATTGAATCTTTTATGTACTTGATGATTGTATTTCAGCTGCAATACTTTTGTGCAGCCATTGAGGGTTGTGCTACATTGGCATCCATGTCAGGATTTTTGCCAAGGGTTTTACCATGAATTGAGACAGTAATAACTTGATGGCAAAATGGGATGATGTACCTGATCCAGTTGGATAAGTCTTAAATCTCAACAATGTGGATCCTCAAACATATCAGTAGGGTGAGTTTTGTTCACATGCAAGAAATAAAAAATCTCGTGTTTGTGTCTATATCATTATAATATGTATGTCACGGATCATGACGACATTGATCTTCAAACATATGAGTATAGTGAGTATTGTTTGTGTAAATCTTTTTTCCATGTTATACGTCTATATCTCTTCCTTCTATATTAAGTCAATCAACAAAGGCAAAACTCTGTTTTTTAATATCTGGGTCATGCATAGAGAGACAAAACAAGTTGAGGATAATCACTATGAAAAGAGTGACTACCAATATGCTATTTATGAGAACCGGGATCGTCTTGTACTAAACAGTCACCATCACCAAAAACATCATGTCCTCATCTATAAGTTAGTTACACCTATTTCTACCATTCCTACTATCATGGATCATGAACTTAGCTAACCTAGGGATTTATTTAAACTCTTTAAGTTTGTTGTAATAATCTTGTTTGGTGGATTCTCTCCATCATAATTCATGAACCGAGTGCTTATGGTTTTTTTTATCTCCATACTTTGTCTCCTTATTGGGCCTTTACCGTTGCCTTTCTAGTGCTTTCATTTTGATCTTGTTCCCTATAGTTGTGTACCTAATTACCTTTTGTACTTTTATTGTTTATTCCGAATTTTGATGCCTTACTGTTCATATTATTCCACGTCATATACAGAACTATGGTGCTTTTCTTGAGAAAGATGGGGCAGGACTCAGAGGCGAAGTTAAGCTGAGTGGGCTGAAAGGCGGTGAACTCAACCTATCTACATTGCTTTGGACATATCAGGTGCCCATGCATATACATTGGGTTAAATATTTCTATTTTCTGCTGGAACTAGAATTTCATGTTGCATTATATTTCCAGGAACCTTGGCAATGCATTACTTCTGGAGAATAAATCTGTTCTGTATTAGTAGCAGCTCTGCACTCAAGGTGTTCATTGACAACGTTTTTCTAGAAAATATGTCAGGGGCATCTCTTAATGCTAGGAATATAATCCACCTGTTCCTTTTCCATTCATGCACAAATTTTTTTTTTTTTAATTATGGTTTTCAATGAAATGTTTGTCCTGTCATAGTGCCGATTTCCCAAATTTTAATTCTACATGCTGTTACGTTCATGGCTATCAATATAGTTGTGAATCAGGCTCTTCAAAGTTCATGAGGTGCTATTGTGGTATAGCCTATGTGGAGTGAAGTTCGGCCTTACTATGATAGTAGTAAAGCACGTCCAGCAATCTCATGGTTCAACATTTTCACTCTTTCCATGATTTCGTACTTGCAAATTGGCTGTGAATATATCCCAGTTGACCTCTTTGCTCATCTAGGGGCATGATTGGTTGTTCTTGATCTTTGATCTTGTGGACCACTTTGTTACACCAACAATTTTGAAATAGCTTCAAAGAGAATCAAAGTCCACCATATCTTCTGATGATTGATTTAATTATTCCATCCATGGAATATGAGTGTATTGTAGTTTCCAAATGATCTTTTCTCTTGCTTGTAGGTTGGGCTCAAAGGGGAATTCAGGAAGATATATTCTCCTGAAAATCAGGAAAGTGCAGATTGGAGTGTTTTGCAAGAAGACTCGGTACCATACCCTTTTACATGGTACAAGGTAAACTTTAAAAGATCAAATCAAATAAGGTCCCTCCTTTGAATATCACAAGTGGTCAAAGCAAATCCTAGGATTTAGGGAGGCTGTCTTTTCTGCACATATGGATGTAGATAGTATCATATCCACTAGGATTTTGGACAGTATCATACCTTCTAACTTGATTTAGATGAACAAGATGCAATACACATAGTAAGTTCCACACAAGAATTTTTTTGCAATACACATAGTAAGTTCCACACAAGATTCTTTTTTTTTTCCTTTTGTTGGTGGGGGTGGGGGAAAGTCTGCTTATTTAGGTGTGTCATAGACCGAAATTTTTTTAACTGTTGATTTCTTTCAAGCATATTCAGTCCATTTGATAATTTTTGGGCCAGATCATATGTATGCTGAGACTCATGTATGTGCTTGATTTTTTATGTATGCCACGTTATGTGATCCTTACCATGTAAGAGGCACTAATCTGAGATATGGAAACATATGTAGTATAGGTGAAATTACGTGCTGTGCCTTGTGCCGATTGCTGGTAGCTTCTTGTATCTACAGAATCTTTAATCTGTTTACTTGCTTGTTCAGCACTCTATTCTGCCTTTAGACTTATGATTCTACCTAGAAGTTCTAGACTCGAATCCCTGAACGAAGCCATCATTGTGTAATTGTTTTCATGCTTCCAGATTTCCTCCTATTGGGAGCACTTCTTAAGCGGATTAATTTCTGCAAACATGATGAAGCGGTAAATGTATATGTGCTTAGTCAGTGGCATTGAGTAGTTAGTTTACGGTGTCGATCCTATCTTTCCTGCTGCTCTTTTCACTTGAGTACCGACTGTCTTTCTTGGAAAAAACAACAAACTGTAAAGATGTATTGTTTCTTTCTGCTAATCTCATCAGAAATTTGGTCAAAGTAGCTTGTTTCAGGAATAGGCTAGCAATTTTTCTAAATCATTTAATTTAGTGCTCTGTATGATTGCAACCTGATTTATGTTCCCCCCCTTTCTGAAAAGCAAAGAATATTCTTAATTTGGTCAAACTAGCTTGTTTCATGGTGATTTATCTCAATCATTTAGTGCTATGTATGATCGCAACCGGACAAAAATGACTTTTTTCCTTTCCAAATAGCAAAGAATATTGTTGATTGCATTTAAGTATTAAAATACCATTCTGTATAAATCGTTGATTAATGGTCGTTATAATTAGTTTTATTAGCAAAAACAATATGTGGAGCTAGCTACCAAACATGCTCTTATTCTAACATTGGCCTTTTCATTACTCTTTTGTATGATCAAATTGAACATTTGGATGTATTTAACATGACGATATGAATGATGTTTAATGAATTATAGTCTTGTAAGTCGTTTTGAATATTGGCTGCAGACATTTTTTGATGCTCCAGCCAATAATGGAGATCCTGTATCAATCAATTTGGCAAGCATGGGAAAAGGTCAGGCCTGGGTCAATGGTCATAATATCGGTAGATACTGGTCACTTGTTGCTCCAAAAGAAGGATGCCAGAAGACTTGTGATTATCGTGGAGCATATAGAACAAATAAGTGTGCCACAAACTGTGGAGAAGTCACTCAAAGCTGGTATGTTTATGCTGTTAGACAATGAAAAATTTTAATGCAATCTCTGTTTTATTCTCTGCCAGAATTCTTGAAAACATGAAAATAGTTCCTCTCACTAAATTCATTTGTGATGAGTTGGATTCTTTAATGCACTATTAACTATTTGTTAATAAATAATTCCAGGTACCACATCCCAAGAGCATGGTTAACACCATCAAACAACCTCCTTGTGATTTTTGAGGAAACAGGAGGCAATCCATCAGAAATATCGATCCAGTCACATTCTACCAATTTAATATGTGCCCAGGTGTCAGAACATTACTATCCACCTCTTCATCTCTGGTCGCATCCAGGTGTGCTCAATAGAAGTTCAATCAGTTCCATCGATCCAGAACTTGACTTGCAATGTGATGAGGGACAGATAATAGCTACCATCATGTTTGCTAGCTATGGAACTCCTGCAGGTGCCTGCCAAAGTTACTCCCAAGGAAACTGTCATGCAGCTAGCTCAGTGTCTGTTGTATCAGAGGCATGTATTATCCTTTCGTGATATTTTTATTACTGCTTAGATGGTCTAGCTCATAAAGGCTGGTTCCAGTATCAGATGGGACAGGTGTTTCAGTGACTCTGCGATGGGGATAATTTTTAGTTCTTTACTAAAACTAACCCGCATAATGTCAAATGTAACCCTTCTGAGAATTGAACCACCTGTCTGATGGGATGCGGACCAGGACAGTCCATGACTATAATGTAGCATGTGACCTTAAAAACTAGTGACACTTCGTAAACTGTTGCAATCCACGTCCCGTCTTGATGTGTGAAAGGTGTAGAATGTTCCAATTGTCAGTGCTTTGATTTTCTATGATTGAAATTCTTCTTTACAGGCTTGTCAAGGGAGGACCAGATGTACCATAAGCGTGTCGAATAAGACATTTGGCGATCCATGTGTCAGTGTTCCTAAGAGGTTGGCAGTCATGGCAGAATGCAAGCCACCATCTGAGATACGAGTGGGTCACATGTCTAGGTGAATGTTTGGATGTATATATCTATAAAAAAAGCCAATAGATTACATTTGTGTTTGCACTTTATGAGGTAAAAACTCTATTTATCAGTACTTTAATATCATGTATACGTGTGATTCTGTCAAAATGATGCAGCTGGATGGTTGCCAATGGCCCGGAATTCTGATGCGTCTAAATCAAATATGAAATATTGAAGTTGCTCCTCTTGCAGATGAGTTATTAGGATTGAATGATTCTTGAGGCTGCTGGTTTCTGAGTCCAGTTTCAATCTAAGACATTTTCCATGTATCCAGAAAACTCTGGTCTGCATTTCTTGTTACAGCTGTATTTGTACTATTTTGGTCGCATGGCCATTCATCAGTTAATTCAGTATAAGCAAAAATACGGGGTTGGGTTGGGTTCAACCAGTTTTTTATGTATATATTTACAATCATCTTAATCTGTATTACATTTAAGCCCTAAGACATTTTTTAAATTTTTTACAAGAGACTACAGGCTCCATCAATTAAACTCTTATTAAAAGAGAAGTAAAATTCCTGCAAAACCAGAAAGAAATAAACACCTGGTAGCTGGTTCAACCTGTTTTTGAATTGAGTTGAAGTCAGGTTGGAAAGTCGGGTTGTTTTCCCATCACTTGCGGAGATCGGAAACGGTGCCGAACGAATTGGGGATCTGGCCGGACTTGAGAGAGAGAGAGAGAGAGGCATGGGGCTGCCGGATTTTTGCTTTGCTCGCTGGAATCTTGCAGAAGCCGCCGGAATTAATGGCTGCCATCACAAGATTTGGGGACGTCTGGATTGGCCAGATTTGGGGCAAATTACGGGCTTGCAAAGTTGGCCACCGGTGAGATTGGAGTCGGTCTTGCAGTGTGGAGGAAGGTAGAAGATGAATCTGCTAAAGATAACCGGCGATGAATTGCTAATGGGCTAGACAACATGGTGAGCTGATTTTTCCGGCAGCCATTCGGATGGAAGGCTAGATCTGGTGGTTTGCCGCTGCTCGGATGGACGGCCGGGATTCGCCATCTTGCTGTCGCCGGAGGAGAAACAGACGCAGGCTAGATTGAACCGGAAGGGTTTCCGGCGATGGGCGTTGTTCGAACCTGAACCGACGCAGCCATGGCCCATGGATACTTCGATGGGTAGAGAACGGAGATGGTGGAGCATTGAAAGCGGTACTCTGGCGGTTCACAAATCGTGTACATATGCAGCCAAAAGATACAATCCGGACCCTTGATTTATCTTTAGCATTTTGTTGCAATAATTTTAGCAAAAAATCCCTATTTAGAAATTTCGCAAAATTTTTTTATTAAATGAAGAATTAAAAAGGGTGAAAATTATTAAAATTTTAAAAATATGTGAACAAAAACCAAGATAGGGGCAAAAGAATTCGATTTCTTGTTGAAGATATAAATTATGTGTATTTTATTTTATTATTTGAACCGCCAGGGAATGATTGTTGTGTGTGTGTATATATATATATATTACTTCGTTAATTTCCTATAATACAAATTTTTTGATTGGTAGTGATACTTCTCACTGTTACAATTAAAAACATTCATAATTTTTATATTATGGGTGTGTTTGTTAATAAGTAAAAGTTGTCATGTTAAAACTTTTCACTATTCACAATTATCTTATTTTTTAATCATTTATTCACATTTTTTTATATAATTACCCTACTTTTCAATCATTTCTACACAACTACCAACGCAACTAACCTATCTATTTCAACTTTATCCTATTTATTTTTCATCATTACCCTTATCATATCACATCATTTGACAATTTCTACTCCCTACAACTTTTTATCAAAAGTTTTATTCATTCCTAAACATACCCTACGAAAGAATTTTTTTTTTATAAAAAATTTTCATTAAATGTATGATTGTAATATAATTTCGTTGAAATTTTGTTAAATTTATTTATAATTGGGCAAATTAAGTTGAAAAGTGTATTCATAGTTAGGTTAGATTGGGTTGGGTTGGGTTGGGTTGGGTTGGGTTAAGATAAATTAGACTAGGGTAATATATGGTTGGGATGAAAATAGGTTGTAATTGGGTTGGGTTGGATTAGCTTCCAACCCAACCCATGTGCAACCCTTAACCCGAGGCCCTGACTATGAATTTCTGCTTCACAAGGGTAGGATAAAATTGCGATAGTTGGATTTTTAGAGAACAAAGTAACAAATTAGCTAGGAAGTTGAAATGTGGGAAGAAGTAAGAGATGAACAACAGGTCATTTTGATGGGAATACTTGAAAATCTTATTGGATAACCCAGTGTTTCAAATAAGAGTAAACGAAAAAAGACTGCTTGATTTTAAATGAGTAATTTGTAAATATATTTACATAATTTGACTATAATTGTAAATATATTCACATAGTTTTAAAATTTGCAAATTACCCTCATATAGTTTAACCATAATTTCAAATATAGTCATGCTGTTATGATGCCGCTAGTGCACTCTTATAGATATGAGTATATTTGCAAAGATTTGCAAACTTTGTGGGTAAGGTTTGCAAAAACTAAGTATAACTACTTAATTTTTAAAATTACAAATATATTTGTATAGGTTGCAAACCTTTGCAAATATACCCATACCATTGTCGCGCCGCTATTGCGTGGGTATATTTGTAATTATAGTCAAATTATGTAAGATAATTTGTAATTTTTGAAACTATATGGGTATATTTATAATTATAACCAAACTAAATAGGTGTATTTGCAAATCACCCTTTCGAAGTCTGCAATGAAGTTTCCTTTAACTTTATTTGGTGGTTTTAGCCTATGCATTTTGAGATACATACCCTATCTTATTTTTCAGTCAAAAAAAGCTCTCCACAGACTCCATTGTGCCTATCTGAGTTTGTTGTTTCCTGTGTAAGTTGAACGAAGAACAGAAGTGATCAGAGCGTGGAGGTCACCGTTGATTATTTACGCTTTAGGAGATGATTTCTGACATAGATGGGCGTTAGTCAAATTCAGAAGAAAAGCCCTGCGTTATTTTATTTACATTTTCCCCCTTTTGTTGTAAATGGTGACCCTGTTGAGACGAGATTTATTGTGGCCAAGGCAATGAAAATGTCCACATATTGACTGCCACACATGATCACTCCAAATACAGAACAGAAGATCAAAGACCAAGACCAAAGCCAAAGCTCCTTCAAAAGAATAAGTTTATTTTATGATTTTATTGTTGATACAATAATCAAAGACATTTATCAAGAAATGTAAAATGAAAAAGGTTCCTCTCCAAGGAAACAATATTTATTGGAAAAGCTCACAAATAAGAAGAATGCAAATTTGGATGGAATCGGAAGTTCGCTTCCCATCCACCCACACAAAGATAGATCATAGACATGCCATTGGGAGCAAGGTTTGCTAGATCAGATGAAACTATAACCAGCACGGATGTATGGTACGGTACCTCAAGAAATTTAAAGATGTTATGACTTATGGCCATGATTTTCTCCACATTGTGACCATATGAAAGAATTGTAACCGTCCCATTTCAAGCATTGGATGTGAGCATTGCTTCAAATCAGAAAAAGTGCTTCGAATCAGAAAGAGAGTCCCATTCTCACGAATGTATTTTGCGGTGGCATGTACGGTTTCATATAATTGGATGGGAGAACACCGTCTGCTCACGGTATTAGCAAAACTACGGAAAAACAGCCTTCAAAGCCACATTTACAGGCACCCATGACTTCGGCTGGTCAAGCACAAAAATCACTTCCTACCCAAGGAAAAGCACCAGCAACCCTGACAGAATAAATAAATAAATAAAATAAGAGCAAGTATAAGAGAAAGAGACCTTGTAAACCCAAATGCTGATTACCAATCAAAAGTATCATGCTATACCAATATAGGCAGATTCCACCAACAACTTTTTTTTATTTTTTCGAAGTAAAAAACTGGTGGGCTTAGGCCTCTCCCAACACCCTCCCAGACCCCAGGGTCAAGGAAGGAGAGGGCAGAAACCCCCCGAAACATAGGCAGAATCCACCAACAACTGATGCAACCATAGAGAAAATTGTCTCCTCTTGGTTACTCCACCAGGAGAGCATATCACCATAACCAGGTGATTGCTTTGTCATTTCTGTTGAATATGAAACAAGTGGAGGACAGCCCCCCTGAATATTACCCAGCAGAAGACTCACTCTATTGTACAGAGGCAAAATTTGAGAAGATGAGCAGCCTGGGTAGTTGCTCATTTGAAATTTTTAATAGAATGGCGTGCTGGTAAAGAAATGAGAGACAGCTAAATAGATTCTAGAGCCTGGAGAATACATATCTAATAGCGCTGCATAAACACTTGAAAAGAAGACCAAGGGTGTGTTTGGGAATAGACAAAACTTTTGATGAAAAATTGTAGAGAGTAGAAGTTGTCAAATGATGTGATATGATAGGGGTAATGATGAGGAATAAATATGATAAAGTTGAAATAGATAGGTTAGTTGTGTTGGTAGTTGTGTAGAAATGATTGAAAAGTAGGGTAGTTGTACAGAAAAATATGAAGAAATGATTAAAAAATAGGGTAGTTGTGGAAAGTGAACAGTTTTAGATTGAAAGTTTTAACCTGACAATTTTTACTTATTACCAAACACACCCCAAAACATACCTTTGGTTCATGTCTATCAACATAGTCACTCTTCGGGCTGTAGTGGTACGACGATTCTGTTGGCGTTACAGGAACACGTGCTGCTACTGTCTGCTTCTCCTCTCTCACTTTGTTAAAGATGTGAGTGTAGCCATCAGCTGCTGCTGGATTGCTCTCATCCCAGTCGCCAAATTTTGGCACTGCTGCACCTTTTTGGGGCTGCCATTTCATGTCAGATATTACCCACTAACGCTCAGAAAGCTACTTTTAACATGACTAATGTGCTTATGATTATTGTTACCATGCAAGTGTTCATCATGCAGTCCTGGCTAAAAGATCTGCTAATGTGCAACTTGTCGGGTAGGCCAAAAAATGCACACAACGACAGTCAAGAGAAAATGTCAGCAACTGCAGAGATTTGCCAGAGGCATCCTCATGCAGACCTCATGGTAGCAAGATATCAACTAAGTGAACCTCTACAAAACAATGCACATGCACCTATTGGCGACAACTGAAGCATGTAACATGTGCCACTAGATTCATGTTTCTTTTCTTCTTCTTTTTTGAAGGACACTAGATTCATGTATCAGAAGCCCAGCATCGTTGCATGGGCTTGAAGAAGTAGCTCAGAGCAAGAGGTCTGTTTAGTGTATATGCATGAATAAAACAGAGTTGTAAAAATTCTCACAGTTTCATCACCACGAACAGTAGGCCGGAGTCTGGGTCTCCCGGGTGTGGGAGCAAAGCCATTACTTCTTTCAGAAAATCCCTTTCTTTCCCATGATGGGGAGGCTACCCCAGTCTTGTTTGAAACCTTTGGCTGGAGAATCGGGTGCAAGGGTGATTGTTCATTGCTCAATCTGTTACCCCTCCCAGAATTCCCTCCATAATCACGCTGGCGACTTGAGTCTGTTCCAGCAGCTCGACGGGTCACAGAGTTATCAACTCTTCGCCTGACCTTGCCATCCTCCTTGCTTGGTCTTCTTTCATGACTGGGATACAGGGCTGGCTCGATAGAAAGCATTGAGGGGGCACGAACTGGGGTTGCATTATTAGAAAATGCATCAGGATTTTCTTGGGGATCATTTGGATTGATCAACTTTCTATCCTTGCGTGCCTTATCAAAATAAACAGTGCTAGTGATATTCTCTCCACTCTCCCGGTTGCCAAATTTCGGTACAGGCGACCTTTCCTGCGAGAAAACACAAGCCTTTTTACTAGACAGTCTTCCATTCAAGTAGAGAAGGATGAGAATCACCTTCAGCAGGTGGTTTTGCATTAAAAAGTAAATAAATTCAATCTAGCATGCTCTTCATTGGTATTGTTCCACAGCAAGGCTAGCCGAACAGCTTTCAAACACAACATCAGTAACAGAAAGTGCACAACTGTTCAACTGTTTTTAAATTCCGCTTCACTTTCTTAAGACCATCTACTAAGATTGCTGGAACAGCTGAACTTTTTTAATACCAACCCAAATGTGTAAGATAAGATCGCAAATGATTCAATTATGCAATTCCTTTTTCTTTTTTTCTTTTTAAATTAGTGGGTGCCCATGGACTTACCTCGATAATTTTCATGATATAAATAACTCCATGTCTAAGTCCATTTTCTCAGATTTCCCCCCTAAAGACAACACGCTTTCAATAATCAAGACCCAGGCCAAAAATTCGTTGTTTTTATGATTACCGAAAGCACCATTTATCCACTCTGGTCCATTGATGATAAAAAAATAAAAATAAAAATCAGAACATCCAAACTCTAAAAACTCAACAGTACCAAAAATTAGAATACTCTTGTCCGCATCCACCCCATTCTAGCCCAAGACTGCTCCATCGTGAACTTATCGTTTGAAAATAAGCAGGAGGCAGAGAGACTTCCTCTGTTCCGAACTTCAAATAGACAAATCCCTCAAATTCATGATTTTCTACCCTTAACGGCCAAGAACAAGTCAGAAGTAAAAGAAAGAAAATATCTTTCAAGAAGAAAAATGTAGAAAAAGACCTTTTTTTCCCTAAAAAAAGAAGAAGAAGAAATGCTTAGTTTCGTCTCATTCAACAGCATAAGAACCAGCTCCAGACATCCATGATTTCCTTGTAAGAGTAAAGTAACCTTTTTCGCCACAAAAGAAGTCTTCATTAACTTGGGGAAAAAAAAATAAAAAAAGAACCATGTTCCACATAAAAAGTTCCAAGCAAAAATCAACAAGCGCCATTTTCGTACCCAGAGGGGGAAAATTAATTAATTTTTTTTTTTAAAAAAAAAAAAGCCTTTTCGCATTTCCTTTTCCTTCACACCCCTATAATTCCCTTCCATAAAAAATAATAATAATTCCCAACTCCAGCTTCATCATTTCCGACAAAAAAAAAAACCAACTGACCGCCATTTGAATGCTTCCTTCCAGCTGGGAAGAAGTTTTCTTCGTCTTCCTCCACCTCAGCTCGTGCTGGAACTGGAAGAAGTCGAAACAAGACAACCGAAGCGACCCAAACCCAGCAAACGCATTCGAAGACGGCAACTAGTCAGAACAGAACTAGCTATCTCATTAATAAAGCCAACCCGAACTAGAGTTACTAGACCCGGCCAGCGTTGACCACCTCATCCCAAGAACTCTGACTTTTCTGACATTCATTTCAACCACTCGATGAGCCCACGTAACGGAACCTACCACCCGCTTGTTGCTGCTGCTGCTTCTTTCTATTCTGTTCTTTTCTTTTTCCCCTTTTATCAATCTGGCATTCATTCCCTCGCGGAATTACCGGCTGCTCTGGCTGCTCTCAGCCTTCGTACTCCGTCGTCTTCAGCTTCTCAAAGAATTTAGCGCTGTCCAATTAATCTATCTAACCTTCCCGCGGAGATTCGTTTAGCCCTTTCCTTTTGCATTTATGAAATGTAATCCTTTAAAGCCGTATAACGGCCACGATTGGTTTACCGTTATAACTCTTATAACATTAACGCCCGATTTCCAGCTCGGATCCTCCCAAATCCCCATGCACCCCCGTGAAACCTTTCCCTTCGCCCGTGCGCCTTGACTTTTTCTTTCGAATTTCACGTACGGCTTGACTTGGTGGACAATTTGTGGGTATTTTTCATGCACTTTAAAATTTCATCAAAAGCAATTAATTTTTTGGTTCCAAGGCGTGTTTGTTATTAAATAATTTTTTTTAAAAAAAATTCGATTTAAAATTTTTATTATTTAATTATTTAATTATTTCTTCACATCTTCATGTACAAACTACCATATTTTTCAATCATTTCTACACAACTACCTATATAACCAACTTTATCTATTTTAACTTTATTTTCTTTATTTCTCATAATTACCCTTCTCATATCATATCATTTTTTTTTATTTTAATAATTTTTATACCAAAAATTTTTTGTTAAAATTTTTTATCACTTCCTAAACACACTTTAAGTTTATTTATAGTTGTTTAAGAGCGATGACATTTGAGAGTGTAAATAGGGTTGGTTTTAACCCGAACCCGAATAACTCAACACGATTTATAATAGAGTTGTGTTAAACATTTTGAAAAAAATAAATTATATAATCCGATTTGAACTGATCAGATTTTAAAAGTGGATTGGTTCGGGTTGGAAGATTGTCAATCCGCCCCGATCCAATTTCATATATTAGTGTACAATATAATAAATAATCTTACATTAGTACATAGTACTAGTACATATGAATTATTTGAACATTATTACTTTGAAATAAAATTATGTAGCAATTATATCATTATATACGTCATAAATTAAAAAGTATTCATATAAAAAAGGATTAATTTTTATTCTTTCATATAAATTTATGTTTTAAAATAGACTTAATCAAGCAAAATATTTTTAAATACTATATATTTATTAACACGATTTTCAACCCGAAACGAACCGATTTTTATAGAGTTAAAATAAGGTTGGGTTAAAATGTGAAAAATAGGATTGAAAGTAGGATTGTGTTAAGATTTTATAAAGTGTTACACCCCTTGGTGACACACACTTAGATTGCAATTTAATTAATGAAATCATTTAGCTTTGACTATAAATAATAATAGCATTTTAACTAGGGGGTTTTCGTTTATCCGAAAACTTTTCAACATAAAACTTTTCAATTTAAAACATTTTATTCTTTGCAATTATCTTATTTTTTAATTATTTCTCCACTTCTTCTGATACAACTACCTTACTTTTTAATTATTTCTACACATCTAACAGCATATTTAACTTATCTATTTAATATTATTCTTTTTATTCCCCATCTTTACCCCTATCATATTACATAATTTTCTCCCATTTTAAAAACTTTTACCATAAAAACTTTTTGTCAAAAATTTTGTTACTTCTTAAACACTTATTGCATTTAATTACTAGATATAGCTAAATTCAAATTTGGCTAAACAGTTAAGCGCATTTACATACTTTTGTTGCGGCGATGAAAGTAGAAATTTACACTTACGGAAGGATTTGGCCGTGGAAATGAGATCAAATTGTGAAAATAATATAATATTTTTACCCAATGTGACATTTTTCACTTGTATTCAAGTGATATTAACCATAAACCAAATAAATTTTAAATTGATAAGGAAATAATGTCAATGTCTATTGCCTATGGCTATAAAAAAAATTAAGTTCTTTCGTGATATGAAAAATCCTTTGAATAAGTCGTTTAGTCTTGGGTCCTGTCAAGTGTCAAGATGGTTCTGTTTTCTATCATTCGCCACTCAATTTGTGATTCACATGGTTCTTCCATCACTATCAATTGATTTGATGGATCTCTTGGTGAATATTATCCTATCTATTTTTATTAATTATTCAACTATCTTATTTTTGTATTTTTACTTATATATTTTAATCATCTTTTCACAATTTTCTAAACAACTACTTTATCTAATTTTTTACTTTATTTCTAGATTATCTTTTTATATCCATTCAATTTCCTTATTCCTCATTTTTCGTTCTCATTTTCCCTATACCAAATAAACTTTATCCTTATATTCTAATTATTTTCTTATATTTTTCTTATAATTACCCTATCTATTTTAATTTTATTGTCACATCTCTATCATATTTATTCTATTTCCTATTCTCTATTTCCATTCTCATATTACGAAATGTACCTTAAAAAATAATTAATAAAATAAGTAAGAGCAATAATTTAATTTAATACTTATACTCTAAGCATAGAGGCCCATTATATATTCTTAAATCTAAACTATTTATTATATTTAACACATCTTCTTTATCTTACTACCAAAATAATTTTCATTAAAACTTATAAAAACTTATAGCTTACAAAAATTAAATAGAATCTTTTACGATTGAATATATAAAAGGTTCTAATTCTACATAATTAGGTTATAAAGAAGTAATTTTGTGTAACACTTTCTATTTTTAAGATGTCGATAATTGATACAAAATCAAATCCATTTGTCATATTTAACATTGCTTGTTTAGGTAGGAGACTAAGTCTCATGCAAATCAAATACATCTACAGGCTGCAATTGCTTGAAAATAAATATTATTATATAACAATATTTTATATAATCATTTATTCAAATAATAGTGATATTGTAGATGGTTTAGATGTCGAAAATACTATGAAATTTTTTTTAGTATGAAATTATTTTATTATATTGATTTTATACATTTATAGACGAGTTCCATGTACAATGTTATTAAACAAATGAGGAGGTTTGCATGGTAAAATAAATGATGCTAAATAAAGGAAGTGGATTTTTTTTATCAACTATCAAAATATGAAAAATGAAGGAGATTACATGAAAGATGAATTTCATACAAGCCAGCCGGGTATATAAATATTAAAATTTTAAAAAATTATATAATACATGTATAACATATAAGTTTGCAATAAATACATGTAGATTTTGAAACCATACACATGAATAAATACGATAAATAATTTAAATTAAAAAAAATATTTTAAAACTAAAAAAAATCAAGAGTAAGCGTGTGGCTTTCAGCAATTATTGAATCAATATAAAATAAGTAGCTCAAGGATCTTGTTTAAGTATTTGACACCAAAGAACCAGCTCATGCACTAGCTGGTTTCAGCTTTCGCCACCTCACATTAATTTTGACTGCTGATGTGACATTGGAACTGTAACCATCTGCCGAAACAAGTCGGAATTTGTTCTTATTTTTCTGTATTCGGATTTGGACGTCCAACTTGAAATTTGTAGGTTGGAATATTATATATAAAGGGGACTGCTTCACGGAGTTTTTTGCGTAATCAGGTCGATTTACGATGGAAAGAAAAATGAACCGTTTATATATTGTTTAAGATGTGTTTTATATTCGATAAAATTTTTAAAACTTTTAAATGAATTTTTTTTCACGCAAAAAAGCTTACGGAGACGTTTGATAATGTCTCATGCGAAAAACCATGGGAAATTTATGGCCTTCTCATTTTTCAATGCATAATTTAACAACCAAATCATCCAATTTTTCTAACTTTATACTTATATTTTAATAATTTCTTCTTTTAATTACTAAATTTATTTCAACTTTATTCCTATCATTTCATATCAATCATATCATTTTCAAAACATTTTTTATATATATTTTTTCAAATATATCTACTATGTTTGACCTTAATCCCAAATATACCCATTATATTTGCATATAATCCCAAAAATATTCACTCCATTGTAGACATTAATAAACGTTGTTCTATTTGTGAAATTACCAATATGTTCATCAAATTTAAGGTTAGATTCGAAATTTTGAATATCATAACTCATCATTACCCTAATTGCACAAGAGTTTTAAATATGGAGAGCTTTAGTTTTATTTTCATTTTATTTTATTTCATCTTTTATTATTTTACATTAGGGATATTTTTGGCATTTGGGAAATTATAACCAACGTTTAAATAGATAACCATTAACTTATTTAACAGCCTTGGATGGAGTGAACATTTTTGGAAATATATGCAAATGTAGTAGGTATATCGGAGATTTTTAAAACATAATGAGTATATTTGGAATTAGGATCAAACTTAGTCCATATATTTGAAAAAAAATCCTATTTTTTCCCTCATCTTTTGCCTCATGGCCCTCGTCCCAAAATCCCACAAAAATCTATAATACCAAATGTTCACTAAAGTGAAAATATATATGGTACTCATATAAATAGTTGTGGAGAAATGAATAAAGAGTAGAATAATTGTATAAAAAATGCAAAAAAATGATTATGAAATGTGATAGTTGTGGAAAATAAAAATTTAAATTTATAAAGTTATAAAAATACCAAGGACCCACTCTTAATATCATTAACTTTAGTTTGTTATGTAACTAAAATCATATTGATGAAAGGTGTGTGGGTAAAATCCGTTAAAAATAGATATTAACATGTAAAGTAGGAATAGCATCTTGATCTATTTCAAAATACATTAAAATGTAATATTGGGTAACCGGTTACCCATGACGTAGATGTTATCTACTTTTTTTTTTTTTTTTTTTTATCCCGAGCGCAATTCCCATACGGCCACCCGGGACATTAGCGGTTACATGAGTCCGCTTAATATATATATATATATATATATATATATATATATATATATATATATGGATGCTGTTCCGGTGCAGCATCACTGCACCGGAACAGCGGTGCAGTGGGCCCAAAATGGGCCCCACATGATCATGAAATTATGATCTACTCCACCTATTATATCTAGAATAATGTATTCTATTACCATACCAATTTTCATCCCAATCAGATACTTTAAAGTTGTTATTTACATCAAACTATTTTATTACGTTGGATTTGTACCATTTTCAGATGGGGCCCATATACATATCTGATTGGGATAAAAATTGGTGTGGTAATAGAATACATTATTCTAAATACAATGGGTGGAGTAGATCATGATTTCATGATCATGCGGGGCCCATTTGGGGCCCACTGCACCGCTGTTCCGGTGCAGCGTCACTGCACCGGAACAACCCTCTATATATATATAATGACCCTGCACATATTAGATTGCAATAAAACTTTATACAATCATTTATCCATATAAAAATCATATTTTAGACGGTTTATATATTGAAAATACCACTTCAAACTTGATATTTATATTAAACTATTTTATTATGTTGATTTTGCACTATTTAAAAATAACGGCCACTCAGATGTTGGATTTAGATGAAAATTAGTGTGCTAATAAAGTGAATCATTCTAAATACAACGAGCGAGGTGGATTTTCCATTTATGATTATGTGGGGCCACATTGCATGGATTGCACAGTAACATTTTTCATATATATAAGAAATATTCAGGTGCAGTGGTGTTGCACCGTAATTATGGAGCAGCGCCGCTAAAATAAGCCCCACATGATCATCAAATTATAATCTACTCCGCCAATTGTATTTAAAATCATGTATTCTGTGCCCATACCAATTTTCATCCAAATCGGATACGTGTATGGATCAAATCTAAAAATGGTACAAATTCAACGTAATAAAAAAGTTTAATGTAAATAACAACTTTAAAATAGTTTTTTAACATGTAAACTATTTGCTATAAAATTTATATATGGATAAATGATTGTATAAAATTTCATTGCATTCTAATATGTGTGGAGCCCATTTTTGGACAAATGTACCGCTGTTCGGTTGTAGTTGTGCTACGAATGTCTCTGCTGATCTGGTGCAGCTGAAGAAGGGTACATTTGCCTATTTTTGGGCCCCACACAAGTTAAAATGCAATGAAACTTTATATAATCATTTATCTATATATAAATTTTATAGCAAATGGTTTATATGTTGAAAAAACTATTTTAAAGTTGTTACTTACATTAAACTTTTTTGTTACGTTGAATTTGTATCATTTTCAGATTTGATCCATACACGTATACAATTTGGATGAAAATTGGTATGGGGACAGAATACATGATTCTAAATACAATTGGTGAAGTAGATTTTAATTTGATCATCATGTGGAGCCCATTTCAACTATTCCTCACACACACATATAATCTTCGTTTTTTTACAAAAAAGAGGACTATTTCCGAGCAACAAAACAAATCACTAATAGGCAGCACAGCGGTTAACTTAATTTGATGTGGGCTAGGGGTAGGTGCAACAAATCACGTATATTCATTTATTTTCTTCAACCGCGTGCGTTTCGATCAGCTGTTCTGCACCTTGTCTATCTTCATGGATTTAAGACTTTAATTTGAACTGGTCGTGCCTCTCGTGGGAATCTATTAATTATATTGAGCTGGTAATTAAGGTAACCCACGACACGTGCCAATCAAGAAATTAATCAGACGCGGTCAAATGGGATAATCGACCCTGCAACAAGTCAACAACTGCCTCCAACTCTAGAGGCCCGGAGGCCTTCCTCAACGGTCCAACCAAAGGAAATTTTAGTTATTAGAATTTTAATTAATATAAATGTATACAAGATGTTAAGATAAGGAGGTCCTGGATTTAAAGTTAAGTAAAGCTAGTAATCTCGTTCTTCTTTTCTTGGAGCATACCTCCATCAGGTACATGGCCATCCAAAGGTGGAAACGATGGTCTCATGAAAAAATTATTTAAATTAAAAAGAGAAAATTATACCATAAAAGGAGAAAATTAAAGGATGGCACCTTGCTGTGCTGCCTGTGCAGGCATATACGGTAAAAGGTCTTTGTTAATTTTGGTGGGTTCTTAGATCTTTTCATATTTTTACATTTACCTGATCTGGAGAATGTGGCTAGTCCATCTTCCAGTCCATCCGTATTATTATAGTATAATATAAGTATGCATACTGCTTTAATTAGATAATGCGTAAGTTTAATTTGGATAAAACTGGTGTGATGATGTTTGGCCTAGACTTGCTATCATTTAATTTCGTGTGGAATGAGGTTTACCTTGCACGCTGGATTGCAAAAAATGTTCGGCTTAGGTACCCATTTTGCAGCCCAATACCCATTCCATTCTCGATCATCCCCTAACCGGGCCCATTTAGACTTTTTTTTTTTTTTTTCCTGACAAAACAAAATAGACGAAATTACATATTAGAATTTATATTTTCAGTATTTTCAGAATAGACTTTTTAAGTTGAGAATACCGTAAACTAAACTCTGAAGTCAATATTTGCAAAACAATTTAATTTAGAGACGACCCTGAAAAGATCAAATGTTGCGGCTTTCTAATACTATGGAGTACACTCAAAATCATATTCCTTCCATTTAGTTTATATCTAAAAGTGCTTGAGTCAATATACATCTTATAATATTATTAAGAGGTTCAATCGTATCAAACAGTGTGTAGGAACTGGGAAGGAGTGAGAAAAAAATATTATTATTATTATTATTATTATTTTTACATGATATCAAACCGCCCCATAATCTAGATGACGGCATCTGACGGCATAATCTGACAACTAAGTTCACTTGTGTGCAAACCTAACTTATTAATTTCCAACATTGAATTGATTATTTCATAACTGCCCCACCACTTGGCACTTACTTTTTGTGTCCCTTTTGATCACTTCTAATCAATAAGCCAAGTAATTGGAATATGTAGACATCAAAAATTATCTGATAGAGTGTTGAATTGTTTATCACGTAAAGTTTAAATTGATGGGTCCATAGCTCCATGTCAGTCCATCTTAAAAATCCAACTTTAGTCGCTTAATGGACCATATGAACATGGCTTTTAATTAATAAAGCTAAAATCCTGTGGAAGTTCCCTGAGATCATGATTTGAAAGTTTGAAAAAAGCTGGCCGGTATCGAGAATGCATGCATGAGAAATCGCAACCGCACTTCACCTATTGAAGATTAATAAGAAAGCAATGGGTAATAATCCGCGCTTGAAATTAAAGGCAACTGCCGCCGCATGCTTTTGCCTTTTGCTTGCTTTCTTCCAAAGAAATTTGGACGCCGTCATGCTCCTCCACTGATCAGCAAATAACGCCGTTGTTCCTCAGAAATGCAATTCCTGATCACAATCTAAACAACAATCCAAAATTATCATCCCGTTTCAGCTAAATGGACTGGAAAAATGCCAATTTTTAAGGAAATAAATTTCTTCTCTCGGTCGGTTTGAGGATTGGGAAAAATGAGTTTTTATTTAATGTAAGTAGGTAATTATTGAAAGTAAAAAGAACAAGGGTGTGTTTGGTAATGAGTAAAAATTGTCAAGTTAAAACTTTTCACTCTCTACAACTATCATATTTTTTAATTATTCTTCACATTTTTCTATACAACTATCTTACTTTTAAATCATTTATATACAATTATTCACACAAATAATCTGTCTATTTCAACTTTATCCTATTTACTCCTCATCATTTCTCCTATCATATAACATCATTTGATAACTTCTACTCTTTATAACTTTTCATCAAAATTTTTTTCCATTTCCAAACACACCCTAAATATAAAATAGACAGAGTAGTTTGATAGAAAATTATGAAATAATGATTGAAACTATAATTAATAATTGAAAAATGAAATTATTATTCAGTTAAAATTTTACATTACATAAAAGGAATAAAGAAAGTGACAATTTACTTTTCTTTTTTCCCTCCTTCCCTACGTACCATAAGTCTATCACTGTCTATGGTTCATTGGCTTGGTTGGTTAGGTCGTCGTCAGTGAGACTTCAAAGCAAAAGCGCGCACACTTTGGAATATTTCATGATTTCATGACAATGCAAGGCCCTCCTCCTAACTACTGACTACTTCCGAAGTGCAGCACCTCTCAGTCGCCCATCAAGTGGCCAAAATGGGTCACTGATGCAAGCCATGTCTCAGGCTCGCAACCCCAAACAAATATCCGTACTTGGTTCTAGCATTGCTGGACAGAAGCCGATCGTCTGTCCAAGCTTTAATCATACCGATGGTTCTATTTTTACCCTTGTTAATTGTTTTTTTATTGGTATCTATATTACAATCATCTCTACAATCATCTCCAGTTATACATATTGCAATCAGGCTTATGAGACTTACAAATTTTCCATACACCATTCTCTAGTCATCTAACATTCTTCCATTTTTTTCCCCTGACAATGTTCCTAAACTCCGTCGTTTGGTCGACACTCCCACTAATGTTGGGGAGAATGGCTGAAATGGAAGCTACCAACGAGGCAATGCCTCGTTGGCTTCTCCTTGTTAATTTTATATGAAAAGTAAATCATATTTTATCTTTTTTTTTTAAATTAAAGGATCTTTTAATAATATGGGCAGTGAATAGATGAGTAGTTAGGTTTTTGAAAAGTATGAAAATAATATAATATGATATAGGTAATATAAGAATAAATAGGGTTGTTGTTTGATAAAATGAATGAAATATAAGAACAAAAATAAACAAAATGTAGTTGAGATGTTAAATAATTTTTTGAAAAATGTGTGGAGGAGGTAGGAAGTTTGCTTCCTTCTTCACCTCTTTTACCAAATGGTGCCTAAGAGATTTATTTAGCCAATATCATTTTCTATAGAGATTTTTGTAGATATGCTTACAATGTTTGACTAATATTGCATTCATATTTCTAATTTTGCTAAAATTGCAAATATGGGCATAACGCCTACGTACAATTACAAGCATGTCTTTTTCATTAAGTTTCCGGTAGAATTTTTTGGAAAATAATGATAATATCTTTTAAGCTAATGAATTCACCTGCAATGTTTTTAAATATTATAAACATATTTTTTATTTTTTTATTTTATTTATTTATACATGTATTATTATTTTAATTTTTTTTACAAATCTACTTACAACATTTGCGAAAAATTCCAGTGCATCCTTGACTTAAAAAGGACATTATTATCATTTTACTGAAAATTTTAATGACATTTAACAGAAGGAATATGCTTGCAATTTTATACAGACCTTATGAGCATATTTGTAATTTTGGCAAACCTATATAGATGCAATATTGGTAATTTTTTTCTTTCAAGGAGGAGTGATCCTGTTAGCCTAGGCTAAGTAAATGCCTAACTTAGTCCACCTCAAAAATCCTATTTAAAACAACTTTTCTATATTGCTAACCTTTCTAATAATACTCAAAAGCAATTCTAAATAAATGTATCCAAGCATAAAAATAAGTCACATTATGAGTTTTAAAGTAAAGGGTTTTGTACAAATTACACCCTTAAAAGTTTGTATTTTGTAATTTATATCTCACAACTTTCTACTTTAGAGATGATCTTCCACAAGATCTTTTCTGCAGATTGCTACCTGATGAATGATTTTTGTTACTTTGTTTAAGATAACGAGACCACTCTCTTCCTTTTACTATCGCGTACACTAAAAATTGCTGTGCATAAGCTAAGTGTTAAGATCTATATATTTGGCAACATTGTGAAACTTGTATGGACCGTTTTGCAATATATCCCACTAAAACTAGTTTAATTTTCAAAATATTAAAAGTTAATTTTAAATATACCAACTACCTTTATCCTTAATTACAAATATACCCACTAAGTTTGAAAACTTTTACATATACCTAGTAGGTATTTCATTAATTTCCAAATATACCTAATATGACAGTTATGAATGTTTAATAATTTTAAAATTTCAAAATACCCTTGATTAATTTGGCATTTATTGTCATTAGTATCATATTCAAACCGTTAAAACTCATTCTGCCTTATTTCTCTCACAAGTTGGATGAGTTTTTCATCATATCATTTAACTTCTATCGTAGTTGAATGACTACTATTATTAAATAATAAGGAGTGCTTTGGACATTTCTTATTATAAATATCAGTGATTTTTAATTGTGTTTGATGGAATAGGTACTGATGAAATTTCAATGTACTTAGTGGGTATATATGAAAGCTTTCAAACTTAATAGATATATTTATAATTAAGTGCAAAGACAGTAGACGTATTTGAAACTAATCCACATATTAATTAAGCAAAGTTACTGGGTGGTCCAACCTGCGAAAATCCCGATGAATGGAAAGCCCGGATCCAACACACGTGATCCATGTTGGCACGCGTGAGTCCATGGGGATGGAAACCGGTGAAAAGCACTCTTAACGTGAGATTTTCTCTGCCTAATGTTCGTCTTTACGGGAGACCGACGCCGTTTGGAAAGAAAAAGCGCTCTGCTTCCTTTCCCAACCTCGTCCCTGTTTCTACTTCCACTGCTGACCTGAGCTGAGCTGAACCACAAGCTGCTGTATTTATTCTTTCCTCTTCCTCCCCTTCTTTCCATTACTCGGAGATCTCTCTCCATTCCTTGGAGATCCTGTTTGGGGAACAGGAAATTTTTTCTCATTTCACCCTATTTCCTTTCATTTTCGTGCGCCTCTGATATTGCGGCTCTTCTTTTCAATCCATTTTTCGGAGTGTATATTTTTCCTCTTCTGATACCCACTGGGCCCTTCTCTCCGGGTTTTTGGTTCTTTGTTCCTCTGCTTTGGCATTGGTCTCTCCTTATGGAGTTGTAGTAGTCTCTTTTGTTTTTTCCTTTTTTCTTTTGATCTTTTCAGAAAGCAGGGCTTTTTTCTTTTACTTCCTTGTTCTTGGCTCTTCTTGCCCCTACTGGCTTGTTATTGGATCTCTCAAATATATGGGAATTTGTATCAGATTCTAGGGACCTTCCCCCTTCATTTTTTTTTTCGTTGGAAATTTGGAGGTCGTGGGGCTTTTGGGGAAGGGGAGATGGTTCCATTGTTGTTTTTGGTACTGTGCACCGAGGGCGTGGTGGCATTGCTTCTGTTGGTGAAAATCGGGCCGTTGCGGGAGCTTGTGATGAGGGGCTTGGATCAGCTGAAGACTGGGAAGGGCCCGGCGACTGTAAAGACGCTAGCTTGCACTTTGTCTGTTATCCTGGCCTCGAGCGTTATGAGCATTTTGAAAATACAGAACCGTGGTGCAAAGATTGGGACAATTACGCCAATGGATCAGGTCCTATGGAGGACTCATCTTCTCGAGGCATCGCTTATGGGTATGGCCTGCATTTCCCTTTTCATCTTCTTTCTTACTGAAAAGGAGCTTAACAAATTACGATGTTTCAAGGATATTAATAATGAAAATTTCCTGGTTTCTTCATTTTAGTCAAGTAAACACGCAATAAACTTGTCAAAACTGCCTATTTTGTCCCCCGAGCTGCCATGGTTGCGAAATGTTGTAAGAACGTTCGGTTAGACAAGTGAAACTGGTGAGGAGGAAAGTTCCAGTAATCATGCTTGCGAGTGTTTCGATCTAGAGCATATGTTTATTGACCATCTGTGGTTGGGACGCTAGATGAATGGTCAAACTTGCAGGTCAAGCTGAATACTATCAATTGTTAATCTTCATGACTGAAGAGAAAAATCGGGGTGCTAGAGAAGTTTTTGGCTGGTACAAGTATATAATTATGAGCTTGTATTGATGTTGTTTGATGTCCAATCTTGTCTGAGCTTGCGTTGAATAAAATTACAGTGGGACCAAAACAGCTACGCAGGTGGGGATACTTATTTTGTTATAGGCGAGGAGTTTGTTGAGTTCCTCAACCTGATCTACCTGCTGTTACTGTTGGCTTGAAACGGAAGTTTTGTGCTCTTTACTAGGTCCGTTCCTTTCAAGGATAAAAAATAAAACTTTTATTTTGTTTTAAAGTAGGCCATCTTTCCAGGCATTGATTACTGATTTTGGTAGGTTGGGTTGGTTGGACTGTATTTTGATTCCAAATGTTTCTTTACTCCTTGAAAACCTAAAGTATCAGGTCAGGGCAATTGTGCTTTTGTATTTGCAGTTGGGTGGACTCCAGTTGGACCAAACCATTTCTTTCTTGTTCAACAGCCTATTTAGCTCGGCACAAACTGAAAAGTATGAGGTCAATCAAGGTAGCTTAGGTTTTGAGGTTGGGCATGGATGGACTTCATTTTGACCTCTGAGCATTTCTTTATCCTGTCTCAAGAATTCCTTGTTATATATCGCCCTTAATATTTGTTTATGGATCGTCCGTGTTGCTACTGTTGTGAAGACCTCTGCTTATGGTTAACTTTTAATATATTTACAAACATATATTATTATTGTTGTCTTTAATATGTTTTTAGGTAATTTGGATCCCTTAACGTGGGGTTTCAGGTGAATGTGTTGTATAATCTGTGTTAATTATGCTATGTGGCCCCGAAGACCATATGACATAACTAGAAGAGTGTCATGATGGTTGTAGAGTTAAAGATCTGCGTATTCTTTGTATTTGATCAATATGCCTTTTTAACAGTGGCACCTAGATGGTGAAACCATTCTCATTCCTTTTTTGGTTTGTGAGAACTGGATTTATCTGCAATCTATATTTCTTGGAAAGTTATAGGTCACCATAACTTTCCATTCATGTACGTATTGCAATTTAGGTTGTAGACTAATTTGAAAACATAACCGTATCATTGAATACCTTATACAGAAGTATACCATAGTTATTTACCTCCTGCATGGTGCTGTCCCATGGCCAAAGTTAACCTTAATCAAGTCATTTACACCTAATGCTTTTGTTAGGTGTCTGGTTTGTCCTGGGTAGTTTTACTAGGATGTCCTAACATTTGTCATTGCAGTGATTACTTGAGATGCAAAGAGATCAATGTGGGGCCTAGGACTCAACCTTCTTTTATATCATACAGTCACCTTTATGTCCTTGAGTCAGGTGCTGATTTAATGTACTATTAGAAACACCTCCCAATCCCATCATGTATTAGGTGACAACTACAATACTTACATTGACAGTCCACTAGATGTAAAAATGGCTACAAAGTCCTGCTGAAGGCAAGCATGAACTTAGATATGGAGCACATTTGCAGCTCAGTATCAGAGTTGATAGCGTGAGGAAATGATCTGCTGGAAAAAAGGAAAATTGCTGAATAAAGGGATAAATATTGACCATGGAATTTCTTAATACATAGTGGCAGAGTTAAACAACTGAATCAGCCCTAAGTCTCAGTCAATTACCAATTCCTTTCCAATGCTATCTGCCCACTGAATATTTCATTCATTACGTGGGTATTTATGTTACATTCCAAAATTTCAAATGTTGGGCAGCACAGAGCTCCTACAGTTTTTTTCAAAAAAAAAAAAAAAAAAAAAACTCCTGCAATTTGAGTTTGATTCTATGATATCGATTATCCTAAAATTTTCACTTTCTGACCATATTTTGCGTCATCATAATTGTGATTAATCTACTTCTGAGATTAAAAAGTACTCCAAAAGGTGACAAAATGCCTGAATATAATCTTAACAATCTTAGCTACATTTTTTTGCACTGGATTGATTGCATAACTCACCCTTGAAGTGTGTCAATGGTGTGTCTTGACAACACAGAGGGAGAGTTGGGGAGAGACGAATGGTAAAAATGTATATATATATTTTTTATTCACGTATACACACACACACACACCCCTAATTATCGGATATTATAAATGAGCACATGCATAATCCTCGCAACAGAGGAACCAAATAATACCCCCACAACCAGAGGGAAATTTATAACCCCCACTGCTTGGGGGACTAAGGGTCGAACTAGTGACCACATGGGTATATGCCCATCATGCTTTCCATTACGCCATTGCGCTGGTAGCTGTAAAAATAAATTTTAACTTATTTTTAATGTATATTAATCTACATGTGCTTTGTATTGGTATGTGAGGTTGGCATACTCCTTGAGTGCTATTAAGACCATTGAAATAATGAAAGACACAGAATTCTTAGTAATAAAAGAGCTAGATATCATATCATAGTCATTTCAAATTTGATAGGAAAATATTTTGGTAATTGGTTTGTGTGATTAATTTAAGTGCGATTTGAAAGAGACATAGGTGGAACCATTCATGCAAATATCAGTGCTGTGGACCCTTGTTGTTCTCCTTTTCAATTGCTATAAGTTTGTGATCATTTAATTTGCTTTAGTCTCTCATGTCAATTGAATGTCGCTTAATTTAGGAGTGGGACAGATGCAAATGCACGATTTTCCTATGCAATTGAAAATGTAATGAAGAAATAACATTTGTTCATAATGAAATCAGAATAAAATGGGTTCAGTAAATCTAAATGTTCTCACATGCCCCCATTTTCTCAAGGAGGGTGGATGGGAAGCAAGATGGTGGCACGCCAGCCACAATTTGCCATTACATACTTGTTGATTAACCCTATCCGAACCTGATAGGCTCTTTGCTGAACCTTCACTTGCATGAAGAAAGATGTCTTTTGTACAGAGATGCTCCACTCTTTTGCCTTCCTGACCTCCATTTTCCCACCTGCCAAAAAGAAATTCAGGCTTACTCCCTTGTTTCAATTCCGTGTACTAGATCTGGTAAAAATGGTTATCAAGTGTGGAAAGACCTCTTCTAGCAGTATGGTCCAATCAGCAGGTTGTAAATTTCCTCTCCTCTTCAGTGTGTCATGCTTTTTATAGGGTTCCCAGCACATAGCATTGGAAATTTGTAGCAAGAATATTCTCCTGCCTTTATGCTCCTATTTCTCCTTCATGATTCTACTGGTTTGTGAATGTAATCTGCAAGGCATTAGATCAAAGTTGTGAGGATTCCATTTTTTCGTCAACATCGTTTCTTTCTTTCTTGTTCATTTTTGGACTACACAATGTCTTGTGTTGAACTGGAGACTACACTGTTGCCCCATCAGTTGCTTATGGGTGTCTTCAATCTCCTTTTCATCCTTTTATAGACTTGGTAAACTTGTTTTTCTTCCATAAAATCTTAGAGCTCACTTGGGTCTGAATGATATGACATGACGAGTTGATAGAGTATGTAATTATATCTTGGATGGAAATTGCTTACCTATTTTTCTGGCGATGCTCAGCGATATCTTTTGTGATGATAAATAATAACATCAAATAACTGTTTTGGCTTTTGTAGGCTATACACTATTTCTTGGATTTGTAATTGATCGACTGCACCACTATCTTCGAAAGCTATTTATCTTGAGAGAAGCATCTGGAGCTTCTAAGCAGGAGTTTGATAAACTTAAGAAAGAGCATCAACATCTCAAAGAGAAGGAAGAGAAAGCATCCAATGACGCGAGGCTGCTGCAGCAGAAAGTTTCTTGTCTAACAGAAAGCATCCAGAAAATGAGATCCGAATTGGAGGAAAAGGAGAAACAGGCAACAGATGCAGAAGCCCATGTTTCCCAACTACAGAAGCAAGCAGAGGACTTACTTCTTGAGTATGATCGATTATTGGAGGACAACCAAAACCTCCAGAGCGTAGCTCTGGGGTACAGAGTTGAGGGCCTTTGAGGAACATGGTTTTTGCTGGATGAAACGACTACTTCAGGTGGCAAGGTTTAAGCGTCTCTCCTTGATGGCAAAATGGGCAACGAGAGATGGGCTTTTAAGAAACCTAAACAGGCGGGATGGGTGTTTTGAAAGCTATTAAAAATTTTGTGATTCACTGTTGTTTTAAGGAAGATCGTACATCATTTTTCTGATGTCATGGCATTTGTTTCGGTTTTTGTTTTATTGATGTCAAAATCAAGATGATTTTGAAATTTTGAAAGAGTACCAACCCAAAACTGGAAGAAGGATTACTGTTTTGGAACACTGGTAAAAATGTGCATGTAGCCTTACTTCCCATGGATGCATTTGCAATGCACTTTAGCAGCAGCAGTAGCTTTTCAATTTGACGAGTCACGCCAAGGTGGCTCTAAACATCTGTTGACTGACCTACTGATGATGGAAAGATGGAAAATAGAAACCAGCAGATCAGACAATCATTGTCTCATACTGATGGAGATCTTAGGCTATGTAATCAGATGAGCCTGAGAGTAAGATATCTTGTTTGAAGTTCGTTTCCTATAAAATCCGTAATGACCTATGCAGGATGGGCTGAAATTAAAGGATGAAAATCATGTAGACAAAGCTTTCCAGACTGGGATCGTATCTGTCGTCTTTCCAGACTGGGATCATATCTGTCGTTGGAATTTGTGCTGCTGTAACAGAGATGGTTATTTAAGGACGTGGATTAAGACAGTCCGCAAGACAGTCCCTGTAAGGTAGCATCTTACCTTTCTAGTCATGAATTGTGAACTGTTGCAATCTGTGTCTGCTATTTAATCATTCAGGGCAACAGTTAGATGTGAACGGGATGATATTTTTCATTTTTAATGAATTTTTTCAATTTTCAATAAAATTTATTTATTTTTATATTTTCGATATCATTTTTTTGAATCTCAATACACATCATCCCAATACTCCGGCTTATTCAAGCCCCTTCGTTGCTTTGGAACAGCCCCATCGTTCATCCCAGCTGTGCAGCTAAACGACCAGGCCACCCAAGAATCTTTCAGGAAATTGTAAAGTCCCATGCTGTATCTGCGGCTGTGTATCTTTCTCAAATTCAAAATATGAAGTCCTTTGTTGCCAAAAGCTCCATATATTTCTCTGGACGGGCCTGGTCTATGGAGGTTCAGCGTCCTTCGCTGCAGTGTTGCCGAAGGAAAGAAAAACCGAGAATGGTAGCAGTATAGTTGTAACGACATCATACGCAAGATAGCAATAATGAATACATGTACAAAAGAAATATATCTAAATGCTAACATAGTTATTTAACAGAAAAAATATCATCGCCAAATTTTTGTTGTAACAGGTATCGTTTAAATATTTTCCTCTAATAAATGTAGAAAAATGTAAGACAATTTTTTTTGTTGAAGATTGTATTACTAAATAAATTTATCGGACAATAAAAATTAAAATTTTGGGTGAGAATCTATAATAAATAAATAAACATATATAATTTTTCTAAATTGAATCAAACCTGAAAAAATCGATTTTTCATACAATAATTAATTGAGCAGTCACCTCTTATAAATCGTAATATCAGAATTATCACTGGTAAATACAGGAGTTGTATATACAATATAAATATTGGGTTTTCCTAAACACACTTACCTTTTTTCATTAAATATACCTACTATGTTTGACGGTAATCCTTAATATACTAATGGCGTTTTTAGAATTCCAAATATACTTATTGTATTTGCATTTACTCCAAAAAATTGCACATTCCAGTACAAATCTTTAGGGGTGTGTTTGTTTGGGGCCAAAATATGTCAACTAAAACTTTTCAACCCAAAACTTTTCACTCTCCATAACTACTCTATTTTTTAATTATTTTTTCACATTTTTCTATACAAACTACCTTACTTTTCAATCATTTCTACACAACTACCCATACAACTAACCTATCTATTTTAACTTTATTTTCTTTACTCCTCATCATTACCCCTATTATATCACATCATTTTCTATCAATTTGACAACTTCTACCCCCAAAATTTTTCATCAAAAGTTTTACCTCCAACCAAACACACTACTAGGTAAATAACAGTGGTTTGGTTAAATGCTGGTTATATTTTTATAAATGCCTAAACTACCTTAGTGTAAAATAATAAAAGATGAAAGAAATAGAAGGGGAATGAAATCAGAGCTCTTTGTATTTAAAGATTTTGTTTAATTAGGACAACAGTAAGTTGTGCAACTTGGTACCAGGTCGGTTAGAACTTGCCCGACCCAACCCGGTTTCAAAATCAAATTTGAGTTTTGTTTTTAGAAAATTTTCAAGTTAAACCTGGTTTCAATGTAACATCAAAAAAATCTTGAAACCAATACCGGGTTTGCATTAACCCGGTATCAATCTTACCCTGTTTGAACCCGATATTCTCCCTAATTTATTAAAATAATTATATTTATTTATAATTGTGATAAAAGTTGTATCATATAATCATTACCTAATTAAACTATAAAACATTTATTCTAAAACCTAAACGTTATAAACATTTGTCCATAAACGTTGAATATATTACATCTACATTAACTTTATTTGCAAATAATTATAAATATACCAACTCTTTAAAATTATTTCATATATACTAATTAACTATGAGATATATAATCTTTACTTTTATTAAACTTTAGATAGTGATTCTATGTAATCTCATATATTTTTCTTACCTTTATTGTTATGTATAAATTCATTATGTTCATTATATTTAGAATTATCTTTTAATTAAAAGACTCATTTTTATTAAAATCAAAGATATCATAGGTCCTATAAATATATTAATGTATAAATTTTTCATGTGCGAAAGTAATAATGTTTAAAAAATTCGTTATCTCTATTGGCAATTTCAACTTCTATTGGTTTAAGAGTGACCTAAATTTCAATCCAAAACCAATATTGAAACCAATGCAAACCTAGTTTGAACCTAACTCGAACCCGGATTCTAATATTAGGATTTGAGTTAGGGTCCCAAACCCTGTACAACCCGACCCAAATTGCACCTTTAATAAGTTATAATGTTAAACTCTTTCAACCAATATTAAATTTAATAAGCATGTTGATAGTTTCACATTTCAACTAATGGAGTATACTTACGACTATATCAGAAGGGATTTTTGCAAATATAACTAACAGGTTTGACTAATATTACATGTGTATTCCCAAATTTGCTGATATTGCTGAGATGCTCATAAAGTGGTCATGAAATTGCAAATATGTTCCTTCATTAGGATACTGTTAAATTTTTTTATAAAATGATGATAATGTCATTTGAACTAAATTATACACTTGCAAATTTTTACATATATTGTAGACATATTTATGTTATTATATATATATTATTTTAGATTTTTTAAAAATATGCTTATAACATTTGCAAAATTGTAGGTGTATGCTTTTTTTGATGATAAAAAAAAATTATACACCTACAATTTTGCAAATTTTATAAGCATATTTTTAAAAAAATCTAAAATAATAATATATATATAATAATAACATTATGATTATAGGTGTATACTTGGCTTAAATAACATTATGATTATTTTACAGAAAATTCTAATGGTGTCTTAATGGAAGGAATATATTTACAATTTTATACAAACCTTTGTGTGCGTATTGCAATATTGTCAAACTTAGGCATACAGATACAATATTAGTCAAACCTTGTAGGTATATTTGTAAAATTTCATAATTGAATAAACATTTTTGAGATTAGATGCAAACTTAGTGAGTATATTTAGAATTTTAAAAATATTTTCATGAGTATATTTAGAATTATGATCAAATATGATAGGTATATATTAAATTATGGTCAAATATAATAGATATATTTAGAAAAAGTTGACGGAGAGGACAATATTCTTGCTGTCTATGAATAATGTCGACCTGAAAATAAGATGGCCAAATGATGATTTATGAATTGCCAAATGTTTGGCATGAGTCTCAAAGACTCAAAATAATGACTTTTAGGGCATGTTTGGCTAAATACAAAACTTTTTAGTTTAAATTCAGTTATTTTATTTTTTTATTAATTTCTTCATATCTTCTTATATAACTGTTTTATTCTCTTCACTCTTTATTATTAACCTTATTATATCATATCATTTTCTTCCAATTTAAAAACTTTTATTTAAAAAAAAATTTCATTCAGTGAAAAACATTTACGTGGGTAGACCCGCCAATGCCACATGACGAGAACCTGCACTTTCTAGTGCCCCGTTTGGATTTGCCTTCGTGGTGCAGATGGTCGATTTTTCAGACCCATTCCTTGTCCGTTGGATCATGTTCAAATGGACGAAGGTATGTAATGCGCGTCAGCAGACTCAACATCACGCTGTGTAAACAACACTGGGTATATATAAAGATAGGGGTGGGAATTGGGGCGGGTCGACCCGTGACCCGGTATTGACCCGACCCGTTTTTGGCCGGGTAAAATCAATATATTTTTAACCCGGTATAGGAATGGGTCAGACATTTTGACCCGAATTCAAAAATAGGGTTGGGGTGGGTCAACCATGTCCCGACCCGAAGAGTCCGACCCGCCCCCGCATATATAAATTTATTAAAAATTATAAGACTATATTGAAATATTGTTATTATTTTCTTTCAAATTTCTCACTTTTTTATAATCAACTCCATCAACAATAGAAGAATCAATTTATTCAAAATGCAATATAAGAATCAATAAAAAATTTGTATGATATAACCCTCGTGTGTAATTGTATATTAACCTATTTTAATAAATGTATACTATATTTTCAAATGTTTTGTTTTCTTAATTATATATTTTTTAATAATTAGTGAAATATTGAAACATATAATATTTAAATTTAGTATAAATGTATACTTATGTTTGATAGATATATAAATTTTGAAAATTATCTTATTTGATCCGTATTTTTTGACCCGACCTGCTATCCCGAAATTGGTCCGATACCAACCCGAATTTTGTCCCTAGACCTGGTAGAAAAAAGTAAGGGTCGAACTGACCTTGTCCAGACCCGGTATAAAATAAGGGTCAAACAAGATTTTTGAAAAGTAGGGTCAGGGTTGGGCAAACCCTGACCCGTCCCGACCCGCCCCGATTCCCACCCCTATATAAAGAGAAGCCACGATGAAATAAAGTATATATTAATGTAGTGGAAATGAAAGTTGCCAACCATCATTATATTTCTGGGAATTCTAATCTTAGCAGAAATTGAAGTGTACCATCCAAATCAAATTAAGGCCTAAGAAAACACCTCGCCAACCCATCATATTACCCATTTAACCCATCTAACCACATGAGATGGTCATGAATTTAGCTTATTCAACCCACCGATCCAATCATCGAATATGTTTAACTCATTGACTCACATAACCCATTTAGTAAAACAAAACAGTTAATATTTTTATTAATATTTACTTTAAAATCCATACATAATTATTGACAATAAAATTAAGAATCCGATTAAAATAAATATAAATTTGACTTTTAAATTCAAGTAAATCAACGTAATTAGAAATCCTTGTTGATTATTTATGATTAAACTTTAGATAATACATAATTTTTATTTTTTATTATTGAACTCATTAAGAACCCCCTTTACCAATATGTTACCAACTCGCAAATTGATATGTTTCTTTAAATGGATCAGAGATAATGTTAATGTTTTTGTCAGCTAATGTATTGTAACTCAACTGAGTACACCTCTTTTTTCAATAGGTGCATATTTTATAATCATTTCAATTTGCATTACGATTAGGTCACGAGACATTTTTATAATTTTCATTTAATATTTTAATAAATATTCTAACTATATCTCATATTTTCCCTCCTCATGGATGCTCCTACTAAACACAGGAGCAAACTTCGCCAGCACTATAGCTGTAAGCGAAATTATCAACGAGACAAGGGGACCAAGTACACCCCTAGATCATAGGTGATTACTTCCTTTATTAATTCTCCTCTAATAATCATTGCACAACAATACTAATGTTGCCGAAAGCAATGGAGAACGCCTTGTTGCATACTGCCCTATCATCTTTGACCAGTTTAGCACTTTTCAAGAAAGATGCAGCCAATCGATATTAATTAATTAATATCAAGGTGGAGCTAGCCTGAGAGATGATAGCTAGCAGCAGTCAATCTATGGATTGTATTCACATTCATCAGCAACATTTTAATGAATGGACGGAATTTTCTTTGAAAAAGATCTTTGTACAGATGTTTAGACGTTGGAGATTTGTGGAAGAAGGGATAATAAATCTTATTCAATGTGGACAGGTAAGCTAGTTTTCAAAGGATGGCAATTGTCATGTCTCGACCAAAATTGCATGTGGCCTACCATCGTTAATTAGTTTAATTAATGCAATTGGGATTGAATAGATCGTGTGACGTAGAAAGGGCTCAGTGGTTTGATGATGTTGCATGAAATTGTGGCTAGCTATACCTCCACCACGTGGGTAGACATAGATATGGTCCTCGGTATACATCTCGGAGCATTAATTTCAGAAGGGAAAGAGCTACCAAAAAATAAATCTAATCCTAATTGCAGGCTATTTGGAGTCGGGTAGGATACAAAAATGGGGTTTTTTCAGGTCGAATTTTTCGGTAGAGTACCTTATAAGCAGAACAAAGAGCCCCAAAGAATTTTTCTTCTTCTTCTTTTTTTTTTTTTTAAAAAAAAAAATGAAAACCGTCCAAAAATTTAGGTGAAACTGGGATCGGATTGCCCAACACAAGTTGCGCCACAGTTGCCAGAAATATTGAAAATGATGCTTTATTAATTTCTCACAATGCAAAGTTTTGAAAAATTTACTTCGGTTTTATTAGCTGAGTTTATTAAAGCCATAGCTTTTCTTAATTTTCTAACTCACTAGGAAAATTAACGTGATATTAATTAATTATAAAATCAAAATACATGAAATATCTGGATTTTTTTTAGAAGGAAGAACGAATACACATGCAAACAGATGGTTGGATAGTTTTAAGTAGATGCTTAGAATATACCGGGATCCAAAAAATTACTGCTACCACAACAATATGGCTGCTCCACTTCTACGATTTCGTAGAATGTCGGGGCCGAGAATGGGAAAGAATCTTTGTTAACAAAAATATATATATATTTTTTATTTTCAAAAATCCTATCCCCAGTGTTAATCGCTCCTCAAAATAGAAGATAAATTTCAGAATCCAGATGCCTAGCTAGGCTATGCTCGTGCTAGCTAACACATAAACTAGGGTTTTAACACATCTTGGATTTCACGCATACAACCTACCCAAGACGAGATATACCCTAAAAGGGAATTTTTTCTATAAATTAATCATAACTAGCAAAAGTGCCTGAAATTAACCCATTCATAGATGTTTTACGAATTACGCACATATGATTATAAAATTATAATCTACTCTACCTATTATATTTAGAATTATGTATATTATTACCATACTAATTTTCATCCAAATTAGATATGTGTATGGACTCCATCTGAAAATAGTACAAATTCAATATAATAAAATAGTTTAATGTAAATAACAACTTTAAACTTATTTTTTCAACATGTAAATGATTTTCTATAAAATTTATATGTGGATAAATAATTGTATAAAGTATCAATACATTTAAGTACATGTGGGGCCAATTTAGTTTCAACCAGTCCTCTCCCGCGTGGCTCCGATAGGCGTCGGTGCGTGCTCGGAGCCGGGTAGAGGTGGGTGGGGTCGCTGAAGGTGGGTCGCTGCCGGAGAATTCTGTGGGTCAAGCTACATCCAGCGGAAGACAGGTGGGTCGCTGAAGGTGCGGTAGTCAGCGGGTGGAGCTGCAGGTGTTTTCGCGGACAGGGGGGAGCTCTGTGGAATCCGGGTAGTGGTGAGTGTGGGTTGATCCGTGGCAACCGAGGGACATCTGGAGGGGCAACAGACGGTTTCAGTAGCTCTGCTATTGCTTGGCAATAGAAGGTGCGGAAGAGAAGCTGCCGTGGCCATGGATCCTTGCATTGGTGAACTGTTGGGAGCCGAATTACAAACGATGGCAATTTCTAGTGCAGCAGTGAAGACAATTAAACCGGGTGCAGGGGAGGAGTTGGTCCTATGTTCGTTATGGTCTAACAAGTCCTACAATCGGGAGCTTTTCAAAGCCATGATGAGGAGGCTGTGGAGAACGAAGGGTGCTTTCAGCTTCGTCGAAGTTGGGGATAATCTATATAGAATTTCTTTCTCGCTGCCTAGCGACAAAACAAGAGTTTTGGAAGGACGGCCTTGGCTGTATGAGCGCAGCATTGTCCTCCTTGCTGAACTGAAGGAAGAAACTGATATTGCCAGCTTGGTGTTTGTGAAAACGCCTCTGTGGCTCCATGTCACAGGGATCCCATACATAGTGGATAAGGAAGCTCTGGGCAGATGCATTGGAGCTTCCTTCGATGAGGTGGAGGCCACCGCCGCCACGGACGCTGAGCTAAAGCTTCGGGTTGTGCTGGACTGCAGGGAGCCGCTGCGACGTGGAATTTTCTTACAGGTGGCGGACATGCAACGGAAGTGGGTGAGCTTCCAATATGAGAAGCTCCCCCTGTTCTGTTACTGCTGTGGCAAGATGGGACACGCGTTCCGGGAGTGCACTACTATGCCCGATGGCATGAAGACGATGGCGGAAGCTGATCTGCCTTACGGCAGTGGTCTTCGGTTTGGGTCCAGACCAATGAAAGTCCCAGCTGGTAGTGACCATGGGAACAGGGTGCAGCCGACCAGGTATGTGGGCATCCAGCCAAGCGGGGAGGTGGTGCCGGAGGCGGGACCTCCGGGCGGGACCGAGAGTTTACATGCAGGCTTTAGGCGTGCTGCTGACTTGCTGTCGAGTCCTGGAAGCTGCAGACGTCCAGTGGATGCGGGGCAGCCGTCCTTCCCAAGCAAGGCTCGACCGCTCCAGGTGCTGAATTCTGCTATCGATGGATTGGCGCGGCAGGTGACGGGTGACCTTGGGGGCGGGAGAGTGAGCTCCTATGCCCATGACGACATTGCGCGCTGTTCTGTCCCTGCTGAGGGCTATTCGCAGGGAGCGCTGGACAGGATGTGGAACATCTCTGATATGCTGTCCCGTGATCAGCGATGTATGCAGCAGGCTAGCCCGGGGAACTTGGGCATGTGTAGTGATGTGGGTGCTCAGTTGGATCTGTCCTCTAGCGTTGGGCAGAGACGGAAGGTGGAATCTGATGTCATGGAGAGGGATGAAGCAGTGAGTGATGGTGATGCGGTTTTGGGGCACGACTTCATGGGGAAGGCTGGTGACTTATGGCTGCGTGCGGGCGGTAAGGACCCTATTGGATCTGACTGTTTGCTCAATGCTCGGCTCCCTTCCGGTGGACAAACGCTACGAAGAATCAAAAGGAAATGGAAGAGGAACGCTAGGAGGAACGTGAGGTGTGCTGATTTTGGTCGTAGTGAAGGGATTGGCGAATCTGAGCCTAAAAGGAAGATGCAGGATAATCTGGTTGACGCGCACTACACACCTAAGAGGGCGAAAGGGTGTGGGGATTCAGGAAGCTCTGGGGCGGTGGCTGAGAGGGATCCTCAGCCTCGCCCATTGTAAATGGCTCTCATTGCTTGGAATTGCCGTGGGCTTGGGAACCCACGTGCAATTCGATGCCTTCTTGACTTGATCAAGAAACAAGTTCCCAAGTTGGTGTTCCTATGCGAAACAAAGAGGAATGCAAATGAGATGGATGGTATCAAACGCAAGCTGAAGTTTGATTGTTGCTTTACAGTGGAACCTGTGGCTAGGAGGGGAGGTTTGGCTCTCCTGTGGAACAATGAGGACCCTGCAAACATTCAAAGTTTTTCTCACCACCATATTGATGCTGGCTTTATGAATTGGCGATTCACTGGTTTTTATGGTCATCCTGATGCTCAACACCGTCATCAAAGTTGGCAGATTCTGCACCGCCTGTCTGCACAAAGTAACACCCCGTGGCTTGTCATGGGCGATTTTAATGAAGTAACGGGACCTTCTGAGTACCAAAGCCAGAGGATGCGTGCTCAGGGACAGATGGATCTTTTCAGAGGCACTATGGATGGTTGCAACCTATTGGACTTGGGCTACGTGGGCTTTCCTATGACGTGGAGCAATAATAGGCGCGGTCTTCAGAGGGTGGAGGCGAGATTGGACAGGGCGCTCTCCACACCTCAGTGGCTAACCTCTTTCCCTTTTGCAAGGCTCTCTCATGAGGTTGCATCTACATCTGATCACTGCCCCATTCTGCTCATTCTTGACACTTCGGCGCGATCAAGGAGACCCCCAAGAGAATTCAGATACGAGTTATTCTGGGCTAGAGATAAGGAGGCTCACCGTGTTGTCCGCCATGCTTGGGCCAATCAGTCTTGGGGGAGCATACCAACGGCAAATTTGGTGGGAAGGAAGATTCAACTGTGTAGCAGACATCTCCAGAAATGGAACCGGAATATGAGGGGAAACCTCAGGAAAGCTATTGAAAGAAACAAAAGCCAAATGGCTATTCTTATGAACCAGGCTCCCTCAAACCATAGAGATGACGCTATCAAGGCCCTCAAGTCTCGAATAAACCTTCTCCTGGATGACGAGGAGCAGTTATGGAGGCTGCGTGCTAAGACCCATTGGCTCCATGAGGGGGACAAAAACACCAGTTTTTTTCACAGGATGGCGTCAAATCGCAGGAGGGCGAACTACATTGATGCACTACAAGACAACGAAGGGAGATGGATTCGTGATATCGACTCGATGTTGGAGTCTGCGGCTGATCATTTCTCCTCGATTCTCTCTACATCGGGGCCGCCAAGTGCTGCTTGGATTCCGAACCTCATTACTAGAAAGCTCTCGGACGACCAAAGGCAGGATATGATTAGACCACTCCATTTTGATGAGGTGGCGAGGGCTGTCAAGGCTATGAGCCCAACGAAAGCCCCGGGACCGGATGGAATGTCGGCGGGGTTCTTTTGCTTGCACTGGTCAACGGTGGGTAATGATGTGTTCAAGTGGTGCAAATCTTTTTTGGAGGCACGTGACCCATCACTGATGGACGATCATCTTCGGGGTTTGAACTTAACAACTCTAATCTTGATTCCGAAGAAGACTGCCCCTCAGGTTCTATCCCATTACCGCCCTATTAGCTTGTGCAATGTTATTTACAAAATTTTGGCAAAGGTATTGGCAAACCGCCTGAAGGTTGTTATTGCAAATATCATTGGGGAGCAGCAAAGTGCTTTTGTGCCTGGTCGTCTGATTTCTGACAACATGCTCGTGGCCTACGAAGCAATTCATTCTCTCAGGCGACGACGGCACGGTCGGCGGCAGGAGGTTGCTATTAAACTGGATATGTCCAAGGCTTATGATCGTGTGGAATGGTCGTTTCTACAAGGGATCATGGCGGCGATGAACTTTAGTCCAATCTGGATCAAATGGATCATGTCTTGCCTATCAACGGTACAGTACAGAGTTAACATCAATGGATTCAAATCAAGATTCTTCCGTCCGTCACGGGGACTACGACAGGGGGATCCTCTCTCTCCTTATCTCTTCCTTCTGTGTGCCGAGGGCCTATCTGCACTTATTTCGGAGGCTGTCAGTCTTGGAAGTATTCATGGCATCAGAATTAACCCGCGAGGCCCAATACTTTCTCACCTCCTTTTCGCGGACGATGCCCTTATTTTCCTCCGGGCGACATACCACGACATCAACAACTTCTTGGCCATCATGAAGCTCTTTTCTGAATCTTCTGGACAGGAGGTCAATGTTGATAAAACCGCTGTGTTTTTCAGTTCTAACACTGATGATGCCATAAGGAGCGAGCTGACCCACCTGCTGGGCTCTCAAGGAAATCACATCCAGCACTACCTCGGACTCCCGGCATGGCTGGGGAGATCCAAAAGGGAGCTGTGCATGAAGCTTAAAGAGCGCATATGGCGGAAAGTGCAGGGGTGGAAGGAGAGGCTTCTCTCCTGGGGAGGAAAAGAGGTCCTAATCAAGGCGGTCGCCCAAGCCATTCCCGCTTACACGATGAGTATCTTTCTTTTGCCTAAGTCTTTTTGTATTGATCTTAATGCTATGTTGAGCAGGTTTTGGTGGGGTGAAAGGAATCATAAACGCAAGATGAGCTGGGTCGCATGGTCTGAGATGTGCAGGTCAAAGTTATCAGGTGGAATGGGTTTTAGAGATTTTTGTTGTTTTAACAAAGCACTTATTGCCAAACAGGTCTGGAGGCTATCGTCTAACCCCAGCTCCCTCTGTCACAAGATTCTTAAAGCGCGTTACTTCCCAAATGGGGACATATGGCAATGCCAGGCTAAGGCGTCCGATTCTTTTACTTGGAGCAGTATTTTGAAAGCCAGAGATGCAATTCGGATGGAGTGTAGCTGGCGCATTGGTAATGGTAGACGGGTTCGGTTCTTTAAGGATATATGGACTGATGGGCTGATGCCTATGGCAGGACCCCTCCCGGAAACTATCAACGGGGATGTGTTGGTCAGTCAGTTTATTCATGTGGACACATGCTTATGGAGGGAAGACCTTGTCAAGGCGGTTTCGGGCGATCATGGATGGCAGATGGTTTGTCAAATACCCCCTCCACAACCACTTGAGGAGGATACTCTATTCTGGAAACACGAACCAACTGGCATCTTCTCTGTCAGATCAGCTTACAGATTCCTCAAGACGGTGCCCGCCTCCTCTGCAAACGCTGCTATCTTTCGAGCTCTGTGGAGGACGAAGCTCCCCAGTAAGGTTCTTATTTTTGGATGGAGACTGTTCAAAAATGCTCTTCCAACGTTGTTGAACTTGCAGCGGAGGGGTATTGATGTCGATCCATTTTGCTTGTTGTGTGGGTCCCATGTTGAGGATGCGACCCACCTGTTCTTACACTGTGCCCGCACGAGATGTGTATGGTCAGGGACTTCATGGAGATTAACGATGCGGGAATCCATCCAGGAGGTGCTACAATCCTTTACCCAAAATTGTAGACTCAGTGATATGGCGCTTTTCATTCTCTGTTGCTGGCGAATATGGTTCATGAGAAATAAGTTGAGAATGGAGGGACAGTTACCGGAGTTGGCAGGGATTTTTGCTTGGTGCTTGGATTTTTTGGAGCAACACAAACGGGCTAAACCCCTTATCATTGATGGGACAATCGACCAACCTCTTGTGCCCCGGTGGACTATGCCTCCGACGGGTTCGGTCAAAATGAATGTGGATGCCAGGAAACACATTGGGAGGAGTGTTATGGGCTTCGCAGCGGTCATTAGGGACTCCCATGGCCATTTTGTTGCGGCGAAAGGGTGGAGGCGAAGGGGAGACATGGAGCCGTTACTCATGGAGGCTACGGCGTTTCTTTGGGGAGTCAAATGGGCCACCCAGAGTGGCTTGGGTCGGATGCAGATCGAAACTGACTCTCTTCTCCTCTTCAACTTCCTCACTTCTGACCCCACCATTCTTTCGCCTGTGGGAGTTCCTTTAGTGGAAACCAAAGCTATATTGAATGCTTCTCCTCATCTTTCTGTGTGTCATGTATTAAGGCAGGGAAATAGGGTGGCACATGCCCTTGCCGATTACGTTTCAGCTAATTTTTTGGATTCTTATGTTTGGTGGGGGACTCCACCCCGGGTCATTGTTGCTAACATCTGTACAGACATTTTTTTGGCAATGCATATTGCGGACCCTCCTATCCCTTCCCCCTATCAGTCCTGACAGGGCGGCGGGAGAGGAAGGGGCTCTTTTCATCAAAAAAAAAAAAAAAAAAGTACATGTGGGGCCCATTTTAAGTTAAATACATCATTAATTATTGTGCAACTTCATTGCCCCGAAAAGTGTTCTCATATATATATATATATATATATATATTCATAAAATAGGGTACATGTTTAGCTAAACCTAACTAGAAACCAATCATCTCCGTTCCAAAGAAAGTAAGTTTTATTTAGCAAGGAAAATTTTGAAATTTAAGGAGTTTATTTTTCAACATATGATAAAATACAATCATTTGCTCCCAACATCAAATTTATTTTTTATTATTTTTTAACTTAAAAATCTAAGTGTATTTAATTCATATGTTAAGTTTTATCAATTTTGAAGATATGTATATATTTTTTTGGATCTTAAATATAGAGGTATTTTTTTATTTCAGATATTTTTCAAACATACTTATACAAGGTTTGACCAATATTGCATTAATGAACCCTAAGTTCACTGAAATTACAAATATGTCTATAAGATTTGTATAAACTTGCAAAATTGTCTTTTTCATTAGGATGTCATTAGAATTTTTTGTAAAATAATGATAATCTCCTTAAATTCAAAGGATACACTTGACAAAAAAAGTACACATACACCAAAAATGGTAAATTTTGATATATGTATTTTATATACTTAGATTAATTACAATTTTATAAAAATATAAAAAAAAGATTTTGCAATAGGACGTAAACGATCATCCCCAAAATAGACAAACTAAAATGCAATTAAGCATTTTTTGAGCTTATTTTGTAAAACACCATATATATAAATAGCAAGCTTATGTTTCTAGTTTATTTTTTATTTTCATTAAAAAGCTTTGTTTATTCATGCATTCTTAACATTATCTGTAATTCTGTAGAAAATTTTCTTCACTTTTTTAGCCTTTCCATTCAACTAATTATAGAGCCCTTCCTCATTAAAAAAAATAATAATAATTATAGAGCCCTTGGAGGCCATGTGACATTAAAAACCTAAAAACTAGTGTTTTCATTGGGACAGTATTCTCATATATATTATCCGGAAGAGCCGCTGGGTTTAAATGCTCCAAATAATTCGTTGGTGGGCCACGCACGATCAATATTCTCTGATCCAACGTGTCTGTCTGGTGATGGCCGATAGAAGCGAAGAGAAGGGCACCAACATTAGTTTGTCCATGTGGTGCTTGGGGCCCTCGTGGGAGGACGACAGTTGAGCCAATGCATGATGCATGCGGTTGCATGTGATAAAGGGCATCAGTATTTATGGAAAGTGGACAAGAGGGAGGAGGCGAGAGATGGAGATTGGTGAGGTGTAGAGACGAAAAAGTCGGATGAGGTTTTTGCTACCACATGAATAAGAATAGTTAGAAATGGAGAGAGAGAGAGTTCCTTCTTTCTTGTCGTTCGTTTTTTTCCCTGGCAAAGGAGAATCGTCGCCATTTATCTGCAATGATGCATGGGTGGCTCTAAGCTCTCCTTTCCATGTGCCACACGTATTTTCGACGATTTTCAAAGCCCTCAGCTTAATCCATATTGGAACTGTGGCATGCATGGGAATTCATTTTATTTTGTTAATTCCGTGGAGGATAAGGCATTTTCTACTCAATTATCAATATTAATTTAACCCCTAAAAATATGTTTAAACTCTGCGCATTTGCCATATTTCAAGCAATTGTGTTTATATATTCTTTCGATTTCATCAAATTAAGTTCGGCTGAACAGAGTTTCATAATTAAATAGCTAGGTTAGTTGAAATGCTGCAATAAATTTCATTTTGGTAATTATATATCTTTTCTTAAAAAGGTCGAAAAGTCTTTTGCCAAAGTGAGAATAAAATTAATTAGAAATACTTTATGGTATACATGCTTAACAACTGAGTACGTAAAAAAGTTGTCTCAAATGTTCTATACATAGATTATGTCCTCACGCGTTCAGGGGAAAAAAAAAAAAAAAAATCTACATCGCAAAAGCTTAGTTATAGATAATTACTAAATGTCCATGAAATATTGGCGAGTAGCCAATAATTATATTTATATAAAAATAAATATTTAATTATATAACTAAGGAAAATTGTATATTGCTGATTATATTAAGTTAATACTAAGGAATTTCCTTATTGTAACAAAGGTTGAAGAAAGGAGTTAATTGGCAAGAGATTGTGACCGTGCTACTATAGAAGAGTAGCTCAGGAATGGTTTAGACTAAAGAAGAAACTCAAATTTTTTACCGACAGCTGAATAAAGATGGCTGGTTTTCAACTCTGCTTTTACAGGAACTAGGTGGAGATCACCATAGAGGTAGCTCTTTTGAATTATGATCCAACAAAAAACTTGTAGTATTATTTTCTTATCTAATTCTCCTTCCCACACTTGGAAAATTTGTAATGTCCCAGCAGGCCCTAAACCATCCTAATTCCTAATAATTAATAAAGTCGGCAATATGGTTGGTCCAAGAAAATCATTAAATTACTTACTGGATAATTAGTAGCATTGGTTCTTATTATTCAAAGGAGATACACACAACATTGTACTATTTCTGATCAGTGCATGAACCATTACGCAACTTGTATTGGAACTTAAAGTGGCCTGCAGGCGCATGAAGAATGTTCGTCCACAGGTCGTCCAAGTGATTCAACATCTGGATACACGTAGCATAGCTTTTTTATTTATGACGTGGTTTCTTATTCAGGAATAAGGGCATGGTGACAGCGATAACTACCATGCCATTCAATGATAACTGGCCTTTATATCACGTCTTTGGTGGCCTGTGCCTTGCGTAGAATGTTAAGAGCATTAATGGTCTCCTTCCCCCCAAAAGCTAACTCATGAGGTAAGATTTTTATTCACATTTATATTTGCATACTTGGCCCAAATATCCCTTTTCATACATCCGGCGATATCCATATAGATTGGAAATCCATCAACTTATTTTCCTAGCTCTTGGATGGAATTGTTTAATACTTTGCAATATCAATTGTTGGTTATTTACGGGCTTTTTAACCCTAAAAATCAGCATAAGATGTGAGACTTTTCTTCACATTTATAATTACACACTCAACTTCTTCTAAAACAAGATAATCTAATAAGTGATTTGATTGAGGCTATATGTAATATTATACGCAGCAAATAGTTTGAAAAATGATTGTGCTTCATACTCAATAACCCATATATAGTCAGAAATGCAACCAATTTCTTCACTACATATACTTCTTTACAGCTAAATTATTTATATCAAATGCAGTTAAATTCAAGTTATATTAACATGTAGCTAATTAATTAGTTATCACATTTACAAAATTTATGGTAGTGCATAGGTATGAAAAATATTATTCCATCATTTGATAATGATAGTAACTAAAAATCTTGGACAAGCTGTTTTTATTGGACGGACCGAGTGACATGTATTTTTATGTTAAAAACATACATCAATATCCCCTAGTGAACTTTATTTTTTTTATTAAGTATATAAATTATATTTCTTTTCTAATATTATACTCAAGTTCAGGGAAAACTATAAACTCCAACCTATCCATAAGAGACACCAAATGCTCCTGTCTATCCCTCAGTGAACTTTTTTTTTAAAACCACTTTTTTAATAACGGGGGCTTGGCTTTTCCCCCCGAAATTTAATGTTTAATAGTTCAAATTTAACTCATTTGTCCCAAGGCTAAACGGGACATGATTTAAAAAATATATACCAATGGGTGGCATATCAGTCAAAGTTAAGACATGAGCAGTGTTGTAACAACGAAGTAATTTGTGAATGCCAGACCCAAAAAAAGTAAATTATAAATGTGACAGATTGACAGTTTATAATTAGAAAGTATCAAATAGACTAAAGCATAAACGCATTATATTAATGTCATTGCATCGGTGACCAAGTGGCTGATGAGATTAAGAAGAGTGGAGGTTTACAGAAGTAGTAGCCTCTTCATCCTGCTCCGGATCTGGTCATCTGAGGTGGTTTCATGAATTTTTAGTATTGACAGGTGACAACTGACGTCATAAGTATTTCACAAAAACGTACTTATCCCAGGCATTTCGTAAAATCAAAGTATTTTTAGTTTTGGTTTAAATGACGTTAATATCCAACCCAAAATCTGAAACTCAGAAAAAGGATATATTAAGAGGTTTAATTCCTACTTGAAAGCCGTGTTATATTTGAAATTAAGGTGTCTGCGGGTCTAAGTAAATTTCTGAGTAACATAGGCGATATCATGATAATGTCCAAGGCATTGTTGTGTATGTACTATAAAGAAATAAAAAATTATGTTAGTATTAAGATTAAAAATAAATTAAAATTGCTTAGTATAAAGAAATACAAAATTACGTTGGTATTAGGATTAAAAATAAATTAAATTTCTTAGTATTAGGATTAGAGTTAGCATATAACCCGACCGAGTGCCACCCCAAGTGCAAATCGGAAAAGTTTAAGCTTTCACTTCGCGCCGGCCTCTTGTTTACCTTCTCTGTTCGAATCCTCTTAAGCATTTACTTAATAAAAAGATAACTTTAGATAACCATAAAAATTTCGAAACGAAATTAGTAGTCTTCTATTTCAATCCTCTTAAGAAATATAGGGTAATGCTTTAATAAAAGATACAACATTTGGATTTTAAACGTCATCTTCTACTTATTAGTTAAAATTTTTATATATAATTAATTATTTTAACTAGAAAAGCATAGAATTAAGGATCTACTTATATAAACTAGGGATTAAGAAGCTAAGCGCAGTATAGAAATGCAACTTAGGTTGAATAGGTCTGGTTTAAGTTTGATCCTACTCTTATCCTATTTTGAAAACTCATGCATTCACCTGTTTTAGAGTTGGGTTGGTTTTAAGTACATCCCACTTTATTTTTCTAAGGTCCGTCGTTTTTTATTTTGGTTCCAGATTCTTTAAAATAATTTTTATATTATATTTGAAAATTATAATTTTATTATAAATCATACTTAAAAATCTAAAATCAAGATAATAATGATATAATTTTTGAAATACATTTATTAAATTTACAAAAGAATGATAAATTAAACAAGTTCCAATATATTTAAAAAATGTATTTATGTCTTTTATTGTAAAGATATTTTATAAAATTTATATTAAACATATACTAATAATTTAAGTCGTTTCCAGGTACAGGTATCGGACTTTAAAATCTATAATACCCTAATTGAAGAAGGTTTTTTTTTTAAATTGAACACTTCTCATTTATTTATTAATATAAAAACAGTAACCTTACTTTACCCTACCCTGCAGCCCTATCTCGACATCCGATGCTGTGCCACGCGAGCGATGGAACAGGAAAAAGAAAAAGAGAAAAAAAAATGGAGAACGCATAGAAGCGCGGAACTGAAACGGCCAACAAACTGACAAGTGACGTCCCGCAAACTGACGGCAGCACAATCTTCTTCACCATCAGCGTCGTGAGCCACGTCTGGCACGTGCCACGGTGTCCCGGCCGTTGACACGCGTGCCTGAAGGTTCGGAGGCCGACACGTATCGGTCAGCCATCCTCTTCCATCCTCCTCAGACGCATATTCATCACCCTTTTCCTGCTTGGCTTTGATAACTCTCTCCCGCTCTCATGTAAAAGCAAGGAGGGTACAGTTCCAGACAACTGTTCTGGTTTTCCTCTTTCCCGCGCTGGTCCTCTCTCTTTCTCTCTCCATTTCATTCAATCCAGAGCTCTTTTTGTTGATCTTAAACACCCAAGTTCTCCTTTTTACTTTTCGAGACAAAGTCGATATGTCATGTGTGTAGTTTATCTTTCTGCATGAAATTCTCTTACTGTGTTTTCTGAATCTTCATGTAGCTGCCATCCATGCAGTAATACAGGGAGACAGTTATTTGGGAGGCACACTAATCATGGCTGGGAATGAGTGGATTAATGGCTACTTGGAAGCGATCTTGGACAGCGGGGCGTCGGCGATTGACGACAGCAGGCTATCGCCGGCCACGAATCAGCTGCAAGAGCATGTCCATTTCAATCCAACCAAGTACTTCGTTGAGGAGGTGGTGAGCGGCGTCAATGAGACTGATCTTCACCGCACATGGGTGAAGGTGGTTGCCACTCGCAACTCGCGCGAGCGCAACAACCGTCTCGAGAACATGTGCTGGCGCATCTGGCACCTTGCGCGCCGCAAGAAGCAGGTCTGCCTCTGTCTATCTCTCTCTCTCTCTCTCTCTTGCTCGGCAGAGAAAGGATAGGGGGGAAGAAGATTGTATTTTACTTTTGATTTGTGTGTTTCTATCAGTTAGCCATTTCATGGAATTTTTTCTTTTTTCTCATGTTGGTATCAGCGTTAAAAAAAAAAAAAAAAAAAAAAAAAAGCTGCAATTTTGATTAGGATTTTTCTATCAATAGTTCATTTTTCTAGTGAATTTTGGCTTTCCTAATGCATGGGTGCTGCAATCTTCGGGATTGAGTCATGAAGCAATATCCGTTTTATGGAAAATATGGTAGATGGACCCATAATCACAGGAAGCCTTCTGATCATTGGTGGGAAATTGAAAAAGGTGTTGTTGCAATTGATTGCGTGAACTGATGTCTGATGGGATAAGAGGACCAGCTTGCTCCTGATTAGCATTATCACGGGATCCTCTAGATGTGCCTTGATTATGTACCTGTGCAGAGCATGCAGAAAGGAGGAGCAACCTTTCTTATTTATTTTTGTCGCCGGCTTGCTGCTTGAGTAATTGAAGACCTCTTGATTTTTGTTTCTAGGAGTAATCCTTTTATCGACCAATGGACCCGCGTGATAGAGGAAGGCTCACATGTTGCACCCTCACTTTCTGGTGCATGTTGTGATTTGGAAATAGCATTTCTTGAAAATTGTATGGGCTTGGCACGTTAGCTTTCAGCATCAATTAAGGAATAGGTTTCACAAGTACCAGAAAATAAGTCTTGGTTTTGAACATTAGATTTGGACATTGATGATGGATTGCTTTCTAATCTTTTTTTTTTTTTAAATTTATTTGTGGTTTTAATTCAGATTCTATGATAATGTTCAGGTTTTCAGGATCTTGCTGAACACATTACTAACCAGCAAAAACTAAGCTGCGCAGTGCAGCCAATTCCCTGATCTAGCATGCTGGACCTCAAGTTGATCAGGGTGGGAAAATGTTCATGATTCAGAAACTGTATCATGTATGCTTCCCGTTAAAGAACCATAATAGAAAGCTGGCAAGATGTTTCGACCTACCATCCAGTGAATGATTAATTTAATGATGGAAGAGAATGTTGGCAGCAGTCTGTTTCCAAAGGGAGAAGTTGACTGCTTAGTATTGCTGAATCATCAGACCTGACAATGATGTGTTCCACCTGATCAATAGTCCATAAAGAATGGAAAGAGGGTAGCTTAGGTATTTGTAATTGTGATTATCAAGAAGCTACAATGCTATAAAATTTTGTATTTCCAAACTAATTAACTGAGATATAGATTAAGCACTGTACGGGTTCAGTAGTTTCATTTGTACTTTTGTTGTCTGTTTCTACAAGTCGGGCCTGCAACAGAGTGATCAGAACATGGATATGACTGTCTCAGAAGTGTATTACCTATTCACCAAGAGAAAGAAAAGGTTGGAACATTGCAGTGATTTAAACATCCTTTGCTGTTTATGTTCTGATCAGCAACTAAAAAGTCCATGAATTCGGTTGATGCTTAAAAATTGAGACTGTATCAATTATCGTGGTCATATTTGTACTCAATCAGATGGAGGTAATATTGGCATTCTTTCACATTTTCTATTCTTGCTGTCCTTTGCTTTGGGTGAATGAGATAGTTGGAATGGGAAGATCTTCAAAGGATCACAAAAAGGAGGTGGGAGCGAGAGCAAGGGCGGAGAGATGCAACTGAAGACATGTCAGAGGACCTGTCTGAGGGAGAGAAGGGGGATCCAGTGGGAGAGACTACACCAGGTGAAACCCCGCGAAAAGCTTTTCAAAGCAACTTCTCCGATCTACCTGTTTGGTCTGATGATAACAAGGGGAAGAAGCTCTACATCATCCTCATCAGGTATGGATTTCCACATAGACCATGATTTTTAAATGGATGCCAGTATGTCATCATTTTGTTCAATACGCTTCCATGCTAAATCTCTTTCACTTTTATCTAGTTTTGATCATCATAAGCATTTGAGCATGTTCTAACAAGTAGCGGAAGTTGCAGAATCCTGTTCTTCTATTTACTGCTATCAATAAATGCGAAATCTGCTATTAATGGAAGAAAAGTACGAAAATTTCTTTGTACATCTACATGTCATGAGCCTGCCGTCTACTTCTACATCAGCATTCTTATAGGCATGGACGTTAGCATAACTTGAATTTCATAGCAGCATAACAGCTGATCTTTCATAATCTTTTCATTTTTCTTTATTTTCCCCCTATTTTGTAGCTAAAGATTAACTTTTCTTCTGTAATAAAAAAAATAACTTTCCTTCAGATAATGGCATTTTTCCAGATTCCACAATCCAACTGGACTAGCTGTTATTATTCACTCGTATGCATTTTGGAATGGCACGCAAGCAATTTATGCTCTTCCATATTCAGCATTCTTGATTCTAGAGCTAAATGGACATTATGTAAACAACCCATTGTTGGAACTGCTAAGTTAATCTAGATTTTATTTACTTAATTTAGTTCAATTCGGGTTATATCATCTTCCATATTTGGTTTTTGAGTCAGCATTGCAACCGACTTATAATAGGTAAATTTTTTTCTGGTTGACTGCAAAGTAATTTTTTACGTGTGTATTAAAATTTTGGAAATACTCCTCATGTGTTGAGCTCTTTCTCTGATTAGATTCAATAGTTTTTCCATAATTGTAGTCTGTTTCTTATTATGACCACTTTAATAAGTTTCTTAATATGGCCAAGCCATCAACAAACTTCATTCCAAATGTGCAGTTTGCATGGTCTTGTTCGCGGAGAAAACATGGAGCTGGGACGCGATTCTGATACTGGTGGTCAGGTAATCACCTGCATCCAACACCCAACTGCTGATGGGAACAAGCATTATCAGAAATCAGTTGACATGTAATGGATCTTTTGGGTGACTATTCAGGTGAAGTATGTGGTTGAACTTTCTCGTGCACTTGCCATGATGCCAGGAGTATACAGAGTAGATCTATTCACCCGCCAGATATCATCACCAGATGTTGACTGGAGCTATGGAGAGCCTACAGAAATGTTGACCTCAGGTTCATATGACGCAGACAGCAATGACGTGGGAGAGAGTAGTGGGGCTTATATTATACGTATACCATTTGGCCCGAGGGACAAGTATCTTCGAAAAGAGTTACTATGGCCTCACATCCAAGAGTTTGTTGATGGAGCCCTTGCCCACATCTTGAACATGTCTAAGGTGTTGTGCGACCAGATTGGTGGAGGTCAGCCAGTTTGGCCATATGTGATCCATGGCCATTATGCAGATGCAGGTGATAGTGCAGCACTTCTTTCAGGTGCATTAAATGTTCCAATGGTCCTTACAGGCCACTCACTCGGGAGGAATAAGCTGGAACAGCTCCTTAAGCAGGGCCGCCAATCAAAGGAAGATATCGATGCTACTTACAAGATTATGCGGCGGATAGAGGCTGAAGAATTGTCGCTGGATGCTGCAGAGCTAGTCATCACAAGCACCAAGCAAGAGATTGAGGAGCAATGGGGGCTCTATGATGGTTTCGATGTGAAACTTGAGAGGGTGTTGAGGGCCCGGGCTAAACGTGGGGTTAGTTGCCATGGTCGTTACATGCCTAGGATGGTGGTGAGCGCAAATCTGTCATCCCATATCACAGATATCCTTTTTCACATTTCATAAGTTCAATAATTGTTTGCTAACTGGAAGTAACTATGCGATATTACATTCTTACTATGTTTTCAGGTAATAACTCCTGGTATGGACTTCAGCAATGTTGTAGTTCAGGAAGACGCGCCTGAAACAGATGGTGAGCTTGCAGCACTTATCAGAGGTGCTAATGGGAATTCTCCAAAGGCAGTTCCATCAATATGGGCCGAGGTGAGCATTACCTTCTACAGAGTCCTCTATTTCCCTTTTACAGCTGAGTTGTTAGCCTTATTACCCAAGACGCATTGTTCCAGGTGATGCGCTTCTTCACAAATCCTCACAAACCAATTATCTTAGCATTATCAAGACCAGACCCAAAAAAGAACATCACCACTCTGCTAAAAGCCTTTGGTGAATGCCGTCCTTTGAGGGAGCTTGCAAATCTTGTGAGTAAAACCTTCTTGTTTTATTTAGTGAATTTATATATCATCCTCCATTTTGCATTGCATGTTTTGAATTAGTGGCCTCCTTAGTTCTGTGGTTTGAACTGCCGACATGATGGTTAGTCCAATCATTATGGGTTAGTGTCTGATATTCTCCAAGATTTGAAGTTTGAAACCATCCTAAATTTGGCATTGCTTTATGTAAATATTGGGCCAGCTAGTCTCAACTATTTCTTTGAAGGGTAGAATGTGGTGGTTAGGGTTGCATCACTAGCAATATTTCCATGAGTTGCCCATAAAATTGATGGTTTCGGATGATCAATATTGGTCCATGTTATTTTTCTGAAAAAAATCATTTCCACTTCTTAATAATGAAAATAATGCATGTATGATTACAGACATTGATAATGGGAAACCGGGACGACATTGATGAGATGTCATCAGGCAATGCGAGCGTCCTTATGACAGTCTTGAAGCTTATTGACAAGTATGATCTCTATGGACTTGTGGCATATCCAAAACATCACAAACAATCTGATGTCCCAGAAATATATCGTCTCGCTGCGAAAACAAAGGTAACTGTTGATATTTTTTCAGAAACTAAATTTTTTTCTTCCCAATATTGGTTAACTAGAGGTGTTACTAAAATCTGCAAGCATGCCAGGGAGTCTTCATAAATCCAGCATTGGTTGAGCCTTTTGGTCTTACATTAATTGAGGTTAGTTTGGTTACCTTCTAATTCATCTTCCAATTTGAGCTAGTTTGAGCTACCCTTCAAAACATTGTTTCAAAAGGCTCATTTTTCTATAATTAACCGCTGTCCTGATCTTCAGGCCAAGGTGAAATTGATATTTGCAACAATCCATTTCATGTCTCAAATGTAGTTCATTGGTCCGTAAATTTGCAGGCAGCTGCGCATGGCCTTCCAATGGTTGCTACTAAGAATGGGGGCCCAGTTGACATTCATCGAGTAAGAAGTCTGTATTTCTAGTTTATATGTTGATCTCTCCCTCGTTCTATCTCATCATGAGGATTTTTGTGATATTTTTGTTGAAAAGGCACTAAACATTACTCTGTATTTCTAGTTTATATGTTGATCTCTCCCTCGTTCTATCTCATCATGAGGATTTTTGTGATATTTTTGTTGAAAAGGCACTAAACAATGGGCTGCTTGTCGACCCACATGACCAGCAAGCAATAGCTAGTGCTCTGCTAAAACTGGTAGCAGACAAGAATCTCTGGCATGAATGCAGGAAGAATGGGTGGCGCAATATACACCTCTTCTCATGGCCTGAGCACTGCAGGTCATATCTTACTAGGGTAGCAGCCTGCCGGATGAGGCACCCTCAGTGGCAGATGGATACGCCATCTGATGATGTGGCCGCAGAGGAGTCGTTAGCAGATTCACTCAAAGACATACAGGACATGTCCCTACGGCTATCCATTGACATAGACAAGCCCTCTCTCAATGGATCAGTAGATCACAACCAAGTTGAATTGGAGAAAGCAGCAGCTGTGAAGGGTGGGCCTGAGCTGCAGGACCAAGTGAAACATATCCTTAGCAGGATAAAGAAGCCAGCGACAGAAGCCCAAGACTCAGAATCAGGAAAGGTGGACACTTCTGGGAACACAGCAAATAAATTTCCCACTTTGAAGCGCCGACGGCGGCTGTATGTGATAGCAGTTGACTGCTATGATGAGGAAGGATGTCCGCACAAAATAATGCTGCAGGTAATACAGGAAACACTCAAGGCTGTTCGATCTGATCCTCAGACAGTTAGATTCTCAGGATTTGCTATGTCAACAGCAATGTCCATAGCTGAAACACTGGACTTCTTGAGATCGGGAAACATCCAAGTGAAGGATTTTGATGTTCTTATCTGTAGCAGTGGCAGCGAGGTATTTTACCCAGGAACATGCATGGATGACCGAGGAAAACCCTGCCCAGATCCGGACTATGCCTCACATATTGATTACCGTTGGGGACATGATGGCTTAAAGAGAACAATCTTGAAATTAATGAGCTCCCAGGACAGTGTGGTGGATAAAAAGTCCCAGAGCCATCCAAGCACAGTTGAGGAAGATGAGAAATCAAGCAATGCTCACTGCATTTCATACTTTATTAGATATTCTACTAAGGTATATTTGTTTTGTTGGAATCAATTTCATCAAAACTTTTTTTTTTTATATCTGGGGGGACGGGGGTAGGGTGGTGTGGGGGTGAACATCATTGGATGACCAGGCAATTGATAGAAGCGTACTCCAAGGGAAGAGTGAATTAGACAAATATCTCAACCCAACTTCGAACCCTGGACCTCCAACTCACACATACCCTACATGCGCTTACATTAACCACTTGATCATCCAAGCGGTGACGATCTCATCAAAACATCAGTAAGACTGAATGAAGGCAACTACACAATTGCCAGGTTGAAACTACAAGTTGCCTGGATTGGGTTGGTTTTCTTTTATTGCCTAACATGGGTGATTCTTTCAGGCTAAGAAGGTAGATGATTTGAGGCAGAAGCTAAGAATGCGAGGCCTGCGGTGTCATCCAATTTACTGCAGGAACTCTACAAGGCTGCAGATCATCCCTTTCCTAGCATCAAGATCACAGGCACTAAGGTAATATACATGAGCATCATTTCCTCATTATTTTCATGTATTTCACCATTCTAGAGTGTCAAGATTTTGTAATTGCTGTTCAAACATTCCAACTTCCTAGATCATGTTACTGTTCAGGTACTTGTTTGTTCGATGGGGCTTGAACGTGAACAAAATGTACGTAATTCTTGGTGACATGGGTGATACAGACCACGAAGAACTGATTTCTGGTTCCCACAAGACAGTGATCGTTAAACGGGTGGTGGAGAAGGGATCAGAAGAGTTACTTAGAACTGCAGGAAGCTACCAGAAGGATGATATCGTTGCTGGTGAAAGCCCATTTGTGGCATACACAGATGATGCCACAGCCGACAGAATCTCAAACGCTTTAAAGGAAGTCTCCAGGACCTCTGCAAGAATATGAAACCTCTTAATACAGTCAACATATATTTCTATTACGTATAATAGCTAGCGACCATGGTTCCCCGAATTTTATTCATGTTGGTATGGTGGCGAACCAGGGCTGGTTCCCGCTCTATATGGTCTCAGTGAATGCTGGAGCCATATAAAGAGAAGAACTCAACCTCCATTATTCTGAGAAACTTCCTTAATTTTATGGGTAATGGAGACCTCTGTAATATTGGGTGAATAATAATACTACTGGCAGTATGCCAATGGTCGGGTTTGGCTATAAAAATGTAAGTAAATGATGTGTATCTCGTATAATGGAGAAGGAAATGTAAATGCTGACGGAATGTGGCAGAATGAGAATAACTGCTACTTACAACCCTCATACAAGCAGCCAAGAAATCTCTGTTTGTGTGAAATGCCTAGGAACACATAATCACTGTGGGAAATTCCTTTAACTTATAAATCTATTTTTCATCTTTTTTGTTTCTTTTTATAGATGTTTGTAGATGTCTTGGTTTCACTTGGATCTTCCAACCTTTGCGTTCGGTAATTTTTAAATTTATTTCAATTTTGAATTATAGAAATCTATAAATATAAATCACAGGTAATTTACATAACTCACAGATCAATAGGCTTATACAGCCTTTAACTATTTGCGATGAACAGCGTATAAGCAACTAGAGTTTACCACATTAATTGCACGATCTAAATCTGTAGGCTCAAAGATGATGGGATTGTAATTGAAACATAATGTTACAAGGGAGAAATTGTAGAAGCACATGGGAGTAAATCTAGGAGCACCATCCTTTTATGTATGCAAGACTCATATAGCGGTTCCATTAATGAGATTGATTGCCTTACGTGACATTGAAAATTAATAAAATGGGCAGGGGTGGATTCAACCCTTGGGCTTTCTCTCTTTTAATTTGGTTCTGTGAGCCTATGAGCCTACAAGACAGGAACTTAATCCTATGCTCCCGGGAGCTGCATGCTTCCATGCTTCCGGGCACATACACCTATTTTAAAAAAAAAAAAATTCAAATTTTTTTCATAAACTTGTTAATCTAAGAGTATTTAACGTATGTATCATTTTTAGAGATTTTTAGATATTTATTTCGGATTTTTAAAAAATCCGAAATAAATATCTAAAATACTCAAAAGTAATTTATACACATATTAAATATATATAGATTAACATTATTGTAAAAACATTTTGAAAAAAATAAAATAAAATAAATAGGTGTTACCTGTTGCAGGCTACGGGATGTCTCTGAAGTGCTCCTGCCACGTTCGTATGCACGTTACCTCGCCAGCCCTGAGGTCATCTTTTTCTTATTTTAAAAGGAACGCCTGCGATCATAACTTTTGTGGCTGCCAACCCATTTTACGTGGAGATAGATATATTGTTATTTACTATGTCTCTGACTGAAATTGTTTTCGGGTATGACTTAATTAAAAAGCAATTATAAACGTAATGAATAAATCAAAATTTTTATTATTATAGTCCTAATTAGTGAGTCTAAATAAAATAAATATGGGAAGCCTCAGCCGTGGGGTGTGCAACCAAGCTGCTAAATAAAAACATTTATGTATTACCTTTTAAACCTTTTTTCCGGCCTCCAACTTCCAAATAGTTTGTTTGTCTTATTTCCATTAGCATCATCTTTTCCCAATAAATAAGCCCCATGTCCATTGGCACTAATGTAACTGGAAGAGGTTAAAAAAAATTTCTTTCGCATCTTAGTTACCTAATTAATCTACTTTTCATATTATTACTATTACAGACCAACTTTTTTTTTTTTTTTTTTTACATATCTTTCCATGTAGCCAAATAGTGATTTCAGACTGGTCCAGGAAAAAAAATTTAAATTCTTTTTATAAACATGTTAATCAAATTATATTAATCTATAAATCAGGTTTTACCATTTTTTGGTGTATATACATATATGTTTATCTTGGATTTTTAAATAAGAGGGTATTTCAGTCATTTTAATTTAAAATGACTTAAAAATCCAAAATAAACATATTAATCTAGTTATACTTAATTTATAAACTAAGTTTTACTATTTTTTATATGTATATTTCATTTTGGATTTTAAAGTCATTTTAAATTAAAATGGCTTAAATACCCTTTTACTTAAAAATCCAAAATAAATATATACACGTACCAAAAACTGGTAAAACCTAGCTTATAAATTAAATATTTACAAAAATATTTTTCAAAAAAATATCTGTTGGCCGGTTTGAAATCCAGTCTGAAAAAATCTATACTCCTCCATGTAACCAACCTTTTTTATTTTATGTTTCTTTTCTTTACTCTAGTCATTTATCTTATAATATTACATTATTATGTCACTTTTAAAAATTTGTAATACTTCTTTTAACTTATAGCAGGAACCTATTCTCATTGCGGTTTTGCAGCGGTAACTTCTGTTATTGTGGCCAATGAAATTTTTTAAAGATGTTTTTATCATTGAATTATAAAATGTGGAGAGATATGTTTGGTGTGGTTGTATCAACTTTTGATTAAGCCAAAACTCGTAAGATAAAAGATACGAAATCGTGAAACATCAAACAGAGAAAACGTGTAATGTGATTGCACCTTTATTTACAATGGCTAACGGCTACATAGAAATTGATAAGGCGAAGAAAAGAACCGTGACATATTTATCCTCAAAATAATACTGATTATTATCTATATGTTAAATATTATCTTTGTTTTTTTTTTTATTATTATTATTGTTATCGTCATTCTTTTTTTCTTTTTTTTTTTATGGTTTCAATCTGCGCGAGCGTGCATCATTTATCGTGCGCTGCAGAGTAGCCTAGTTTTCTCCTTCCATTGCCTCGCGAGCGACGAGGCGGTTAGAAGCCACACATTTTCCAAACCGTTGGAATCAGCTCATCCCGCGAGAAAGGTCGCTGTCTATGCCTGAGGACGAAAATGGTAGAGAATATGGAAGGAGGAAGAGTAGCTTTGGCTGAATTTCCGATGTCTTCGAAACCCTAACCGATAACAAAGTCAGAGATTCCCCTGTATATCTCCTCAACTTCAATTTCCTTCATTTCCCTTTCGAGATTGATACATTGATTCAGAGCTGCATTTTCTGCATATTACTTGCTCTCAAATTTTCAGTTTTTTTTTTTCAATTTACGGAGAAAATTTTACACCATCCAAATGGCTGGAGGAGAAATCACCATCCACGGTGGAATTATTTCCGGCCGGCTGACCGGCCTGGGCTCACATGCGCGTTGGAATACACCATATGAATTCAATGAAACAGAAACTGTAATCCTCTAACAAGTTTTTTGCATGAATGTCTTGTCGGATTCACCATCGTCTGATTACAATCTGTTACCACCATCAAACATGCTTCAGAGTTTCTGCTGCTTGTAATGATTAAGCTCGAGCTGTATCCTCTTAGCCTTTAGGTCATAAAGACATCCCCTTTAAGGCCTGATTTTAATTTGGCCTATGGATCGCCCTTTTGGGGAGTTAAACCGGTGACCTCTAGGACCGTATTAGACACCAAAAATCCCCTTAATTTATCCTCTTAAGCCTTTGGGTCATATCATTGTTTTCTTTGAATGAATTAGAATCATGGTTGAATTTTTCACAGTAACAGCAATTGTTTTATGGCCAAGGTGATTTTTTCCCCATTTTGTGTTGGATATTTCTCTTGTAATTTCTAACTCTGTAAGGGCTATCTCCTGGAAACGTCTTCTGAATCATATTCTACCTCTCAGGCTGGTCAGCTGATCTATAAGGATTAGCTAGCTCAAATTCAACATGGGGAAGAATAAGAAGCATACAGCAGACAGAGCCAGTGATACAGATTCAACAACGTCTAGACAGTCAAGCTTAAAATCATTGGACGTAAATGGAGCCACTTTTGCAGAAATGGCTCAACAATTGAAAATGGATGGTGACAAGCTATTCCAGATGCGTGACCCAGAAGCAGCATTGTCGAAGTATGAGAGAGCCCTGAAACTGCTTCCCAATGACCATGTTGACGTGCCATACATACATAGCCACATGGCTGCTTGCTATATGGAGATGGGCCCAGGAGAGTGGCGTAAGGCAATTGATGAGTGCAATCTGGCTCTGGAGGTTTCCCCCAAGTATAGTAAAGCACTGTTGAAGAGGGCAAGGTGCTATGAATATCTGAACAGACTTGATTTGGCCTTGCAAGATGTCAGTTTGGTTTTGAAATCAGATCCAAATAATCCCACTGCATCAGAAATAGCAAAGAGGGTTAAAGAAAAGCTCGACCAAAAGGGTGTCAAGGTTGATGATAAAGGGATCATTTTATCTCCAGAATATGAACAACTGCCTCGTTCCTTATCCAAAATGACAAGACGCAAGTCCAGAAAGCATAGAAATACTAATACAAAAGATAAGCCGATTGTAGAGGAGCACAATGAGGATAAAGTTGTGGAGCAGCATCATAACAGCAAGGAAGAGACTAAGACAATCATCAAGGAGCCCAATGAGGATAAGATTGTTGTGGAGGAGCATCATAACAGTACAGATGAGGCTGTGCGAACTGTGAAGTTGGTATTTGGAGAGGATATAAGGTGGGCTCAGATACCTGCCAACTGCCGCATTTTGCAGCTGAGAGAGATCATCTGGAATCGGTTCCCAAGCTTGAAGGCTGCTCTTATCAAGTATAAAGACTCTGAAGGTGATTTTGTAACCATCACGAGCACTGAAGAGCTAAGGTGGGCTGAAGCATCAGCTGGTCCACTGGGATCATTGAGGCTATATATCGTACAAGTCTGCACTGAGAAAGATCCGTTGTTTTCTAAGAAATTGCAAAATGGGACTGAGATGCAGGGATATGACATGAAACAAAAAGCCAGCCTCAACAGTGTAAACAATAATTGGAAAGGGGGAAGCAGGGTGTTCCATATTGATGATTGGATTGTCCAATTTGCTAAACTGTTCAGGAACCATATAGGCTTAAATTTGGATGGGCATTTAGATCTTCATGAGATTGGGCTGAAAGCATACTCAGAAGCACTGGAGGATGTAGTTACAAGTGAAGAAGCACAGGATCTTTTTGAGATTGCAGTGGAAAGGTTCCAGTTGATGACAGCTCTTGCTCTGTTTCATTGGGGGAATATTCACATGTCCCGGTCTAGAAACAGTGTGTTCTGGAAAGAATATGCTTCAAAAGAAGGTTCTCCAATGGATTCTATCATTGAGCGGGTTAAACTTGCTTATGATTGTGCAAGAAGAGAGAACGAGAAAGCTGGTGAAAAATACAAAGAAGCGATCAAGGTGCAAAATGATTTTTATGAAGGTTTTCTTGCATTGGGACAACAGCAATTTGAGCGAGCAAAACTGTCTTGGTGTTTTGCAATTGGAAGCAACATTGATTTGAATGGATGGCCTTCTTCTGTAGTTATAAATCTGTTTATGCTTGCTGAAGGAAACATTACCAAGGGTGCTAAACTGTGGGAGCAAAAAGAGGCTGAGCATTTAAGCAGACGACTCTCTGAAACAGATGAGGGAACAGAAGCACTGTGGAAAATTTTGGATGGCCTTTCGAATGATCTACTGGCAGATGAAGCAGCGGAGCAGGCCATAAATATGGAGACTCAGATCAACCTTTTGTGGGGAACTATGTTCTATGATTGGTCAACTATAGAATTCAAATTAGGGAAGGATGTCTGGAAAAGTCATTTTGATGCTGCCATTGAAAAATTTAAGCAAGCTGAAATTTCTCCTGCAGATATTGCAGCCATAAGGAAGAATCATTGTTCTAATGCAGCTGCTCAAAAAGGTAAAGCGTGCTAATCCTTTTGCTTTTGTGAGTCACAGCGAACTATGCATCATGAGTACAAGTAGCATTTGCTCCTGTCTTTGGACTTCATTTTTTCCCAAGGCATTTAGAGCGAGTTGATGCTTGTCTCTTCTCATGATCATTTCCAATGTGGGAAGATAATTGAGCACCTCCAAAGAGAGTTTTCCCGAAGAGCTTCTCCTAACAGCGTTTCTATCAAAAGCCACTGACAGGTTTTGTTATGATTCTGCAGGTTTGAAGTTCGACATTGATGAGATAGTGCAGGAATGGAATGGAATATATGAAGGTAAAAGGTGGTTGAACGGTGTAAGATCTTTCAGATTAGATCCTTTATTTCGAAAGCGGATCCCAAAATAGTACCTTGCTTTCTTTCTCAGGAATAAAACATTCATCAGTTCGTACACGCATTTCAAGGTTCACTTTTTCCGTCCATTTCACTGAATCACAACAGCCGTCTATAGAGATGTGTAAATTGTATACTGTCAAGTTTTCTTGCTTGTATTGGTAATGTTTTTGAGATTAATACATCTTGCTTTTATTCTAGTCGTCTTTCAAAAGAATTTTTTGTTACTCTTTATTCTTAACCAAAAACTGAATTATATGGATAGGCATGGATCTCACTGATGAAACTGCTAGGTAAACCATGTTCTTTTCTTTTTGCACCTAATCTTATCATTTAAAGTAATTCTTTTGTCCTGAACATATATTCGTAATATAATATTATCACAATTTAGTAATTTACACCATTTTTTATTAAAAATTTTATTTTTAAAAAAATTTCTAGTTCTTCTTTTGATAAAAACAGATATTATTTTTGATAAAAGCATTAATATATTTTCTTGATATCACTATCCTTAACCAATAACAAAGCAAACACTATCCAAAGCATATTTTCTCTTTGAAACCCTTTATGTCAAGTTGCAAGGTATTTCCTTATACACATTGCGCATTCATAATAAAAAGAAAAATGAAACAATGGGAAATTTCCACTGATAACGACACATGGAATCAAAATGAAGGAAAAAATATATTTATTTTTTTTTGTATCGAATAGATATTTAGACTAAAAGAAGAAAGAAGTGCCATGAATTTATAAAAATGTCCATTTTCAGGTGCAAGTTCAATGGCATTTCTTGATTTGTAGCTGCACACCGCTACGCATCGCAATCCTTCTGAAGAGCCAAAATATGAGCCCAATGGAGAGGAAACACGACCAGTCGATCATACATAGGAATTCGATACATAAAACCTATAAAAACGTTACTCCAGTCAATATGTGTTTGATGTTATGCCAGTCTTCACCTTGGAGCCTGTGTTGAAGTTCAGAGGACGCATAACGCAAATCCAATTTCTTGAGTGCAGTTACACGCTGCAATCCTTCCTGGAGCATCCCCAACTGGCCGCACTTATCAATACTAGATGTAAAAGTCTCGGCATTGCACCTTCATAAACTCTCCTCTCTTCCAGCCCTTCCAATCTTTCCATATTTAAGAACTGAAGCCATGAAAGCCCGTTTGTAGAACACCATAACCTTTCTAACATGTCAATCCCAATGCAATTTCAGTAAGCATAGGCTTCTCAATGACCCCAGTATGACCAGCGGGTCTTGTTCTAACCTGAAGAAGCTACTCTTACCTTCCTTCTGATTCCTTCTGAACTTTGAAAGATGCGTAAGAGGAACAAGGGCTGAGATTCTAACGGCTTCAAAGCCAGATGATAGAAGCAAAGCCAGGAGTTTTTCCAATTTAATAGTCGATTCAACAAACTCCTTGAGCACGTATGCCTTCAGTATACAGACACATTCCTAATTTCCAAAGATCTATGAACTCATTTCGAACCGTACCGCTTGTCAGCTTTTATGTGTGACATTTTTTCGAGGTTTTTGAGATGATTCATTTGGTGAAATTGGATGATTTTCAAGCGCATCCCAACTTCCCTTCTTCGAATTGTGATGCCTTTAACACTATTCACCTTGATATATCCCAACTGTAGCATCTTTGATCTTTCTAATTGTCGTGGGTAACTGGAACTTATAGCAGAGGGCTGTCACATCATTTGTCAATATTGAAAATTGCCCGTTGATGAGGGAAGGCTTTCTAAGTTTTTGTGGATCCAAAATATCTCAAATGAATTAGTTCTCCTATTTCATTTGTATGCTGTTTATTCTTATTTCATAAAGATCCATCGCCCTTAGAAGCTTTAGCATCAAAAAAAAAAAAAAAAAAAACCTTAGAAGCTTAAAAGCCTCAATAGAGAAATTTCTCGCCCTCTGTCAAGCCTTTCTTCACCATGAAGTAAGACACGCTGAACGAAGGCACAGATTGGCATGATCAACGTAGGAGTAAAAACCTCTTGCATGATGAACTGATAAAACATGTACATTGCCAGATGGACTTCAAGAAACTTTTCTTTGGCCTCAGATATTGAGAGATCTGCTTTCAAGTTCCCAGTTGAACCTCTTGTTGCTACCTGAATCAGACTACGGTGAATCAACTCCTTCAGACAATCCGACCTCATCCACCATTTCTCGTCTCCTCTCTCTCCAATAGCCCTTCTGAAACCCACAAATGAATCAATTTTTTTGGTGGGAATTCCTAGTCTTCTGGGAAACGCCCAAATACGGAAAACATGGTTTCAAACTGTGCTTTTTCAGGATCATGCAACATTGCCTTCTTCAACAATATTGTTGGGAAGATGCAAGAGAAATTCAGTGTTGGGAACATAACCCATTTTCCTCATTTCAAAATACAGCTTCTCCAACATGGCCATTATCTTCACATGTTCGGGGTGGCTCTTGTCCTCCACCAGGAATGCATGTTGCTTTCTATTTACTTCAACTATACTATAACCAGGTGCCTTCTTGATTCCCATTTTCTTCATAACCTTTCTAACATGCGCTGCCTCATCCTTTCTACTTGCAGCGGAGAAAACATTTGAAACCAATGCATAAATACCTGGATCATCAGGATTCAACTTCAAAACCTTCTTTGCCACCATCTCACCAATCCTCATGTTTGCATGATTGTGGCATCCTGAAAGGATGGCAACCCAGGCTGCAATCCCTGGTTCGACTGATATGGACTTAATTAGTTCCCAAGCTTCTTCAACATGTCCAGCACGAGCCAAAAGATCAACCATGCAAGCATAATGCTTCTCACTTGGCTGGATTCTGAATTCTCTAATCATGAGATCAAACCAAAATCGGCCTTCTTCTACCATACCTGAATGACTGAATGCAGAGAGAAGTGTCGCAAACGTTGAATCGTCTGGTTTTATCAATGACTTCATTTCAGTAAAAAGCAATAGAGCTTCCTTCCCACAGCCATGGACTCCATAGCTAGATATCATTGCATTCCATGATATCAAATCTCTGGATTTCACCTGATCAAAAAGTGCACGTGCAGTTGACAAGCTTCCACATTTTGCATACATGTCAATGATTGCAGTACCTGAAATCTTATCAAATTCCTGCCGTCTCACAATAAACCCATGTATGGATTTACCAAGCTTCAAATATCCAATTTGAGAACATGCCGACAGCACGCTGACTAAAACTACCAAATCAGGTTCAAGCCTGCAATCGTGCATCTCTGTTAGTAGGTTAAGTGCTTCTGTTGCAAACCCATTTTGTGCAAAACCTGAAATCAATGCACTCCATGTGACCACATTCTTCAAAGACATCCTCTCGAAAACTCGATAAGCAAGCTCCAACAGTCCATTCTTAGCATACATATCAACAATGCTTGTTTCAACAACAACATCAACTGGAAATTGCCGTCTTATTATATACCCATGAACAGAAAGACCCATGTTTAAATGCCCAAGGCCAGTGCATGCCTGCAGCAAACCCACCATCATAACCCGATCTCCTTCAATCCCCTCTGAACGCATCCTTTGATAAACTCCCAATGCTTCAGCCATCCGACCACTTTGAGCAAAACCTGTAATCATTGTGGTCCATGAGACAAGATCTCTTCTAGTCATCACATCAAACGCCTTCATCGCTTCATCTATCTTCCCACACTTCACGTACAAACTCAAAACCGAAGATGCAACAAAGGCATCATCTTTGTATCCAAATTCAATTGCTTGATTACGAATTTTTTCACCTGCCTCCAGATCAAGCAAGGTAGCACACGCCTTGAGGGAGAGAGTAAAAGTCGAACTGTTGGGCTTGGGTCCTTCAATAATCATGCGATGATAGATGGATAGAACATCTATGGGAGAATTCCTACGAGAATATGCAATTATCATGGCATTCCACGAAGGAGTCGATTTCTGAGACATTTCATCGAACACCTTCCGCGCGGATGATATGTCACCTATTTGCGCATAAGACGAGATGAGATAACCACTGGAATCCGCGTAATTGAGAAATCCAGACAAGAGCATGAGAGCATGGATTTGGGCAACAGATTTTGGGTCTGCGCATGATGAAAGCAGCAATTTCGCCCGGAACATGATAGTTGGCAGCCGCCAACAGTGCTTTTACCTCCGTCGGTCATTAATAGTCGATGGGAAAATTTTTTTTAACTCCCTCCTAGTTATTGTTAATTACACGAAGCCCCCTGAATTTTTTTGTTTAGCTGAGCTGCAAACCTTAATAGTTAAAGATTTTTGCATTACTGTACAGATACCAACATAATCGGCTTTCCCTACTGTTGCTGGCTAGCATATATTATCACAAATTATCCAAGAAGCCCCTTCTTTTTTCTATTGAATAAAGATTTTTTCAAGTGATATTTCTACATCTCGTTCTCAATTCATGCTGATATTAAGGGTGTGTTTGGTTGGAACTAAAACTTTTGATGAAAAGTTTTTGGAGTAGAAGTTGTCAAATCAATAGAAAGTGATGTGATATAATAGGAGTAATAATGAGGAGTAAAGAGAATAAAGTTAAAATAGATAAATTAGTCGTATGGGTAGTTGTGTAGAAATGATTGAAAAGTAGGGTTAGTTTGTATAGAAAAATGTGAAAAAATAATTAAAAAATAAAATAATTATGGAGAGTGAAAAGTTTTAGATTGAAAAGTTTTAGTTGACATTTTTTTACCCAAAACAAACACACCCTAAAAATATGACAGTTGCGATCTTTTACAGCCGCCTGTCAATTCTCGAGCAACCGGATAATATATTTTTTATTTTTTTAAAACTTTTTATGCATCTGTGAGCCTTAGCTGGATATAATTTTTAAAATTTATTTGCCATGTTGTTTTGATATCAAAAAATAGCATGGAAAATCTAAATGACACCCACATATCTATGAAAAAAATTTTAATTTATATATGTGTATGTGTGTGTGCCAATTGCCCGTATTCGCTAAGCAAATACAATAATAGGCTCAACAATGATGGTTTAAATATTAAAAAAAAAAAAAAAAAACTCATGAAAGAACCGACAATGATGTTGATATTGTGATAGTAGCACAATAAGAATCCATGGGAATTGAAATTTGAAAAGGAACTAATAAAAGATAAGACAAAGATGGTGGCCATGTTTTTGCTTTTTCTTTCCCAATTTCACAGAAGACAGTCTTTGCAATTTTCTACATACTAAATCAGCAAAAATTTCGCTAACCTTTTCTTTTGATATTTGGAAGTGAGAGTAAACCAATTCCATTGTGCCACAAATAAGGTGGAATTTGCATTCTGGTGGCCAAAAATCACCCTTTCCCCCACCAAAACATTCTGCAGTCGGCCCGTACATCATATTTGAGATGTGTTTGATAATAAGTAAAAGTTGTCAAGTTAAAACTTTTCAATCTAAAACTTTTCACTCTCCACAACTATAATATTTTTTAATCATTTTTTTACATTTTTCTATACAACTACCCTACTTTTCAATCATTTCTACACAACTAACCTATCTATTTCAACTTTATCCTATTTATTCCTCATCATTACCCCTATCATATCACATCATTTGACAATTTCTACTTTCTACAACTTTTCATCAAAAGTTTTATTCATTCCCAAACACACCCTTGAATGCTTTATGTATCAACTGAAATGGCTGAACGGGGATATATGATTGAAAAAATGTTAAGAAATTTTGATTAGATCTACAGTAGAGATTACAAGTAAACAAGAAAACTGTAATTTTTCAAACACAGGAGCACGCGTGAAATTCAACATCGGCAAATGCTTAAGAGTAGCTGTGGGATGTTTCATCATGGGCTTATCGTACTACACAAATTGCTTCAAAAATTCAGTTGCAACAAGCCGTCCTCGTGTATTCACAGACAATTTCAACTCACTGATTTCCTTGTCAATATCCTGTGCAAAAGTAGTAGAAAACAATACCAATCTCCATTAGCAACCAACCAATTGACAAATTAAATGGCTTACAACTAAGCATGAACAAATATCTAACTTTGAAATACTTGCCTCCATAAATTGCACAATAAAATCTATGAGTTTATGCTTGTGCATTTCCTCGCAATGGAAGTTTGTGATGAGAAAACTAATATCATAACCCTGAAGATATATACAGAGAGAGAGAGAGAGAGAGAGAGAGAGAGAGGCAAAACTTTCAGATTGTATTTTACACAAACCAATTCGTAAAACAAGTCAAGTGCATGGTCCATGTACTGGGATATGCATTCGGACCTCTCATAAATCAGGTGGGCAGTCCATAACCAAACGGGAGGGGAAAAAAATTTTTTTTTTTTTTTTTGCTTGATTTAGAATGGCAATCAAAATAAAATATTATTTCTATAAGGCTACGCAAAAGAATCCTCCACACACACCCACCCCCCAACCAACCCCCCAAACACACCCCCAGCATTTGAAATTGCATGAAAAAACAAAGCTCATCCTTAATCACTATTGTCGAAAGGAAAATGTACCTGAACTGGCTTTCTCCTCAGAACTTGGAATGCCTCAGCCCTCATTGACAAAAATCTAAGAAATTTTTTAGTTAGTATGTTTTCAAGCTCATCTGCCTGCTTTACCTATACAAGATGAAACAGAGATTAAGAACATAAGCCTTGGAGCAATAAGTGATATGCAAGTAAAACAAATGAATGCTGATGATAGCCATCTCATAATCTGCTATAGTTAGGGTTAGACTGGCATCAGAACAATCTCAATATAACCTACCATGCCAAGTAAAGTTTTGAGTTTTTTACGACCTGAACCAAATGCCCTGTTGCATTAAGTAGACAAGTGTCATGAGGCATTGCATACTGCAGCATCCAGCCCTCAACATTACTACAGCAGGAACATTGTTCATAGAGGTCGTATATCATTTCAAACTGATTGTCTAAAACACATCACAATAGAAACCTCAGCTACCCATCCACTCGTGCATGGAAAAATTGCAAAAAAGCCCCTTGTCTGGCCTCTATATCAGGGAGTCCATGGATCATTTGTTCAGCACTGCATGACTGTGTTAAAAAGTCCATCTTAATGGCTATTGCAATATTGTATGATATTATCTCCCAGCAGCATGGTTAACAGATTACATGATTGAAAACATTGAGGTATTGCATTGGTCATGTGAAGAAGTTGGCATGAACATGTTCAAGTTCAAAAAATAAAAAAAATTTCCATCCTGACGAGGAGCAACAAGAGAACAACATTTTGTGGGAGTGGAACATTATTCTATGATCCAATTGAATGTGTTGCCCGACCTTAGATTGGAAAACTCATATTGGCTGAAACAAATACTTGATATTTACCTTCATACTTATGCGAATGGAATTGATAGATGTCTCTATCAAGCATTTTTCTGCTTCATTTCGACATATCAAAACCTGGAAAAATAATTACATGAGAATTTGACAAACAGTAGTCATTCAAATGTTTGAACTTCAATAGATAAAATTATACAATTCACTGCACCTCAAAAACAAGTTCTAGACCGCCTAACCAAGCAGGTGTTTTGATGGCCAGAAAATAAAAATGAAATAAAACGAGTTCTGGGGTTTGTTATTGGAAAGAAAGGAACATTTTGAGCACTTATAGTGGCACAAAAGAATACCTTTATCATATAAAAGGAATGTTGATGGGCATGTTTTTCCAAAAGAAAAGTATGAAAGAAAGTTCTGTTTAGTATGGTACTTACAGGATTCAGCAGCAGTTCTGGGCTTGTCCTGCAGAAAATAAGATGAACATTGCATCCTTAAAGAAGAAAATGGGGGAAGAAAAATATTATAATAATAACAATAATAATAATAAACACCACAATGAAATGATGAATGCAACTATTTCTACTGGTATCCAATTGCATTGTTCAAAGAATAAACACCACAATGAAATGATGAATGCAACTATTTCTATTGTTATCCAATTGCATTGTTCAAAGAATGAACACCACAATGAAATGATGAATGCAACTATTTCTACTGGTATCCAAATATCCAATTGCATTGTTCAAAGAATTCTGTCACACAATTTCATTAGCGAATGGCAGCTGATCTATAGCATCATGGTTTTGTACGTTTCTGGAAAGCCACTATCAAATTCTAGGAGGTGAGTAATGAAAGATATAGAAAGAAGCTGAAGAAGAAAATTTTTCTTCACCTACAAGCCATGAGCTCAGCCCCACATTCATTGAACATTTTGATGGAATCACATTATCAAGTGGTGGATACTGTTGCCACCCCTTGGGCAGTTCACAGTTTCAAACCTGTTGATTAATCGTCACACCTCCAACCAGAAATTTGTGACAGTGTTTATAAGACCCTTATTGCTGCTCATTTTCCAATTTTTATCTCTCTTTAACTGTGTTTTTCTTCTTTCGGTGTCCAATAGGAGAGGGAAAAAAATCTCTATCCATGGAAGGAGCGCTCAAAAAACTGGGGAAAATCAGGTAACGCTCTTTAGCTCAGAAGCAGAATTTTATAGCATTATCCACCAGCAAAATGCAGACAATCAGACAACTGACGGAAAATGAAAGGATCAACTTGAACTTTTTATTTTCATTCTGTGGTTTGACAGCTGTAGGCAGTAGCACTCAAGAACAGTTAGACATACATGATCGCAAACTTTCATCCAGAACTCAAGAGGATCTATAAATGAACCTCTTCCTTGCACATTGCCTTAATGTGACAGTCTGAAAGTTGAACTGATCATCATTCATGGGTAACTACATTATAATCAATCATTAAGCTAAAAATAATCAAATAATCATAGTTTTTTTATGTTGTCAATCAATCATAGTTTTGAAGCAAGTAATTTGGTGGATTTCTTCAAGAGTCATTATATTCAATATATGAGTCTCAGAGAAGACATTCTCATCTTTACAGAAATGAAAATACCAAAAAATCCTTACATTAATTCAACCTCCGGCTTGTTATGTCTTTCAACCTCTTGACATGGAAAGTTCTACAAGAATAGAGAAAAACACAAATGACCATTGGTGATAAATTAAATAAAATGAATAGACAGTATGAAGGATTGAAATATGTTAAAAGCTTTTTTTTCACTCTTTGGAGTTGCTTAATTTCAAAATGTGTAAAATATTCCATAACGACGCCTCTGAAAGGTTCATTTCCTAAATATTTTCCCAGGACTTGTACCCCTATTCTAGCTTCTGTTGTATATAGTGCAGATTGTTAGGAGCCACAGGTTCACACAAAACTGCTAAGAACAAGTTCTGTTTACCTGCAGACACATTGCAGCCTCCAATGTATTCCTTATGCACGTCAAATATGGCCGCAATGTATTCGCCTGTAAAAATTACACGACATGTTATATATCCTCAAGATCATAAATTACTTGGATTCAATTGAACAGATAATAAGAAAAGGTGGAGGAAAAAAGAAAGCAATTAGAGAATCAGCCAGGCTCATGTTTACACCTTTACTCTCGACCATGGCACTCCAAGTAGAAAAATAAAATATAAGCGGGCAACTATCTCATGATCTCAGCTCCTGCTGGCATACAATACGAGTGGCGAATACGTTTTCATGAATGTTTATCTTCTCTACTATAATGAATAATCTCCCATGCAAAACAACAATCCCTAACCCCATGGAGTCCTTCGCCATCAGCCATAATTACGGAATTTCAAATCCAAACCAAAATTAGCTGACATGGTTAGGCGCGAAATGACCGTAATGACTCCTTCCCACATCAAAAGAACTGTAAAAAATCATGGGCCAAAGACCAAGACATTTCGCTGGGATCGTCATAAAAGATCATGCACCAGACATACGAAAAAAGCCGCAGATGCAGATAAGAGGAGAAGACGTGGAAATTGGATCGGAAAAAAGAAAGCAGTTATTTTTGTTGGATTACCATGAGGAAATATCTCCCGCTGCTTAGGTGTTCGTGAAATGAGCAGCAGGATCCTGCAATTCGCTACCTCCCCGTAACAGCAAAATAAAGCGCAGAACGCCGTAGATGAAAATAAAATAGTCCGTTTCTCATACGGTACCCCGGTGAATCGCGTCCGACCAAATTAAATTTTTAAATATTTTTATAAATACGTGGACTTCATTTAAATCTTATGGTCAAGTGAAATTTGATCTTTTATATATTTATTTAGTATTTTTCATTTTCGAAAATTAACATGTATGTCTATTTTAGTATTTTATTGATTTTCAAAAGTTAAAAAATATTAAATAACTCAGAGAATTGTCAAATTTTATTGAAACGAGTCCTGCCACACATCTACAAAAGAAATAAAAAAAATAAATAATTTTTAGAGTCTAGATCGCCATAAAACAAGGGGAGAGCCGCACAAAGGGCTGTACACTTGGCTGAGTTTTTTTAGCGGGCCGGGACGATTAGCTGATGCATTGATGACGTCGCATGACACGTGGACGAACATAGGCCCTCGATTGTTTGACACGTCGACGAACCCACCATATAATTTTTAAGGGAGCCTATCTTGAAATTAGTTCTACTAAGTATGTTGTTAAGTTGTTATACAGAAGATGTCAAGAAAATCAAACTAATAAAAAGAGGTGATGCTTACGTGCTCTACCATTTTCTTTACCAACTCGTACTCCCATGTAAAAACCCATATCTGCAAATTTAATTTATTAATTATATTTTGCATTCAGAGTTTCTCTTTTTAAAAAAATAAAAACTTTATTAGTACATGATATATGAAACCCTTTAATGACAGACAATTGACTAAAGACAACTCGAGGAAAAAGATAATGAAACAAATGTCTCTTTCTTACACTTTTATACACATTCACATAATCACTTAATCATCCTTACACTTATACACATTAATGTTAATCACTTAATCATTGAAGTAGTGACAATAGTTAGTTTTATTATATTGGCAGCATTTTTCCAATTACATAAAATTCAATCCAATCTTTATTTTAGCATAATGTATATAGCTAAAAAAATTTTAAAAATCCAAAATAGACATCTATGTCAGCCATAAAATTAAATAGTATTCGAGAATTAATCTTAACCCATTAAAATTATTTGATTGTTAAAAGCAACCCACTGACTGTTTAAATGCTATATTACTAGTGTATAATTTTATACCATTCCCATACTTTACACGATGGACTTTTACTAAATTTCAGAAGTCACATATTTTATACATTTTTAAAGGTATTGTCCACAGCATTACAAAAATCATTTTGATCTGGATTATTCATTGATTTGATTCTGCACAATCACCTATTTAAGGCTAAAAAATATAACAAAGTACCAATTTGCTTACGTACATCATGCACCAGTCACCAAAGGATTTTCCTGTTTCTAGGGATCAGTCAGTTTAATCCGACAAATGATAAAGGAATCAGATTTTATAAATATTTTCAAAAAAAAAAAATCGTTGAAAAAATGTCTAACATAATAATTTTTTATATAAAGGCGGGAAAAACTTAAAAGCTACAAACTGACTGCTATTTACACCCCCAACCGGAAGAAGGATTTTATTTTCAGACACGAAGCCAGTGGACAGGCAGCACCCAGCACCGAAACAAAAATGTCATACCCGTTGAACTTTTCTTTTTTTTTCTTTACCTTTTTTTTTTTTTTTTTCCCTTCTTTTCATCTAGTGGTCGCAGGGTACACTACCCTGGACGAACTGCTGACCTCGGGCATTAGAGCCCGGACGTATTACCGTGGCGACAAAGGCCACGACACTTTTCTCTTTTCTTTTTCAAGTGTACCGTAAGACATTGAAGAAACTCTTGCAGTTCGTTGTCCGGTGAGTTTTCCAAAAAAAATAATTCTTGCACAACTATCCTCCTGACTAATCATTTCAACACATCTTCTTATACAATTATCTTACTTTTCCATAATTTCTACACGTCTTCTTATAGAATTATCCTCTGCTTATAACCATGACCACCCACTACTACTATTCAATTTTTTCTTTTCACAAGTTACCAAACGCTCCCGAAAGATGTATGCCCTGACCCTACAGCACTAGATTCACGGTTGAAAACATGATAAAACACGCCACAGAGAAGGGCTGACTCCCATGAGAAAATTACCATGACTATACGAGAAGGAAACGACAGTAAATTAGTAAAGCACACCATACCGTACGATATCAGCGAATCAACCAAACCAGGTCCTTCCAGCCAAGAAAAGCACAAAATCTTTTACAACCCCATGAATGTGCTGGGCACTAATAGCATGAGATGACAACTGCAGATCAAAGTCTTGCAATGACAATCCAACTAGAGCACACGTTTAACGACAACTAAACAAGTATGATGACATACTGCTTAAAACTTATTTAAAGTTTCTGCAATATCAACGCAAGTAGCTGCTGGGTCCACGTCTTAGTAACATTGGTCACAACAAACAAAACAGATGCGATTCTGTGGCATCCGCTCATGATATGCAGTCCTTACCCAGCTGAATTTTCCACCCATTCACTGCGCCTGATCCTGAAAAAAAGCAACCAGCAGAAGCGAAGCAGTTAGCAGATTCCCCCAACTACACTCCAAGAAGTTATCAAGCAGGACTGGATGCAAAAGGGCACACTAAAAAACTAGCAATCTCGCTATTTTTCGAAACAAGTTCCCAGAGAACTTAGAAAAATTCCTGAAGATTTTTTCTACAAAGGTGGTCCAGCAAGGCAGTAGATTATCATGCATAACATATCTATTAGACTATTATGGACCGACACACACTTGGTGAAGCCAAGGCAAAAAAGTAAGAACATTCACTTTTAGGTCCTATTTCAAGCCTGTAGATTCAAGTTCTTGCAGAGTGAAGGGAATACTCTGGTAGATTCTAAAGGTAAACTCATGTAGGAGAATGAAGAATGATTTTTCTGTCCACCCTTTAGTCTTGCAGCTTTTCCCCTCAAATTATAAAAGTGATGCATGCTACAGTTTTTCCCTCAAATTATAAAGGTCGCGCATGCTTTAAACCAGAACAAGTGTCCATGCCGCTATAGAAACAGACCAGTATTATCATGAGAAGTGTTTGACCAGCACAAATTGCAAGACACTGAATACCTACACTTGGAAGGGTAACCTAGCAAACAATAGAACTCAGTTTTTGGCCCTCAACCTAACATTGTCATACGATGAGCATTTGATCAGCTAAAATGGCAAGTGACTTGATGTCTACATAGAGATGGCAAGAGATATATGTGTGTGTGTGTGTGTGTGTGTGTGTGTGTGTGTGTGTGTGGAAATTAGTACAAAAGCAAGAAGGGCTGAAGAATTTGCACCATCACTTGCATGCATATGGAAGGACAACATGGGTAAGATTGTCTTGCCCAATTGGATTGAACACTGACAAAGTGGACTTCATTCTAGGTTGATTTTCAGATTTCATTGAATTCATTCTAAGGGTGTGATTGGAAAGTGATAAAACTTTTAATGAAAAATTTTGGCATAAAAGTTTTTGAATTGGAAGAAAATAATATGTGATATGATATGAGTAATGATAAGGAGTAAAGAGAATAACGTTAAAATAGATAAATTAGTTATATGTGTAATTGTGTAAAAATGATTAAAAAGTAGGATAGTTGTATAGGAAGATGTTAAAAAAAAAAAAAAAAAAAAGTTTAATTCTTGCAAAATGTAGCATTTTCTCGTCTAGTGGGTAGATGGGGGAAGTGAGAAGTGGGAAACACATTTTTCCATATGACTAAACATCTTAACTACCTAGCCTACTTTCTCCTTTATTATCCTTATTTTTAAATATTTTTTCAAATCTTTTCATATAATTACCCTATTTATTCTCACTTTATCTCTATCATATCGCATCACCCTCACACTTTTTAAATTTTTTCTCATTCCCATTTTTACACATCCCAAGCGGACTCATTCCACATGCTAAGAGATGACTTATGCAATGTGTCTGCCGTAGGAACCAGGAAATCCATGCCCTCTGATTCCAAATTCATATTCCTCCAATGATAAAATTCCTGAGTTCCCAACCACTGTCTGGAACAGAAAGAGAGGAAAAACCTACACAGGATGAACCAAATTAATAAAATACCGCAACAACTCATTAAGTGGTAATGTTCAAAGAACAAAGAAAGGATGTAAACAAAACCTTAGCATTCTGGCACACATGCATCAATTGACTACAGTGCACAGCTCCCTCGAAGCTGTAAAGCCAGTGCATGTTTTGAAGCACTGGCTAAGGTGAAGTTGATTGATTGCTAATCAGAATCTTCATACACTTCTCCGTCGTCAGAAACCTCATCGAATGACCTCATATCAAGCTGATATCGAAGGATCCCACCAATGCCACCAAACCCTCGACAGAACTGAGAACCCTCTTGAGATTTGTTAGTTACAAACTCAAGGCTACAACCAAAACGTTTGTACTCATTTGCAAACCACTCCAGCAAGGGCATTTTCTCCTGGACTTCTAACTCAGCACCAGTAGCCTGCTCACGGAAATTGTTTTGATCAGCTTCTTGATCTTTGTTCAGGTGTTTTATAATAGTTTCACCAGTGGAACTATTCTTAAAGACATATCTGTTTATGTCCAGATTCTCCCAGACAATCAGTGTCTCAACTGCACCCATTTCTAGAGCCTTCAGTGTATCATCAACCCCAAAAACATATTTTCCAGTATCTTGGCTTATTTCCTCAAAATACTTTCCTATCAGTCGCTTTTCCTGTATAAACTTCACATTTGATAGAATCTCAGAGGACAATTCAATTGCCTGATTGAACCCATTTTCTCCTCCATAAGAAACATCAACCACATTCAATATCTTGGCCTGAAGGCGGGGATCAAACATATCTGACTGACTCAACTCAGTTTTGAAGTCAGCAGAACCAGCCAAAATTAATCCTGCAACATTAGGCTGACTTGTAGCAGGATTGATGAAGAATTGGGTGGCAAGCTCAGCAGTCTTCCTCACATAATTGTGACGCTTTTCCATCCGCAGTCGAGCAAACCGCAAAGCAGACTGACCTCCTCTTCCATGCTTCTTTGGAAGATCAACAGTAAATTTGTGGAGCACTTCACGTGTGTTTCCGCTCAAAGTTCCAAACAGGGTTCCATTCCCGTCCATGACTATGAAGCCAAATTTATCGTCTGACTCCAATAATTCATTTAGAGCTTCAGTGTGAAACTTATTATCACAAAGGTATAGAGATGCATTTATGGGCTTGAAAGGCTCGAAGTCAATAGTGACCTTCTTTTCTTTCCCATCCTCAGTAACAATTGTTCCAGTATATAGAACCAACCCATTTGGAGGAACCTTGTTATAGAGTTTCAGCCTCTGCTGAGCAGAGGTAATGGCACCTAACACAGATTGCCGGTTAACCCTACTTTTGATGTTTGAAGCAGTTCCGAACTCATCCCCAAGCATTTTAGTTACTCTAGATATTTGATCACGAGGTGGCATGATCAGAGAGATCATGCTGGTGCCATTTCCCCTTGCAGCTTCAAGGGCCTTGATCAGCTTCTTGATTTTCCACATTTCAATGTTCTTGTCGGTTTCATGACTGTCGGCCATTGTGACAAGGGTTCTTGCAGATAAGAAAGTAATCTACCGCTGCACATATCAGACAAGTCACAACAATAAAGATGAGAAATACATTCACCATTCCAGCAGATACTAGAGACAGAAAGTGGCATATCATGAGAAGCAATTGCTCCACTGAGTATGGATGGTCAAATGTAATGTGAATTTTTTAAAGGCATTGCCATTATTCTTGTATCAGAATTTCATTATGTAGGACAGAGTTAAATGATAATAATACCACAAAAGTAACAACAATGACGATGATTATGACGACGATGACAGCAAGATGCATCCAAACTCTAGTAGCAGTAGCACTTAAGAGAGATTAGCATCTTTTACTCTAGCAACAGAATTTTAAAATAATAATAAATAAAAATTGCAACATCTATCCTCTGATCTGACATATTCACAACTCACAACTTTATGCTATACTACAACATTTACAAAATCCTTAAGGCAGCACCAACTAGCTAAGCAACATCATCCTCTTTGTGAACTTTGAAAACTTTTTTTTTTTTGGATAGCAAATACCACTCAACAGGAATTATAAGCAGCATAAAAACAAACAAACGAAAAGAAGAAGAAGCCACCGGGCAGCCTATCAAACTTCAATTTTTCAATTGTTCACAAAGCTTAGGGGTTTGACATATAGATACTTCATTTCTAATAAATCCATTCAAGCTGAAACTGACAAACCAAGTATTCGAGTCAACCTGATTTACTAGGAAATGTAACAACAGTCAATAGACATACATTTACAGTTTTATAATATGCCACATTCCAACAAATTGATTTGAAACTTTTTACAGCGAAAGTTTTTAGCTGACTGCAACTAATCAGGATAAGTCAATGATGATGCTGATAATAGAGGCAACTTCACAGGTAACAAGCAGCATTTTTGTTGCATCAAAGCCACTGATCATCAACAAGGTGATATCATTCGTTACACCTTCTATGAAGGAGAAGCAATTTGCCATGAAACAAACCATTCTTATCGCCAATCAGCCAAAATCCGTGGAGTGAAGATCTCCAACATTGGGCATTGACAAATGAGCATGGACTGCTCAATGCTTCATTACATAGCATTATCTGGCGAACAATCTACCAGCATATGTACACATGGAATAACAGGTAACTTATAATGCATTAATAGAAAAAATGAATTATCTGTAAATAGCTTAATTTTCACATGAAAACTCACCTCAATTTACGCTGAACAATACATCATGTTAATCTCAATTAATTTCTCTTTTCCCTTTTAATTCTCATCTTTTAAGGCTACAAACAGGATCAATAATTCAACCCTGAGCCACCACCAAGAAATGCATCTCTACACGTCTGGACTGACTCAGTTCACATCAGCTCAACCCTAATCTATAGATGATATCATGTTGAGCATGGCTATCTGAATAGCAGCTGTCTCATCTAAAAAGTGATATAACAAGGAATAATGGCTTTTATTTTCTTCTTTTTTCTCCATATTCCTTCTCTTTGCTTTCTTTCATGCAACATGATTCAAATTAGGAAGTCGATATTTTAAAATCAGAATAAAGAAAGCATATTTGCAGTGGAATAGCTAATGTGCACTACAAAGAGCGAGATGCATGCAGTAATACCTCAATTTTTTCAAGAGATTGTTTTTAGGATTCATATTCATCAAAGGCGCAATGGGCACTCTGGCACCAAGAACCCTTGCGGCCTAGGAACAAAGCAGGCGCCCAAGTGAATCAACACACGTATCATATAAAATTAAATGTGTTTAACAATAAATGTAATTTACAATAAACTATTCAATATGTTTCTGCAGCATGGCTATTATGAATTAAAACAATTCATTAATCTAACATCTAGATAAAATTAAAGAAGTTGACTCTATTTGAATGCCAGAAGTTTTTAGATTTCCAAGCAGCATAAATCAGGTGAACTAGCCGCACCTTAAAGCTCAAGAGTGATGCCTAAGTGAGAATTGAGCCTAGGCACATGCCTAGATACACATTTAACAACCATGCCAATATTGAAGCTATGCTATGCAATCAAAGTCAAAATCATTCACTGACATTTGCACTTTTGCATATCATATAATATCCACTCAACTCTGTATCCAATTTTAAATAGGATTTCACTTTTGATGGATCATCAGGTGTTTTATAGGCACCCACATTCAATTACTGAACTTTTGTTCCAAAAAGTTTCCATTATGCTTGTTGGTTTCGTATCTTCAGCTCGACTGACGAACTAGCAGATCCAGTACGTTTTGCAAGATAGATCCAGATGTATTTAAATAATTAGATGACGGTCTAGACAATAGTAAGTTGACTAGAAAGCAGAGTCCAATTCTTTCTGGACAGTGAAGTTAGGTTAAGATATTCTGAATCAAGTTGTAGGGTTCCAATCGTTTTAACTCCATTGGAAAACTAGTGGTCTTCAGTTGAACTGTTGAAAATTAATACCTGTTTATGAAGCACATAATCCAATTGAATTCATCCAAATCGGCATTAAGGACATGAATCCACAATTCATAGATAGAATCTCGTATGATCCTAAACTAAAATACAAGCAGAGCGACAATTAAAACACGTCACATCTTACCAGCTAAAAGACTACAAAGCAAGGGGGTAAAAACACCACGCACACGCACACGCACACGCACACGCACAATAATCTAGACCTCGGAACTGGATCTACGGTGTAATCCCAATAGCACCCATAACCTGTCGCCAAACAGAGTATAAATTTCAAAACAAAAAAAAAAAAAAAAAAAAAAATCAAAGCAACGAAATCGAGTACGAAACACCAAATCGGTTCTCTATAGTGCAATCTCGCAAGAATTATCTTATCCAAAAAGCACCGAAAACATCATACGAGATAAAAGGAACAACAAATATCAGCAGAGAGAGAGAGAGAGAGGAAGAGGAAGAACGAAAGTAGGACTATTAATCGAAAAAAGGCCAACAACAACTAATCTAGAAGAAGAACGAAAACAAAATACAACCTTGCCAAAGGTTTCGAACGAAAAAAATCCTCCAGGGAGCGATCTAGGGTTTTCCTTGACTCGGGCTGAACGAGAAGAAACCGAATTCTATTTGGGACAGGAAACCCAAAGACGAGGATTTTTACAGTGTATCGCGGTATGCAACAACAGCGTGGATCGCACCTAGGGCCGTTGGATTTAGGGCGTTGTAGCTATCCAGACCGTTCACGACTAGAGAGATTATGCCGACGTGAGAGGCTGCAACGGGAGGATAAAACGTTTGGGGGCCTGGGGCAGCTAACAACACACAAATTGACATCCGAGACGAATGGATGGCGCATGCGCAGTGGATATTCGTGGAACATGGCTTATAATATCCCGGGTAAAGGTGCTAACGGTAACGGTAAACCCATTAACCCGCTCGTTAAAACCGTAAATGAGTTTGAATTAAAATTTTTATGGCAAATAAGTTATGATGTGTTAACTTATTTAATTATCTAATTAAATAAACAAATTATAATTAAAATTTTATCATACATCAACCTATTTTAATAATTTATTTAATTCATTAACCCATTTAACTCGTTTAATTCATTAAAGTTATATATATATAAATTCCTTAGTTATTCTACCCGCTAAGTTTTCCTTTTGCCGTCTAATCTTTATTTTATCATTATTGTCCTAATTTTATTTTGTTGTTATTGTCTTATTTCCATGTGCCGAAAATACTTTTTTACCTCTCCTTGCAAGACCATCATCTACTAAAGTTTAAACCTTCATATTATTTGTTATACAATTCGTTATAACTCACCAATCATTTATTAAATGGATTATAATTGTGTTAAGGTTATGGGTTTTTAAATGGGCTAATAAATGTATTAGAATTGAAATATTTTAAATAAGTTAAATGAGTTAGAAATAGAATTTGTCTCTTACACGTCTAACTCATCCGTTAATACTTTTAATCCTGGCAACAGATCCACCAAGTTTTGGCTTGTGTTGACTAAGGGTGATAGTGTGTTGCCTTCGTTTTATACATAGATATTTTTTTATTCTCCAATATTATTTTTATCATTTATTTTATTAGATGTGGCATTTATTATATTTTACTCATTATGGTATTTTTTTATTCTTCATTGGCATTTTATATTATATTCGGTCCATACGATTATGGCTGTCAGTTGTTACGCTGTTTCAGATTTTTAAAAAGATAATAATAGTAAATTTTGCAAAAATATAATTCGTATTTGTATAAACTATTTTTTTGAAAAAATTAACCACCGAAAGAAGTATTTTTTTATTTATTTGCTTCTAAAAATTATACCTTCATTCACAATTATCCTCCTCTAGGTGGCCCCAAATTATTTTATTTATTTTGAGTACATTTGTTTAACTTAAAAACTTTTCAAACTAAATTTTTTTCATTTAAAACTTCTTGCTTTTCACAATCACTCCATTTTTTATTTTTTTCATATCTTCTAATGTAATTATCCTACTTTTAAATCGTTTCTACAAAACTAGCTCGTACAATTAGTAAACATGATCCTTTTAAGCCAACCTAAGTCGGGGCCTACTTAGGCCAACCACAAAACTTTTTTTTTTAATTTTTGTTTTTTATAAACATGCAAGTTAGGCAAAAAATTATGGTAATGCCCTTATGTTTAAAAATTAAAATATATATATATGACCATATTCAAAAATGATAAAACTTAGTTTATAGATTAAATACACCTAATTTTACATATTTATAAAATATAAAAAATTTTAAAAATAGGTTAAATAGTTGGACACATGGGCACCCATGCTGCCGGCAGTAAATAATCAAGATACTACAATTAACCAATCTATTTTAACTTTATTCTTTTTATTCATCATCATCACTCCTATCATATTATATTATTTTTTCCCAATTTAAAAATTTTACAAAAAAAATCATCAAAAAATTTTATTACTTCTCAAACGCATCCTTTATTTTTAGCTATAACTTTCATTTCCAAACCTTAAAACCGAACGAAGCTGAGAATGAAACTTGGGCGGGATGAAGTAATTTGAACATGATCAAATGAAATAGTTGAGTTGTGTTTGACCCAGTTCAACTCAATAATAATAATAAGATGAATGAGTCTAGGCTAAGCAAATGTATCGCTTAGCTTATTTTAAAAAAATTATTTAAAAATATTTTTTTGTTTTTTCTCCTTACGCTTGTTTACTTAAGTGTATTTAACATATAAACTAAATTTTACCATTTTTAAATATGTGTATATATTTTTTGAGATTTTTAAATATCTATGTATATATTTATGTTTAAAAATATTTAAAAAATATATACACATATATAAAAATAGTAAAACTTGGTTTATATATTAAATGCACCTAGATAAACATATGCAGAGTGAAAAAAGCAAAAGAAAAATGTTTTTAAATAGGTTTTTTAATGTGGGCTAAGCAGGTCATTTACTTAGCCGAGGTTAACGGGATCATTTCTCTAATAATAAAATAATAAAAAGCTTATATATTGCCATCCACGAATAAATATCAACCATAACGTCATTATTTAGTTAGCGTAAGCCCAGAGAACATTTTCAATAATAGTATATTACCCTTTTAGGGCGTGTTTGACAATGGATATAAAATGTCAAGTTAAAACTTTTCAATCTAAAATTTTTCACTCTTCATAATTACTATATTTTTTAATCATTTTTTCACATTTTCCATACAACTATCCTACTTTTCAATCATTTCTACACAATTACTTATATAACTAACATCTTTATTTTAACTTTATCCTCTTTACTCCTCATCATTGCCCTTGTCATATCACATCATTTGACAACTTTTACTTTCTAAAATTTTTTACTAAAAATTTTGTTCATTCTCAAACACACCCTTAGGGTCTGTTTGGCATTGCGCAAAAGTTTTTGACATGTTTTGCATTGCTTAAAAACACGCATCTATCAATAGTTGTCGCTGGACCATGCATTTTTACAACGCACAGGAAGTCAGCAACTGACGCGGCATGAAGTCACCACAATGGAGGTTGTACAGTTGTGCTGCATAGTCCACAAGTGGACGACACAACCATCAACTGCGGAGTTTTCTAAGCACACATGTACGCCCGAGGAACGTCTAGCCTCTGCAGCTGTACGGGTAGTCAACAACCGACGCTGGAAGTGACGGCTTGAAACGACTTGTTTTTACATTTACATCCCTCGACGTGAAAACTTTTATAAAAACACGGGAGTTTTGCGTTATGCCAAACAGACCCTTAGTCTTTCCATTGAAGATCTAGCCAAATCCATGGCCATTCAAAAAAACTAAATGACTTTTATGTTAATTTCGTGAAATTAATTTTCATCAAAAAAATTTCGTGAAATTAATTTTAAAAGATATTTGTAATGAGAAATTAGGGATTTTTTGCAAAATAGATTCTGTGAGCTTTTGTATTAATTAATATTAGATTACATAGGCTACCAAAACCCCTAAGTTTCGAAATATTGTAAAATAAATCTAGATGCTGACGTAAAATAAATCTGGATGCTGACATGTATAAGGTGCGTAAGAAATAGCTTGAATAAAATTTTCGGTATATCCAAAAAAAATACATTTAACGTATATTTCATTCATGTATTAAAATTTTATTGAATGTTGATGTCGCTGCATACCTTGTGAGAAATTAACATTTCGTGCGTTTGCTATTATTCGAAAGAACCCAACAACGGACATAGCGCCACCAAATTTTGTTGCCAAAACCCAACCTTGGAGTTGGATGTTCCTTACTACCACCACCTCTAGTTGCCCTGAAAACTGGTAAGTGAGCCTACGTTAATACTTTTATTAACACCTAAATTCAAATTTATGGTATGTTTGAAAAATGATAAAACTTTTGTATGAATAGTTTTTAGTATAAAAGTTGTCGAAATGAAAAAATAATAATAATATGATATGACGGAGGTAATGATGAAGAGTAAAGAGAATAAAGTTAAAATAGATAGGTTAGTTGTATAAATAATTGTAGAAATGATTGAAAAGTAGAGTAACTGTATAGGAATATGTGAAGAAATAATTAAAAAATACAATAGATACGGAGAGTGAAAAGTTTTAACTTGATATTTTTTATGTTTTACCAAACACACTCTTAATTTACTCATTGTATTTAGAATCATTTATCTAATCAGAACATCTAGTTTTATTAAATAAAAAATGTGTATACTGTTGGTCCCGAGTTGATGGCTAAACCCAAGAGGGGAGGGGTGAATTGGGTTCTTTAAAATTTCTTTGATAATTTCAAATATCTTAACCCCTTGAAAAAGTTAATCCCCTTTTTTAAGCAAATGAAGAGCAAATAAGATAAAGCAGTAGAACACAAGATTTATAGTGGTTCGGGCAAACCTTCCCTACTCCACTCTTCCAAGCTCACACTCCGTTGTGACTTAGGTTCCACTATGTATTCCACGAATACACTTAGAGTCACCGCTCTCTTCTAGATTCAAAGCTCTAGGGGGCATACACAACTAGAGCCACTTGCTCTCTTCTAGATTCAAAGCTCTAGGGGGCATATACAACTAGAGCCACTTGCTCTCTTCTAGATTCAAAGCTCTAGGGGGCATATACAACTAGAGCCACTTGCTCTCTTCTAGATTCAAAGCTCTAGGGGGCATATACAATCACTTGCACAAGTAGGTGATGAGTCTCACTCCAATCACACCCTACTTTGCATACACTTGATCTTAGCTACCCAAGCTAAATCAAGATTTATACAACCAAATAAAGAAATGAATAAAAACTACACTTTACAGATTTGTGTAGGCAGTTTTGAGCTCGAGGAAGAAATCAAAAGTAGCTTGAATGATGATTGTTGAAGCAACTTGCAGTTTGAAGCTCTTTCTTCCTTTGAAACACTCAAATATGGAGAAAAAGTATTTGAAAGTCTTTCTTGTACTTCTTTTCTCTCTTTGATCTTTAGAGTAGTGTCTCTTGTCTTTCTCACGTTCATTTGAATGTCCTTTTATAGATTGAGGAAAATATGAACGTTGTAGAAGTAGTTGGCGTGCAATAAAGGAACTCCAACGGTCAAAAATTTGACCGTTATACTCCAAGTCGAAGATGAAGTCGACTTGGCCTGCGACTTGGCTTCCAAGTCGTACATGGAGTCGACTTGGCCTGCGACTTGGGTTCTTCAGAAACTCAAGTCTGAGACTTGGGTCAACTTGGCTTTCAGACTTCAACTCAAGTCGATCCTGAAGTCGACTTGGGTTGCGACTTGGCTTGGTCTATTGCAGAAACGCCTTGATCTTCTTGAAATGTCTTGAGTCTTGCAAACCATTTGAAAGCTTTGAGTTCTTGCAAAATATGTGTATTTTCCTTGCTTTACTTTGGACTCACTGGGTCTTCATGACTTGGTTTTTACTCCATTTGGAAGCTAGCTTGAAGATTTGCTTTGAGCTTGATAGACTTGATTTGAACTTGAACTTGGATTCTTGCTTTGATCTAAAGTCACTTTAAGAATAGTCTTTAAAGCTCATTTGTATGTGAGAAAACTTCAAATGGATGTCTTGGATATGCTTGAATCTTCATCTTGGACTTCAAAACTTCTCAAGTCGAAGTTGGAGTCGACCTGGTTTGCGACTTCGCCCAAGTCGCACTTGGAGTCGACTTCGTCTGCGACTTCGCATCTTCGGGAGCCAGATTTCAACGCTGGACATTTTTGTGTACTTCGAAGTCGATGCTGAAGTCGACTTCGTATGCGACTTGACTACCCAAGTCGCATGTGGAGTCGACTTGGCTTGCGACTTCACTCGTCAGAATTCCATTTTCAACTTTGTCCAGTTTTGGCTTGTTTGAAGTCGTTAGTGGAGTCGACTTCACTATCGACTTCACTCCCAAGTCTAAGTTCAAGTCGACTCGAAGATCGACTTGACTTCTCTGCTTTCCTTAAACACTTGGCAAACATATTAGTCATATATATATATACTCAAACTAGTTCTTGTTAATCATCAAAACTCAATCCTTGGCCAATTTGTTTTATTTTGAACATTGTTTCCAACAATCTCCCCCTTTTTGATGATTGACAAAACTTCATTTTGAGTTGATACCTTTCAAAAATTCAAACATGTTCATTTGAGAAAACAGAGTATATTTCTTGAACATATAATTTAGAATTGAGAACTTTTTCAGAACATTAGTCATTTTGGCATAGAATATGCTTGAATACCTTTCAAGCCATATATTGAGTATTAATCATTAAGAATACTTTGTATTTATAAAAATTGCAATCACTTATCAAATATATCAATCATATCAATCATAAACCAATAAAACATCTTTTCATATATGTATATATGAAGTTTCATTACAGAGAACAAAAATTAAAGCATAAATGAAACCTTAAATACAATGTACCCAACCCAAAACTTAAAAAAACTTTCAACTCACTTCCTATTCTATCTCCCCCTTTTTGTCAATCAAGCAAAAATAACGATTTGATGAATTGAAATTGAGAGATCGGATATGGAATAGGTTTGATGGGACAATGATGGGCCGAGGAGTAAACAAGAGAAGCGTGATCGGGAGTTGCCTCTCTATGAACTGAACCCGACTCGTAGGGATCGAGTTCAGGCATGGGTCTCTTCTTATGATGGCCTGATGCAAGATGATATCGGATTTTACGCATTTCCCGCTCGATTCTATCTTGTCGGGAATGCATATCTTCAATCGCATTAAGGACACCGGTGACAAGACTTGTCATCCGGTTTTCTTGATAGCCCATTTCTGCCTTCATGGCAATGATTTCATCTTTGAGATCCCTTAGGGTGACCTCCTCAGAAGCGGTTGGAGGTACCCGTTCTCGTGCAACGGATCCTTGTGGGGAGTAGGAGCCGTGGGATTGAGGTGATGGTGGCTCTTCTGGAGCAGCCGGAGCTTCGGGAGGTTGCTCCCCCTCAGCTTGTGCTTGGTCCTCTTGATGCTCTTCTTCTGGAGCATCGGGTCGGAGTTCAAGTACATTGATTTTCATCCTCTGAATTAGTGCCTTGTTGATTGCATTTGTGGACTTGAGCACTTCGAATGGCTCGCCTTCAATGTCCACTTCAAAATGTTCAAGGATCTTTGTGATCCAAGTGCCGTAAGGAAGGACGCCCCTTGGATTATCCTTTCGACTTGCCAAGGCTTCTAGAAACAATTTAGGTAGACTCACTTTGACTTTGTTTGCTACCTTCCATAAGATTCCAGCTTCTTGTGGGTTTAACTGATTTCTACCACCACCTTTGGGGTAGATGCAATGAGCAATGAGAAGCCTTAATACCCGAAGTCTGGGTGACAAATCCATGTATCGAAGAAACTTGATCCCCGGGTGATACTTGTTACTTCGGGTGAGCTGATTATATATCTGATCCATGGTAAGATCTTCCGGAAAAGGCTCTTCGATGAAAGGGACTCCAAGTATCTGTCCTAAATGACTCATTGCTCTGGTTTGGCTTGGACTTAACCCGATTCCAAAATCTATATCTACTTCTTTGACATGTGTGCCAAAATTTTCTTCATCCCATTCATAGTAAAATATTCTGGTAAGATCTGGATAGACCTTGTCATCCTCTTTGAGTAATTTGGTCCATCCTTGAAAATCCAATAGGTCTTCTATGTCGGACCCATAATCTTTCAAAAATTTGAAATCTATGATTTTTGGTATGAATACCTTTCGTTCATAGAAGTTCTTGTAGAACCGGCCGTGATTGATTTCGGTTCTGAAGTATGTAGTGGGCATCTTCAAAACTTGAGTTTTGCCCGTTGCCGCAGTACCCCTTCTGCTTGCTCCGGAGTGTGTGCTCTGTGAAGCTTGGGCATGCGGTTGGCTTTCCGACCTTGTAGCTTGTTCCGATGTGTGAGTAGAAGTTTGGAACCGAACCCTTCTACCCGTAGAAGTTGAGGGTTCTTCTCGAACCCGTTTTGCAGGTGTCCTAGCTCTCCTAGGGATTTCTTCCTCAGTGTGAGATGTGGGAGGTCTAGGAACAGGCCTTTTTGACGGTTTGGAGACGGCTTTCCTCGGGGCCATTGAGATGGGAGTTTTGGAGTTTGGAATCTGTGAGAGAGGAAAATGGAGAGGAGTAGAGAAAATGGAGAAGAAAACTTGAGAGAGAAAGGGATTTGCCGGAGATGAAGGAGGAGGAAAAATGCCGGAAGATTGGAGAGGAAAGACGGAAGAACAAGAGTTGCAGTCGCCGGAGGAGAAAAAGAAAACAGGGAGGCCGGAAAAATGAGGAAGAAAGAAGAGAGGAAAGAAGAAATAAGAAGAGAAGTCGGCCGAATGCGAAACGTCGCGCGCGGAGTCGACTTGCCCTAGGCGAAGTCGACTTCGGTCCTTCTGGAGTCGACTTCGCCTGGAGGCGGAGTCGACTTCGACCCTAGCGGAGTCGACTTCGCTTCTAAAGCGGAGTCGACCTGGCGTCCCTGGAGTCGACTTGACTCATCGACTTGACATTTTCCAATTTAATTTTCTTATGAATTTTTCCTAGTTAAGCTCTATCATCCCCATATCATTCCTAATCTTATAAAATGAATCTTTGGCTAGAGGTTTGGTAAAGATATCAGCAATTTGGTCTTCTGTTTTCACATATTCTAAGCACACATCATGATTTTCAACATGTTCACGAATAAAATGATGTCTCACATCAATATGTTTGGTTCTAGAATGCAATACAGGATTTTTAGTCAAACAAATTGCACTTGTATTATCACATCTAATAGGAATATCAACATAATGAATACCATAATCCTTTAATTGCTGTTTCATCCAAAGTAATTGGGCACAACAGCTACCGGCGGCTATGTATTCGGCTTCCGCAGTAGATAGTGCAACACTTGTTTGTTTTCTTGAATGCCATGAAACTAGCATATGTCCAAGAAATTGACAAGTTCCACTGGTACTTTTTCTATCTACTTTATATCCGGCAAAGTCTGCATCCGAATAGCCGATTAGATCAAAGGTTGACCCCTTTGGATACCATAGTCCAAGGTTTGTGGTTTTCATCAAATATTTAAAAATTCTTTTCACAGCAAGTAGATGTGATTCTTTGGGACATGCTTGAAATCTAGAACACATACAAACACTAAATAAGATATCGGGTCTAGAAGCAGTTAGATAAAGCAAAGATCCTATCATGCTCCTATAAAGCTTTTGATCGATACTTTTACCGTTTTCATCCGTGTCGATTTTGATTGTTGAGCTCATTGGAGTGTTTGCCCCTTTGCTATTCTGCATTCCAAATTTCTTGAGCATCTCTTTGACATACTTGGACTGGTTCAGAAATATTCCTTCACTTTGTTGCTTGATTTGTAGTCCAAGGAAGAAATTTAATTCTCCCATCATGCTCATTTCGAACTCACTCTGCATTATCTTAGAAAATTCTTGACAAAGATTTTCATCAGTAGCACCGAATATTATGTCATCCACATAAATCTGTACAATCAAAATATTTTTATTTTTGTACTTGATGAATAAAGTAGTGTCTACTTTCCCTCTTTGAAACTCATGATCAATCAAGAATCTATTTAACCTTTCATACCAAGCTCTTGGTGCTTGTTTTAGTCCATATAACGCTTTGGTTAATTTATAAACATACTTTGATTGATCCTTTTCTTCAAAACCAGGGGGTTGTTCAACATATACTTCTTCATTCAAATAACCATTCAAAAATGCGCTTTTTACATCCATTTGAAACAATTTGAAGTTCATATGAGAAGCAAATGCTAGTAGGATGCGTATGGCTTCTAATCTAGCCACGGGTGCATATGATTCTTCAAAATCAATTCCTTCTTCTTGGGAATACCCTTTGGCTACTAATCTTGCCTTGTTTCTAATTACAAGACCGCTTTCGTCTAATTTGTTCCTAAATACCCATTTTGTACCAATGACTGTATGATTGTTTGGTCTAGAAACTAAATGCCATACATTGTTTCTTTCGAATTGATTTAGCTCTTCTTGCATTGAAATAATCCAATTTTCATCATTAAGAGCTTGTTCAATGGTATTTGGTTCAATTTTCGATACAAACGCATATTGGCCATAAACGTTTTGTTTTGATCTTCTAGTTTTTTACTCCTTCATATATGTTTCCAATAACTTGTTCAATTGGATGGGCATTTTTAAACTTTAAATCAGTTGGAGGTTTGTAAGATTCATTACCTTCACTTACCTCTTCCTCCTCTGGATTTTCTGGCTTGAGCTCGAGTTCCTTTGGTTGTTCTTTGCCTTTCGTCTCATCTGCATCACTTAGTTCATCCTCCTTTCTCGGAGTTTGGTTAAATTCATCAAATACAACATGTATGGATTCTTCTACAACTTGATTTCGTTTATTGAATACTCTATATGCTTTGCTATTTGATGAATAACCAAGGAATATAGCCTCATCACTTTTGGCATCTAATTTTCCCAAGTTGACTTTTCCATTGTTTAAAACATAACATGTACATCCAAAAACATGAAAATAAGATATATTTGGTTTCCTTCCTTTCCAAAGTTCATATGGAGTCTTTTTCAAGATTGCTCGAATGGTAACACGATTCAAAACATGACAAGCTGTACTCACAGCTTCACCCCAAAATTTCTTGGATAGATTGCTCTCATTTAGCATAGTTCTAGCCATCTCTTGTATAGTTCTATTTTTTCTTTCAACTACTCCATTTTGTTGTGGAGTTCTTGGTGCAGAAAATGTGTGGTGAATTCCTTTTTCATTACAAAATTCCATGAATCGTTTGTTTTCAAATTCGCCACCATGATCGCTTCTTATGGTCACAATAGTACTCTGTTTTTCATTTTGCACCAAATTCACAAAAGTTGCAAACATAGAGAAGGCTTCATCTTTACTAGCTAAGAGAATTATCCAAGTGAATCTTGAAAAATCATCAACTATGACAAATACGTATTTCTTTCCACCAATGGTTAGAATGTCGGATGGCCCGTATAGATCCATATGTAGTAATTCAAGTGGCTTTGTGGTGGAAATTTCCTTTTTGGTAGAGAAAGGCATCTTGGGTTGTTTTGATAATTGACATGCCTTGCAAATTTTGTCTTTGTCATATTTCAACTTTGGTAATCCTTCTACCAAATTCTTTTTCCAAAGGGTCTTTATATTTCCCATGTTTACATGTCCAAGCCTTTTATGCCAAACCCATGGATCATTATCAATGGCCATAAGACATTGACCATTCAATTCATCAAGTGAAACCAAATAAACATTTCCATGTCGTTTACCACTAAACATGATATGTTCTCCATCAAATACATTACATATAGATGATTCAAACACAACTTTATATCCTTTATCACATAATTGGCTAATACTCATTAAATTGTGTTTGAGTCCTTCAACAAACAAAACATCTTTCATGCATGCATTTGAGGTACTAAGTATATTTCCTTTACCTTTAATTTTACCTTTTTCATTATTTCCAAAGGCAACCATTCCATCGTTGCAAGGCTTAAGTTTATGAAACAAACTTCTTTCACCGGTCATATGCCTTGAACAACCGCTATCCATGAACCATTCATTGTTTGCCTTTGCCTTAAAACATATCTGAAAAATAAGGAAATAAATCTTATCTTTTTGGTACCCATTTTATGGGTCCATTTGGGTTAGTAATAGAATCTAATCTAAGTTGATCTAACTTTGAAAGCCCAAATCTTGTGTTTCTTGGAACCCAAACTAATTTAGCACCATGGTCATATAGTTTCTTAAAGTTACATTTGTAAGTTTTATGACCCATCTTATTGCAGAAATTACAAGCCATAGGTAATCTTGGAGTAGGTCTCCAAGCATATAAAGGTTCAACCATTGGTCTTCTAGTCCACTTAAAATTTTTCTTTTGTGGCTTGTATATAGATGCAGTTTTAGTTTGATATTTCTCAAGTAATTTCACAGTTGATTTGCTACTTTCTCCTTGCTCAAATGTATGATACCCAAGACCTCTTTTATGTGTTTGGGAGGTCATATTCAAAAACATTTTGACGTTTTCTCCTGGATTAGAGAACTTGGCTAATGATTCATTTAATGATTTGTTCTCCTTTTTTAGCAAATCATTTTCTTCTGCAAGTTTACCATTTATAATTATTACTGCATCACATTGTTTTTTCTTAATTGTAAACTTGCTTCCTAATTTCTTCATTTCTTCATATAAAGAATCATATGCCATTTGTAGCTCATCTAACTCAGCACATTTGAGGCATTCATGAGAGGAAGAATAACTTGAATTAGGAAGGGAGAATTTGGAACTTACCTCTTCATTGCTTGTGCATTTTGAGGTAGTTTGTTCTCCTTGCTCGATTTGTGCCATACAGCAAATTCTCGCACATTCTTCTGCTTCGATTTCGTCGGTTGAGGAGCTACTCGTTGTAGATTCCTCGTCATTCACGTACATGCCTCTTCCTTTATATTTCTGAAATCTTCTATTGTCCCCTCGATCCTTTCTTTGTTCTTTTGCCTTGATTTCTTCGGGAGTTGGACATTGGGCTTGCATATGTCCCGAACCGCCGCATCGGTAGCACTTTGTTGATTCTTTCTTCTTCTCTCGGGGAGTTCTTTCTTTGAAGCTTCTGAAATTTTTGCCTTTCCTCACAAATTTTCTGAATCGTTTTGTGAGTAGAGCAATCTCGTCGGCATTTTGAGAAGAAGATGTGTCATCGGTGTCTTGTGCGGCTTTTAAGGCAATTGCTCTTTTGCCCCTGTGTTGATCTTCATTCCTTTTCTTAATTAGCTCATGTGACATAAGTGAGCTAATTAAGTCTTCGAGCTTCAGCGTGTTGAGGTCTTTGGCTTCTTCAATTGCAGTGATCTTTGGAGTCCATGATTCGGGTAGAGCTCTTAAAATCTTCATGACCTGCTCAGATTCAGATATTGCTTTTCCAAGACCTTTTAAAGCATTAGTAATCTTAGAGAATCTAGCAAACATTTCAGAAATATTTTCTGTTTCTAACATTCTAAAGTTCTCTAGTTCTCCAATCAAAATATTCCTTCTCGTCCCTTGGACTTGAGAAGTTCCTTCATAGATAGAGGTTAGCGTATCCCATATTTCTTTGGCGGTCAAGCAAGAGGATACTCTATCATATTCAGAAGCATTAAGAGCACAAAATAAAGAGTTCATAGCTTTGGCGTTGCTCTTAACAGTTCTTACTTCCTCATCGGTCCATTTGGAAGCTCTTTCATCGGTAGGCAGTATTACTCCATCTTGGATAGCAATCCAAGAGTCCATATCGGTAGCCATGATGAGTTGCTTCATACGAAGCTTCCAATATCCAAAATTGTTCCCATCAAACAACGGTGGCCTTGTAAAGGATTGGTCTTCAGCAAATGCGGGAACGGAAGTAGATTGGGATGCCATTTCAATAAGATCTCTTTGATAAACTCAAAGACCTGCTCTGATACCACTTGTTGGTCCCGAGTTGATGGCTAAACCCAAGAGGGGAGGGGTGAATTGGGTTCTTTAAAATTTCTTTGATAATTTCAAATATCTTAACCCCTTGAAAAAGTTAATCCCCTTTTTTAAGCAAATGAAGAGCAAATAAGATAAAGCAGTAGAACACAAGATTTATAGTGGTTCGGGCAAACCTTCCCTACTCCACTCTTCCAAGCTCACACTCCGTTGTGACTTAGGTTCCACTATGTATTCCACGAATACACTTAGAGTCACCGCTCTCTTCTAGATTCAAAGCTCTAGGGGGCATACACAACTAGAGCCACTTGCTCTCTTCTAGATTCAAAGCTCTAGGGGGCATATACAACTAGAGCCACTTGCTCTCTTCTAGATTCAAAGCTCTAGGGGGCATATACAACTAGAGCCACTTGCTCTCTTCTAGATTCAAAGCTCTAGGGGGCATATACAATCACTTGCACAAGTAGGTGATGAGTCTCACTCCAATCACACCCTACTTTGCATACACTTGATCTTAGCTACCCAAGCTAAATCAAGATTTATACAACCAAATAAAGAAATGAATAAAAACTACACTTTACAGATTTGTGTAGGCAGTTTTGAGCTCGAGGAAGAAATCAAAAGTAGCTTGAATGATGATTGTTGAAGCAACTTGCAGTTTGAAGCTCTTTCTTCCTTTGAAACACTCAAATATGGAGAAAAAGTATTTGAAAGTCTTTCTTGTACTTCTTTTCTCTCTTTGATCTTTAGAGTAGTGTCTCTTGTCTTTCTCACGTTCATTTGAATGTCCTTTTATAGATTGAGGAAAATATGAACGTTGTAGAAGTAGTTGGCGTGCAATAAAGGAACTCCAACGGTCAAAAATTTGACCGTTATACTCCAAGTCGAAGATGAAGTCGACTTGGCCTGCGACTTGGCTTCCAAGTCGTACATGGAGTCGACTTGGCCTGCGACTTGGGTTCTTCAGAAACTCAAGTCTGAGACTTGGGTCAACTTGGCTTTCAGACTTCAACTCAAGTCGATCCTGAAGTCGACTTGGGTTGCGACTTGGCTTGGTCTATTGCAGAAACGCCTTGATCTTCTTGAAATGTCTTGAGTCTTGCAAACCATTTGAAAGCTTTGAGTTCTTGCAAAATATGTGTATTTTCCTTGCTTTACTTTGGACTCACTGGGTCTTCATGACTTGGTTTTTACTCCATTTGGAAGCTAGCTTGAAGATTTGCTTTGAGCTTGATAGACTTGATTTGAACTTGAACTTGGATTCTTGCTTTGATCTAAAGTCACTTTAAGAATAGTCTTTAAAGCTCATTTGTATGTGAGAAAACTTCAAATGGATGTCTTGGATATGCTTGAATCTTCATCTTGGACTTCAAAACTTCTCAAGTCGAAGTTGGAGTCGACCTGGTTTGCGACTTCGCCCAAGTCGCACTTGGAGTCGACTTCGTCTGCGACTTCGCATCTTCGGGAGCCAGATTTCAACGCTGGACATTTTTGTGTACTTCGAAGTCGATGCTGAAGTCGACTTCGTATGCGACTTGACTACCCAAGTCGCATGTGGAGTCGACTTGGCTTGCGACTTCACTCGTCAGAATTCCATTTTCAACTTTGTCCAGTTTTGGCTTGTTTGAAGTCGTTAGTGGAGTCGACTTCACTATCGACTTCACTCCCAAGTCTAAGTTCAAGTCGACTCGAAGATCGACTTGACTTCTCTGCTTTCCTTAAACACTTGGCAAACATATTAGTCATATATATATATACTCAAACTAGTTCTTGTTAATCATCAAAACTCAATCCTTGGCCAATTTGTTTTATTTTGAACATTGTTTCCAACATATACGACCCATCTGAAAAGAGTATAAAATTCAACATATCATTTATTTAACTAGAACATCTAGTTTTATTAAAATAAAAAATGTGTATGTGGACCATTTGAACAAGGTATAAAAATCATCCTAATAAAATTATTTATTTATATCAATTTAATAGTTGTACATTCGATATAATCTATCTACAACATTCTTTCTATGTAAATAAATGATTTCACAAAGTAGTATTATATTTTATTGGGTAAATTTATTTGATACCCACGACATTTTTCTATTATTCCTTTCACATTCATAACATTTTAATAATTATCCTAATGCTCACAACATTTTGCCAATTATTCCTTATATGTCCACGCTAATACCTTCCATCAGTTAGAATTAAGGGGGAGGAGAAATGCAACAATTGTTTTTTGAAAATGCTCAAATTGCCCTCCCAAGCCCTAATTTGTCTCTCTACTAGTTTTCTATCAATGTTGTCGCTTCCACCTCGTATAACAACCCCCTCCCGCAAAGCCTAAGAGACCATCGCTGCAGCTTTACCTAGCAATGTCGATGTCATCTCCCTTCCGCTTGTCTCCATCAACAATCTCCTCAAATCAACATTAAAACTACCATCATTGTTATCATGTTCTTCTCCTTCCCTCTCCTTCACCAAGCCCTTCGCACCTTAGCCTTCACCGGTGTGGCGCCCCCAACTCGAGATGTCACATCCTGAACCTTACTCAAAGATCTTATCGATTGGTAAATGTAAATTAGGATTGTTACCCTAATCACGCGGTGGGTTCTTAATTGGATATCATCTAAATTTTTTTCCGTTTCATTCTTTTATCCATCATCATTTCATTTCTTTGCATTTCACTTCATTCATCTTACAAGCGACAATACACTTGTAATCAATTGCACATATTAAGTGCACATTTCATTCATAACATCTCAACTTGGTCTTCTACATTAAAGGTCTTCTTGACCTAATCATGACACTTTCATTCCATACATGCATACATCCAACCATCAGTTCACATGGAACTTAAAACCTTAAATAAGTTCACATATGTCAACTTAAAACTTTAAGGCATACCATCTCACTCATCATGGCTAATCATTTTAGCCCATATTTGCATATCATTTCATACCTTTCCTTAGATGCTCAGGTCCACGACCTCTTGAGCTTCCTCGTACCTGTCTAAGGTTTAGGAAAATAAAACGAGAGTGATAACTCAGTAAGCAAGTATTTTATCTTTTAGGGCAAGACTTTCCTTTAAAATATTTTCATAAACATCTTTAAAACCTTTTGAATGTCATGTCTGGACTTTTCAAAGGAAATGCATATGAGAATAACTTTTTTTAGGTAATTCTCTTTTGTCTTGTGTGAACATGTATAATATTCCAAGACAGTTTACATAAAACTTTTTTTTGTCAGTGGACGTTGTTTACGTCTAAAATATTTTTCTCATAAATCCTATTAGTCAGGGGACATTGTATGTCTCAAAACATCTTTGACATAAACTTTCTTTAACAATGGACATTCATATATCCTAAAATATTTTTCTACATAAATTCTTTTGGAAACGGACATTCATATGTCCTAAAATATTTTTCAACATCAATTCTTTTGGAAACAACTTTATAAAGAACTTACTTGCTTGTAAGCAAATTCTTAAAACTATCAACATGAAGCGTGAAATCCTTTGGAAATAGCATCATGAAGAACTTACTTACTTGTAAGCAAATTCTTAAAACCATTATCATAAATCATTCCTAATCTTTGCAATACTTGTGATAAAATAATTATCTTAAAAAATGTTGCTTGTTTCTGATGAAGTAATCCTTAAGACTTTTCACTAAAACCTTCGTTTTCAAAATTTGTGGTTTTTTTATTAAAGTCACCATGTTCAAAACTTGTGTTTGCCCGTTTGTAAAACATTCATAAAAGCATCGACATAAATATTTTAAATCATTTCAACATATAGGGAGAAATTAATATTTTGGAAAGTTCGCTTGCTTATCTGAGATATCCTTAATTCCATTCTTTCATGTTTTTCCTTATGTTTGCCTAGATAATTTCATTTAGATGCATCAATTTCAAATGCTTGCATCCCTTAGGATTTTCCAACCTACATAAATCCAATTGGATTTACGTTGTACTAGCTTAACCCACTTGTCTTTCAAGTCGGGTGTTCGTACATATCAATATAGCTTATACATCACATTATCCATTCATTCCTTTTATTTTTAATATCCTTATATAGGGTAAACTTTCAAATATATAATAATCTTTCATTTACATAATATATGGAAGCTCATTGCTTCCCATTTGTCGTTTAATATCCATTTTTCACATTTCTCACATAGGTGTTTACTTTAGGCACATATTTAATAGTCTAGGCCTCAAATATTAATCTCAAAATTTGAAATTTCAACATATCATTAAAACCGCACCTTAATCACCCATTTTATCACATTTTCATTCATTTTTGCATTTCAGCAAATCATACTTAAGCATTTCTCATCCTTGTCTTACATACCCTTTATATGCACCTTTTTAACTACACATATATTATGTGTTTTTCAATTTCTTTCAAAACGAAAACGTGTCCTCTATTTTGGAATAATTAAAATACTTAATTAGTACATAATTTAGGGTATTTTCATAGGATTAAAATTTCTTAATCATATGGTTCCAAAACAGCAACTTTGTTACCGTTCTTTCCCACTTTCAACGTCCCTGTGGACATATGTTTTAAAACAGATTTTTGTCTCCTTAATTTCAGCCTTTAATCATACTTTTCTTATCCTATATCTAGGGTATTTATATGGATTTAAAGTCCATAATTTAAGTTGTCAAAAACAGCAATTTTTCATGCACATCTTAGCCACCCTTGGACGTCCACATACTATGTTCCAAAAAATCACATTTTTACATTTTCTCTCATCCTCATGTTGCACGTCCCATATGCCCTAAATTTAGGGTATTTTACCCTTTTATTCATCCATGTATTACTTAGTTTGTTCCATGTAAAAACTTCATCTCAAAAGAGTGAAATCTTGTCCACATTGTTAACCCCAGATTTTACTTTTCTAAGGTATTTAAATCATACCCAAATCAACATATATAAATCATAGATTCATTAATCATAATCCAAACATATAGCATGCTTAAAATAGCAACATATTTGGGAATTTTTCAAAAATTCTAGCTAGGTACATGGGTTGTAATCAACCCTATCATCATGTATACCTCTCTTGAACCCTTGAAACCATTCCTTTCATTCATTCATCATTTAGTACCCTAATCAAGAGCATCATAAATCATCATTTAGGGTTCATAATAGATCAAATTTATGACCCATGAATGAAGTTGGAAAACTTAGAATTAAATGAATCAAACTTGATTCAATACTTACTTAAGTTGTGAAATCTTGCTTCCACCTTTCCTAACTTGGTTCCTTCCCTTTCTTCTCCTCTTTTCTTTCTCTTTTCTTCTTCCTTTTTCTTTCCTTCCTCCTTGCTTGGCCGTCCACCTTGCTGAATTTTTTTCTCTTTATTTTTTCTCTCAAAACATCCACTAAACGGGATGTGAAGTGCCCCTTTCGCTCTCTTACATAGGGTTGTCTTGGACATCCCCCACTTGTTGTCACTTTCTGAGAATTTTATCCTCACTTGAATGCCTTGCAAAACACATCCAAGGGCTGCCCATTTGCCCCTTTTATAAGGTTGCAATTCAACCTTGGTTTGCACCATTTTAACTATGGTTAGAGGCATTAACTTGGCCTTGATTTGTGTCACAATATGGACCATCCAAGTGTTCATTCATCCCCTCCATACATGTGTCCAATTTTTGTCCACATTATCATCATCATTATCCATGCATTTTGCATTTTTAAAAATCAAAAAAGGCTCAAAATTCTCATCTCATGACACCTCATAAGTAGGTCATGGCTTAAATTTGAGTTTACGCTTAGCCCGTCGACCAGCAATGACTCGGTCTGGGAATAGTGAAAGGCTCGTCGGCTATACTAGTGACCCTACACAACAAGCTAAGTACGCTCTCCGCTTCTAGATTTCCACAGTAGACTAGCGTCTCCCGCTTTCAGCTTAATAAGCCAGTGTGTCCCGCATTCAGTCTCTAGATTGAAAAATTGGGTGATTTTATCAAGAATTGGATTTAACCAAATTTTGAAACCTGCTTGGGTCAACTTGGACCATCTAAAGAGGTTTGCACCTAACTGGGCTTATTGAAAGGAGTTAGGGCCTATCTGGGCTCGACTCGACAACTTGGGCCCAAGTAGGCTTTTTGGTTCAAGTGGGCTAGACTGGGCCCACATGAATTTATTTTTGGGTTCGGCGGGCCAACAAAGGTTTGGGCCCAGATATAGAACATTAAGCCCAAGTAAGGTTATTAAGAAGCTTTAGGTTCAAATGAGTTTACTAGCAAGTTTTGGGCTCAACTGGACTTATTGATAGAATTTTGGGTCAAACTATGATGTTTTAAGCCACCTTAAGAAGTTTTAAACTCAAATAAGGTTATTGAAGGATTTTAGGCCCAATTGAGCGTACTGAAGAGTTTTGGGCCCACCTGAGCCTGCTAGAGGATTTTGAGCCCAATTGAGCCTTTTGGAAGGTTTTTGGGCCAACTCGAACATGTTGAAGAGTTTTGGGCCCACTTGATCCTAAATAAAAGGCACGAGTGGAAGTTGCTCGCCTAGATTTCAAGTGTGAGCAGTGTAGAATTAACACGTATACCTATTGCAATGGATTTATAAATTCACGATCATGGCTTAAGAAAAGAGTTTTCATAACTTTTCAATGTAAAGCGTCTTCCCTCTCTATTTGAATTTCCATATCCATAGGTCGGTATCACTTAGAGGGTCCCGTGGATCACTCGTATTCCTCAAGTACGAGTAAAGTGCTAGCAGTATGTCTATTACAAAAACTCTCATGCTATAGCAATAGTGGAATCTATTTAGATCCATCACGATTTGATTGCTCAAATCATGAAAACCTATGGAGATTTGACGATTTCGTTCCGGCAACGCAATAGTTCCACATGGTGGCCTTACTCGGACATCAAGGTTCAGGTTGAGTAAAAAGGTTTATATATATATATATATAATACTTAGCCCCGTGTATCAATTCAACCAACCACCTGAGGAGTATCTACTTAGGGAGAAGTATATATTTTAGAAAATAATATATATTTTTGAAGGCCTTTAACATATATATATATACATATTTGGCAAATAATATATATATTTTTGGAGGCCTTTAAGATATATATATTTAGAAAATAATATATTATATATATTTTTTGAGGCCTTTAATATATATGTGTTTTAGAAAATAATATATATTTTTGGAGGATTTTAATATATATATTATTTTTTATAAAAAAAGTACTTAGTCCCGTGTATTAACTCAATCTACCACCTAAGGAGTATCAACTTGAGGAGAAGTGTATGTATATATATATGATATATATTTTTGGAAGCCTTTAATATATATATATATGTATTTTAGAAAATAATATATATTTTTAGAAGCCTTTAATATATATATATATATGTATTTTAGAAAATAATATATATTTTTAGAAGCCTTTAATATATATATATATGTATTTTAGAAAATAATATATATTTTTAGAAGCCTTTAATATATATATATATGTATTTTAGAAAATAATATATATATTTTTAGAAGCCTTTAATATATATATGTATTTTAGAAAATAATATATATTTTTGAAGGCCTTTAATATATATATATGTATTTTAGAAAATAATATATATATTTTTGATGGCCTTTAATATATATATATTTTAGAAAATTATATATATTTTTGGAGGCATTATATATATATATATTTAAAAAAGAAAAAAAATACTTAAAAAGCTGAGAACTTACGTCCTCTCTTTTTTTAAGGTAAGAGCTCGTCTCGGGTTTTTTTCGTCTCCCGTTCTTCAATCCTTTTTTTGATTCTGCGGTCTTATTTATAAGCCCGGGGATGCAGTTCCGCGGGTTTCTCATTCCTGCGGAACTCCATTGCGTGTGGCTTGAGCAGGGAACTTTTACCGCGGAACTCCGTTGCGTGTGATTTGAGCAGGAAACTTTTACCGCGGAAATATTTTGCCACGTCACTGTCTTGCATTGTTTTAAATCTGGAAGCAATTACTCGCTTCTGTCCCGTCACAATCAACAGCCTGCATGGCTAGAGCAGATTTGGCTACTTTGTTGTTGATGTCTTAGAGGACAGTATGTGCTGGGCAGTCTTTGGTAACGATGAAAGAAGCATCGGGCATGTCCAAGCTGTCGTGGCCGATCGCACCCATCATCGTCATGCTTGCCGTCAACAAGCGGAAACAGTCGTTTGCCCAACATCGGCCTTTGTTGATCAGGACTAGCGGAAGCTAAAGCTAAGGCAAGTGCTGTTATAGGAACCAATTGGTGCTGCACTGGATCCATAGGAACTACTGGGATTCCAGAAACATCAATTTGTAGGGGCATATCGGATCCATCAGCCCCTCGTCTTACACCCATCCGTTGCTCGCACTCCTATCTCTGAGTCCTTGAAAACGACGCAAGAGCTCGACAAAATTCTCCATAATCACGAAATGGTGATTTCTTAATCAAGTCCTCTGCTTCCTCTGCTCCAATAAATCGTGCAAGTTTCTCAGCAATGACTCTTTCTGTAGCTCATTTTTCAAATTAGATATTTCCCCTTCCAAGGCCTCGATATGGCCTGGTAAGTTCACAATGAACGGAATGCTACCAAATGGGTTTCCCGTCACTTGATTCTGCAGAGAGTTTATTTCTGCTCTCAAAGACGTAGCATCTTCTTCGGCTCTGTATTGTTCCTCCTCAAACTCCTTCAAACGCTTCTTGACTGTCCTAAGTTGGGTTGAAAGATCCTCCCGTGCTATGATCGCAGCATCCTTTTCCATTGAGACATCCCTTAGAGCCTTCTTCAATTATGGTATACTATTCTCCTCCAAATCAGCTAAGCGCTTTTGTAATGCCTCATTCTCCACTTCTTTACCCTCCAACTTCAAGGTTAATATTTTGTTCTCATTTTCCAATTCAGAATTCTTTCTCTGAAGCTCTTTGACTTGAGATAATAAACTATGAATATCCTTCTCAGAAATCCGATTGCTACTGTCGGATTTATGCATTCCGTGGGGATTTGGCGTCGGAAGATCCTCGCTGACAGAAGCTTTACTGATTCTCTCAATCGCTCTCTTCTGGCGGATTTCTTCCAATGTTCGGCAACCTAGAGATGCATGATGCGCATCCATTATTATTATTATTACAAGGAAAGAAAGTAAAGGCAGGCAGGGGAGATTTTTGCCTCCAAGAGAGGAAGACGAGAAGAGGGGTTTCCCCTACATGATGACCAAGAGAGAAGGGAGAGCCAAGATCTAAAACGAAAGCTGGCGCTCCTTCCACCCTTTCTCATCGAAGATCTTGAAACAAGAACCTGAATCTGCACGGAAAGTTCTCGAGGAAGATGAGAGCCAAAAAGGTCAAGCTTTCACCTCTTAAAGAGCTGAGAAACAAATCTGTAAAAAAAATGCTCTCTAACCGAGCCTGGAACCAAGAAAAATGCTGTTGAGAGAAAAGCTATCCACTCTGTGGCCTTTCGCTTGCATGATTATTGAATTTGCTCGATCTTTCCTTTGAAGACTCTTTCGGCCAATCTCCGTCGAAGAAGGAATCCGTAGCCTTGCGCAGTCAAAGCAAACGGTGATCTAGGGAACACCTCTGGGAGCAGGCGGGATCCCAGAGAGCTCGAACTTGCCAAGCAGATTGTTGTCTCTTGTCCTGGTCCTCTCACCCTCATACACCTGGATCAACACGTCGGGTTGGTTATCGGAGTGGGTGGAGAAAACTTGTTCCTTCTTGGTTGGTATGGTTGTGTTCCTTTATATGATCATTATTATCCACAACATTCTTGGCACAAGCTTTTTCACAAGATGCAGGACTAGATTTAAGGCAATTTGAATTCTTCCTGGGAAATTTAGAAGAACCGGGATGCTTCTCACTAAATTTCTTTAGATGTGATCCTTCTGTAGACGGCAGCTGTTCATTGCGGACAAGATGTTGCTCCGTGAATTTATCACTTTCTGTTAGTTCTTGAAGACTGTGTTTCCGATTTTCCCCTTTTTTGGGGGGCCACGACTCTAAAAATTTCCTCTCTCTTTTTTTTATATTTTATTTTTTCCATTGACATTGTCGGCATTGGAAAACTTTAATAAAATTCTTTGTGGCAAAGGCCCCTTAATTAATTAATTTATATATATATTTGCTCGTTTTCTTTCATATATCTTTTTGTTCATTTTTTTTGCCAACCTAAATTCGTCAGTCTATAAAAAAAAACTTTGGCTATCTGTGATTTCATAATAATAATTAGCCATTTGCAATTTTTTTCTTCCCTTTCTTTTTTTTACCATCAATTTTCCTTTTGTTATAATTTTTCTCCTTCTTCTTTTTTTTACACATGAAAAATCATATAATTTCATAAATTGAAATTAATCATATAATTATAGTGGATCCGTAGTTTGAAATGTACCTCATCAAATATATAAGATAACTATCCCCAATATATTCACATTTCCTAATCCTCATTAGGTCACTTTAGTCCTATTGACCCACCTTGAGTTATGGTGATTATTTTAATCACATTTCTTAATCAATAGTATTAAAATCAATCAATCAATTAAATCATGCATATATCACACATACATGCCTAATTTAATGTAAGTGTCCTACTTGGGTCTGGGTATCACAACCGCCTACCTCGTCGTTTTCATCATTGTTCACTTTGGCTCCTACACCTTCGACATCGCCAATGAATTCGGCATCACGGCCTTCTCGTTCTATCCATCCCACTCTATCATTTCCCTCATCCATAACTACTACACAACTAACCATTTTTTTGGCAAAATTCGACATCTATTTGCACAAATATAATTGCATTCATTATTTAAAGCAAGCTACAACTCTATTTAGTGGCAGCTCTGACAAAACAAATCTGCCCGCAACAACCTTCTCCTTAAGATTAACGAGCCATGATAACAACCAGATTCAGCACCTCCATTGAATAAACAAGAGCATCCCTACACCAGCACATCTAAGTAGGTTGTTGATTTGACTTGGGATTACATGCATCAGTTTTGTGGTCTACTAGGATTATGGATTGTGAATTGGCACCTTTGCTGGAGACGATTGCATCTGGCTTCGATAAAGGCAAATTTTAGTTTCATTTTCTCTGTTGTTGAACCCAACTAATTGCCAAGATTCAATCAAAGCATTTATGGGCGGTTGAACAACATGGATTACTCGCTTACGTGTTGTTTGAATTATGCGACTTGGAATGCTAGGGATGCTGGAGATGGATTGAGATAGTTGCCACGTTATTAACTTGTTGTATCGCACATTAAATTCCTTAGAGAGGAAAATGCTGCAACACATCATGAGCATCTGCTTGCTGCCCATATCTCATCATCTTAGTTAAGGTTTTAAGGACAAAATTGTCATTTTCTCGTGCCCCTGACGGTTGTTTAGACTATTCCTTACAGCGTGGGCATATAATGAACAATGTGTGAAATGTTATGGGTACGAAATGAAGAATAAGCAAGTGGGTATCAGAGAAATTTACCCTTAGTTTACTACATCCGTTAAAATATAGATCTAAGTATTTTCAAAATTAACATATAATTATAAATATTTTTAAGCAAATAAGGCCCACTCAAGACTCAGAATAAAATAATTTAATTTCATCATCAGTGCGGCACCAAAGCATGCTTTCCACGTAAATTATGGCAGATCATTTCCGCGCATGTATAGCCAATCATAGAAAAATGCTGGCTTCATTATGAGTTGGAGGAAGCTGAGATTGGCCGGGTAATTGTTGGATGTTTGTTACTGATAGCTTTTAGACATCTTGTATCTCCATTGTCGTCTGACGTCCGTGGAAGTCTCAACTAGAGCAGTAAGGTGAATTTATTAATTATATTTCCGAAATTGCTTTGAGCCATATGCCCACCTGTAGTACCCGCCGGGAGCGCTACGATGGGCTCGGAATGGTTTCCCGGGCCTTGAAAATTTGGATCGTGTTGAAAAGCAACGTGGGCTTAGATTTTCTGCATTCACATGGGGTAAAAAGCGTTAGGATTCATATTTTTTAGAATAACTGGCATATGGGTATTTTCTTGCGGGTTCGGCAGCGTAACGGCTAAGATGGGGCTTTCCGTACACGGGTCAAGTCACAAATCCGGCAGCATATTATGCTGGGATCCATGGACCCGCGTGCGCCCGCCTTGCCGGGGCGTTAACTCAAACACGCACACACAAAAATAAAAAAAAACGGAGTCGCCACTGATCTTTAAAGGGAGATCAGCCCCTGTTTAGTGAAATAAGGCACTAGATGTACAGAGCTCGGGTTCCGGCCTTCGGGTTGAAACAAATATGGAGAAATCTGTCAACCCGAGGCGGTTTACATGGCGTAAAAGGAGGAAAATAAAAGATTTAAGAGAATGGGAGAGATGGAAAGGGGGCGCGTGGAAGAGGGAGCGTGGAGCTCGTAGAGCGGGAAAAACTGAGATGCCGGGGATATGCTGCAGACTCCCGTCCTCCCCTCTGGGATGCCTCTCCTCCAGAGTCTTGAATGAGAGGGGGGCTCCTCCTTTTATAGATGTAGGAGTGGGCTTTTGGGCCACTTGGGGTCATGGTCTTGGTCCATGGGCTTGGACTTGAGTTGGGATCATGAGCCTTGGGCCTCTTGAGTGGTTGGACTTGAGCTTGAGTTGAGATCATGGGCTTTGGGCCTCTTGAGTGGTTGGACTTGGTCCATGAGCTTGACTTGGTGGGCTAGAGCTTGGCTTAGCCCATTGTTTTGGATGGGCCGTTGTGGAGGCCCAAAGTTGTTGAGAAGCCTGCTTCCGAGGCGTGGTAGGCTGGATCTGGTAGGCTAAAGCTTGGCTAAGCCCGTTTGCTGCGTCTGGTGGGCTGCTTTGTGGAGCCCATTGAGGTGGCCTGTAGGAGCTTCGCTCTTTGTAGGCCGAATCTGATTGTTGAAAAGTCTACTTCGAGGCTTGGTGGAGCTTCGCTCCGTGGGTTGAGTTTGGAAGGGTCTGCTTAACTTGCTTGAACCTCCTTTTGCCTTGAATTTGTTTGGGTTTGGGACCTTTTCCATCTTACTGATCATACTCATAGATGATTGCAGGTTAAATGTAACGGAAAGGGACTGATGTCAATTATAAGGCAAAAATCAAATTAAAATATAAATAATGACGAATAAGAATACAAACAATTATAAAAACATTTGCAATTATCATGAAAGATATATATTGTGGTAATGATTCAAGGATTATGACAAAGTACCCCTAGCCTCAATTTACGTAAGTGCCAGCTAGTTGTCATACCCATTTTTCATTTTTCATAAACATGTCAGCCCCGCTGAGATTGGTTACCATGTGAAATTTTATATTCTTTAAATTTTCTGATGTTTTTAATTTTTTAAATTCAAAAATATTAAAAATTAAATTATAAAATTTCATATGGTAATGGATCCAGTGAGGGCTCACATTTTCATAAAAAAAAATAATAAATGGGATAAAACTAACCCCAATTTACATAAGTTTTGATTAGGTATAATTGCTCGCATGTGAGCTTTTTTCATTTTTATGTGGCCCTATGTACATTTAATTATTTATTTACTATACTAATAATTTGCGATGTTAATATTATTTTTTATAATTTCAAAATCAATATTTTTACCTCATAAATGGGGATGGAAATTTCTATTTAAAATTATAAAGATATATAAATTTTGGTTTATATAAAGATTATATATGCCCATATAAAAATTTAAAAAAAACTTGAAACATGTATCGAGGCTTGAAAGATATTTATGTATTGCATCATTGTACATATAATACATGCGTTCTCATATAAAAGTGAAAAGAAAAATTAAAACTTTAAAAATAGGGCTCAAGATACATGCATCATGTTTTAGCCCAATAGATACATAGTTTTAAAATGCATCCTACTTTTAACTTGAAATTCATTTGTAAACTACCATTAGCTCCTGCTTTTATGTGAAATTCGATTCTGAACCGTTCAATTAAAATATAATTTTATTGAAGTTGGTAATTAGTACTTAGTAAGTATGTGATGTTTACCTTTTGGAACTTATTCATAATTTAGATGAGACGATGATAGAACAAAGATAAGATAAAAGTTTCTATTTTTCAAGAATACTTTTTTATTTTTTAAAAAATAATAATTTATTTTTTTCGAGTTTTATACATTTTTAAAATTTTCATACAATTTCTCCTGTTCTCATCGTACAGTAGAACTTTTTTCATCCATCCTCATCCAATGTTGCCTTAAATTTTGTTTCTTTATCAACCTCATAAACGGATAGTGGGAGTGTTGAGGCCTTGCTTTCACTCAAAAACTCTCTCATTTGGCCATGTGTACAAGCTGCTTCGTATTTTACGTGAACTAGCTGCTTCGTATTTTGCCACGTATCCTCAGTTTGTTCACACTTCACAGTCGTACTAATAACAACAATAATAATCATAAAATAATAATAATAATAATAAATGCACGAGAGTACGGGAATAGACATAGTCATCCTTAAATTCTGATCATCTACCTCGCGAAACAAACCACAGGATCACAAACTAGTACCTATTCCATCTCATCTTTCGCTGCCCATTTCTCTCTCCAAGCTGAGCTCCACTGCCATTAGCTAGTTGATTCGTCTTCACAGTAGCTTTGGAAATGGAGGAGGCAACGTTAGTAGATAAGGTGGTGGTGACTCCAGCAGCCGCACCCACACCAAACACCCCACGTCGCCGTCTCTTCCTCTCCAACATCGACCTCATGCTTGTAGCCTACTTAGAGTCGGTCACGTTCTTCGACCCCACCCTCACCCCCCTCCCTGATGCCTTCTCCAACCTCTGCCATGCGCTCGGCCGCCTTCTTGTCCCTTACAACTTCGTGGCAGGCCGCCTTCAGCACTCTGCCGACAACACTGAGGAGAGCGGCGGCAGGAGGCGGCTAGAAATCGACTGCAATGACAAGGGTGTCGTGGTCGTTGCTGCCACGACGAGCAGCGAGATGGGGATGCTGGGTCACCTCAGAGCTCCAAAACCCACGTACAAGGAGCTGGTGAAGTTCGTGCGGGAGGAGGGGGAACAAGAGCTATGTGACAAGCCGCTCATGTCTTTCCAGGTGAACATACAAATTTTTTTTGGAAAAAGTAGATATATCTTTTCCTCCCTTTTTATTTTTCTAATTCACTTAATTTTTAAGTTATGTGATTTCCCATGCATATTATTCTTTCATTTATATGTTTTTATCCTCAATTATTTTTCTAGGTTATTATACATCTTTATGCATGCATTCCCTTTTCAGTTCTGAATCCTTATGAATTCCATCGTGACTCGTGTCATTATTTTTGTTTTTCTCTTCTCATTTCCCCCATTTTTCAATTTTTCTCTATGTTTCGGCCTTCTTCGTAATGGGATCGAGGAGATGAAGTCCCGGGCAATCTTGTTAGAAAGTATAGGTTTGCATAGGATGGCTAATTTAGAGTAATAATTAACGTAGACACGAGAAGCTTTTTTAGTTGCATGGCTATATTAATTATGGTAGAGTACCGATCTTTTCGGTCCAAAACATATTTTTTTTGTTTTTTTGAAAATCTTTTTTATAAACATGTTAATTAATTTAATTATATTTAATTTATAAATCAAGTTTTACTATTTTTGGATGCGTGTATATATTTATTTTGGATTTTTAAAGAAAATAAAAATTTTAAAAAGAAAATAAAAAAATCTATATATTTGGACCTTGGACAATGATCAGTCGGCGAACTTCCATGGAAGATGGCTGCTACTTGTTTTTTTTTTTTTCAAAAAAAAAAAGCTGTTCCTTTCCGTCCTCTCCATTTCTAGGTGAAGCAATGAATGGGCCGGAAAACAGCTTGAGGCATTTATGTTTGCAAAGGTATCCGTGTGATTTTTAAGATAAACAATTACTGTAGCTAGGATCTTGGATTCACCTGAACTGGGAAGTTAGATGGCTATTATCCATCTACTCAGTTTCTTAATTCCTTTTGGTTTGGCTTCACTACTACGGCAGATTCATTCATTCCAAATTTCAGTTGAACACATATTAGATTATCATGGAAAAATTATTATGACGTCGATATTTGCAAATGGTACAAAGGATCTATAAGTGGTAAAAAATTTTGAAATAATTAAAATTAATGGAGATTCAATGAGAGGTGCAAATAAGGTTGGTTTGTATTGTGCCCTTGCATGTGTCAGTGTCTACATTTTTTTTTTTCTTGCAATTACAGTGTGATCTCCAAAAGAAATGGATTGACATTTTAAATCTGGATTGTCTCCTTAGTATTCTGCATAGATCCAAATCTATGCACCATGTTCTTCTACGCATGTATTTTATGATACTAAACATTGACTTTAAGTGGATTTTAGATATATAATTCACGAAAGATTCAAATTCATGAGATTGCTAGGAATTATTGCTTTTAGTATTATACTTATGGTACCCATTGGTTAATTTGAGAAAGGTAGGTTACGGGTAAAAAGATCCTAGTGCAATTTGGATAGGGTAAATTCAAGATTTAAATTCAAGATTCCAGTATTTAAAGTTTACAAAAATTATTAATATATATTTAAGTATTGTATATCTTTTGTGAAATATATTATATTTTAAAGATATAAAATATATCTACTAAAGATATATAGAAAGTTATTTAATTTTATCTATTAATCATTGCATTTAATAAATATGTTTTGAAATTATATTATTGTTGTGTTAACAATAGATTACTAATAAGATTTACAAATGAAATTATATTTTTAAAATATAATATGAAAACCATTTTGAAGAATAAGTTGGAATTAGAATAAAAAACAAAATTACTTTAAAAAATAAGATAAGATAAATCTTGAGCAACTCAGCGTAAAACAGGATAAAATATGAATTATTAAAAATAGAATAAGGGTTTATTTCCAAAAAAATAGAATAAGGTTCTTCATAAAAAAAAAAAAAAAAAAAAAGTAAGAGTAGAATAACTCCGACTAGAACTAGTCAGCCCAAAGTACATCCCTGTCTTCTTATTCTTTGTGAGAAAATTAATGCTGGATTTTTCATAGACACTCAATCGATTTTAGGAATTGATTAGTTATAGTTGAGGAGCTCGATGGATGACATTACACGTGCTTCAGATTTTTATTCAATTTTCTTGATTGTCAAATGCACATTTTCTAATCATGATATCTCCATTTCGGGATGGAATATGTATAGTAATAAGTAAGAATAATTAGATGTGAGTGTTTGGGATCTCGGCATCGAATTGGAAGTGTATTCTTGTAATGATTTAATAAAAAATAGGTAACTAATACTTCTGAGTTTTCATTCATGAAAAAAATACTTTTGAGTTTTCCATTCCCATTAATTTTATTCCATTTGCCATCTGCCGAACACTTGCTCGATTTATTCGTTGCTGGCAAAAATTAAATTGATAAGGACCATCCACTTTTAATAAATAGGATGGCCTTATTTTTATATGAGTTTCGATTTTTTTTTATATGGTTCTAAAATTCGGTGATTTTATACCAGTCCAAAAAAAATTTTATTTTTTGATTTTTTTTATAAACATGTTAATTTAGTTATATTTAATTTATAAATTAAATTTTACCAATTTTTGAATAGATGTATATGTTTATATTAGATTTTTAAATACAAGGGTATTTAAAAATCCAAAATAAATATATCATATCTAAAAATAGTAAAATTTTGTTTATAAATTAAATATAACTAAATAAATATATTTATAAAAAAATTCAAAAAAAAACAAAAAAAATTCTTGGTCCAGTCTAATCAGTCGGCTTTTTATAATTGACGACCCTCTCACACAATATAGGGACATTTCATTAAATACTTTCACATCTAGAGAAATTTTGTAAAAAGCAAACATAAAAAAGATATTGGAAATAAAGGCACAGGTGTTTTATCAAAAAAAAAAAGGCACAGGTGGTTACGGCGATGCTTGAGGCGTCGTGGCAATAGGATGGGCCTACCATCTTGACTATTGAGTGTTTTTCATGACTTCCAGTGCTGACGATATCGATAGTCAGGCTAGTTGCGTTGATTTTCCGGGGCCAGCCACCACCGTCTGCGTGGCTATATTACCGTACCTGAGCTATGAGCATCTGGAGATTGGAAAGCGACCGAAAGTACTGTGTCCATCTACCCGTCGATGCTTCTTAAATGTTTGTCATTGCGCATTCCGATTTCAACGCAGCGCTTTCATTCTTCACGTCGGCGTAGACACAGGATACTCATCAAATGCAAATGTCTGTACACAGCTTAGGTGTAATTTGCGTCAGTTAGGTTTGTTTGGAGTGGATTTCATTCTTATCTTATTTTAAAAAAATTTCCATTCCATCTTATTTTTAATTTGGTTGGTTCGGAAGTTATCTTACTTTATTTTTTAAAAATTGTATTAATTTTGATTTCGATTCCAAATCGGAATTTTAAAATGGTATTTTATATTATATAAACATTATAATTCTACTGTAAATCCTAATGGTAATAATATCATTCTAAAAAGCATTGATTAAATGTATTAAATGATAAATAAATTAAACAAGTTTTTATATGTATAAAAGATATCTTTGTATCTTTAAACACATAATATATTGTATAAAGATATATTAAATATATATTACTAAATTTGTGTCGGTTCCGAAAAACTCTGATCTTAGATTCTATTCTACTCTAATTTAGCTAAGTATTTTTTTGAAACTTACTCTACACATTTTCCGGTACCCAATGGGTTGATCAATGAGTATTTTATCTAAGTTGCATTCCTATTTGAGCTTCAATGCAAATATTTGCATAATCTTTTTTAAAATATTTTTCTAATTCCTTAGCACTAATATATAGGCCAAGTATATGTTACTTAGATATAAAATTTTATAATTTTTAATATTATTTAAGATTTGTTTGAATATTAAAAAACGAAAATCTTATTTTTCCAGTCTTGGGGCACTTGATTTTTTATTTTTAATATTAAAAAATTAAATAATATAAAAGTATAAAATTTCATACGTAAGGAATACATGCTTCAATGCAAACATTGCATTGGATCGGCATTACTACAATAAAAATGTGATGGAAAACGGCAGATGGATGTTGTTGGTTGTTTTTTTTTTTTTTTTTTTTTTTTTTTTTTAATGGAGTCACCAGACTCACCACCCTTCGATAACCACATACCTAACCAGACAGAGTGCGTACTCCAGAGACAAAAGTAACGATGCCATTATCATTAAATCTGCCCAATACTACTACTTAAGCTTTAAAAGGGCATCCAAAAATGAGATGATGTCTTGGGAGTTTCAATGTCATCTCTCTCAAAGCATGTGTGGGGAGGCTCTGCCAGCTGGTTAATAGATTCTTTCAGTCGGCTGATCATTAATTACTCTTATTAGGCAGTCAAGCAGCCCTTGTTTTGTTGCATGGGTAGATTAATGGTAGAAAAGGAAACGGCCCAAAACCATATTATTCACCTTGAACATTCATAAATGCCCACCAGCCCCCATTAATACTTGGGACCCGCTACGCCCATTTCCTCGTAGGAATCAATTATTTTATCTAACATGCTTTGAAATCATGCACGACCCATAACCCGAATAAGAGCTTCGAATTAATGGGTTTCACCACCCGCCTATCAACCACCTCGTCCTCATTGAGCATCATCAAAAAAAAAAAAAAAAAAAAAAAAAAAGTTTCTGGCAAACATTGCACTTGCCCTGTCTGCCACTTGGAAATTTATTTCTGAAATGAAATGAAAACTCATATTGCAAATGGGCTACACATGATAGTGAAATCATTTCACTTATAAATATAGAAACCGATAGTATAAAATGAGTTTAAAAAAAAAAAAAAAAAAACTACGGTGATGAAAAGCCAAAACACACACACACACACATCTTAGCAAAATAAACGTGGAGGAAATGAATTTTCAATAGAATGCTTTCCGGACCGACTGGTTCCGCTCATTTCTCGACCAGGTGACTTTATTGGTTCCAACCAAAAATGCATGCATTCAATTCAATGCCTTGCCACCGCCACAGGAAGATTTGAGACTTTGGCCTAGGTATTTGACTTCATGCATACGATCTTTGGCTTCGACGGGTGCCTTTTGCGTCATTTAGAAAAAGAGAAAAGATGTGTATTGTCTTTTCGTATACTTTTTTTTATATGGGGCATGTTTGGCTGTACTAATAACTTTTCCAACCAAAACTTTTTAATTTAAAAATATGTTCTACCATCTAAACCTTAATCTGTTCCTTTATTATTCGTAAGTGCATGTAGAGCACCAGGGCACGGCCATTCGCAATCCTAATTGAGTAATTACAATATTTGTCTCTTTTCAGTTTACGATTCCACCTTATGCTTTCACTGCTTGTTATTAAACAATGTACAATTAACAACAACATTGGCACTAACCAATACTTTCAGATAATTAGTTTTGTTGCATCTGACATGATTTAAGCTTGGGAGTTTGGGGGACTTGGTCTGAAATTCTGCTAGTTTGCAATTTCTAAGTACATGTGCATGCCTTGCACTGATACAGAATCAAATGAAAATGAGACTCGCAATCTAATCCCACAGGGGAAAGTATGGACATTTTAAGAGGTTTAAATTTTGAATTTGAAGTGGGGAACTAACGGTGAAGTACTTTGGGGACAGCTGACTCAGTTCAAATGTGGAGGCCTGGCACTTGCATGTCGATCCAACCATTGCCTCTTCGACGGCATTGCCAGCCATGAATTCCAAGCCAACCTGGCTGCACTCACTCGTGGTGAAGATCTCATCATCAATCCAAACCCGGACCGGATGACCTTCCATGCGCGAAAGCCACCAAAAATCAGTTACCCACACCTGGAATACTCTGAAGTGACTCATTTGAGCAACATATTTTCCAGCCAAGGGCTGCCTACTCAGAAAATCAAGCAGCCCCAGCTGGGAACCACCAGCCTAATCCACCTGTCGCCAGAGAGGATGGCACGCCTGAAGGCTGAAGCTATCAAGGATGACCCCCTGGTGAATTGCACGACATTCCATATCCTTGCAGCAAAGATATGGAAAGCAAGGGCCATCGCAATTAGATTACCTGATGACCGGATATCTACCTTGTTGTTTCCTGTTGATGTGCGTAAAAGGGTGACACCGAATGCTCCATCTGGGTTTTCTGGAAATGCACTTATTCCAGGGTTTGCACGTGCAAGCATACATGAGCTGAAGACATGCCAGCAGTCCGTCCTTGTGAAGAAAGTTCATGAAGGGTTGCAGAGGTTGGATAATGAGTATGTGAGATCAGAGATTGATTGGCTGGAAGTGCACAAAGGAGTGCCTTGTATGGTTGATAGCTTCTCAGTGGTGGCCTGGTGGAAACTTGGATTGGAGACTGCACGCTTTGGGTGGGGCCAGGTGAAGTGTTTAACCCCAGTTGAGGTAGCACCAGAACTTGTCTTCCTGTTGCCAGGGGAGAAAGATGACGGTGGAATCCATGTGTGCTTGCAACTGCCTTCTGAACAGATGAAGGAATTTTATAACCTAATTATGGAAGACTGAAGTAAGCTTATGATTTCCAATGTGCGGAGAAATGTCCATTATATAAAATACCATGAAAAATTCTCCGAGGATGATGGGATGAGTCGAATGTATCCAAATCAGTTGTCTCTTGTATCTCATCTTGTTCTAGTGTGTCTGCTAGTGCAAAGTCGTCGTGTTTAGCTATTAACGTGAAGTGAATTGTTACTTGCTAGTTCAGGTGCAGCTAGTGTGTGAACTTTCATCTTTGAAAGCATCCTGCAGCTCATAACGATGGGGTCTTGCTGTGAATGGGAAATATCCAAATATCAAACAACCATCTGCAACATTTTAAATTGGTAAATTGCATTGGATATCTTCAGAGGCACGAATAATCTTAAAGGTGATTTAGATCGCTAGGAAGACCATGACCCAGTTCCTATATCTTTATCATGGACTATTGGAGTACATCAGTGCTTTTATTTCAGAATCTTGAAAATCTTTTTCTCCTTCAGGATAATTTGAAAAAGAAAGAAGAATTCCTTAATGTAATGCTCCCAACATTTATTGTCTGGATGAATGCTGGGATCACCAATAATCTCCACATGTGCAAAACCCATCCCTAAAATGATGGAACCGCTTTATGTCTCTCAAAACAATCTCCCTCCCAGCAATCTTGCTTGTGTATTTCATCAATGAATGACAATCACCACAAATTCTTAGGTTCTTCACTATCCTAATAACAGTTGGACTTGCAGTGCTCAGTAGCCCGAACGCAAGAGCTAGCTTCTCACTGTGACATCCCAGCGCATCTTCCTTCTCCTCTTCCTCAATATTATGAAGCACCCAATCAATGTTGGGCATGTAACCTTGAGTCTTTGCTCCTGCCACTATCTCCCCTAGCTTTTGGTATATATCTTTAGCATTTGCATGAGCCTGATCACCTGCCGTGAAAGTATGCATGTGGCCTCCAATTTCAATAAAACTCCATCCCGGAGGTTTATCTATACCTCTACTTCTCATTGCATTTCTTACTCTCTCAACATCTTCCCATCGTCCAGCCCCAGCATAAATGTTGGAAAGGAACACATAGCTGCCTGGATGCTTTGGTTGAATCTCTAAGAGTTTCTTAGATGCTAATTCTGCCATTTCAATATTCTTATGAGCCCGGCATCCACAAAAGAGTGTTCCCCATATTACAAAATCAGGTTCAATTGGCATGCTGTTGATAAATTGGAAGGCTTCTTCAAGACGGCCTGCTCGAACAAATAGATCTATCATGCATGCATAATGCTTCAATGTTGGTTTTAACATGCAATCAAAGCACATGTTATTGAAGAGCTCCAGTCCCTGATCAACTAGGCCAGCATGTGAGCATGCTGTCAAGACAGACAGGAACACAACCTCATCTGCAGGTATGCCTGCATGATGGGTTAAGTCAGTCTCTGTAAGATTCATTTGTGGAAGAATGAAAAACAAAAGAAATTGTCACTCAAGAAAGGACTAAGGAGCGAATTACTCTCAGCATGTGCCAATTCAGGTGGGCCTATCAAATATGCATTGCGTATTGAAAATCAGGTTGCCAATAGCCCTTAGTTTGGCCATTTCATGAAAAGACATGGGGATTAGAAAAAAGGACCAGTCAGTAGTACATGCTGGCAAATCAATGGCCCTTGTTTGGCAAATCAATAGCCTAAACCAATAAAATTTCATTAGGAAGGCCATGCTTTATTCAGAGAGCATACCTGCAGATTTCATGTCTTCAAAACATTGGAGGGCCTCTCTGCAACAACCATGAGTAGCCCACCCAGATATCATGATACTCCAAGTAAGAATATCTTTCCATTTTATCTGACGAAAAATCCTACTTGCAGAATCAATCTCACCACATTTTGCGTACATATCAACCAAAGCGTTCCCAAGCACTGTGTTTATCTGAAATCCATTATCCAAAACATATTTGTGAATTCGAATACCAGCATCTAAAGCCCCAATCCTAGTGCAGGCTGACAACGCGGATATCACTGCATAATCATTAGGCTTGACACCTTCATCCAGCATCTGGTAGAAAGTATGCAGCGCTCGTTGATGATCCCCATTCAGGGAAAACCCAGTAAGCATAGTTGTCCAGGAAACCACATTTTTCTCCAGCATGCGACCAAAAAGCATCACTGCCCTCTCCACATCTCTTTTCTGAAAAAACCCATTAATCAAACTATTCCAAGAGGCAATGGTCGTCTCTGGCATTGCCTCGAAAAGCTTCATAGCCCTTTGCATATCCCCACCCTTACAACACCCATTGATTAAGACATTCCACAACAGCACATTCTCAGTCTTATTTCTTTCAGGTGTTTCCTCAAACAGCTGCAAAGCTACATTCAAGAACCCAAATTTCACATACATATCAGCCAACGAAGTCCGAACGAACGAATCCATCTCAAGTCCAAGCCTAATAACACTGGCATGGAGGGCCCCACCAGTACTGTACTCAAGCAATGAAGCTACAGATTTGAGTACATAGGGTAAGGTGAGGCGATCGGGACGGATTTCGAGGCGCAGCATGTGGGTGAAACAGGCAATAGCACCTGCAAAACCGGCATTGTCAGATAAGGCTCGGATCAGCGAGTTGAAGATGAATTGGTTCGGGCGGCAGGTGTGGCGGAAGATGGTGACGGCGTAGTCGACGGACTTGAAAAGTGAGCAGGTGGAGATGAGTTGGGTGATGATGTGGCTATTTTCTGAGAGGCCATAGCATATGATCTGGGCATGGGTCTGCTTGAGTCGGAAAGCTGTTTTGGCGGCGTGGATGAGAGCGATGAAGTTGTTCTCAGGGCAGGAAGGAGAAAGCTCAGAGTGGGAGAGTTTTTGAATGGTGGTTCTGGTGGCGGGAAGAGATTTCATGCTGCGGATTGTTTTGGTTGGCAGTTCAAAAAAGCCGGTAATTTGGGTGGGTAAGACAGGTAACGCTACACTTATTGCACTAGAGAGGAACAATATTACATAAATGGCATTGATTTGAGGGCATGTTTAAGGCGTTTTGATCATTTAGGAGTTAGTACCGAATGAATACCTCTTTTTTAAAACTGTCAATCTAATTATCTAAAAAGAAAAAAAAAAAAAACTGCAATCTAGGTTTACGTTATCCATGAACTAAATTTTAAAATTTTTGTACGTGTGAAAATGGTCACAGTACTCCTATATTTAAAATTCAAATATATATATATATATACAAATATCGAAAAATCTTAAAACTCGATTTATGAATTATATAAAGCTCAATTTAAAGTTTCAAAAAAAAAAAAATTAAAATTAAAAATGGTTTCCAAAAGACCGGAAATGATCACGCCCCTTTCCCTTAACTGGCGAAATAAATTTTTTGTAGGGCAAGATTCAAGGGGATTCTCATTTGAATGGTTATTTTAGCCGGGCCCAGAAGGGCAATGCTTGCATCCACTTTCATTGAAACCGGATCGACTTTTTAAATATTATTTATATTATTTTAGATTAATTCCAAATATGACCCAAGTTATACCCTTAATTATAAATGAAATATGATCGTTTAAGTAATTGATTTCTTAGCCCAAGCTACAGCCTACATGCACCATTTTTAAATTTTTATTTTTTTGTTTTTGCATGAACCTATTAATCTAAATATATTTAATATATGAACCAAGTTTTCGCATTTTTGAATGTGTATATTTTTTTGAACTTTTTACACAAGTATTTTAGTCATTAGTTAAAATTTCTAAAATAACCATGTTTAAAAATTCAAAAATATATATACACCCATCTACAAAAATGGTAAACTTAATTTATATATTAAATATACCTAGATTATCGAGTTCATAAAAAAGCAAAAGAATCCAACAAGATCATAACTCAGAAATAATTAAGTATAAACATAACCAAACATTTGAAAAATAGCAAGTATAAGATTGGAATTGAAATGGGGGAACTACGGTCTAGTGCTTTGGGGGCAGCTGACTCGGTTCAACTATGGGAGACCTAGGCGCCTAGCACTTCTGCACTTGCATGCGGAGAGCCCTTATCTGGTAGAAGGTCTGGTGTACGAAAAATATGCTACAATCACTGAGACTTCCAGCATCCATATCTACATCAGCACCTCTCTTGGGAATCTCTACTTCCAATTAAAACTTTCTAAGTGCCTCCTTCGGGGTGGGGAAAAAAAAAAAAACTTCGTAAGTGCCTCCATATCCGACATCGACTCATTGTCAACACATTGCCACCACAACTTGGAACATTTTCCAGCACATAATCCCGCGTCCTTTTGTGGGTGACCAAAACCTCTAGTGGCAGCTATGCAGCGGGCCCCATCCTGTAGCATCCAAAATTGTCGAGCTGATTTTTTGGATTCCCACACAGCTACACCTACCTGTGAAAACAGAATGGAAGCAGCAAATACCTCATTTCTGTCCCAGTGATATTAGCTTTGGCAATGAAAATTGCGTACGTTTTTCTTTTGATTTACTCTTTTACACATGATTATCATCTTGCTTCTTTTGCACTTTCAACTACCATCCATCAATAATTATCCCAGCCGAGGACATGTGGTCTGTCTACTGAAGATTACAAAATTAGATTGTACAGGAGAGGATATACCTTGCCAAATTAGCATCAAAATTATTCATTCAAATAATAATGCCAAATGACTGCAACAGCAGCTACTAACACCACTTTGAATGCTAACTTAGGGCTGAATATTGACCCTTGTGATGATCCTTGATGAGGCTCTTGTTGCTTCCCACTCAGCTTGGATGACAGCTTGGACAGAAGTTGTGAAATCAGGCCTCGCCTCATTGCAGCTACAAATGAAACACTAAATTTTAGCACCTCACTGCTGAGATTAAGACATTAAGTTCAGTTGGGATGTGATCCAAATTAGAAAAGGTAGCAGAATAAGTATTTTAGTTCCATAAGTATTTGATGAGGCATGTAATACGTCGGGCGGGAACGGAACACCTTCCCAACTATGATGCACTATATCAATACCCAGCCAAACTGTTAATATGGATTTTGGTTTGAAATCTAAACAAAGTTATGCATCTTGTTGAAGAATCGGAAACAAAGATGGGCAGGATGTGGCAAGTGAACAAAGCAGAAGACCACAGAACATTCCCGTTGTCTGTGAATGCAGGAAAAGGTGCTTGAATGTAAGCAGAGGCAAAGAAATTTAGAAGGGAAAGGCCAGCTTTCTGGATGTAAAGAAGGGTAAATTGCCCTATGCTTGTTGCTGTACTGTAGCACAAAAACCACAGTTCATCCCCTACAATGCATGATTTGTAGCTCTCTGCGGTTTTTCATTCACACAGGCTGCTGACTTGGCTCATCACCTACGCCTGGTATTTTAACGCCTGGTATTTTATTTTATCTTCCGCCCATATTGATGTTGCTTCCTTTCCTCAATTTATTTGGTACAAACCCTAATTCTTATCTTGATTCGGCTAATAATTCTTTCATGGAATGTCTACACGACCACTTGCTATTTTGTCATCTATGATAGAATAAAGTGTTTGCAAAGAATCATTACATTTTCTAGATTTGTACCCTGTTTTGGAGCCAAAAACCACCACTTATCATCAAATGCATCTAAGGTCATCAATGACACTGAAATGAGTCCTGAAGGTGGTGCATTAGAGTGGATTGCAAATTCAACATTGCAGCCTTCCTTTTTTTGAGATTCAAATATCCATTATCTTATTAAATTATTGGGACATAAGAGGAAAAAAAACTTTAAAAGGAAAACCAGCCTAATCATGGATTCATCTAAAACACATTTGGGAATTGGGTTCATATTTAACTTTTTCACCATCTAAATATAGGCAGATGTAGGAAGAAAAGAAGAATAGCGGACATACCTTTGCTCTGAGAGAATCTTTCTTCCTCACCAACCCGCCTACGTAAAACATTGAGCAGAGACCCAAAATATAGGGCCAAAACAGTGCATGTGAAAGTGATTACATTGTACGGCATGCTAAAATCAGGGGTTGTCAACGGCACAAGCAGCACTTCAGTATAGGAGCGCACAAGATTTTTTCCCTGGAGAGAACCATGGATTTCCAGCAGAAATGATCAGCAGGGAGCATGAGGCAGATGTTTCCATTCCAATAGATCTACCTTCTAAAAAGGAATCTGCTATCTATATTTCCATCCAACAGTTCTTACCCGGAATTTAAACAATAGTGGTGACTTGCTTGAGTCATCAAGAAAATGTTTGGTTGACTGGAATTCAGGGAAACTTATCACAGAAGACGGAATATCGAATCCCTGATTGGCATCTGGTGGATATTCATCAATATGCAGAAAACCCTGGAAAAATATTGAGAATCCATGAGAGAGAAACTCTAAGAGATCCTTCATGCATAATGTCAAATGGGCTTACATCGGCTTGATGGACTAGCATGGCAAGTAGCTACCAGAAATCATGGAAGTGGAGTTTGCTTATGGCCCTGCTTTTGTGGGAAATCTCACACCACAAGCCTAAGCCACTACTAGTAAGCACAAAACTGGAGTTTGCACATGGAAATCAACTTTAAAAGCCTATCTTTCCAATGTCAACTCCATCTTTTTTCATAAAGAAGTCAACTTCACAAATATCATCATGTAATTTCCACAGCCAACTCCATGTTTTTCATAAAGAAGTCAATTTTGCCAATATAATCATGTAATTTCACTTCTATTCTATTTCTCTATTTTGTCTTGTTCCATTACCAGGTAAAATACTACCCTCATACTGATTTTACTTCTTACCTTGACTTTACCTTTTCTTTGCCTTTGGCTGCAAACTGTACAAAAACCTCTTAGATTATGAGTTATTTCATTTATAATTTTGTTTCCTTCATAGTTTTGGCCTACATCCACCTCAACATCTTCAGTTTGGCTACACTAATAAAATGCATACATGATATTTATAGATTGTCCAGTATTCAACACAGTAAAGCACAACCAATTCTATAGCTATCCTATCAAAAGGTTCCTTGTAATTTGATGACCAGTCGGCGATTGCTTAACATTTCTGAAGCGCAATCTTATTTCTTGAAATAAATTTTTTTATTTAGAAAATATTTATACACCGCATTGAAAGGGGCTGAACATAATCCTCTTGGACCTATCCAGAATACAATTACTTCTAGGTGAACTAATACACCCTGGCTAGTGTGGTCCCGTTTTTAAACTGTTAGAGAAAGCACTCCAAATTTGATTCTTTTAATAAACATCTGAGAGAATACTATTCATCCATTTCTGGGAATAATGCTCACTGGCTGATAAACGCTGATATAGAATGATACCTTATCAAAATCTATGCTCAATGAGGCTGACTGCATGTTGCAGGGAAATCTCAGTACCATTTCCATCACCCCAGGTGATACTTTGTCTTCTGAAGGTGAAACGTGAATCTTTTCTACAACATCTGAGACTGTTCTAGGCTTTCCATCTACGAAAATTTGCAGGGTGTGATAATAAACCTTAATATACCAAGGAACCACTTGGAAAATAATTACTTGCACTGTACCACCTTTCCCACCCAACGATGGAGATGCAGTCTCGCCATTGAATAACCCCTCATGTGGTCGACTAGGCATCAGAGAAAGAGCTATGGAACCTCTTTCATTCCCGCTTCCCATTAAAAACCTGCTTGCATGGAATGGTGCTTGAAGACATGACCACAGCACAGGAAGCTTCCAAGTAATGCCCACATCAAGAGGTTCTTTTTTATTGTAATTCTTGACACTATACCCATAAAGAAAAGAAGAGCCCTGGCCACGAAAGCTCTTCAATTCTCTAATTTTCTTATCTGGTGTGGCAAGCAATTCAAAAATTGGACTGCCCCAAAATACGCCATTTTCCATTCCTAGTTTCTCTAGTTCAGCAACTAAACCCTCGTCCAGTTCAAGGAATATATTGCTGGACTTCGCTAGAACACAAAGCCCAGTCACTTTCTGACCAAACAATGTGCCAAGGGACCAGCTCGGCTGCAAAGATCTGTCACTAGAATAAGCAGTCACAGTCCTTTGTGAACTAGGCTGAAGCACAACAGTCAGTGTCTGTTCAAGTTCAATGCCACCTTCCACTCCCTCTTCCTGACTAAATTCAGTCGAAATCAAACGCAACCTTTGCGAATGATAATATCCTCTGTAGATCGATGGCCTGTCCATAATTGCAGCAAGCCCAGCTTTGTCTCGACAAGGTAGCAGCTTCAGCCAAGGTGTCAGATTCTCAGTGCAGACAGCTTCCCGGGGCAAGGCACCATATCTCAAACTTCCCGAATGTGAGCGGAAAGCCCACTGAGGATCAGAATAAGTTGTAGAGGATTCCAGAAAATTGATAGAAGCACAGAAAAGGCCTGAAAGAGCATGAGTCAAATTCTTCCAGGTCGCATCAACCTGTTCAAGTGGGACATCAAAGGCCGCCCAAAGCTCAACACCAGGGGGTTTAGCATACTTGCTTGGCATGGGATCAAACCCACCCCAGCGCTCATAGTTCCAACGGCCTTGTGTGAAGGACAGCTCCATTTCCTGAACTTGAAATTTATGGACCTGTTTAAACATCATAAACAGTAAAATAAGCTTGGTCAAAGGATCAAAAAAATCCAAAAGATGGCTACTATACTGCGAAATCAAATTTATAAGACCCATCGCAACCCACAAAGTTCATCATTTGCATTCGTAAGAATAGCATTACAATGAGATACAGGATGCTCATTGATTGGCAGAAACAAATTTTCAAATTTTACACCAATAAATTAGGTGCACTTCCAGTGGGAAAGTTCCGATCATTTTTATCGAACAGGTGCTGCCGATGGTTGTTTGCACTCGAGAGAGCCAGCTCTGGCGCTGTGGACCAAATGCCCACAATGGTGCATTGTGAACCTAAGCATTCGCATTCAACTTGCAAATCAAGCCATGATCAATGGCGGCCATCTGTTGCAATCATAAACAGCAGCCTGCCAGCAAATACAGAGATCATATTTCGTTACTTCAATTGGCAACGGAGCAACAGCTGAACCCATCAATGAGACATTGCGGTGATTTATATAAGATTGGGGACGTCAACTAAGTGACAGATTCAGGAACCAGAATCCCTGAACCCGAAAAACTACAAATTCAATCCGCGATCAAATGCTCGAAAGCAGAGATAGGGTAAAGCCCTAAATTTTTCGAACCAGGAAGTAAAAAAACTCGAGTTCTCCGTACCAGCTGATAAATAGCCTTTGGGAAGATTCGGTGGTGTGGCCCATAGCTGCTAGAGGGCGGAGAAGTGGTCTCGAAATGGAAGTGTGCTAGCACCTTCCGATCTGGCAAAGGTCTCAAAAGCAACTCTTCTGAGAACTCCTCTTCTTGCCTGCTACCACCGTCAGATCCTGCGGCGAGGACAGGCCCAACCAAACACTGAGAGAAAAGAAAGAAAAAGGAAAAGAAGAATAAGATCGACGTTGGAGACGCCATCAGAGGATCTTGTTGGAAGAAGACAGCCAGAGCTGAAGCAGAAACTCCGCCATGAAATATCGGGCGCAGCTCAGCCTCAGGAAGTGTGGGACGGGCGGACGGTTGCTCGGGGCGGACGGTTCCTCGGGGGAAATGCTCGGAGTCTCAGGAATTTTCAAATAAACCGCTGAGATTTTCCACGATTACACATTTTCCACAGAATTCAACTTTTTAAGAAGGCCCCGTCACTCCTCTAGCCTGGCCTACTGAGTTCTCGAATAAATGATGCGTTTGAAATGTGATAAAGATTTTAAAAGAAAAAAATTTTGTATAAGATTTTTAAAATGGAAAAAATAATGCAATATGATAAGGGTGATGATAAAGAATAGAGATAATAAAAAATGAAAATAGTTAAGACAATTATATGGGTAGTTATAGAAAAATGATTAAAAAGTAGGATAATTATATAGAAAAATGCGAAAAAATGATTAAAAATAAGGTAATTGCGAAAATTGAAAAATTTTAAATTGACGAGTTTTTATGATTGTTAAACACACCCAAAATTTTGTTGCTTTTTCCTGCACTTTCACGGCACCACCTTATTTTCATTATGGTATGTTTTTGTTTTCAGCAAAGGACTAATGTAGTTTAAAACAACCATTTTTATACGAACTTTTAAAATTTACCTTATTTTCATCATGGCACGTTTTTGTTTTCTTAGCGGACTGATGTAGTTTACAAATCATTTTAATTAAGTTATATATCTGGCCATTTACATTTTCTGCCCTTTTATTTCAACTTTAAAAAAATTTAACCTGTAATTATTGATTTCTACGAATTGCACTTGTCGAAAACTTCTGTTGTCTACATTGACTAGATTTCATGACCCACCAAAACGCACTCACAAAGGGCATCCCTAAATCATGCTAGCCCTGATCTTGTTAGCCATTGGATCACTTTTTGACTAGTTAGACATTGAGTTACGTTAAAAATTCTGACGTTGACGACATTTTTAACCAAAAAGAAGTTCAAAATTAATAATTATTAGCATAGCTTGAATTTTCCTTTGCTGGTGCGGAATACACGTTGGTAATGGCCATACCCAGGGCCGGCCATCCACTCCATCGGATTTCCGACCTACGATTTTCGCATTTAAATACAAGATCCATGGAACTTTCGGCACAAGTGCAATCTGAAAAATCCACAACAATACAAAGGCTGACCATATGGGTAGGCAAATCATTCCAACGCAACCATGCGAAAACCAAAATCTTCGGCTCATGATAATGTTTTCGTTTTGGGTTTTATGGCAATTCAAGAACAAAAGTAATTGCTATGCACATATCATGTGATTTTTTAGTCGTCATTGAAACTTACAAAAAGTAAAAAATTAAGCAATCTTTTGCGGGCTGCCAGAGATAACAAGGACTATTCGTATCTTACCACGTTACTGCGAACGCCAACAAAGGAGACCATTGCTGCCTGTAAATAGGCCAAATGCAAGTTCAAGGAGAATGCTCAAGGAAATGGATTCCCACCAACTGTGATTGAATTGACATTACTGCCGACAAGTAAAGAAGTTACAAGCTCTTCCCTGAATTTCGAATTTGGGCTTTTCATATGTTTTACTACATGGAGACATCTACTATGGATTTCTCTTCATAAGATTTTTCTAGTACCTTTTGGGTAAATAACACGTGAAAAAAGTACATATTGGACCTGTTTAAATGCACATAAATATTATATGTACAGCCTACTGCACATCTATCCTCGATCTTAGCAATTCACTGGAAATAGCCTTCGTCACTTCCATCAATAGTAATAATTAGTATGGGAGGCACCAGATCTCACATTACAAAAACAACTACCTCCGGCAGATGATATTGCCATGATCTGCAAGTGATTTCCCTCCATTACTCATGGAGACATCTGAGCTCTTTACTCTCCTGTAGAAGAGGACATAGGCAGCAGCTGACCTCACATCTTCTTCATTTATAGGAGAAATATGGGTGTCGTCAAAATTATACCATCTGTTTTCATCTAAAAGCTGCACAGAGATCAATGAATAATGGTAAATAAGCATGCCATTACTGAATGCGAAAAATAACTGGCAATTTTAACATTAACTATAGGAGCAATTGCTGTCATGAATACTTTAGAAGCAACTTATCAGGTTGTAGTCAGGATCAACAGAGTGCAGGTCCAAATGGTGGAATACGTATTTCGCAATGAAATAAAAAACTTGATCACGTCTCCATGAAAATCTTATGGAGTCCCACATCCACATGACAAAGAGTCAGGAACTACCAAAAGGAAGTTCAACAACTGTGGCTGAAAACTCAAGCTGAATGTAGAACTTCTTAGCAGTTAAACAGAGAAAATGCTAAGGTATATCACGCCGATTTACCTTGATATGGGCAGTGTAGTGCCCGCTGCCCATGCCTCCATAGTGGTTGATCACAGCATAAAGATCATACAGCTGGTGCTGAGATCCACTTTTATGGGCTACATAGTTTTTTAAGTCAAAATCATGAATGGGGAAGTTGACATAGGTCTCCAGTTTATGCTTCATCAACCTGCTGAAGGAGAACCTCTTGAGGTGAATAACTAGCACCTCTGGAAGCCTCCACAGATCCAGCTTCTTGCTTGCTTGACGCCGCTCTTTGCACTGTGGGCAGTACCTGCATAACAGAAACAGTTTAGATTATTCTTTTCAAATTTGTGAAAGCACAACCATCTTAGTAATATGCCTTCATCAAATCTGTGAAAGCACAACCATCTTAGTAATATGCCTTCATCAAATCTTCTTGGCTTGAAAGAATTTACCCCGGGTGAATAGAACATCAAATCTCGTTGGCTTGAAAGAATTTACCCCGGGTGAATAGAACTCTGCTATAGCCCATACAAATCCGTCATCTTTTGTAGCAAAGGTAGAAAGGTCGCAAAGAGAGTAGGAAACAGGAATTCAGTGACCATAGTCGGGGTCTGGAAGCAAGAAATGGAGTGGAGGTCATCAAGTTGGTATGTAGCGGATGGGAGATCACCACATTGGTATATAGCTAACTCTGAAACAATGAATTGTGGCTTACAAAGAATTGAACTTCTTCATATTGGAAGTACTAAAAGCTCTTATTGAAAATCCCTAACAATGTGAAAGCACTGGTTGTCCACTCCAGTCAACTGATTTTCTAATCCTCTATGAAGACACTGAGAATTATAAAAAATAAAAAATAAAAAGGCATAACCACACCTCACTCTCCTGGTTCTTAATACCTGCAACTCTCATTTGACAAAGACTTGTAATATGCATCACTCAAAGATTTTTATAGCAACGTCAATCGGGAAGTCATGATTATGCCAAGGAAAAGAAGAAATCTACCAACCCAGATCACCTAGGCAACTGTGGAATAAATATCCTCTTGTTTGTTTCTTAAATTTTGTTGAATCTTGAAGAGCTAAAAGATTGAACACAAAATTATAAACTCAGCCATGAGGAATGAAGACAGGGGATTTCTTTAGAACCACAAACACTTGCATGCACAATAATGATCTGTGCGAGCTATCCTAAACTGTCTGACACAACATGCCAGCAAAATTTATTTTATTATTACCAAATATGTGAAAGTTACAATTTGACTATACACATGGGCATCGCACTCAGATATTTTATTCCTTGATCGATCAATCCAACCTTAAAATGACTACTTGCCTCCAATATACATCCTGACAAAAACTTACCACATGTCTTCTGGCACCAGAGGTTCTTCCCGCAAGAAAGCTTCAAGGCAGGTGTACAGTGAGAGAGGCTCCGTACGAGCTTTTTTAGCTGCAGGACCATACTTGAACACCTCAGGCAGGTTCTCGATGCAGCGAGTATCATATTTCTCCAATACCTTGTTTGACCAATCAATAAAGACCAAAACTGAAGCTGCTGCTGATGATGATGGCAACTTAATTGCCTTTTCTTCTCCAGTTGACAGATCAATGCAGGCATTGTTTTCATCAACCAACTGCAGAGGCAGTTTGGAAGCAGCTGCTATTTCAGAATTGTCTTGGTCTTTGACTGTGGATTGAAAGACGGACGGATCTTTGTATACTTCATCCGAACCACTTGTCTGAGAGCTTTGTTCGTCCCTCATCACGTGTGTTTCAGGGATGTGAGACGGCTGAAGTATCTCACCCTTTAACATAGGGGACAGCATAGTATAAACTATGGAATGTATATCACCCCTGGTGATGACATCGTCCTGTGATACTGAAGCAACAAGCGGAGTGCCATATGGTTTCCATATTGTTGCACCACGGGCATTACTGGACTCCCTAAAGTGAAAAAACGTGCAATATATCAGAGAGAGAAAACAATTTCTATGTCATGAAAAGTACAAAGAATGAATTGACGTCACCAGCCATTTTGTTTCAATGGTCCAATGAGCCTAAACACATGAAGTACACACTCTCAAGATGATAGGAAAAACTGAGTGAGGAACCTTGTCAAATAGCCTTGCCTTAACAGAACTGCCATGAAATCAGCTGTTCATGAAAAAAAATGTCACTGCTGATTTCATGAAACAACATGTTCATAGGATGGATTATCAGACCAGTAATTAGAGAAGATGCATGGCAAGAAATTAAACTGTTACAAAAAATCAGCAGCAGCAATATGTTACAAAATGAAGAATAGATGTATGTTCTGGATATTCACAGCACAGATCTGGATTGCATTGGCTATCTAGAGCTTGGTCCAAGTTACAGACTACGAGGAGAAGGGAAGGCTTGAAATATTGTTGGTAAAGAAAAATTATCAATATGGCCTTCATCTTGCTGGTTGGCTGAACGGTATACATTTGCACATGCAGATTGTCAATATTTACCAATCTCGATTTCCCAAGGAAAAGAGAGAACATTCATGAAGCTGTTTGTTAGTTATAGGAAAATATATCCCAGTTTTGTTAGAGAAAAAAAAATTTTAAGCAAATGACATGTCAGGAAGAACATGTACAGCATGTAGTTACAGTGGATGCTACAGTTCAACCTCCCTAAGGAGAGATCCCATAAATAATGTCCAGAATGCCAGATGACCACTAATCCTTACAAAGACAGGACATGCTTTAAGCAATTTACAAGAGGTCTCATGACATTAAACACACAAGCCAACATCCACCAATGGATCTCCCGAGACTGAAGTTTCGGTGGACTATTCTTTTGATCCAGTGAACCAGTAGCATTGCAAGCACATTCGTACAAAAAAGTAAGAAAACGTACGTCTCTAAATGTAAGCCAGAAAAGTTCTCAATAATGAGTTAATCCATCATTAAAAAGGGTCTCTTCAAGTAAAATATTATGACACCAATAATATGGATTTTCTGAAGATTTCTCCATAGTAAAGAGGGGCAAGGCCAGTAAGCCAAACATTCACTTGACAGTCCATCATGGTCCATGGATATGCCAATTTGCCAATCATCAGATCCAAAGTTCCAAAGTCTGCACTTTTTTTTTCCGCTGCATCTAGAGTTTTACTTGATTTCCCTTATGTTTTTATCAACCATCTGTTTGATGACACTGACTGAGGTGTAGAAAAATTCCATCCTAATTTTCCTACTGCAGATGCTATTGACAGTATCTTCACTACTTGGATAGCTGAACGAAGAGTCACAACACCAATGAGAAAATTGCAGTATTAGTAATAATTCTTTACACAAGCCAAAGCTTCCATTGGGCATGAATATGTAATGCAAAATTTTCTTGGCATCCAAGTTCTTCAGGAATAACTGACATTAATATAAGAAAAACTGTTCAACCAAACATACAATTCTTCTCGGCGATGTATTAGTTGAAGAAATATTGGATTCTTCACAGACTTTGGAAGCCTGTATGCAGCGAGGCGATCTTCATCCTTTATGGAGGATAATGAGATTAAAGGATCTTCCAAGAACCGATGAATCAAGTGGTTTCGTATCTGTAACAGAAAATTTGATTTGTTACTGAATGTTTTGGAAGATGTAAAAATAAAACTGGGAAAGTGGGAAAGGGAAAATTTTTTAAAAAGTGAGGGAATAATGTGATTAATAATCAGGAGTAAAGGAAACAACGTTAATATAGATAGGATAGTCGTATGAAAAGACGTGAAAGATGATTGAAATGTGGAGGTAATAACAGAGAAAGTAATTTAGGTAGTTAAGATGTTAAATCATATCAAAAGCTGTCAGGATAGGCGGAAAAAAATTCCCCTTTTACATGGTCCCAAAACGGACCTTGAGATTATCTTCGATTGTTTAATCTGATCCACAAGTTTGTGTGATCAACTACTTCAAAGTTAGCTATTACAAACCTCAGCAAGTGAGAGCTTCTCCTCATGTTTCAGGGAGCATGCATTGCTCAATGCCTGGATCAAGTCTTTGCAGCGACCATGTTTGGGAACTGATACAGTGTATGGCGTAGGCAAAGTACTACCATCACTACTGAAGACCATGACAGTCATTGTCCGAGTTGTGGCAGGCTGCAGCGGCAATGAGAGGTACATGAAAGGATCAAAAGTCACAGACACTTTCCCGCACACAGGACAAACCAGAGTTGACTTGTATTGACCCTGTCAAATTTGCACCATTCAGATACATAAATCACGGACGAGCGGTTCTGGCATCAGGTGATGTCATCCAACATCTAGTAGGAAACCAAAAAGAAAATAGAAGAACATCAATGGCACAATTACAATTTGCATCATGACAGAGAATAAAGTAAGAAGCTATTTTCCATGTGGCAGTAGTTGTTTCCAAATTTAGAAGTAATTTATTAAATGTTTCTCAAGCATTTCTACCTGACTACAATGCAGTATAGACAATGTGAGCTAGGAATGGAAGTGAATACTACCAAACCTTCCAACAGAATCAATGAAACTACCCTGCTTCAAAAGGACATGATATCCATTGGGCTTTGAAAAGGTCAGGCGTGGGTTGTTCTGTGAACCCATTTTGAAAGTGCAAGATAGACTTGTCCTGATACCCCATAACGGAAGGGTAAGACAGGCTCATCCTTTTATTTATTATTTCTTACCATCCTCAAATTAAAGGCTAGCACTCCACAATCAGGACGATCTCGCACAAGAAATGGGGTCACACTGCTATTTCCATAGAATTATGTCTTTTTGTACTACGAAAATGAACGATGTCTCCAAATTGCACAAGATCGTACAAACAAACTAATGCATCCATATTGCAAAAATCATACTAAAATCATATAGCTTAAATAATTCCGAACTGACCAGAATGAGCTTGCTTTATTGTTAAAATGCGCTAAACTGAAAAAACATCTCAATAGTTTTTAGTAATGAATACATATTCCATCAAGAATATGAGATGAGAATATGATTCTGCCATCTGGAGTTCTCTGATTTGGATGCCCATACTGCCAACAAGCAATGCAGGACAAAATGTTGGTAGGATAAAATTAGGAACATAATGAATAAAATTGGGAACAACAGAATTTGAGAAGCACTAGTGACTAGTACAGTAGTACCTTGTGAAATTACTTTTCTAGATGTACCAATGGTTGAAATAGTCCAAAAAGTGCCTTGTTTTGAAGTCTAAATGGGTTAGTAATACAGTACAGTAAAATAACATTGGAATAGACATCAATTAAAACTGAAAATTTATGATATGTTTTGATGACAAAAACTTAAAATTTTCATGTTTAAACATGAAATTAAGATTAAAATTTTCATGTTTAAAGATGAAATTCAAGACATAAACCTAACTGCTCATATCAATCCATCATAAAGAACTTTGTTGCATTCTAATGGATGAAATATTGTGAGGCTCCTCAAGCAATAAGATTGGGCTTCATAGCTCCAACACATAAAAATTCAAATATTCAAATACCAACAGTTCAGGAGACTCAAGACCTCAACTGAGATTTGCAACACCTAAAACCACCAAGCTGTGCCTATATAAAACCTCTTGTACCTTCCGTAAAAAAATATATATGAACCATTGTAAAAGCACAAAACTAACATGGAGGTGAGGCCAACTGAGATTCTAGTTCAAGCAGCCATAGTTTACCATCATCCGGGATGACTGCTGACAAGTTCTGGTAAAATAATATAGTTAGGGTTTCAGACGACCAGTTTATAAGATAGGATACTTAGTTGGTTTCCCATGTGCAAAGTTTAGTTGGTTTCCCATTTGCAAAGTTTCCTATGTGAAAAGAGATCAAGAACTGGTAGAATCAGATAATCCCTGTTTCAACTGAGATCTAGCTTATAGAACACTAGAATGGATAGGAGGATGCATGCAGCCACATTATTTTTTCTGAAAAGGAAAAAAATGGTTTGACATTCAATGTTTGCATGTTGTAGGTTCAAAAAGAAACTGAAACCAGGTAATACTTTCTCCTACCAGCACTACTCATTTTTCAATCTTCCTCACCAGAAAGAAGGGAAACTCGAGCAGGGATTGGAGGCTTCAAGTTGCAAGGATCAAGTAACATATGTAAATGGGAAGGTTCATATACTTAAATGAAGCAATTAATATTCTGCATTCTATGATCAAGGAATACTCGAGTCAAAGAAGACCGTCTCCTCATTTGGGTAGATTATCCTGTGGCAAGCAGTATTTAAGCTGATTTGTTCACTTTCTTTTAGAGGCCTCTTCAATACGAGAAAGCCATCACATATCCCAAAAGATAAAAGAAACAACAAGCGTGGTAAGCTTGCAACCATCTTCATTAAATTGAAAACAATAGGGCCAACCATCAGAAAACAAATAGCAGCTTGTATTAATAAAACTGTTTTCCAATTTCCTAGAATCAACGACAATACACTCCATGACAACCATTCTGCTAACACATTGATTACTGCTGGAACCATAACAGATGGTATCCCCGGTCTGTTATGACTGTATATCAGTGATTTTATATTGATAATTAGATTCATAATACTCACTTGGCACACATCAACAATAATGGAATCATTTCGGGCAATGTGGTTTGCCCAATATTCATCTGCGACTTCTTCGTCAGATCTACCATCTGCATCTTTAGACTTGATGTAAGGTTTGTTTTTCACACGGTTTAGATCTTCATGAAGTCCATCCAATAGAAATGCAAGAAGTTCCTAAAATACATCAAACAATATAAATCATCAATGAACTGGATAAATTTTATTCAGCGGGCCGAATTTTTATTCAAAATATGATAACTACCTGTGAATCATGCTGGTTGTACCCACTAAACTGGGGTGCAAAACGAGCAAGTTTTGCTTTAAATGGCCGGGGAGCCACAGGTGTTCGTCCAGGGGCCCACAATTTTCTAAGCAGATCTCCAAAAGCAGTAGCAAGCTCTCCCTGCAGATATAACACTTAGATCTAAATAGAAATGGCACAGAGGCAGTATAGTAGCATGTCATTTTTCTACAAGAAGACTGCTAGGCCCATAAAGAACAGCAGCTGTGTGTCGCTAAAAATTATCCTAACTTCCTAACACAAGAAGCATCAAGTTGAACATGCCTGGTTCACTAAACAAACATATCATGGATTGAAAAGAAATAAAATAAGTTAATCAATCATGGCAGACTCTAGCCACTGGCACAAACTTTCCTTCAACTCAATAAGATTATCCGATGCACTCAGTGAAAGTACAGGACCTCAGCAAGGGGGTTCCTGTGTTGCTCATTCCCACCTCATTCTTTCACAATCTCCTCTCAAGCCTACAATTAACTGATCCGGAGGTGTGACTTCCTGCAATGCTGTAGTTCGTTCAAGTATCATACCCACATAATTCTCAAAGATAACCCCAGATTGGTCAATCAGTTGTTTGTTAAGTACTGTGGACTCAAATTGGATTTAAGCAGCCACTTAAAATTTAAAGGTTATGTAGATCCCTGTTTCAGCTATCAATACGATAATTTTTACACAGCAAACACTCCAGAATCATCATAAAATAATTGGCGAACCCACATAAGCTACTCCATACTCCATAGACTGCAAGGTTCATGTTCTTCCCAAAGAACACGGAAGTTAACTGGACCTCTTCTCATTGATCTCCACCATCTTCTCATCTACATTCATGCAAAAGTTTAATTTTTCAACTACCCTATGCAGAATTAAAAAATTTCTGTACATCATCATCAGAGCCCTTCTCTCTCTTAACAGGTAAACCAGCTGAACCAGCTGGTTCAAGCAGTAGGAAAAAGTTCTCAACCAAAAAATAAACCAAATGGGACGACACCAATTAGTAGACTGGTTCCGAGCATGACCGATCAAGCTGGTTGTCTTGGTCTTTTAGTCTTTGAGTTGTCTAGTTCTCATAACACTGGTGCTCGGCATATATTTCACAAGATCATTAAAATGGACGCCATAAACATTTCATTGCATGGCTCATTAATAGGATGTTCTATCCTCAGAAAAGCAGAAAGGGAGACATAAGCTATCCACAGGGAAGAATTTTCTAATAAATAAAATGGGATAGGTTGAAGAAACACTTCTAGAATCTCCTAATGCCATTAATCCACAATTTTCAATTTTGTTTTAACTTCCTCAAGTATATGGCTTAGGACTCACATAACAACTATGTTGGCCGAAACTACCAGTGCCACTTATGCATGATGATGTCACAAAGTTCAAAGTACTTTTGATACAGATTTCACGCATCTCAGACGGGCAGTCTTATTTTAAACGAATAGCTTTATGCATGAACGTCTACGATTTCGGACTCATGTAGGATAACAGGAATGTAATAAATAGAGAGAGGGATGCATGCAATTTATCCAGTTCACAGAAAAACCACCAACCGTCCATAAAGAATGAGTTGAATCAGTCATCTTGCTATGAAGACAAATTAAGACGCCCATAGAGATCATAAGGTAACTTATATGGATCTCTTTCTTATTATGGTGATTTTTATTGCAGACCCACAACCTAAACAACATAAGAAAAAGCATTGTATTGAAAACAAATTTTCCTCTTCATATGCAAGCATCATACAATGACAAGCACATTCTGTGCTTGATTATAGCTTCAAAATCAGCAATCCAACATGCACAACGACAACAAAAGGGGGGGGATTTAAAAAGAAAGGTTTAAATAATTCATCTAAGATGTCTAAGTTAGTCACTTACAACCATTCCCAAAGGATTCTGACAGTTTATTTCTCGGGTGTAATCTTCCCGAAAGTATCTGGCAAACTCTGGCGTGTGCACAAGGCATTGAATTGCGCTATTCATGAAACAAGTGTTTCCAAGATTCTGCAACCCAGTTAGACCTCCAGAAGCCCCCCTCATACCCATAGTACTTATTCCATATGATGTATCTGCATCCCTAGCAGGGGAAGCCAGGATCTGGCACTGAGATAACTCTGAACTGCAGCTCCTAGATACACCTTTGGTGTTCAACAAACCGCCTGCAACATACAAACCCGACCTGCAAGGGTCTGCAATTGCAGATGTCGAGTCCTTTTCAATAGACCCATTATCTTGAACAGAGCTCATAGAACCACCAAATGCGGTGCCATTACTATCATTCAGCACTTCAACCAGAATCTGCTTAAGGGGAAAAATTTTATGCAAGAAAATTAAAAAAGAAATGCATAGCCAATAAAGCTCATAAAGAAAACTGGGGGAAAAAGTTAGCCAACATAAATGTCACAGTTTATTTGAGAACTTGAGATTGAAATGGTAACATCGTATATGAATATTTAGAGCAAAAGGATCCCTTTGCATAGATGGGAAGAGGTGGAAAAAAAATGAAATTTGAAAAGTGAAGGAAAATAAAGGGAATAATGACTAATCATATGAAGTGAATAATGATAAAATAGATGCGCTATTTGGATGTAAATTGGTGGATTAATCATTCAAAAGATAAGCCATAATAAGAGAGAGGAGGGGGGGGGTGGGTGTTCTCAGAGTTTGCTGGGTAGTTAAAATAAGTGAAATGGGGGAGACTTTGCCCACCCCTTACTAAATCTAAATCCGCCGTAAGTTGAATTATATGAATCTGTTGGTAAACCGTATCTCCCAGAGGACTGTCCAAATGTCTAATGGCCTTTCCCTTTCTACAAAATCTGTTTGCATTCTGGTAGGACCTTTACCATGGTAGTCAGCAGCAACAATATCTGCTGCTGACTATATTATATTGCAGTTCTCCTGTTAACAGCATCTATCCACTATGCATTTTCATTATCTATTAAATATTTGAATCTACAAAAAAACATGTTTTTGTTCTATATCAGTATATTTATATTTACATTTATCTTAGCCTATCATGAAGTCATCATTGGAAATTTCTTAATTTCAACATATTTTTAATTTTTCTCCATTTTACTTAAAAAACCTAGAAAAAACAATTATATGCAATAAAAGAATTAATATTTCTCAATAGAAAGCAATAATGTTTTTGTAGGGCCCATCAAGATAACCATATTTATTAATGTTTACATTTATCTTAGCCTATCATGAAGCCATCATTGGAAATTTCTTAATTTCAACATATTTTTAATTTTTCTCCATTTTACTAAAAAGCCTAGATAAAAAGCAATTATATGCAATAAAAGAATTAATATTCCTCAATAGAGAGCAATAATATTTTTGTAGGGCCCATCAAGATATCCATATATATATTAATAAAATAAACACTACAAAAACTTATCCACACCAGAACTTCCACCCAAGTTAATCCAACTCCCAATTACATCAAACCATCAATGCTTATGGTCCGTTTGGTAATTGACATAGGGGGAAGTGGTGAAGTGGAGAAAGGAATACTTTTAAAAAGTTCGAGTGTGATGCGATATAATAGGGATAAAGTAAGAATAAATCGGGTAATTATGTAGGAAAATGATTGGAATACAAGAGTAAAAAATGGGAAAAAGTAGGGCGGTTAGGTAATTGAGATGTCAAATCAATTTTGAAAGTGTGGAGCAGAAGTGGGGAGAAATTTTCCCCACTTCTACCGTTTACCAAACAGAACCTTAAATTACAAACAACTGCAGATGGTAAAAAAGAAGACAAGAATTAGGGGGAAAAAAAAATTTTGTCAGACGCTCACATCCTGGTCCATCTGTATGTTGGCATCCTCCAGTGTTTTAGCCATGTTGTTCATCAGTGCATGCTTTTGATTTCCATAGTAGTCCCAAATGCAGACCTGAATGGAATTAAAAAGTTCAATACAAAGCACTTAGTAATGAAGGATGGACAGCAAAGTGAACTGTACTTGCTCCAAGATGAGATCAAAAACTTCGCAAGCCCTTCTATGAAGCTCTCCAACAGTTTCCTGCATAAAACAAAGGATACAAAGGGAGGAGAAGTTGTTAGAAGGCTTCCAAGGAAAATTTTGTAGCCATTAATAATGAACATAACTTATAGCAAGTTCATATATGAGATGGCTCAGAACAGTAAATATTTACAAGTTATCAACAAGCAAACGGAACCATTTTTAAAAAGTCAAAGTAATCCACAGTTTGAATTGCAATAACTGCACTCAATATGAACCAAAAAATCATTCCAGCAACAAAGACAAAAGATTTCGCCAGAATTCAGAATCCAACAAAAATCAGCAGGCCTTCAAGAATTATCCTCATTGCATCAAAATTTATCCCATTGAATGAGGCTAGGGCTGCCACTTATAGGAATGGTTCTACAAATTCAGCCCTATAATGGTTTTCTTCTCCATTCCAGCAGTAGCTCAACAAGCGTTTATTGAACACCTCAGCCCATATCCGTGGAAACCTTCCTCTTTCCTCTTTTTTCATCAACTTGACTAAACTTGATCCAATAGGTAAACTTTTAAACCCCCAATGCATATAGTGAAACCTGATCCTATCTTCTTTTATCTTACCACCTGCTTGTGCCACCATAAATTTACTTAAATCCATTATTTATAATTCCATCTTTTCTAATTTTTCCACTCATCCATCTTAACATTTACATTTTGCTTTTAATCATCTTATTGTCCCTAGTTATCTGATGCCACAGCACAAGGTAAAGAATATTATGGTTGTACTAAAGAATTTTTTCCATTCGCAAAGTTCAAATGTAAACTCTAGTTGAATCTTTATTTTCAATCTTATTCCTGCAATTCTACAGTGTTTTAGTCTGACTATGTCTGAAAAAACTTCAATTACAAAACATTCCCTGCCTTGGTTTGTGTTTATGCCCTATTCAATTTAATCAACCAAATTTAATTTAAACACAGAATTTCTTATTGTACAATACATTTCTGAGAAAGTATTCTTTTAACAAGGACAATTCTTTCAAAAGAATGTGTTGCACACATGGATCCCCAAAAGTCAACTGATCCAACTGTTTGAAAGACCAAAACATTAAACAAGCCCCGCACACGACATCTGGACTCCTGAAGTCTTCTACTAAAATTCTAGGCATCGTATCTAGGTTATGTCAGCAAGAAATTCCTCCTCCTGATATCGATACTGGGACTTAATCCATGCATGCTGCAACCAGGTTACATGTGCCTAACTTTGTAGCAGGAATTGTAGTATCCTTGCCATGATTTAGCCAAGACAGGAAGAAAACAGCCCTGGTATGAGAGTAGTCTAGTGGAAAAACCTCAGCAACTATTTTATCATCACTGGACCAAATAGTTCGTATAACCTTGGATGCTTTTGATCAGTAGCTCCAGACATTTGAGATAATAAGGATCTACAGAAAAAACTACAGATTAACAACACCTCAAAAGTTGACCATCCACTAAAATAACAAGCTGAAATCAACTTCATGACTACACCTTTTTGCTTATTCTGACAAAAGCCTGCTCTCCTTTGGGCATTACTAGGAGCCGAAGGTGCAACGGGTAGACCTCCACTGACAACTCATCCTGAGATAAACCTGAGCTGATTGCTTTCCTAGTCACAATAGGACTTCCTCCATACCTGAGGCCAAGGATAGATCCATATTAGAGTTCAGAACCTCTAGAAAGCAAAATCAGATGGCAGACCACAATTTTGTCGTAAAAATGGGGGAATCCACAGGTCACAGACCATGGGACAAAAGCATGACAAGATGGCAGAGAGGAAATTCATGTTAAAATAGAATAGGAAACTCTTGTAAATGAAATAATAGTAGAATCAACCATAAAACCTTCAACATGCAATTCATTATCAGAACTTGCCATGTATACAGTCGTTTCCAAACTTCTTGAGGGAGCAGTATATAATCCCGTCCTTCCGTTAGAGCATCATTAAGCTCTATTGTTGAATTGGAGTCTTCAGCCCCCACATCAGTAACAAAATCAGAATTGTCAATGCTAGAAGGTCTCTTCGGAGCACTTGAGCCAACCATATCATGATAATCAGAGCCATGTGAAGCTCCACTATTTGTTGCAGTTGACAGGTCTTGGTTTACATAATCAAGCCACTGTTGCCACCATCTGTTTGCAGCAAGTTGAAAGGTGAATTAAAGGAGAACTACTTGACAAATTGTGGGGGAAAAAATCAAAAAGATATTTATGTGATCCAGGGATTCTATTTGGAGAATTGTGGGAGGACAGTTCACATCTTGGTTTATATAATCAAATCAATGCTGCCACCATCTGTCTGCGGCAAGTTGAAAGATGAATTAAAGGAGGCCTATTTATTTAATTACAGGAAAAAATGACAAGATATTCATGTAATCAAGGGAATCTATTTTGCAAAATTGTAGAGACATTTTTTAGAAGAATTTCACGCACTCAAGGAGATCTATATAGCCAGTATGTAATAAAGAGACAAATGGAACATTCATGCACCTGCCACCTTCTAATCCCAAAATCCTAACACATTTCTGACAGAGAATCTAAATGATGTATACAATAAGCAATGTTCCTAAAATCCCTAGCCGCACAGTGTTAGTCAAGGATAAAGTGAAGAACAGATGACATAAGTACAATCTTTCAAGGCTCCCAGTTCGGTGGGAACTAGATGCACCAGTCCAGCCCATTGTCAGCTAATTAGCCATATGCACAGATCCAAAATGATATTATTAATATTTTTTTGATCAAATCATATTTGTTTTATTACTATACATTTTTTCCAATCCCTTTTAAGATGAACATTAAAGATGGGATTTGTGATAATCTAGCAACAAAGATAAACTGGTGGAGGGCTACTAGCTAATGGGAGAAGATTATTGATCTCTGTTGCCATGGCTGGAGGCCCTTTGCTCACAGTCTTTATCTTTTCTATTTTGCCATTCAACCCACCATGATTATTCTGCTATTTCTATTTGGTACATGGGTTGCTTTGCATTGATGGGCCTGCAGTAGCTGGAACACGAGAGCCACCCAATTCCTGGCTGCAACGGAAATAGTTTTGCATGTGCATGGCTATGCCCCACACACCTCACTCCATGCATCCAGCCACAGGCATAAGCAGCTACGGAGATGAATGCTTTGTAACAAGTTTCCTGTAATAGTAAATAGAGTTGAATGTCTGTTTCTATACACGCTAAGCAGTGTATTTAAAGCAGCTTCCCGCGAGCATGTAGTCACAGTAGTTCTTAAGACTGTCGTGTCAGAGAGATTTGAGAGATTCAAATCATGATACTTATGCCACCATAAGACTTAGGGCACGTTTACAACAGTACAGATTATTGGAACACAGCATAAATCCTACAAATCCATACCGCATGAGAATGAACGGAACACGAAATACATTTTTTAGCCAGACTGAATCCTAAGGTAATGGAGGAATTCCGTAGAGGTGCAAAATAATGACCATAAAAATACCCAGGAATTTGTGGGTGCACAAGTTGGAAAAGGACGTGCATTGCCAACAAATTTGAATGGCAAAGATGACTTGAGAAATAGCATTCCCATTAAATCCCCTCGCGCCCAAACGACCAAAAACTTTCCATCGTCACAATATTCATTGCATTTTGTACGATACAGATATTTGGTGGAATGGAAACACCATAAAGAAACGAAATATCACATTTTTCTAACTTTTGATTTCGTAGTCATCCAAAATTGCTAATAGACAGCTAAGTACAGCAGCATTATTTTCATGTCTATTCTTTCTTTTGTCCCCCTATCTTTAGGATACTAGATTCCCGTGTTGAAGAAACCCAGAAAAAGAAAACCCTAGAAATCTCACAATGGAATTCCACGCTGAATCAAATCGGATGGAAAAATGAGAAACAAAAAGAGAATGAGAGGCAGGTTCAATGCCTGAGACTGATGAGATAGAAGATATCTCCTTCTTTGACTTGAGCTTGAGCAACGGTGGTGATGTCTTTGATAACAAGCCGTTCTTCGTCCGGAGTTAGATCCGAGCCTTCCATCCTGCTTCTGCTGCTGTTACTCTGAAGACCTAGAGCAAGCAAGCAAGCAAGCTAAGATGAGAGCTGCTCTTCCGTCTCTCCCAGTGCTGCGGACAGAGGAAGAAGCTGTGCAAATAAGCCGGATCGATCTGAACTTAGCCTGCGCACGCCGCGTCCGTGGGAATTTAGATCGTTAAGATGTTTGCTTTTTGCTAGAAACTTTTCAGTTTGAAAATAGGGTGACCTTGGGAAAAATACCTATGTCAAAATCTTTGAATCTAAATTTTTTTTATTTTTGATAATTATTTTATTTTTTTATATTTTACTATACAATTATCATCATTTTCAATCATTTTTATACAACTATCTGCACAACTAATATATCTATTTTAACTTTATCCTATTTACTATTCATCACATCTCTTATCATATTACATCATTTGATAGCTTTTAGTCTTTTACTCTTCAAAATTTTTCATCAAAAATTTTATTCATTAACAAACACATCATTAAAGAAAAACTTTTAAATTAGGGGGTATTTAATAACCTATAAAATTTTTCAATTTAAAATATTCTAATCTTCATAACTATCTTTTTTTAAAAAAAAAATTACTTATTTATGTACAATATCTTATTTTTAAATTATTTGTAGTTATAAATATATTTAAATATTTATTTTTTATTAGTTCTAACCTTAACTTCATTTTTTATTCTTTATTATTATTCTTATCATATCATATTATTTTTCTCGACTTAAAAACTTTTACACCAAAAATTTTATTACTCTCAAAAAGCACTATAAAATTTTTCAATCTAAATTTTTTTATTTTTCGTGCCTATCATATTTTAAAATTAATTTTTTACAACCTTCTATACAATTATTTTATTTTTTAATCATTTATACGCCACTACTTATATCATTAACATATTTATTTTAACTTTATTTTTTTATTTCTCATCATTATTTTTATCATATTATATCATTTTCTATCCATTTAACTATTTTTATACCAAAATTTTTTTATTTAAAAATTTTGTCGTTTAACATGCACACCCTTTGATGAGGACGTCGTTATTTCCCATGTGTAGCCCATTGTCGATGTGACGCGCTCCCAGTTTCGCGGATGGATGCAGCCCATTTGAACGGCGTGGAAGCCAGTGATAATTTGCAGCGGATTTGCCAACATCTTATACGGAAAATTTACTTTGGATTCTCGAACGGATAAAATTTTTGGAAAAAAAATATTTTTCAATTATTTATTTATATTTTTCTATATAATTATAATATTTTCATTATTTGTATACAATTACCCGTACGATTAACATATCTATTTAAGTATATTCTCTTTACTCGTCGTCTTATACATAATATATCATATCCTTTTTTAATTTCTAAAAATTTTCATTCAAATATTTTATTACTTTCTAAATATGCACTTGCTTATTTCTAAGTATGAGAGTCATGCAAGTAAATGAAAATTTTTTAATCTGCCATAGCAAGGGTAGTAATAAAAAGTAAATATAATAAAATTAGAATATATGGTAGTCATATTACATATTATTGATAAATGATTGAAAAGTAAATTAATTATATATAAAAATATACAAAAATAATTAGAAAAAAGTTCATGTTTAGAAAATGACAAAACTTCTTATGAGAAATTTTATTTTAAAAGTTTTTGAATTAATATAAGATAGCATGATGTGATATGAGCAATAATGATGAGTAAATATAATCAACTTAAAAATATATGTTCGTTGTAAAATAGTTGTAAATAAATAATTAAAAAGTATAGTAGTTGTTTATAAATATGTGAAAATTTATTAAAAATAAAGTAATTGTAGAAAGTAAAAATTTTTATATTGAAAAATTGTAGTTAAAAAAGTTTTATGGTTTTCCAATCACCTCGAGTTAAAAGTTTTATACAAATAATTTCTTATTAGTACGAAACATACCTTTAATTTATTTTTTGATATTATTTATATTATCATGAAAAAATTTTAAATAACATTATTTTGCAGGGCTCTCATGTGATTATTCACCACTGTGATAAGATGATGATGAAATAAAACGTGCGATGAAAAGAATATTTTTAGGTATTGGAAATGAAAAAATTGTATTAAAATGAAAATTAAATGTAGTTGTTTTTTTTCGAAAATGGAATAAATTTTTTAAACTAACTCATGCCATGATCAATACGTGGGTAATATTCAAGTGATTCTTTACATTGGCATATATTTACTCTCGTCAAATCGTACTATCACTCTGTATTAGTGCATTTGTGTGCATTTGTGTCCATCTTAAGAGAGGACCGAAAGTATGTATTCTAGAAATTTTAAGTAATTTGCTGCAGATATAAAATTTAAGAACCCCAATTGCAAAAAGCAATGTGCTCTATACTCAAATATTTAAAATGAGTTCTTTGTGATATTTAATGAAAAATATAAACTGTTTGCTAGTCATAATTTCATATTAAAGCCATTGCGTGAAAAATTAAATCTATTGGATATACGGATGGTGATCCTGTGCATTAGCTTCAATGCACCTAGGTGCATTAAACCCATTTTAACATTTTTTTCTTTAATCTTTTTTTAAAAATTTGTTATACAAGTGTTAATCTAAGTATACTTAACATGTGTATCAATTTTTACCATTATTAAAGTATTTTATATATTTATTTATTTATTTTGAAAACCAGTGGCATTTTAGGTAATTTAAAATCAAAATAAATATCTAAAATACTCAAAAAATAATAATAATAATTGATACACATGTTAAGTACATTTAGATTAACACTTATATAAAAAAAATTTTAAAAAATAAAAAATGAGTTAATGCACCCTGGTGCACAGGATCGCAATCCTTGGATATACATAATTTATTGTAATTAGTATCAAAGAATGAAACTTAGGGTGTGTTTGTTTGTAGATAAAAAATTTTGATGAAAAATTTTCAAAGTAGAAGTGATTGAAATGTGCAGTTCTTCATATAGAAAGATGCGAAAAAATAATTAAATGGCGTGTTTGGCAATGAGTATAAAATGTCAAGTTAAAACTTTTCAATATAAAACTTTTTACTTTTCATAACTACTATATTTTTTAATCATTTTTCACATTTTTTTATGCAACTACCATACTTTTCAATCATTTATACACAATTACCTATACAACTAACCTATCTATTTTTAATTTATTTTCTTTATTCTTCATCATTGCCCCTATCACATCACATCATTTAACAACTTTTACTCTTCAAAATTTTTCGTCAAAAGTTTTATTCATTTCCAAACATACCTAAAAAATAGAATAATCATGAAGAGTAAAAAGTTTTAAATTGAAAAATTTTGATTAACATTTTTTGTGTCCAACCAAACACACCTTTAAAATGATAAATACACATACACTGATTTTTAATGTTAATTACTTATTTTTGAATCAAATACATACATTATACTAAACATAATAAAATATGCTCATAATAAAAAGATAAGGATAATATAATATTCATGGGACCAATATTAATTAAAAATATTTAATAAATATAATTATTCAAAACTCATATAAATAATTAAAATTTGATGTTGTGACGTTAAATTGTAAGTTAATGCAATTTATGGTTTATATATTAAAATAAGTTGCATATAATTAACTTTTTTGAAGTTCATCGCCCGTGAAGGCAAGGAAAACATCAATTATCAATTTTTTTATTACAGTAAGAGGAGTGAAGCAATGTTGTCAGAACCGAACCGGTGACTGAACCGGTAAAGGAATTGGTCTGGTTCGAACCGGTTCAACCGGTTAATCGAACCGGTTCGAACCGATGATGTCAGCATGACATATTTATGATGTCATGAATATTATATTTTAAAAATTTAAAATAAATATATTGATAAAATTATATTTTTATTAAATCCTAAATATATATATGTTAGATTTTAAACACCACAATATAAGTACAAAATATACTTGAAATTTTTTTAACAATTAAATAACTTATAATAATATAAAAATTAAGAATATCTCCTATGTTCAGCAAAAAATGAAAATTAGAAGTCTATAAACCATTAAATTTAGATATCATTTAATTAATTATATTATAGTTTTTATTTGCTACATTAATTATGTGCAGAATTTTGTGCTATATAATTAATTATGAGAGTGATATTAATTACATGAGTTGCATATTATTTTCGTATGATTAATTAGAATATACTGATTATGTGAAGTATTTTTGAAGGCCCAAAATTTCTTAAAATTTTGAAGATATGGGAGTCAATAATCCTCAATCTTGTAGAGATTTTTTTATAATTACGTAACATTTTAGGATTGTTTAATGACATAATTAATATTATAGGATTGTTTAATAGCATAATTGAATTATTTATAATTTGATATTATAAGAGACGCACGCAAAAAATTAGGTAGAAAAAATTATGTATTAATGATTATGTACGTGTCCCGCGAAAAGAGAATTTTTGATGAAAAGTAAACCAGATAATATAAATAACATTGAATTTCATCAATAAAAAGTTTCATACATGTTTCCAGTTTCTTTTTTCTTTAGACTAAATTGGGTTACATTTTCCCACTTATAATTAGTCGCTAATCAAATTGGATATTTTAATTGGGACATTTCCAACCAATCTTAAATGATCAGTCCCGTATTTAGATTACGTATACCATGTACTACAATATATGAATGAAACATGCACTGGAACGGCTTTTTTTTTTTTAACCAAATTCCCTGGAATGCGGATGACTTCAGTTCAGAATTCGGATGGAGCACAGTTCTCTCAAAAGTCGTGCATGGTTTGGCCTTTGCAAGATTTTCATACGCGAACCTCATTTTCCTTCTTCGGGCGACGTATGCGCGGCGGCGCATGCGGGCGAGCAGGCGACTAACCGGCTCTTTCGGTTCAATCTCCGGTTCGTCGGTTCGGACGGTTTTCCGTACATGAACCGAACCGCACCTAATCGAACCGAAAACTGGACCGGTTTCCGGTCGGACCGGCCGGTCCGGTCCGGTTCTAACAACATGGGAGGGAAGGAGAAAAAGAATAATTTCTCCATAAGGTTTGAACCTAAAAAATCGGTAGAGGGCTATCGTGACCTACCATCAGGTACACCCCATCACTCTTATCGTGCCCGGTGCTCCCAATTTTGACTTTCATCCTTTCTTATAATAATTGTTTGTTTTTTAATATTTTAAGGAGGTATTTGATAATAAGCAAATTTCATATTTTTTTATATTTTCCTATACAAATTATTATACTTTCCAATCATTTATACATAATTACTTATACAACTAATCTATTTATTTTATAGGTTGTTCGGCAATGCATAAGTATGGCAGGGAGACTGAATTTGTCGAAATATGGATTTTAGAATTAATCATCACTCAAATAATAATCACATTTTTCCACTTTCATCGTTATATTTCAATCATTTTTTTACTAACTATTATTTCTCATCAAACACACAATTTTCAAAATATTCTTTTTCACATCCCATTAAATCCTTCAATTTTTTCTCATTTCACATTTCCAAACAATACCTTAACTTTATTCTTTTTAATCATTGTTATTACCTCCATCATATCACATCATTTTTTATTAATTTAACAACTTTTATACACAAGTCTTTTCATCTAAAAGCTTTATCACTTATCAAACATACCTTAAATAAAAAACGAGTATAAATTTATTTATTTTTCAATTATCCGAGAATCAAATATCGAATTATTATTATTATTATTTTGCTATATTTAAATATAGAATTAATACAATATGTTGGGTGTGTTTGACGGTAGAAAGACAAAAAAAAAACAGTCTACACGAAATTTCATGCACTTTTCGATACAGTTAACGTATTTCTTCATAGTTTTTTACATATTGCCATCTTATAATTTTATATATTTTAACTTTATTTTCTACTCTAAATTATTATCCGGATCAAATTACATTGCCCTCTTACTTCATGTTTCCAAAATGCTAAATACGTCAATTATCTCAATGGAAGGTGCCAATGAAGCCGGCTCACGCCGCCACATCAAAGATAAAATTAAAATGTAGCCCATTTTGTTTAACATTATTTATCGGCTATGAGTGTGCTTCGGAATGAATAAAACTTTTGATGAAAAGTCGTAGAGATGAGAAGTTGTCAAATGATGTGATATGATAGGGGTAATGATGAGGAATAAATAGGATAAAGTTGAAATAGATAGGTTAGTTGTGTTGGTAATTGTGTAGAAATAATTGAAAAGTATGGTAGTTGTATAGAAAAATTTGAAAAAATGATTAAAAAATAGAATAGTTGTGGAGAGTGAAAAGTTTTAGGGTATGTTTGGGAATGGATAAAACTTTTGATGAAAAAGTTGTAGAGATGAAAAGTTGTCAAATGATGTGATATGATAAGGTTAATGATGAGGAATAAATAGGATAAAATTGAAATAGATAGGTTTGTTATATTGATAGTTGTGTAGAAATGATTGAAAAGTAGGGTAGTTGTATAGAAAAATGTGAAGAAATGATTAAAAAATATGGTAATTGTGAAGAGTGAAAAGTTTTAGATTGAAAAGTTTTAACTTGACAACTTTTTATTGTTAACAAACACACTCTTAAGGGTGTGTTTGGTTGGAAGTAAAACTTTTGATGAAAAGTTTTTTAGGTAGAAGTTGTCACATTGATAGAAAATGATATAATATAATAGGAGTAATGATGAGAAATAAAGAGAATAAAGTTAAAATAGATAGGTTAGTTGTATAAATAGTTGTGTAGAAATGATTGAAAAGTATGGTATTTTGTATAGAAAAATATGAAAAATAATTAAAAAATAGAGTAGTTATGGAGAGTGAAAAGTTTTAGATTAAAAAATTTTGGTCGACATGTTTATATCACAAACAAACACACCCTAAATTGAAAAGTTTTAACTTGACAACTTTTTGTTGTTACCAAACACACCCTATAACTATATCAAACGCTGTGGACCAGTTAAAATATATCAAATCATATATGCAAGAAAAAACCTTAGGTTCAAGTGCATTAGAATGTCACGATACCCTGTGAAATCATTTATCAATATAGAAATTATGATCTAACATGATTTAAATACTATGTTAACAGCTTTAAAAATGATATACAAATTGAACAATTTCACCGTGTGGGTCTCATAGTTCTTTTAGATAAGGATCATACAAATATTTAATTTTTTATGCAACTCCTTGTAATGGCTAATGAGGTGCATTCATATATCCCTGTGCACTTTACGGGGTGTGAATCATGTCACTTCAGAGGTGTAATTCAGACGTGAAACTCGGATTAACCTTAAGCTCTAATCCTAATATTAATTTTATTTATAAAACATTAACTCTAGTTCTGGCTCTAACTCCAACCTTATTTGTAAAATATAAATCTAATTTTATTTTTGAAAATTAGGTTTGGATTGGGTTTTAGGTTGAAATTTATTTTGATAAATGTATATTTTATTTAAAAGTAATAAGTTTAGAATTTCATATAAATATAAAATAATAACAAATTATGTAAGTAAACATAATAATATACGGTGAAATTACAAATTTTTTAAAAAATAGTAATATAGAAAATATTTATAAAAGAAATTTAACATAAAAAAATAAAAGAATAAAATTAATGGATGCAAAAGTAAATAATAGAAATAAAAGATAAATATAAATATAATATATTTTATTTATAATGTAATTATAATATATCAAACTTGTATTCAAATATAAATATCAATAATATAAATATGAAAAATATAATATACATTTTATAATAAATAAAATGAAAAATGGGACTCGGGTTGACTTAAACTCTAATCTTATCATATCTACAAATCGAATTTCTCGAAATTCGGATTCTCCGAGCTTGGATCGGAAAAAAAAAATTAAAATTAAATACGGTTGAAAATCGAATTCGGCCAAAACCTGGCCGAGGTTGCACCGTTGCACCCGTCGGCGACCTGATGCAAGTCCCTGTGCCGTTTTATCGCCCGAGATATTTTTTCGCAGATCAGCACGAACTGGGCCCAGCCCACGGCGCCACGGATAAGGAAGAATCCAAAAGATGTGCCAGTTTGGCACGATTTTCAGGTTTGAACAGTTCCCGACTGCCCGTCCCATCATAAAAGCACAGAAAATGGCCTCTCGTCTGCGCAGGGACGAAACTCTAGACCGTCGGATCAAGTGACGTTCGTTGTTAGCCGTCATTTTTATCTCCCTAGAGGCTCGCTGGACGTAATCAGCAGCCTTTTGAAAATATAACCCGGATTCTAAAATTATCAAAATCTCCCAGAATCCGGCCTCGGAATGATGTCAGCCGTCCAGATCCCGTAGAGATATCCCCCTTTCGTACTCCGCATTCCATACACGCGCAATCCTGGCCGTTGATTCTTTCATCTGGTGGACGCGCAAATAATTCACTAATTGGGCCTTCCATTTAACGGTTAATTTGAAATATAGCCATAAATTTTGAAATCGTTATTTCAAATATGATAATGTATTTATAAAAATCACAATATGGCTATATGTTTTCACCGTATGTCTAAATATGATGATGCTATTAGTTATATTTTTCATTCCTTAGAACATTTAAAATTCTACTTTTTTTCTTTTTTAAATATTACTTTTTTACAATACTAGTACACATTTCGTTTGTCACCGCAGAACAATCCCTTATCATCCAATTACCTCGTCAAAATCATCATTTTATTAAATGCTTTCCAACATACCCTCCCCATTCATTTTTTTTGTCACCTTATTTCATTATATGATTTCCGACATGCCCATTCTCGCTTAATTTTCTTGTCCAAATGTCATTTTATTAGATGCCTTCCAACGTGCTCTCTCGGGACACACTGATTACCCAGATATTGCATATAATCAGGACACTCCATGCAATGTGCGTATTTGGAAGAGAAATGTAATAATTTTAGTAAACATAGAAATAGATTTTTACGAATGTGAGCATCCTCTTAGACATGATAAATATTATACAAGTGTATATTTAACTATATTTTAAAAATCATTCTTTGAGGATAATGTTGTTTATTTATTTATGGTGTGTTTCGTAATCACGAAATTAGGGGTAGGAATTGGGGTGAGTCGACCCATGACCCGGCTTTGACCCGACTCATTTTTGGCCGGGTACAACTAATATATTTTGACCCGATATATGAATAAGTCAGAAATTTTGATCTGAATTCAAAAATAGGGTCGAAGTGGGTCGACCATGTCCCGACCTGCCCTACATATATTAATTTATTAAAATTTATGAGTCTATGTTTAAATAATAATATTATTTTTTTCAAAATCTTCATTTTTTATAATCAACTTTATCAACAATAGACGAATCAATTTATTCAGAAAGCAATATAAGAATCCATAAAAAAATTTTGTACATATATAACTGTCATGTGTAATTGTATATTAACCTAGTTTAATAAATTTATACTATATTTTCAAATATTTTGTTTTCTTAATTATGTATTTTTTAATAATTAGTGAAGTATTGAAGCATATAATATTTAAATTTAGTAGAGATGTATACTTATGTTTGATAAGTGTATAAATTCTTAAAATTATTTTATTTGATCCGTATTTTCAACCCGATCTGCTATCCCAAAACCGGTCTAATACCAACCTCAAGTTTGTCTCGAAACCTATTAAAAAAAAAGTGAAGGTCAAACCGACTTTATCCCGAACCCATATAAAAAGAGAATCAAACTCGATTTTTAAAAAGTAGGGTCAGAGTTAAAAAAACCTTGACTTGGTGTGGCCTGCCCCGATTCTCACCCCTACATGAAACTTTTCGCTCTTTATGCTACTCTGTTTTTAAATTATTTATTTACATTTTATTATACAATTATCTTGCTTTTAAATTATTTCTTCATAATTAACTTATCTATTTTATTTTTATTATCCTTTAAGCAGCAAAGGATGAGAATCCATGCACTTAACCCCACATATGTGAGAAATGACTTATAATAATGATGATCAGTAGGTATACTTCTAATAAAAATCATTGGGCAAGTGAGGAATAAAGCAACATTAAATATATATATTTTTTAAATGTTAAATGTCTTTTCCTCTTGTGTTATTGAATAAAAAGAAAGGAAAACTTCTATTTCCCACGGCCATAGGCATAAACTGGATGGACAGAGGCAAATGCTAAACAAATTAAGGTAAAGGTTTCAAGGCAATTCGATTATCAAAGTTAATATTACATAAGTTCGGCTTACCAAAGTAATAAATAAATATGCAACCAGTGTCAGATAGATTTAATTAAAAGTATATCTTATTTTTATCTTACTTTTAAAAACTTCTACTGTACTTTATTTTTGGTCGGGTTAGTTTGAGATGCACCCTACCCAAGTCGATTCCAATTTTATTTTTAAATTGGTTCTTTAAAATAATCTTTTATATTATATTTGAACATTATAGTTTTAGTACGAATCTTACTTAATACTTATAATGAAAACATAATAATGTAATTTTAATAATTTTAAACATTAAATGTACTTAACAATAGATAAATTAAATAATTTTTATATTTATAAAATACATATTATACCTTTAAATATATAATATGTCGTATAAAAAATATATTGAATTTATATTATTAATCTAGGTCGATTTCAGGTATTTTGACTTTGGAGTCTATCTTACTCAACCGATAGAAAAATAAAAACATACCTTACTAATTTTATAGCATTTAACTTGTTAGCCCATATGCACTCTATCTAAGTTATATCGTCAATCTTAAACAATGTTATATTTATGAAAGCAAGATTATAGGTGAAGCTCTTGTAAGCTACTCATATAGAGTTTTTTTTAAAGAATTACCTATATGGTATGGTATATTACAAAAAAAGTTACAACTGTTGTCAATTAAGAAATGATAAATTACGTACAAAGGGTATCCATAATGGAATGGATTAGACAGGATACCAGATATGAGATAAGAGTAAAAATGAATAAGATAGTTGTAGAAAAAGTGATTAAAATATATGAGTAAAAATAGAATAAAATAAAGTAGTTGGGCGATTAATGAGTTGACTTTTTCATTGTTTTTAAATTTTATTTCATTTTTAATACACCAGATACTCATAAAGTGGAGATCTTCATTCTTATTATCATCCATATGAACTACATATTTATCTTTCCAACTTGAATGATTTTTTTTCCAAAAAAATAACTTGACTATTTTAATATTAAAGGAACTTATCTAAAACTAAAATCAACCTAACCTGATATTCACACGAGTGTCGTAGGGTTGATTAGAAATTGAAAAACTTGTAAGTATAATGATGTAAAACTTTTAAGAATGTGGTTTGTTAATAACTGATCTAAGAGATTTTACAAAGACAAGTTTGGGATAAAGGTTAGACTAATAAAGGATAATTTTACAAAAGAGGTTGTTCAAGGTTTAGGGAAGTTATAGTCAACCTAACTAAAGTTAAGTTTGAGATCACTTATTTCGAGTCCATTAAGAAAGATTCAAGGTGCTTTAATGAGATTGAGAAATAAGATGAAAATGTAATATTATACATTAAAATTTAAAAATTATATTAAAAATGTAGAAAGTGATATTATAAATCCAGAAAACTATAATGAACATATAATTTCATTCCCTATGTAACCCATTTAAACTAATGAAATTCTTTGAACTAGTGGCCCCATCACTATTGGAACAGTTTTTTTTCTTTGGTCCTCAAGACTCTTATATTTTAATGCATTTTGGAATATATAAAAATAATTGAATATGTAATATAAAATTTTTTGGAATATATAAAAATAATTGAATATGTAATATAAAAAGGGTAATGATTGCAAGTAAAGCAAATAAAGTAAGATAAAAAATAGTTATATGAAAACATAGAAAAGTAATTAGAATATGAGTAACAATAAAAACTTGGTAATTTGATAGCCAAATTATATTAAAACGTGAATAGAAAGCACCAAAAATATTATTTTATTTTATTTTATTCTACACATTAATAAAGAACTTCCTCATCATTATCACATGACTTTTGAGTTTGGAGTGAAAGTATTTATCATATTTAGGGCCTGTTTAGCCAAGCTTTTGCTTGTAGCAAAACCCTACTACTATTTTACCAGTACTTCTGACAAAAGCGTCAATTACCAACTTATCACAACTGTACTAACTTTACTAAAATAGGCTATTTTTTAAGATTTACGACACTTTTAGATAAGGCCAAATGCTTTAAAAACTTATAAAAATGCTAGTAACAATAAGTGCCGGAGCACTTAGCCCACCCCGACATTTATGTTTCGGTCCTTTTACCTGTGAGTAACAACACAGCACGACTTGGCTATCTTCAATCTCTCTCACACCTTGACATCTCACGGTGAAATCTTATTCGGCGTCAACGGCCCTGCGATCGATGGCATTAATACCTTCAAAGAGATATTTCAATACTTAAACCAAAGCTCTACATCCATGTATAGAACCAAAGTTCAATACCTAAACCATTGTTCTGAACCCATTTATAAAACATATTTTCCTTTATCTCGTCTTCGACCTATAATCTTTATCATATGTATGCATGTGTCTGTGTATAGAGTCAATAGATGCTTGCTCAAAGCCTCAAACTGAGAGTTGGTAATCAAGATGCTGGTGGGCCCTAATATGATTGTAATTATAAACTAATGCAGTGAGTTTTCCCGACTGTGCTGCAGAACGGTAATGAGGTCTTCTTCGGGATCAAACGCAGCACGCAGCTGCGCAAACTCATGAATGCTTACGGTGATCGGCAGTCAGTGGATGCGAACTCCATTGTGATCTTATATGACGGGCGCCATCTGCGTGCAGAGCAGACGCCAGAAGCAGTTGTCTTTTGCGACTGAGAGTTTCTTCTGACATTTTAAAAATGGGATTTCATATATTAGGCTGTATCATAACAAAGGTCTCGTGTGTGGTAAATGGCATCGCACCCTTTCAATTAAAATATCCAGGCTGACTGATTGGTAATTGGGTGATGTTATGCCGTATCATCAACATTGCCCTTTATTGAAATTCAGCGGCGGACATTGCCTTGAATGTGTCTTAATTGAAGGGCCAAAGACTACTGCAGGGAGCTAATTATTGACTTTTCCTTGGAACAGAAAATTACCGGAGTCAGATTATTGCCTTAACTTGAAACAATAGCAAATTTTAGGGAGCTATATTTCTTCATTAACTTGTGCTGATTTTGGTTCGTTTTGTGGTTACAGCTTGAGATGATGGGGATGAAATCGATGCCATGCTGCATCAGACTGGCGGCATCTGCAGAGTCGTTTATGGATGCAAATGAAGAAATTTCAGTAGTGGTGGAGAAGCTCTTACCTATATAGTCTTTCACTTCATGTTTTTATAGAACTCCCCTCTGTATAGAAGGAATCACATATACACTTAACTGGAATCTTAATAATGCTATGGAGAATGCTTTACGACCATGCTTGAAGCTCTACCCTCAACACCGCCTCACAACCTTAGATATATTCATGGTTTTGCTTAATTCCTTCTTCCCCATTATTGCATCTTCTGACGCGTATGCTCAATTTTGATGAATTCCAAGCCCGTTATTAGTTTTGATGCATGGTGACTCACCTGGATCACGCAGGAGAAAAAGCCTGCAGCTGTAACCATTTTCACAGATAGTTGCATTTCCCCTTTCTCGAAAAATCACACTGTTGAATCTCAGACCATGCAGTCTGATGACTTCAATGCCTTACTTCCAACTCTATCAGACATCTGATTTTTGGTCTCAAGACGAGCTTTGGATTGCATGGTTGATGTGTTGATGATTGCTCGACTCCAGGTCTGAGGCGCTCTCCACATTCTTGCTATCTTTTTATTAGATTTTTTGAAAAACACCTTCAGACATGTTCGTGTTGTTTGAAAGATAGGTTTTCCTGATAAGAGAGAGAGTGTTGTTTCCTGATGAATGCAGGTGGAGTATTCCTTGCATGACATGGCTACACCGGCGGATGTGATTTTTTTTTTTTTTTTTTTTTTGATGTTAGCGGACATGAGAATTATTAAATACAAGCCTTCCAATGCAACGGTATTCAAGAAGGGCATGCGAAATGAGGGCTGTAAATGGAATTCAGGTCTGTGTGCTGACCAGGTGGTTGTACCAAACCAGTCGTAGGCAAACGGTTCTTCCAGCTGTAGCAACAAGTGATATGAGACAGAAATAAAAGCTCAAAAGTTGCAGGCAAATCTGCTGCAAATGCAAAGAGAACAGGCAAAAAGGAGGTATGAATGATTGGTGAAGAAAAAATAAGGAAAAATATTACAGGAGAATCAGAAGTCATTAAACCCAAGTCATGATTTCAGGGGAATAATATCAATTCGGTTGATTTTTATAGTATTTATTGATTATTTAATAAAACTGATTTGTTCTTAAAAAAATAAAATAAAACTGATTTGGAATAGATAGGTTGACACTAGCCAGTGGCATTGTCCTATCCTGAATAATTTAAAAAGCCGATCTCATATCCAGTAGTCACTTGGAACACTGTGCTAGTGCAGTCGGTGGAGCATTTATACCAACTTGGAGGGATTTTAATTTCTAGGAAAAAAACATTCAATGAAGGCAGGTATTGTTTGTGAATGCCGGGATTAGGTGCATCAGTTCCAATACCTTTGGGGTCCACGGATTAATGGTAGAAATCCTCACGGATGATGACGTACCTGATCCTGCTATTGCAATTGGAATTTGGATGGAAGAAAAATGTTTTTTTTTTCATTTTTGAAATAAAAATATCAAATAAAATTAAAAATGTAAATCTCTTATACAAAAGATCTTACTTGAGCTCATATATGTGTGTAAAAAATTTTAAAAAATAAAAGTATTTGAGAAAGCTTAAGCAAATACTAAATCATAACCCACATTTTATATTAATGGTGTATTTGGCAATTTGTAAAATATGTTAAGTTAAAACTTTTGCGCTCTTCATAACTATCATATTTTTTAATCATTTATTTACATTTTTTATACAACTTTTCTACTTTTCAATCATTTCTACACAACTGTCATACAACTAATCTTTTTATTTTAACTTTATCTTCTTTATTTATCATCATTACCTATGTCCTATCATATCACTTTACAACTTTTATTCTGTATTCATTCCTAAACACACTCTAAATCTAATAAAATCTCCTTCTCTTACTTGCTAAATTTTGAGACTCATGGTTTTTTAATATATTTTATTTTAGAAAACGAAGTATGAGCAAGTAAGAAAAAGACGTGGAGGAACCGAAGATGCCTATTTTCCTTTTTTATTTTATTTATTTATCTATCTATTTGCATACTATTGTTAGTGTCGTTTTGTAATAATTACGGCACATTATTGGCAATAGTTTGGCGAATTTAAAATTTTTATATCTATTTTTCGTTTGTGATTAACCTTGCGAGAACGACACTCCTTTTTAGGTACTGGTTCAATGCACCCGGGAGCATTCACTTCACCCATTTTTTTATTTTTTTTGAAATTTTTTTTACAGAAATGTTAATGTATGTGTATAAATTTTTATTATTTTTGAAAATTTTTATATATTTATTTCGAATTTTTAAAAATCAGTGACATTTTTAGTAATTTATACACTTACATTAACATTTCTGTAAAATTGTGAAACAAAATTAAAAAATAGGTATATGAGCCGGAAGCACTGAGGCTCAATGCTCCCGCGTGCATTGAACCACCACCCCTCATTTTTACGATGAATGTCCATGACGGTATTTTTTGCTGCGGCAGTACATATTCAATGTTTAAAATTTATAATTGCATATTGATTAGTACATCTTGAAAATAACATCGAAAATTAAACCTCATATTCTGTATGAAGGACTTTTGTTATTACTATTTTTCAAAGATGGAAATTGGGAGTTCATAATAATTTTTTTTTCAAAAAAAAAAATTAAAATGGAAGATGGAACTTGGGTAGTGGGGCGGGGGAGCCCAATGCCTAACTCCCAGAAAGCGATTGCTTAAAGCGGCTGCAGGTCTTACCTAAAGGCGGTGGCGTGGAGCAGTTTTTCAGGTGCGGCCACGGAGACGACATGGTCACTTTCCCTGTTCGTCTCCTGCGTTCTTCTCTTTTTGGCATCTCCAAGGCCTGATGGGAAGCGTGACTCGCCAGCCTTATTCGCCACATGCGAATGTTATCGATTCAGCCTTTTTTAGCCTTTCTTGAGTTTATTTTCTGAGCTGTGATTTAGTGCATATGAGTCTCATATACTTTGCTTTGTTGTAGCTGGATGCAAAAATATCTCTCTCTCTATGTATATTAGAACTATCAATTTAACTGTATTTAAAGTGTGTACCAAATTCTAATACAAATAACGAAAATACTACTAATTTTTAAAAATCTGAAAAGTATTTATAATGCTTTAAAAATTGTGAAATTTAATACACTTAGAATAACAATTATATAAAAAAAATTAAAAATGAGTTAAATACACTCGTGTGTATTTAAAAATATTCTTTATTTTCTTCCCCATTTATGCTATGTCAAGTGTGGAAATGAAGTGATTTCATAAAACTTCGTCATTTTTGAAATATTTATGATTGATTCAAAATCCAATCTACTTATTGTATTTAACGTCATTGTTTAGTTAGGAGATAAAGTTTCATTCAAATCCAATATGTGTATAGGCTAAATTTGCTTAAAAATAAGTATATTTATATGTAAATTATAAAAAATATTTAGATCTATGCACATATGTATTAAAATATAATAATATTATATAGAATCATTATTTACATGACATGACAGTGATATTTTAGATGGTTTAAATGTTAAAATTACTACTTAAAAATTAATATTTGGTATTAAATTATTTTTTTATGTTGATCTTACACATTTACAAATGAAGCTTATATATACTGATACTAGATAAATGAAAAACTTTCTGTTATAATATAATATATGAAGTAGATTTTTTATCAACCATCCAAATGCTAAAAATAAATAGAATTTTATAGAAGAAAGTTTTCATAAAAATATCCCAATGGCAAGCGTGTTTTAATAATTGAAAATATAAATTGAAATAGATGTAGACGAGAAATGTTGTAAATGTATAATATTATAATATTTTATATAAAAATATAAAGTTAAACTATTTAATTACATCGATTGATTTTACATCATTTTTAAACGAAGCATGTATACATATTTGACTTAGATAAAACTTAATGTGCTAATGAAATAATTGATCTCAAAAGCAATAGGTGAGTAAGATTCTGCTTTTATGATCAAAATGGCGTCATTTTTAGCTGTGGTACTGTTTTCCTGTATACGCTTCACTGTAGCTATAGTGTTGTTGGCTACAAATGAGTCACATATTGATTTTTTTTTATTGGTATATATTTTTACATTATATCTGAGGATATCTTTTACATTCAAGCTTTAAGACAATTTTTATAATTTACAAAATGAAAACTACTAGTTCACAAATAACAACAGGGAAACCAAAGGCTAACTGGCAAATTAGAAGTTGTTCTCGTAAATATCAAGGAAACAACGCCCTCCACTTATTTGAACGATGGCCAACGCAGGCCATTAGCGTTGCCAGTGTATCGCATGCACGCTGGCGTCACACATTGATATATCAAACTACAATTATTCAGTATATTTAAAATTACTTATTTTGGCAACACATCAATTTTTATCCAAATCAATCAAATACATCTCAAACTCTGCGCCGCTTATTTGGCTATTGTTTTAAATGTTATATATGAGTTGGGGTCAGCAATGAAGCCCAATGTTCATATCTGGATTATTCATTTTTTAAAATATTTTTTACATGAATATGAAATCAATTTTTCTTCATTTACTAACCCATCTAAGACGAAATGAATTTTTAAAAAATTTAATTAAACAACCGGCACTGAGCACGATGAACAAAATTGATTTAATTGGCATGTAGTTTTGCTCCCAACAAATAATATGCAATGATAATATTACCATGGAATCGTTGTCCTGCTTTTATTACTTGTTCGGAGAAAGCAAAAACGTGCTGAGATAGATTTGAGTTAGATTCAACAACAACGGCCCCCCAATTACGATGCCGAATCTAATAGAAGTTTTGTTTTAAGACGGATAAGCAATATTAGCCAACAAAAGTAGGACTGCTTGCATGTGTTATGAACTTCTGATTGAGAGTATCTTCATATAATAAATAAATAAATAAATAATGTGCTTTTAAGTGATAAACCGTCAACATTGAGTTTTTATGTCGTAAATAGCTTGCATCAATAGCAAGCCATGTGGAATAAATTGTTGCTTTACAACACATCAATCAGGCATGGAGGACAATTGGAAGAACAATTAAATTACAGTCTAGTTGATGACCGACTCGCATCGGTAGTGTATAGTGCCATTTAATAAAATATCATTGAATGCAACCTTAATTTATGACTCTACGAGAGACATGATTTAAAAATCAATAACATCAAAGAATTTATGTGACTTTAAATTGGTACATGGTGATTGAGTATGCTTAGTCAAGTTTCAATGCACTTGGTGCATTGAAACTTTAGTTTATCGTTTAATTTTTCATCTTATTTTTGTAAGATTGTTAATATAAATATATTTAATTTATAAACCAAATTTTATCATTTTTAAAGATATATATTTTTATAGTTTAAAAGTAAGGGTATTTTAATCCTTTTAAAAGTTACTAAAATTGCCCTTTTTCTAAAAATAAAAAATATTTGCACATTTCAAGAAAAATAGTAAAACTTAGATTATCAATTTCATAAACACAAAAGCAAAAAAATAACAAACTGAGTTTTGTGCCTAAGTGCATTAAAGTTTCAACCTATTGGATGCATTTAAACCTAGCTCAAGTATGCCATTGACTCTTTGAAAATTAAGTTTTTTATGCTAATTCAATTTGTTCCATAGTGATAGCTTGGTTACTTCATGTAATGTATTATGAAATATATTGAACATGGAATTCTAAACTTTTGGTGATTATTTAAGGCCTATGGATTTATTGTTTTAAGGGTGGCTTGTGAGCTCCACGAGAGATATTTGATACAATAAAAATCCGTTAAACCTATAATTTACCTCAATTGTATTAAAATCACTCAAGCTAGCTAGATAAATTATATTTTTTCATGAATAAAATTTATAGTCCATGTATGTAGTCCATATCTATATGTAGTATTAATATTACAAAATATATAAATTTAGGGTTTTAAAATTAAACAATACTAGTATAATTCTTAGATGGTCTTGAACCTTTTGGGTCATAATATAATGTGGACAATTATGAACAAATACAATACATTTTTATTATCTAAAATAAACAAGCAAACAACAAAGCTTGATAGATGGTTGCCAAACGGCTTTCTTAAGTTCGAACAAGAAGATGTTCTCCAGTATTAGATAAAAGTTTTCTAGTTTTTTAAGTGGTAACTTATGTATCTCCTGATAAAAAGGAATATATTATCTCCATGTTGAAACTTGAAAGTTGTAAGAATATTTCAGTGGTTTCCGCACGTAGATCAGTAATTAACATATATTAATTAGGGGTGCAACTCGGGCTCATGAAACTCGGGTTCACCTCAACCCTAACCCTAACCCTATTTGTAAAACTTCAACCCTAACCCTAACCCTAACCCTAACCCTATTTGTAAAACTTCAACCCTAACCCTAACCCTAACCCTATTTGTAAACCTCAACCCTAACCCTATTTTTGAAATTCGGGCTCGGGTTGAGTTTCGGGTTGACATCTTCTATTATATGTATTTGTTACTCATCTTATATATAATTTTTTTTTATCACAAATCTATTATATAAAAAAGTTTTAAAAACAATTTATTGTATGAAATTAAGAAAAATTCAAATACCGCTTAAGAGTAGAAAGAAAGAAACTCGTTTTGAGCATTCTCTTTGTATCAAGTAGAATATGGATTATGTGTAAACGTTGTCAATAAAATTGTATTATTAATCATTAATTGTATTTTTTTACTCCTCTATTGTTTTAAGCTTATTTTACAACTATAATTTTAAAGTTCTCATAAATTTTCCTGTTGGAAAAAAAGATCTCAACAAAATTTAATATTTAGTATCACAGGATTTCGTTGGTCAAAAGGTTTCAGTAGAAAAGACGTGAAGAGTAATTTTTTTTTTTAAAACTGTTGGACCTGTATCGTAATGTAAATTGGGAATAAGGATTTTGTTGAAATCACTTAAGATGTTAGATTGTCTCGGCGATGAGCTGTCCATGCCTGCCATGCCGTACTCCTGTTGTCCATCATCCATCCATGAGTAATATGTTATCATTATAATATAAATTATATATTTTATATAAATTATATATATTTGGGTGTGTTTGGGAAGTTGTAAAACTTTTGATGAAAAGTTTTTTAAAACTTGTCAAATTAGTAGAAAATGATGTGATGTTGTAGGGGTAATGATGAGAAGTAAAGAGAATAAATTTAAAATAAATAGGTTAGTTGTATTGGTAGTTGTGTAGAAATGATTGAAAAGTAGGGTTGTTGTATAGAAAAATGTGTAAAAAATAATAATTACGAAAAGTGACAAGTTTTAGATTGAAAAGTTTTAAATTGACAACTTTTCTAAATTGCCAAACAGACCCTTTATATAAATGCAAATTCGGGTTCGGGCTTGCCTGAACCCGAAACCGAGCCCTATTTGAATTCGGGCTCGGGCTCAAAAATCGAGTTCGGGTTGAAAAGTTCAGAGTTTCAACACTGTATTTTTTCGGGTTCGGGCTGAACCCGGCCCAAGTTGCACCCCTAATATTAATGTTAGATGCCTGGTGTTAACATCCCTTCACCACAAGAAATACGATGGCTAAAACAATATTTTAACATTAAAAAGAAAAAAATACAATATAATAAGATCTGCAGTATAAGTAAAACTATTAATTGTATGGATCTGATGTTCAGTGGACTGCTCTTTCACCCACGTGCCAAGGGGGCACGAATTAACGAGCTAACATCTTGCCACCTTCTCTACATCTCACGCGCGCGACTCCCCTGTATTTATTGCTGTACGCGGGCATTGCAGTATTTGCACTCCTCTCGTCACTCGCGTCCCATGCGCTATCAATAGAACATCCGCGCACGGTGGACACATCGCCATGGCAGGGAAAAGTGTTAAATGCTCCGACGGACCATCCTCTGAAACTAATATGCCCATTCCCCCATTAATTTTAGGAGATTTTATACTCCATCAACACCGGTAAAATAGTTTTTAATTTAAAATTAATTTTAAATTAAATTATAAATTCACAATTAATTTTAAATTAAATTACAAATTTTTTAATTCCAATTAGACGAAGTGCACGAACTCTCTTTATTAAGTTTTAGAAACCCGTGAGATATGAATTGCTGGATACCAAATATAAATGAATGAATAATAAAACGAGGATGGAAGATGAAACCGGACACGTGGGTGATGGTAACTCTGTCACTGGCTCATTGCACCAGTGCGCTCGCTACTCTCTCTCTCTCTCTCCCCCCTAAATAACTGCAATTTAGCACGATTATTAAAAAGAAAATGCTCTCGTACTCTTCGGGACGTGGAAGGAAGATGCTCCTTACTCGTAACCAATTTCAAATTTCAAGGTAGCATTTCAATACGCCCACCCATCTCTGGAATTCAATGATGGATTGCTGATTATCGTAGAAAGAATCCGCCAATACTTCTCGACCTTGGCTATCCCATCAATTTGCACTGGAAAAAATGACGATTAATAATACGATATCCCAATTTATACCTTTCATTGGGTCATTTGACATGCATGTGATAGTGGCTTGGATGCTGGTAGTTGCAACATTTGCCAGGCTGTCCACCCATTTACCATAACAAACATCTTCCACACTTTCTTGGCTTTTTTGCCCCCTACTCCAATCAAAGGATATTGCAATAATAATTAACAAAAAACTAGCACATCTTCCGTGTTTTTCTCTTACAGATATTAATACAATTGCAGAAGAAGGCTATTAATCACGAAACACGTGGTCGAAACTTGAAAGTTTATCATATCCATCCATCCCCTCTTTCACATTATTAAAATCTCATACAGAGTGATGGTTTAGACAATCAATATTTTCCACATATGTACGCTAGATATTTTTTTTTTTTTTTTTTGAAATTTCTAAAATTATTTTAGTCGACATTAACCATAATCCGCATTTTAGGGTACCCAACTCACAAAGAGTTTTATTATTATTCCTTTGTTGTCGCATCGTGGTCAAGACAATTTTCCTAGTCGAATTCATTTAGTGGGTCATGCATGTACGTTATAAAATAATGGAATGATTAAAGTGATTATCATGGACAATCAAACCAATTGGTTGCCTTGTAATTGCAACGTCCCGATTACATTGATTTTTAAAAATGATTCTAAATTCCACTTGTCAATAGCCGGTATTGACTGTCCACTTAGAATGCGCACATGAGAGTATATTTTTCATTTTTTTTTCGTACTGGATAACAAATTTAGGATTATTCCGATAATCCCACATGTAACGGGCTCGCCCCTCTTTTTTTTCTTCTCCCACCCACTCTCGTCTCCTTCAGTGAACAGACCAGAGTCTCCATAAAAAGAGTCCTCCTTTTTTTATTTGTTTATTATTAATTTTTTTTTTCCAGAGTCCTGCTGCTGCTGCTAAGCCTAACTCTTACACACTTCTCAATAAACAATAGAAATCCCAACTCGTTATTTTTATCTTGGCAACGGCTCCTTTAGCCCACTGCAAATGCCAATGGCAGAACTGCATTGACTTGGAGTTCGTTCTTGTGTGCGCTGCTCAGCCATGGACTACAACGGTGATAGCAGGTACCATCAAAGAACAGATTCAGTGCTTCTTGGATTTTGGGTGTTGGTTTTTGATATTTTTTGGAGTGAAACTTGATAAAGAAGGGACCCTTCTGTGTGTTTTTTTTTTCCCTTTTAAATAAAAAAATAATGTAGATATATATATTTTTTCTCGTTCTACCTTATGCATTTTATAGTACAAAAATGCCTTCTGGGATTCGTTTGGTTTTATTTTTTATGACTTTTACAGTTATTGGATTTATATTTTTATTTGTTTTCTTTTTCAATAGGTCATATATATATATATATATATATATCTATCTATTTGTAGAAATCTGGTTGGGTATTGATGTTCTGATTATTATGGTTGAAGGGTTTCTAGGATTTAAAAACTTGCAAGTATTAATTTATTCTTATTCTTATTTTTGGGTTTTTGATGTTTTTTCTGAATCCAGTGAAGATTTGTATTTGGTTTTGTTTCACAGTCTTCTCCTCCTTAGTGCATATCTGACATCGGATTCCTTTCTGCTTGCGATAAATTCTCATGTTGCTTGCAGATCTGGTTCTTGCCTCTATCCTTATTACTTTATCCTTTGCACTTTTCTCCTTTTTGACTGGAGTGAACGGGCTCTCCTCTTCATTGCTGCTTAGTTTGGTATTTTTGACTTGGATGTCATGCATTATGGATATTGTTGTTTCAATGAATTGATAGTGTTGCTTTAATGCTCAGCATTCTTTCCGAGCCCCGAATTTTATTACAGCAATATGTCACCGTGTGTCTTCTAACGCTGCACAAAAATTCTGAGATTCCTTTTTATTTATTTACGCTGCACTTAATTAAAACCGGCGATTTGGTGAAGATTTTGGCAGAGGCAATTGGCTTTATTTTCTGAATTGGGAAAAATAAAAATGAAATTCTCCACATTGCATTGCATCTTATTTCGTCAGGGGCATGTTTGGATCTTTGACAGAATGTGGTTGTGATCAAGTCATTCTAGATGGTGGAAGTGGTCAAAAGAGGAGCCATTTTAATGTACAATGGCTGTGTCAAGTCCAAGCGCCCTGTACAGGTGGGTTGGAGTGGACATGAATTGCAACGAGTTTGGGACCGAGCCTTTTGTTTTGGACACCAATGCCTCTCATCAGGATGGGTGTGAAAATACCATTTTGCCGCTATCCTTTTTTTTTTTTTTTTTTTTGGGCATTGAATCTGATCATCCTCTTCAACTAAGAATTCAAAAAGATATGACAATTTTGATTCTTGATAATGATTTTTTGTTCATCAACCTTTTCCTTCAGCTTATACCTTTTCTGTTCAGAGGTAAACATTTAGGTTCTGTTATTAATTTCCTATTACGTGCATAGTTGTGAGCCATGGGGGTGGCAAGGTGATGACTACTACCTGCATGGAGATCCAAATCTTGGTACGTCATCTCAGTACTGCTTTGGTTGATGTTACTAAGTTATTGCAAATTTTGTCTGTTCACTTGTCTGAAAAAAGTCTTACTTTATAGCCGATATATCTTCTTGTCTATGGGATGGTGCCAACCATAATGAGGAGGATCTTTCACATGTGCTTAATGAAACAACCCCAGTAAAGGCTTGTTCAGATTTTAATTATAGTGTTACCGATAATAGAGGTATGGTTTCTTTTACTATCGTGCATCTTATTCTTGCCATTTGCACTTATGTTTGGTTGCATTATGTTCAATTTCAACTTTTTGTTGAATAAATCGGAAGGAGGAAAAAAGCTTCCCTTTGGTGCACGTATAATGACTTAATGGACTCTAAATTGCATTTATATACTTCAAGTCAAATGTATAAGGAGGGAATTGCATGGCCACTTCAGAAGGTGTTTTACTTTTCAAATTTCGTATTGGCTTAATGAAAAGTTTGATATTCAATAAGAAAAAATTGATAATATCCTTATACACCTGACAAAGCCCAGGTATCTATGAAACTATTCCATACTGATAAACTGTCCAATTTTATTTTCAAAAGAGCGTATCTCTGGAAGTATGATAAAGGTATCAGGAGAATGCAGAGAATCATCACAATTAAAAAGACGGCGAATGCTGCAGTTCTACTCTCATCCCACAGATCCATTGATTTGCAATGAGCAACTCCCATCTGAATTTTCAAAATCAAAGGTTGGTGGGTTTTGATGACTTTCTTTGGGTTTCTTCTGGCAATATATGTTGTGTTTTCAGTTGAGCAATAGCCATGTTTATTACTTTTTGAAAGGACTATTGTTCCTTCTATACTTAGGAGGGGGAGAATTCAATGGAGGGTACTGAAACCATGCAGTGGGTCCCAACTTCTACTGGTTAGTTTCTGATCAAATCTCATACTTCTTTCAGATTTCATGTTTTTGGATTATCGCACATTTTGTATGTATTACATACACTGATTAAGATTCATGTTCGCACGTAGCACAAATGCATACATGTCCATTGTTCACATCTTTGCGCATAACCATGCATATGACTTGCAAATTCTAAATGCTCTCTCTTTATTAGACGAGGGATGTGCTGCTGGAAATGAGTGTCTGGATCAGTCATCAGTTGGTTGGTTGGCAAATTGCTTAAATGATGGTGGAATGGATATCAACTCTGATGAAATGTACAGTTCTCTTGAACTTCGCCTATTGTGTTTCTTTGACTGAATTAATTGTCTGCTGACCTTTTTGACTTTTGGGCCAGAACAAATTTTTCTGCAGCATCTGATGAACAAATTGATGTTTCAGGTGTGTAAAGGTATTTTTGGGATGTTTATTTGTACAGTTCCTTTCCTCATGATCCATTTTTCTTATCTATCTAAGCCATCAATTGCTAATCAACTTTAAATTTCGTAATTCACATTTGATAGGTTGTTGGAGTAAATGGCGATACTGATGTCGCCGTGATGTTTGGATGATCATATATTCTTAGCTACTTTTGTGATTCCAAATATCTTAGAAATCCACCTTTGGCACTGTGTTCTCTAGTTAATAGACTATATAATACAGTGTCTATCTGTAATATAATGTGTTGTGCTTGTGTAGTACCCTGTGGTTAGCTGTATATTCATCAGTTATGTCCATTAGACCCATAATGCATTAATGCTGGCCGGAAACAGCTAATCTTTAACAATTCCTTTCTCAAATTACGTAGACAAGTTGGATTTCCTGGGTTTTGTCTTCCAATCTCCTCCAAAAGTCATCAGAATTTTTCCAACTGTTTAGAAACCTAAAAAAAATTGCTTTTGATTCATTTAAACAGTTCTGCTTCTATCGTAGTAAATAATCATACGAGCTGTGTTGGGAAGCTGGGAGAATAGAGGAAGGATGTTTCTTTCCCTTGTCTTTACAATTGCATCCATTCCTGGCTGATGCATAATACGTGCTAATACATGCCAATACACCCTATTTTTTTCTCCATCTTTGGACACAGTTCAGTATTCTATGTTGGTATTAGTCAATGTGTATATGATCCTTCCATGTTGGCTGATATAATGAGGAGACTATACTTTGTTGATTCCATTATATCATAAATATGACTGGAAATTGGAAAAGTGTGCTTCCATGATTATTTGCAAGGAATGGGGAAAATGTCTTATCTAACTGCCAACATTGTGCAATTACTACGATTTTTTTCATTGTCCATTTTCCGTAGGATGAAAAATGTCCTGGAGCTGATATAAGTTTTACTTCCATTGCTGTAACATGATAAAATATTTTAATTCAACAGAGTTCTATAACATACCACCAGAAGCAGAATCACAGCCAACTCAGCAGCCTGTCATCAGAACTCCTCGAAGTCTTTTCAAAGGTATATAGAGCCTCATGTTCATTCTCTATCATTTCTATACAACTTATCTGGATTTTGTGCTTTCTGTATTGCAAGCATATTGATAGCCTCGCAGTCATTTCTGGTAGGAAAGCTTCCATGCAAACACCCACAAAATTGGCCACTCCTGTTGCTTATCCATTTGCACTTGTCAAGCCTTGCGGAGTACGGGGAGATGTAACTTTGAAAGACATAAATCAGCGCATTAGCACCCCACCACCATTAAGGTCGAAGCACGTGAAGGATGAGGAAGCTTTGCCATCCTATCCCAAATCTGCCTTTTCTGGGAAGCCTGTTGTTGTCAAAACAAAAATTTTCACTGAAGGGGGAAAGGGAAGCATCACTATCACGAGAACCAAGGGATGAATACTGAAGCCCTCTTCTCTTGTGGTTGGTTATGTACATCTTTTTGGTCTTGGGCTGTCCCATCGTTTCATTCCTTGACTTCCTAACTGGTGATGACTTTTCCACCATAATTTGGCACCCATGTACAGCAATCTAAGCTTAGCAAATTGTGGACCTCAGTGCAGATGATTACACAAAAGTTGTATTTGCTGTATAATGCTAACCTTCCAATTTCCGGAGACAACATATCTATTACTAAAAAGATAATGGCAAAAGATTTCAGTCATTGGTTTTGACTGTACTGTTGCCATCATTACATGTTTCATCAAAATTGTGGTCCATGATTTGCGTGGTCTGTATTCACTTGCATGCATGCTAGAGATATGTGACCACCACATAAAATCAGTAATGGAAAAGACTCTTGGTAGCACAGCCTATGAATTGTGAAAGTTTTGAAGCACAATGTGCTATTTGTAACCAGCGAAGAATGTTACTTAGATTTTGGGGTTCTTTTATGAGAATTATTATTGGAAGTCTTCCCTGTGAAAGTGCTTTTGTTCTATGGTGTTTGTTAGAAACAATGTGAAAATTTTTGCCTGTAATACAGATGATGAATTATATGAGTATTGTGTCTCATGATTTTTTACTCACTGAATTCTGGTCACCCTGCATCTGTAACTTATTTTTCCATTTATTTAAATGAATCATGGCCATGTATCACTTCTGATATATGTTTTTTTTTAATCATTATTTGGTTGTTAGAAAATTCAGAGGCAGATGCTTATCCAGGCTTCATTAGCCTACTGGCCCTGCTCCTCTATATTTAGGGGACGTTTGAGAATAAAGAGTGGGACATGTGGGAGGGAAATGGTGGAGGCACGGATTTCAAGGCGCCTCTTTAATCAATCAATCATCATATTTTTCCAATTTTATCCTTATATTCTAATCATTTTTCCTATTAACTAACTTCCAACAAACTTATTTATTTCAACTCTACCCCTATCATTTCATATCAATCACACAATTTCTAAAATATTTCATTTTCTATTCCTACTAAATACCACATTTCCCACAACTTTTACCTTCCCAAATGTCCCCTTAGTTTGATTGACAGATATGTATAATAAAAACTTTCATAGGTAGGATAGGATAGGATAGGATGAGATGATCCTGCAATGGAACCTTTCATTTCCCAATACACATTTACGCAATCCCAATACACCTTTGCTTATTCCCAATATAGTTTTATCTCAAATTCTTACCCCATCCTCATCCCATCCAGGCTCTGAACACTGAAGGTTTTCTAGATCAAGTTTTGAATTGAGGATTGAAATTCCTTGGGAAGTGAAAGAGAAACATGCATATGTTTCAAGTGCCATCATGACCAGGGCAACCCATCTCCTGGCGTTAGACTCCATAAATCAACAGTATAAGAGATAACATTGCATAAAGTCTATATACTTTACATTTACGATAGTGCTTAAATATTTTATCTCCTCTTAAATAGTTGAAGATGATTTTTTGACTCCTTTTATAGTTGACATAGCAAATAATTTCAATGCCTTGTAACGCAACTTTTTACGGTATGGATGAACTCTGTGGCAGATTGATTCTTCCTAGTGGGCAAAACACCCAAATCAAACCGGAAGTAAGATGGTAAATTATATAAAGACACCTTATATAGTTCCTAATCTAAATTCTGAAAATGTGCTTTTGGTGGTCATGAGTGAGATTTCCAAGTCCTTTACCTTTTGAATAGATGTTGTTCCCACAAAAGCGCATTTTCAGATCACAAAAAGTGAATAGATGTTGTTCCACTCATCCAAGCCATCCGTCTCCTGATAACAAAAGTTAAGACACCAAGCTTTTGTGAATTGTTTCTTAAAAGTTGCTCCATGGAATCATCGCAGGCGGACATTGTAAATTCTTTTAAACTCGACATCTAATCGTTGTTGATTCATGGTTCTTAGCTGACGTGAATTTGATCTTCAAGTCTGCTTGGATGAGTGGTCAGTCCATGATTGGAGGAATACTTACCCGGTCCATGAATTGGACGTCGCTTTTCTTCCTCCCATATTTACATTTTTGTTTAGCTGAGTGCTTAACAACTAACAAGCGATTTTTGGATTGATTCAGCTGTCAATTCCTTGATCAGTCTGCTTTTTTTTCTTTCTTACACTTAAAGTTTTTAATACGTTTTTCTTGCAGTCTTTTTCTGTTAGCCCCGGCCAAGTGCACCTGGCTACAATTAGTTTTCGATGCACCCAGATGAAAATACTCATTTTTAAAATTTTTTTTAACACAACTGTTAATCTAAGTGTATTTAACATGTCTATCAATTTTTTTCATGTTTGGTAATTTTTAAAATTTTTTTTTGAATTTTAAAAAATCAGCGGCATTTTTAGTAAGAATTTGCAAATTGATAAAACTGGGTGGGCGAAATTTTCATCTCCGGGAAACTCACTATTATCTCCAATTAGAAAAATTCCCAATTCTCCTTTTGGGGCTTTGAATTTCACATAAAATTCTTGTTTCAACAATTCAAAAGTTGAAGAACGCTTTTTACTAATGAATCGATATTTGCTTTTTACTAATGAATCGATATTTAAAATCATTTCATTCAAAATTTCTTACTTTATCAAAGCGCCGAACTTTTAAATTCTAGTAAGGCATGCCTGAAATTCCCTTCAGAGCTTGTTTAATAATTTTTATGGATTCTGCTATTTTACTTATTTGTACTAAATAACTAGCTAACGAGTCTCATTCTTTTTGCTATTAGATACTAAAAATGTCGATGATTTTTTAAAATTAAAAAAATTAAAAATTTTCAAAAATATTAAAAATTAATACACATGTTAAATACACTTAGATAAATAATCATGCAACAAAATTAAAAAATGGATATTTGATCCGGGTGCATTTGAAAAAAATTCCTTTTTCTTTTACATAACAAGGTTTACTTGTACTTGCACAGTATCTTGCGAGACGTATAAAATACCATAACAAGGTTAATGTCGCAAAATTGCTGTTTATACGACCTACCGTATAAAATCGGGGTCGATTTTTATTTCACTTTATTTTCAATTATTATTATTAGAGCCCACCGCATCACATTATTTACTCCATTTTCATCTTTTCATTTCACCTTCCTCATGTTCACTTTACTTTTAATTATTATGTACTCTACGGTCCACCTTATCACATCATTTGCTCTTTTTTTCTGAACTTTTCATGTTCATTTCACCGTTGTCACTTTTTTCTCTCTAACGGTTTTCTCAGCCAATTAACCATACAAAGAAAGTGAACATGATAGAAAGACATCTGAGGGTCTTTCGTAAGCTGAGAATTAGAGAATAAGATGAATACGATAAGGGTGAAGTGAGAGTAAAATAAAAATGGATAAGCTAGTTGCAGTAAAAGATACTAAGACGCTGGCTGGATAAATAATTAATAATGTTGATTTTGCATTCCTCATTCCCCATTTCCATTCTCAACTTTCCAAGCGGCCCTTCAATGCAACCATGGTTGAAAATATAAAATTAATAGCTGTCTTATAAGAAAAAGGAAAAAAAAAAAAACCATACTTTTTGATAGTGCTAGTTGGAACGCTTGGGTCAAAATTGCAGTTAAATGTAAATGTGTGGTATTTGCGCCATACCCCCTTTAAGTATGCGAAATAACATTTTGGACCCTGACGTTTGTGTATTAGCATTTTAGACCCTGATAAGTTTCGTCTTTTGTATTTTAAACCCTCCGCCCTAACGCCGTCTCGTGCGCACCTTTTGGGCGTGTGCAATGACGGAAATACCCATCAATAGAAACAAAATCGTTGCCTTAACGAGAAAACCCTTCCCAAATCGAACGCCCTACCAGAAGACCGAACCCCAAATCGAAACCCTATTGCTTTCACAGGCCGTAAATTCATGATTCCGACAGCTTCAGCAGCATCCGACATTTTCAAATCGGAGATGAAAGCCAAAATCCTGCCCGTGTTCGACGAATACGTCTTCCATTAGAGCTCAAATTTCATCCGAAATCCTACCTGTCTTGGCCGTGTGCAGCCTTAAGCATCGTTTTCTACGGTTATCGTGTGATAGGGGCTGAGAGGAATGAGGATACAAGAGAGGTAAGTACTGGAGATATGGGGTTGTAGTCCATCTTCTCAGTTGCTATTCCATACTAGAGATACTCTGGTGCCAGGTGGCCCATTGTCCCAACAGTGAGGGTTGAGACTGGGCTCTTGTCGTGATCCGTGAGGCGGGCAAGACCAAAATCCCCAAGCCTCGCATTGAAATTTGCATCAAGCATGATGTTGCTAGTCTTTATGTCCCTGTGGATGACTTGCTGTTCACAATCTTCATATAGATACTCAGAACGGAGGCAATGCCAATGATGATTTTGTATCTTTGGGGCCATTTTAGAACTGTTCTGGCCTCGAATTCCTGGTAAAGGATTCTGTTCAGACTCCCATTTGCCATGTATTCATAAACAAGTAGCAATTCATTCTTCTCAGAGCACCAGCCTTCGAGCTGAACAAGATTCTTGTGCCTCAGGTAGGCTATTGTCGACAATTCAACCATGAATTCGTTTTTGCTTCCATGGGTGTGCTTTGATCTCTTCACTGCGAAGGTGAGTCCTGATTTTGGAAACACAGCCTTATAAATGGACCCAAACGCATCGCTACCCAAAATTCGGTTGGGATGGAATCCTCTCGTGGAGTCCTTCAGTTCTTTGTAGCTGAATGATCGCGGGGCTTTCATAATCTCCGATCAGAAGCTATTCTCAGCTCTAATCATCTTCAGTTTCTTAACAAAAACTATTAAAATCAATATCGATATTACACAAGACAGAATCGAACCAGCAATTCCAAGGCCCAACATAAGCTTCTCATGGGATACATGGCTGATGTTCGAAACAGGATGCGACGGTGGGATGGCAGTCTGCGAGCAGTCGGACACGTTAACTGAGTGTTGGAATTCAGAGGCCCAAATCCGAATGTCCAGAAGCTCCAATCTTGGATCGTGTGGAGCTCCGTGCTTCCTTCTATGGAACCCGAGAAACCCGCATACATTCTCTCATCAAGATCCTCAAAAAGGTTGATGTGCCACATATTTTCCCTTTTCATATTAAAAGCATCTCAACCAATGTTATTTACGTCATTTTAAAAAAACCATGCACATAATGGGACAACCAGATGATGCGCAGCAGACGGCGTTAGGGTAGAGGGTTTAAAATGCAAAAGACGAAACTTATCAAGGTCTAAAATGCTAATACGCAAACGTCGGGGTCTAAAATGCTATTTCGCATACTTAGAGAGGGTATGACGCAAATACCTCACGTAAATGCAGTCAAGTGTACTTATGTTCGGTGCATTTGATATCCATTTTTTTGAAATTTTTTTGCACAATTGTTTAATATGGAGCACCTGCCATAGGGCATTTGGTAGCTTATGCGGACAATCATGCCCAGCCACGGGGTTTCGAATCCCCCTCTCATCAGTTGTGAGCAGTGGCTCCAACTCAATAATAAAAAAAAATTTAATATGTGTATCAATTTTTACAATTTTTAGATACTTCTAAATTTTTTTAGATTTTTTAAAATCAGTGACATTTTAGTAATTTAAACTTTTTATAACAAAATAAAAATAGGTATTTGCAATCAGGTGCACATAACTTAAGTGCACTACCCGCACGACATCGAAATTCCTAAAATTGATCCCCCCCGGACAATATCTAAACCTGATAGCCTACCAAAGTAGGCCATGATAGTGACACGTTTTACCTAAGTAAACCATGATAGCTTGAATCTACTTGAACCTTGAGAAGAATCCTCAATCAATATAATATCCTTTTTTATCAAAAAAATGCAATATCCTTTTTTATAATTTTAAAATCTTTCATAAACATATTTTCCTAAATATATTTAATCCACAACTAATTTATAAGATTTTTATATTTTTATTTTTAACATATCAATTTTAGAGGCAAAATTTTACTATTTTACGATATGTATATTTATTTTAAATTTTTTAAAAGGAAGGTTCTTAAAGGGTTAAATTGACTTAAATACCCTCAAAATTGATATTTTAAATTAAAAATAAATAAAAAAATAAAAAATATTATAAAGTAATAAAACTTGGTATATAAATTACATCTAGAAAAACATATTTAGGAAAAATAAAAAAATAAAAAAATCGTACAGTTTAATTTAACTATACCATAGTATTCTGATGTTAATAAAGGGTTATAAATAACTTTATCATTGTGTCAATAAAAGGAAATAATTTATCACACAATGGATTATAAACAAAAATATATAAATTATTTTTTTCAAGCTACCTATACGTAAATCGAAGATTACAATGACGGCCTCATTTCAACACATATCTAGGGAATGTGATTGCGTGTGAACTAATTAACTATCTTATTTTTCATTTATATTTCTGTATTTGAATTATTTTCTCATGCCTCTTTATACAAGAATACAATCTGTTTTTACTTTATTAGCACTTTTTTTACTGTATCACCCACGAACAGAAAATTGATAGAACACTACTACGATAAAAGATATCTTTGCCTAACTTTAAATACTAGACTATCAACTCTACACACTCTTAACTCACTCCCACAGGCAATTTGGTAGTCAAAATGGTGAAATCTATTCCCCATTTAATTCTATAATATTAAATTCTCGCCTCACATTTCAAAGATACATTCCATGTCATTCTCACCGGCTCAATTGCTGAAGCCTGACGAAGTAATTGGGGCGCATGAAGCTGGGAGTGGTTAAAGCGGTTCGGCCGGCCCGATGCCGTTTTCAGCGCACTAGAGTCCTCGTCTTCTATCCAAGCCAACGAATCCCCGGCGTCTTCAAGCAACCCTTTTCAACCGTCCATTGCCCCAAAAAGCCAACGCTCCGGATCCATGTCCACGTCATCGATCCGCATCCCCTCCGATTCAACCAATCAAAAGCATTCAACCCCTCTTTATAAACAAGGAGCCTAAAACCCGACTTTCCATCTACACTCCTCAGCCAGCCAAGAGAGAAAATTTCCGTTTTCCCTTTTCGCCCGTCTCCTTCGTCGATCTCGTTCATGGCGCCCAAGGCCGAGAAGAAGCCTGCGGAAAAGAAGCCTGCATCCGACAAGCCGGCCGAGGAGAAGGCCGAGAAGGCTCCCGCCGGGAAAAAGCCGAAGGCGGAGAAGAGGCTTCCCAAGGAAGGCGGCGTGAGCGGAGACAAGAAGAAGAGGAGGAAGTCGAAGAACGTGGAGACCTACAAGATATACATCTTCAAGGTGCTGAAGCAGGTGCACCCCGACATCGGCATCTCCAGTAAGGCCATGGGCATCATGAACAGCTTCATCAATGACATCTTCGAGAAGCTCGCCCAGGAAGCCTCCAGGCTCGCTCGCTATAACAAGAAGCCCACTATCACGTCCAGGGAGATCCAAACTTCCGTTCGCCTCGTTCTCCCTGGGGAGCTCGCCAAGCACGCCGTGTCGGAGGGAACCAAGGCGGTCACCAAATTCACCAGTTCTTGAATTGGGCGGGCTGGGTGAGCTGTGGGTGGGGGGTTTGGGGTTCGAGGAAGAGAAAATAGGGTTCTTATTGGTCTTTTGCTTCTTTTCCTTAAAAAAAAAAAACTGGCTTCGATGCTGTGCTTCTTTTCATGTTGGTAGAAATGTACATTGACATCTTTTGGTGGGGTAATGGACATGCATCTCTGGAATTTGAAAATTCTCCTCATTTTGATGTTTTCTTTGCTTGTTTGGGAATGTGATGGAATTTGATACCTTTCCGGCGATTTGAGATCGGGGTTGTTGAGCCCTACCACTGGCAATCATAGGAACTGAGTATTTGCGCTTCGTCAGGGCAGAACTTGTTAATGCTGTTAGTAGCACATCCAGGCCAGTCTGATTGGCAATGGAGATCTCTATATATTTTTTTTGTGGCTGATCTTGCTTTCTTGAGTTGGATGTTTCTTTGCGGGTGGGAGTAGTTAAGAATGCTCTCCATATTCCTGCAATGGGTTTTGCATGTGACTTGGACGGAATATTATATTTATGGGTGATGGGTGCTCTGAATTTTGCTTTTGGCATGGAATTCGGACCCTTATCAAGCAACGGGAATTGCTAAATAGAAACTCTCTAATGGGAATTTTGTGTAACAGACGGGAAAGGGGAATTGCTAAATAGAAATTCTCTAATGGGAATTTTTTGCAACAGACGGGAAAGGTATGCTGACCCAAATTTGTGCATTGCGGTACATATGCTATGATTTTTTATTATTATTTTTTTTGATTGGGTATTTTTTTACGTTACATCTTAATTATCTTACAATCAAGCATATATGCTATGATTGGATTCTTGGTGAGCAGAGGACATTAGATTGCCTTTTTCTTGAATTGGGGCTTGTGGTTGTTGAGTAAAAGGAAAAACAAAAGAAAAACCGAATTGATGAAAAGATCTCGAAGGACAGTGGTTATGCATAATGATAGAAAGGAAGCTGTGGAAGTATTGTAGACATTTTTACATCCTTCTGCATGTATTAAACTCAAAACTATGTGAGTAAACAGTGGCAAGCGTGAAGAAAATACAAATCGAAACATAAATTGTGGACAGGTGATGATGTTGGTAATAAAGTAAAAAATCAAATTTAAACAGCGGCATGATGCTGAGAAATATCAAAATTTGTTTTCATCTTTAGATTGCATTAAACAGTCAACTGTTTTGAATTATGACCTTTAACTACCTTCATGTGATCGAATGAGCATTCTCATTCCCTTGATAGAAACCAACTAGTAGGAAAGTTAAAATGACCATCTGACATCGAACATTTTGATTTTCTCTAGGTTGCTTCAACTATAACCTCGGTTCTAATGAATGGTCCGAGCAAGATAAAACTTATTCGAAATGAATTGTATAAACAGTTCATTAGAAAAATATAGGAATCTCTTTGCAAGATTCTAGCTATAGCTCCATTACCAACTCTTGATCATTGAGATTTACGGATGATTTCATTTAATTATTAGGGACAAATATTACCTCTCATTTCCCCTTTTCCAAGATATTGAAATGATTTAAGTTTTTTTTTTTTTTTGGTCATTTGGAATGGTCTTTAGGTCTAATTCTTATTAGTTTGGCTGAATTATTGGTAAATGCATACTTATAATACAGACGCAGGGATAAGTTTGAACCTTCGATTGAATAGCTCCATTGTATTGTATTATCTGGGCGGCATAATATCCCCATTCCAAGGCAATTTTATGATAGTAAGACATTATTCATGGACTTGTCTATGGTGCAAGTGCGTTACCATTTCCATCATACAAGGTAAATCCTGATGGTGTCATATATTTAAATTGAGACCATCGCTAGCGGTTCATATGAAGAAGAAAACTTAAAGCTGAAACAAATTGCTTCTCTGTTTTCATGATACAATCTTTAAATTCTACCATCATTCCATGCTGATCCATGAATAAGAACAAAAGACAGTTTTCCTCTTTTTCTCCCATTCCCATTCCCATATTACCAAACAGACCCTAAAACGGTTACCTGAGCCAGAAACGGCAATGAGTTGACTTTATATCTAGCAACCAACATTACCGGTAATACATCTTTTTGGGTTTTCGAATATTCAAGAGATGGCCAAATGCATCCAATCCATCCTGCAATTTACGAATCTTGAGAAAGCCCATCACCATGGCTACCTCATTGTCCGAGAAATTTGCCTTCTCCATGATTAACTTCACCAGCCCTATCAATGTTTCCTCCATGGCCAAGGCACACAAACCCTCTGCCAGCATAGAGAATGTAGAAAATTCTGGCAGAAATCCTTTGCCTATCATTTCAATCACGAAGTCCACCGCCTCCTGGATTGGTCCTCCCCCACAACATAATCCACGGAAAACAGTCTTGTATGTGAGAGCATCTGGCTGATCGCCTTTTTCCATCATCTCTCGAAAGAGCCTCATGGCTTCACTTGTTCTCTGCTGCTTGTATAATGCCTTAAGCACAGGGTTATATGTGTGAGGTGTCGGAACTATCCCTTTGCTTGGTATGGATCTTAGTAGCTTACTGGCGACATTCACTCTACCTGCCTTGCACAAACCATCAATAACAGTACCATATGTGACTACATCTGGTTCACACCCATTCGACTTCATGGACTGCACTAAGTCAGCTGCCTTCTTTATGTTCCCTGCTCGGGAATAGTATGAAATCAAGGGGTTATACGTAACCTTGTCAGGTTTTGGACCCTCCATTATCATCTGGTCCACAAGCTCTGCAGCTTCATCTATCCGTTTACTCTTACAAAGGCCATCTATGAGAGCATTATATGTCACCACGTTCCTGGAAATCCCCTGCAACTCCATTTCATCAAAGATCTCTTCAGCATCTTCGACTCTGTTGTTCTTGCAGAGTCCGGCAATTAGAGTATTGTATGTCACAACACTTCGAGTGCAACCGCTTGATTCCATTTCCCTCAGTAATACCAAGGCTTGCCTAACTCTCCCTCTGGAGCAAAGATTTTCAATCAATATGTTGTACGTAAACTCGTCTGGAGTAACGCCTTTGCTTTTCATCTCTTCAAATAGATCTGCTGCACTATCATGCTTTCCTGCCTTGAGCAGGCTGCAGATTAGGGAATTGAATGTGCAGACGTCTGGCAGAAGGCCTTGAACAGAGAGATTAGAGGCAAGTTCTGTTGCTTCTTCAATCTTGTTATCATCACACATTGCACTGATGAGAATATTGTATGTAACAGTGTTTGGAAAACAGCCCCTCTGTACCATCTGATCAAGAACACCCAAAGCCTCTTCAATCTTGTTGTGTTTACAAAGCCCAGAAATCAGCGAATTGTAAGTAAATAGATCTGGATTTAATCCCTCTTGCAGCATCACGTCTAAGATCTCCATTGCATGCATGGGGTGCCCTGCCTTGCACAAACCATTTACCAAAATGTTGAAAGTGAATTGATCAGGATAGAAACCATCAGCGAACATTTCTTGTACAAGGTTTAGTGCTTCCTCCACTCTTCCCTCTTTACAAAACCCATGAATCAGCACATTAAATGTTACATGTGTTGGTGAACACCCGAATCTGGCCATTCTTTCTCTGAATTTTATTGCTGCTTCCATATCTCCTACTTCAATGAAGCCCTGCATAATGGTAGTGAATGTTGTCTCATCAGGAGACAAGGCATGGCTAGACATCTCCTCCATCATCGAAACAGCCTGTGGGACTTGGTGGGCCTTACATAATGCCTTAATCACGATATTGAATGTGAATGTATCAGGTCTTATCCCTCTGAGCATCATCTCCGAATGCACAGACTCGGCTAGTTTTAGCTTGCTTTCATCGACCAGTAGATTCAGCAGAAAATTATACACATGTGTGTCCGGTTGCAATTCAAATTCTTCCATCAGCTTTAGCACATTCATAGCTTCATCGAAAAGTCCATATCTAACATAACTTGCAGAAAATATAAGGAAGACATCTACTTTGATTTCACAACCAGAGCCCTGCATCTCTCGAAGCAGTCGAATCATTTCTTTGAAATTTCCATCTCTCCCAAGCTGTTGTAGGATTTCTTCATACACAGAAGAACTGGGGGTGTAGTTCGGCTGTTTCGAGGCCCAGTTGAAGATTTCAAGTGCAGACTCTGCGTCATTTTGACGTCGAAGGATTTCGGCAAGGTCATCTGGGGTGAAATTTGGAGGAACTTCATGAGTAATTGTTTGGGAAAGGGCTGAAACAGCATTGAATTTGGAGACCGACGAGGTGGAGAGCTCTTCACGGCGTTGGTGGGTTGGCAATGATGAGAAGTTGGAGGGCTTATAAGAAAGATGCAGCGGTAGGATTTGGAGATTCCAAGTGGGAAAGAAGTGGTCGGCTTTCAGAACAAAAGAAATGGCCATTTGGGCCATCTAGCAAACACAAAACAGACAAGCGCAGACCAAATACAGAGAACTACCCACGAGTATAAAGATGTGCGGGAAAAAAAAAAAAAAAAAAAGAGAAAAGAAAACGAAATTAGAGTGTCAGCAGAAGGAAAGACACCCTACAGTCAAAACCGTAAAAAGAAATATTTTTTGAGCGGAAAAAAGAAGAAGAAGTAACTCAGAAATGAAAGTAGGAATACTCAAAACAAAATTCAAAAAGAAGATGAGGGAGCAAAAGACGTCAAGCAAGAAAAATTAAATACGATAAAAAGATTCCAAACAAAAATAAAAAAGAGAGATCTTTTCCATGATCAGATGAAATGGGTGCGAACTGAGAAGGATGCAGAGAACGACGGAGAAAGCGCGACTGAGAAATGCGAGAGGGCTGGGTTGCCGCCACAGTCTGCGAAACGGATAATCCTCCGGTACTAAAATCACTGTCCCGAGGACGTCCAAATGTTGTCCACGGGTTTCTGTGTTAATAACCGGTACCCGTGCGTGCGGGAGACATGAATCGTGATGAGAATTATATCGGAGAAGAGGTGTTCTTATGCATCGAGATTGAATAATTGTATTAGAAATAAAAAATAATAGAAATTAAAAAATAAGGCTTGAAAATGGTAAAAGTTGCTCACGAATGTAAATTTTTTTTTCGGCATGTGAAAATCCTTACAGTCACTCGTCGTCGTCAACTCCAATAATTGAAAATTTTATTTCTCGTCGATAAATTCTATTTTTTGGGCATGTGAACTCCTATCCCATTCTTTCTCATCCGTTTTCCATTCACTCATCTTGTCCAACTCCTATAATTGAAATTTTTATTTCTCATCGATTAAATTTTAGAGAATATTCTTTTAGAATTTTTTTTGGGGGTGCATTTGCACACTAAATTCTACAGAATATTCTTTTAGTAGAATTCGCAGCGCCTGTCAGATATTAAACTCCGGAAGTATTACTACAGCCTTGCATTTTCTTTTATTCTCTAAACAAGCCCCAAATTTATTTTTCTAGGTAAACTTTTAATTTTTGAAGCTCCCGATTTGTTTTTGGTGGCATTTTCTGGTATCTTAAGTCGAGACTTTATTCATTTATTATTTTTCTGTCTGAAAGCGGGCTAACGGCTCAGTTTCTATTGAGTTTTGTTGCTGCTGCTGGTGTTGTTGTTATTGTTGGTTGGGCCTCAGTCATGCAAATGCAAGAGTGGATAGATGGTTGGCATTTTTTTTCTTCCCCATTACGAGTGTCTGACTATGAGAAAAGAAATTGACTGCTGCTACAGTTTTACTTCTGTTTCCCTAATAAAATATTAACACTAGACATCTTTGTTTTTGGATTCCATATAGATCAAAGAATGGGCACAAAATGACCCGAACACGCGAGTGAAATTAAGAAGTGCAGGTCAAGATCTCAGCATGTGAAATTGAATGTCTTGATTTGATTTATGGCCATCCAAAAGTAGTCCAAATATCAGTCGATTGAAAAACTAGAGGACATCCATGTTATATCACCTAGTATGCATCGTCTCCAGCAAAGAAACCAGCAGCTAATGGAAATTCAGGACCTTGATTCACTGTCGCGAGGCACATAGTCGGCACCAGTAGCCCCAGTGGAGATTGAAGTTGCACCTGATCAGGTTGAAATGTAAATAGCTTTCCATGAATGCGGAGCAAAATTCCTCATATTGGCAAGGAAGAAACCAATGGCTAACCAAAACAATGATTTTAATTTTTCGGACAGCAACCAACATTGTCATTTGCACATACTTTTGGGTTTTCGAGAATCCAAGAGACGGCCCAAGTTAGCCAGTCCATCACGGAATTTACCAGTTGTGAGAGAGCCCATCACCATGGTTATCTCAGTCTGTGTGAAATTTGCCCTTTTCACGATCAATTTCACAAGCCCTGTCAATGTTTCCTCCATGCCTAGGGCACGCAAACCTTTTGCAAGCATTGAGAATGTAGAAAATTCTGGCAAAAACCCTTTATCTGTCATTGCAACCATGAAATCCGCAGCTTCTTCAATTGATCCCCCATCGCATAATCCGCGGAAAATGGTATGGTATGTGAAAGCACTTGGCGGATGGCCTTTTTCCATCATCTCTTGAAAGAGACTCATGGCTTCATCTACCATCTGCTCCTTACACAATGTGAAAAGCACAGGGTTATAAGCTTGTGGTGTTGGAACTATGCCTTCGTTTTGTATGGTTTTTAGAAGCTTACTGGCATCCTTCACTCTACCTGCCCTGCACAAGCCATCAATCACTGTCCCATATGTAACTATATCCGGTTTACACCCATTCAACTTCATGGACCGGACTATGTCAGCTGCTTTCTTTATGTTTCCTGCTCGGCAGTAGTATGAAATCAAGGGGTTGTATGTGAACCTGTCAGGTTTTGGGCCCTTCCTTGTCATCTGGTCCACAAGCTTGGCAGCTTTATCTACCCGTTTGCTCCTACAAAGGCCATCTATGAGAACACTATATGTCACCATGCCCCTGGAAATCCCTTGCAATTCCATTTCTTCAAAGATCTCTTGTGCTTCTTCAACTCTATTGTTCTTGCAGAGTCCACCAATTAGAATGTTACATGTCACAGCACTTCGAGTGAAGCCCCTCGATTCCATTTCTTCCAGTAACCACAAGGCTTGCTCAACTCCCCCTCTCGAGAAAAGACTTTCAATCAGCATGTTATATATAAACTCATCTGGAGGAACTCCTATGCTTTTCATCTCCTCAAACAAATCTGCTGCAATATCGTGCTTTCCGGCCTTGAGCAGGCTGCTGATTAGACAATTGAATGTGAAGGCATCTGGTAGAAGACCTTGAGCAGAAATACAACAGGCAAGTTCTAAAGCTTCTTCTATCTGTTTCTGATCACACGTTAGACTGATGAGAGTATTGTACACAGCTATGCCTGGACAACATCCCCTCGATACCATGCAGTAAAGTAAACCCAAAGCCTCTTCGATCTTGCCCAACTTAGAAAGCCCGAAAATGAGTGGAATGTAAGAGAACGTATCTGGATCAAATCCCTCTTGTAGCATCATGTCCAATATCTCCATGGCACGCATCGGGTGCCCTGCCTTGCACAAACCATTTATAAATATATTGAAAGTCACTTGATTAGGACGGAAACCATCAGCGCACATTTCTTGTACAAGATCCAATGCTTCCTCTAATTTTCCACGTTTACAATACCCATGAATCAACGAATTAACTGTTATGATGGTTGGTGAGTACCCGAATTGGGCCATTCTTGCTTTGAATTGCATTGCTTCTTTAATGTTTCTGATTTCGATGAGGCCCTGCATAATGAAGTTGAATGTTTTCCCATCAGGCGACAAGCCGCAGCTCAGCATCTCCTCCATCATCGAAACAGCCTGCGGGATTTGGCGGGCTTCACACAATGCCTTGATCAAGATTTTGAAAGTGGACACATCAGGTCTTATGCCTCGGCGCATCATGTCCGAATGCACAGCCCAAACCAATTTTAGCTCGTTTTCATCAGCAACTAGCTCCAACATAAAATTGTAATCAAATGTGTCTAGTTGGACTTCAAATTCATCCATCAGCTTTAGCACATTTACAGCTTCACTGTAGAATCCATATCTAAGATAGCTTTCAAAAAAAATGATGAAGGTACCTATTTTGATTTCACAGCCACAGCTTTGCATCTCTCGTAATAATTTATGCATTTGTTTGAAATTTCCGTCGTCCGAAAGCTTCTGAAGGATTTCTTTATACACAAGTGAACTGGGGGTGTAATTTGGCTGTTCCGAGGCCCAATCGAAGATTTCAAGTGCAGACTCTGCATCATTTTGGCGATGAAGGATTTCCACAAGGTCCTCTGGGGTGAAATTTCGAGGAACTTCATGAATAATTGATTGGGAAAAGGTTGAAATAGCATTGAAATTGGAGACTGAAGGCGTGGAGAGCTCTGCACGGCGTTGTAGGGCTGCCAGTGATACGAAGTTGCAGGGCTTATGAGAAAGATGCGGCGGTGGGTTTTGCGGATTTGGAGTGGACAAGCAGCAATCGACTTTTAGAAGAGGAGAAATGGCCATTTGGGCCATCTATCAAATACAAAGAAGACGAGATGGACAGCAACCGCAAGTCTAAACGACTTCTCGGAGCAACATTCAAAAGAGAAGATGGATAGCGTGGCAGTCGCGACTCGCGAGGTGAGAAAGATAAAGCGCTGATTTTATTATTATTATTATTTTGAAAAATAAATAAAAAGAAGCATTTTTTCCTAATATACCCATTAGTCCTAATTTCAAATATATCCACGGTCTTTTTAAAATACCAAATATACATATTACGTTTAAATTTAATTTCAAAAATGCTTATTTCATAAAAAACAGTTAGTTAAATTTTTATAAATATCTAAAATACTCCTGTTGCAAAATAATAAATGATGGAATAAAATAGATAATGAAATTAGCACTCTTTAAATTTAGAACTTATATACAATTAGGACATTAGTAAATTATGATATTCAATTTTTTCAATTTCATAGAAGGACATATTAGTAATTTTATATATTTACTAACTGTGTTAATTTACAGAGTGGACATTTTTTAGATTAAAATGCAAACGTAACAAATATATTTTGAATTTTGAAAACGTTGCAGGTTTATTTATTTAAGACTAAAATCAAATATAGTAAGTATATTTAGGATACTAACGAGAAATAAAATCCCCCGAGAAATCTACCACCGAAGATGGCCAACCCGGCCGCGGGTTTCTGTTTGCCTGTTGATGATACTTCGGCCAACCCAACTTCAGCCAATCTTCAATACGAAATCTCTATTGACTTTAAATCTCTGTTGGTAATCGAACAGAACCACCTCTCTGCTCACATATTTAACCAAAAACGATTTTACGTATAAATTATCTGATAACCTTATTTTTTTCGACTTTACTTATATATTTTAATCGTTTTTCAAATGGTTTGAATTCGCAACTTCAGATCGGTTCAAAAATATAATATATATTTTTTGAAATTTTTTATAACCATATTAATCTGATTATATTTAGTCTGTAAATAAAGTTTATAATTTTTAGATATGTGTATGTATTTATTTTGAATTTTTAAATAGAGGGGTATTTAAGTCATTTTAAATTATTTAAAATAACTTAAATAGCCCTTATGGTTTGAAATTCGCAATTTTAGATGGGTCCAAAAATATAGTATATATTTTTTGAATTTTTTATAAACACGTTAATCTAATTATATTTAATCTATCAATCAAATTTTATCATTTTTAGATATGAGTATATATTTATTTTGAATTTTTAAGTAAAGCAGTATTTAAGTAATTTTAAATTATTTAAATAATTTTAAATTATTTAAAATAACTTAAATAGCCCTGTATTTAAAAAATTCAAAATAAATATATATACATCAAAAAATGGTAAAACTTAGTTTATAAATTAAATATAACTAGACTAAATGTTTATAAAATAATTTCAAAAAAATAAAAAATATATTTTTGGACCAATTTTTTATTGGTCCAAAAAGATCAATAGGCTTTTCGAACAAAAATTTTATTTATTTTAATTTTTTCATTATCATATCATTTTCATACTTTTTTAAATATTACTTTTTTCTATTTTCCCACATTACCAAACCATCTTGCAATTCAACACTATTTTTCATCTATAATTTATTTTCTAGGGGTTTTTCTTGGAATTGAGGATAAAAATGGAATTTATGCTTTTTAAACTTTGTTTTCAGACATTGGACTGTGGAAGTGATTTCTATGGATGACGATCCAATGCTCACTTCAATGCTTTTGCTCTCAAGAGTCATTATTTTTTAGCTTTTAAAAGTTTTTGGCATTCATATATGAGCCCAAGCTTGAAATATGAAGATTTTTCATTTCTTGGAACTTTTAAACTATTTCTTTATGAATTTTAAAATGAAAAAAAAAAAACGACCTTTTCGTGTGCCTAGCATGGGGGAGCTTAATTCCCTGAGCTGCCTCGTTCGTAAATACTAATACCCAAAACAAGTTGTCCTGAATAAATAATAATTTTGAAGCTCCCAATTTAGGTTTATTTTCAAACTTGTTATGCATTATTCATGGAGTTGTCTATGGTGCTACTATCTCCATCAGACAAGACAAATAAAATACGTGGGTTCAAGTATTTTTAATCCCCACCATCTTTCTCCTCTAGATAAGAAGTAATATATTACACCTGTTTGTCTCTGAGAAATTAACTGCTTCTGCCTCTATTTCCCCGATAAAATCTTATTTATGATCTTTGTTCTGGATTCCGTGAGAGGAAAGGGCCCCAGCATACATGTTCTAGCCTGTCAAAGAATCGGCCATTTATTATGTAGGAAGGGAGGAGGATCAAAATGGCATCATATGGAATTGAATGCCTTGAATTTCATTCACAGCCATCCAAAAGCAGCCCTAATATCAAACAAGTAGATTTAAAAACTAAAAATACGTTCTAGTGAGTTATGAAACCAAAAATACAACGAAGGTTGAGCTCATAAACACAACAGGAACATCAAGATTCAAGGGTACTTCCCCAAGGAAGAAGTACAGCAGTCGACGGAAATTCACGGCCTTGGCTATCTCAAGATATTTCCTCCAAAAGTACATCACCACCACCACAAGCCGAAATGGAGATTGAAGTTGCACAAAATCCCTCATAGTTGATTTTTCATGTTGGCAAAGAAGAAAACCAATGGCCATCAGACAAGGAGGTGGTTTTTCAGCTTGCAACAAACATCATTGGTTGTGTATCTTTTTGGGTCTTCGAAAATCCAAGAGATGCCTAAATGTAGCCAATCCATCTTGAAGTTTACCATTTGCCAGAAAGCTTATCACCATGGACCTCTCATTTTTTGACAAATTTGCCTTCTCCATGACCAACTTCATAAGCCATGTCAATGTTTTCTCCCTGCCTTGGGCACACAAACTGTCTGCAAGCATCAAGAATGAAGCAAATTCTGGCAAAAATCCCTTGCCTATCATTTCAACCACAAAGTCCACTGCTTCGCTGACTGGTCCTCCACGACATAATTCATAGAAAACAATATTATATGTGCTAGCACTTGGTGGATCGCCTTTTTCTATCATCTCTCCAAAGAGCATCAAGGCATCGTCTTTCCTCTGCTGCTTTAAATATGCGAAAATCAGAGGGTTATAAGCTTCTGGGGTTGGAACCATCCCTCTGTTTTGTATGCTTCTTAGAAACTCTCTAGCAGCATCCACTCTACTTGTCCTGCACAATCCATCAATAACAGTCCCATATGTAACTATATCTGGCGCACACCCATTTGACTTCATGTCCTGGACTATTTCAAGTGCTTCTTTTACTTTTCCTGCTCGGCAATAGTATGAAATAAAAGAGTTATATGTGAATTTGTCAGGTTTTAGACCCTCCCTTATCATCTTGTCCAAGAGTTGTGCAGCATCACCTACCTGTTTACACCTACAAAGGCTGTCTATAAGAGAATTATATGTTCCCATGTTCCAGGAAATCCCATGCAAATCCATTTCATCAAAGATCTCTTTTGCTTTTTCAACTCCATTGTTCTTGCAAAGTTCAACAACTAGAGTATTATGTATCAACGCACTCTTTTTGTAGCCACTTGACTCCATTTCCTTCAGTAGTTCCAAGGCATCTCCAACTCTCCCTCTTTCACAAAGATTTTCAATCAACTTTTTGTACGTAGACTCATCTGGAGGAACTCCTACAGTCTTCATATCGTCAAACAAGTCCACTGCAAGACTCTGCATTCCAGCATCTAGCAGGCCTTCTATCAGAATATTGAATATGTGGGTATCTGGTTTAAGGCCTTGAACAGACAGACAAATGGCCAGTTCTGCAGCTTCTTCCATCTGGTTCTCATCACACATTGCACTGATGAGAGTATTGTATGTAACTATGTCTGGAAAACATCCCCTCAATGCCATCTGAACAACTAAACCCAAAGCCTCTTCAATTTCACCTGATTTACAAAGCGTGGAAATCAGGGGATTGTAAATAAATACATGTGGATCAAATCCCCCTTGCAGCATCACGTCTAGGACCTCCATTGCATGCACAGGGTGCCCTGCCCTGCACAGACCATTTATTAAGCTGCTGAAAGTGAATTGATCAGGACAGAGACCATCAGTGGACATTTCTTGTACAAGGTTCAGTGCCTCCTCCAATCTGCCTTCTCTACAGAACCCATCAATCAACACATTAAATGTCATATTTGTTGGTGGGCACCCGAATTCAACCATTCTTTCCCTGAATTTCATTGCTTCTTCCATGTTTCCAACTTCACTGAAGCCCTGCATAATAGTAGTGAACGTTTTCTCATCGGGCGACAACCCATAGCTTGGCATATCCTCCATCATTGAAACTGCCTGTGGGATTTGATGGGCTTTACACATTGCCTTGAGCAAGATATGGAATGTCAATGCATCTAGTTTTATGCCTCTGAGCTTCATGTCCGAATACAGAGACTGAACCAAGTTTAGCTTGTTTTCATGAAGAAGTTGCTTCAACAGAAAACTATAAGTAAATGTATCCGGTTGCAATTCAAAATCTTCCATCAGCTTTAGCACATTTACAGCTTCATTGAACAATCCACATCTAACATAGCTTTCAACAAAAGTGAGGAAGGTACCTACTTCTACTTCACAGCCAGAGCCCTTCATTTCTTGTAGCACTTTGTTCATTTGACTGAAATTTCCTTCTCTCCCAAGTCGTTGAAGGATTTCTTCGTACACAGATGAACTGGGGGTGTAATTCGGCTGTTTCGATGCCCAACTGAAGATTTCGAGAGCAGATTCAGCACTATTCTGGTGACGGAGAATGCTGACAAGGTCCTTTGGGGTGAAATTCGGAGGAATTTCACGTATGGCCGATTGGGGAAGGGTCGAAATAGCACTGAAACAGGAGACCGAAGGTGCGCAGGGCTCCTCATGGCGTTGGGGGGCTGACAATGATACGAAGTTAGAGGGCTTATAAGAAAGATGCAACGGTAGGCTTTGAAGATTTCGAGTGGAAAAGAAGTGGTCGGCTTTTAGAGGAGGATAAATGACCATTTGGGCCATCTAGTTACAACGAAGGCAAGAGGAGGGCAAATACATAGAAATACTCATTAGTTCAAGATGGGTGAGAAAGAATCTGAGAGTTGAGTTGTAGCAGAAGAAAATATATCCAACTACCAAAATGGTAGAAAGGAATTCAAGTAGGAAATTCTTTCATCCATTTTGCGAAGCGAAAAGTACTTCTCCCAACGAGAGAGAGAGAGAGACGGGAGGAGGAAAGAGAATACGGAGTGAGTGGGATTCGGATGGCGAGAATGGAAAACAAGCCCTGAAGTTTGTCTTTCTTTTTAGTTATTTTTACAATTTAAAAAAAAAAAACAAAAAACCAAGGGAAAAGGTCTTTTCTTATGGAAGATGGTGGCGGGGATGGGGAGATTGCGAATGAGAAATGCAAGGGCGCGCTGAAGCCCAAAAAAACGGATAACCCTCCTAAAAATTGTATAAAATCACCGACTCGAGGACAGCCAATTTATTTGTCCGCTGGTTTCTGTTTCAACTTCCAATAACCAGGTCTCCGTCGCTTGGCCAGCCCGGCTTTACCAACTTGTATTTTCTAAATCTTCGATACAGATCCCAATTTCCAAAGCTTCAATGCAACCCTAGCATCTGAGAAAACTTCCATAGATAAATTTTATTCATGTTTTAATGTTGTATATCCCCGCCTGGAGTTGGACATTAATTACATGATGCGACTCTCACTAGAGAATTGGGGAAGTGATTTGTATTTTATGGTGAGGTTAAGCTTTTGTTTTTACTCTTCAGATATTGAATTGGGGAAGCGATTCCTATAGAACTTTTTCTTCATTAATTCTGCATAATCCCCAAAATGAACCGTTTGTTCTAAACAGACAATAATCTCCCAATTTCGGGGTATTTTTGCGTTATTAAATATATGGCAAATAAATCCTGATGGCTTTGTATATTTCAAATGGAGACCATCTTTTGCTGGTTCATAACAAGTAATAATTATTGCACCTATTGAACTCTGAGAAAATCAACTGCTTCCATTTCCTTGGTTAACAAAACATTTTAACACTACCACACTTCTTTGTTTTGGATTACATACATATTGATCAAAAAATGAATGGGAAAAGTTCACACTGTTGGGAATTTAATGTCCGGAATTTGATTATGGCAATCAAAACGGAGGCATTTCCATCAGAAGCTGCAAAACCACCGCCAGTGTTTTCTCTGTTGCGCATCCTTTTGGATAGTCTAAGATCCCAAGAGATGGCCCAATGTATCCAATCTCTCTTTCAATTCATAATCGTTGAGAAAGGCCATCACTGTGACTATCTCTGTGTCTGAGATATTTGCTGTCCCCATGATCAGCTTCACAAGCCTTGTCAATGTTTTCTCCATACCTTGGTCACACAAACCTTCTGCAAGCTTACAGAATAAAGACAAGCTTCGCAGAGCTCCCTTATTTGTCATTTCAACTACGAAACTCGCTACTTCTCCAATTGGTGCTCCCGCATGACATAATCCACAGAAAACCGTACGTATGTTGTAGCATTTGGTGGATCACCTTCTTTTATCATCTCTCGAAAGAGAGCCATAGCTTCCTCTGTCCTCTGAAGCTTAAAGAATGCAACAAGCAAAGGGCTATAAGCTTGTGGGTTAGGAACCATCCCTTTGCCTTGTAAGCAAGCCTGAGGCCAATGTCCACTCTACCTATCCTGCGGAATCCATTAATAAGAGTCCTGCGCATAACCATATCTTCTTCCCAATCCTTGGACTTCATCAAATGAACTGTCTCCAGTGCCTTCTTTATGTTGCCTGCTTGGCAGCGGAATGAAATGAAGGAGCCATATGTGAACTTGTCAAGTTTCAGACCCTCTATTTTCGCCTTGTCCATAAGCTCCACAGCTTCATCCACGTGATTGCACCTGCAAAGGCCACCTATAAAAGAATTATATGTCTCTGAGTTCTTGGAAATCCCTTGCAATGCCATTTCATCAAAGATCTCTTTTGCCTTTCAACTCCCTTGTTCCTGGAGAGTATTATATGGCAGAGCACTTCGAGTGGAGCCACTTGATTACATTTCCTTCAGTAATTCCAAAGACTGCCTAAATCTCCCTCTTAAGCAAACATATTCAATGAACATATCATATGTAGACTCAACTGGAGGAACTCCTTTGCTCTTCATCTCTTCAGATAATTCCACAGCAATATCATGCGTTTGACCCTTGAGCAGGGGTCTGATTAGAGTATTATATGGCAGAGCACTTTCAGTGCAGCCACTTGATTCCATTTCCTTCAGTAATTCCAAAGACTGACTAAATTTCCCTCATAAGCAAAGATTTTCAATCAACATATTGTACGTAGACTCATCAGGAAGGAGTTCTCCTTTACTCTTTATCTCTTCAAACAATTCCACAGCAATATCATGCATTCGACCCTTGAGCAGGGATCTGATTAGAGAATTGAATGTGCAGACATCTGGTGGAAAACCCTTGAACAGACAGACAACAGGCAAGTTCCATAGCAGCTTCTATCAGGCTCCCATCACACATTGCACTGATGAGAGTATTGTATGTGACTGTCTGGAAAGCATCCCTGAGTACCATCTGATAAACCACACCCACAGCCTCTTCAATCTCACCTGATTTACCCAGTCTGAAAATCACTGGATCATAAGTAAATATATTTGGATCAAATCCCTCTTGCAGCATCATGTCTAAGATCTCCGTTGCATGCATGAGCTGCCCTGCCTCACATAAATGTCGAAAGTGAATTGCTCAGGATGGAAACCATCGGTGGACATTTCCCATACAAGGTTTAGTGATTTGTCCAATCTGCCTTCTTTATAAAACCCTTCAATGAACACATGGATTGTTACTTTTGTTAGTGAGCACACGAATTCAGCCATTCCTTCAGTAATTTTCACTGCTCCATCCATGTTTCCTACTTTGATGAAGCTCTTAATAATAGTAATGCATGTTTTCTCATCAGGTGACAAGCCATGGCTTGACATCCCTCCATTGTCGAAACAGCAAGTGGGGTTTGCAGATCATTACACAATGCTCTAATCAAGATATTGAATGTGGAAACATCAGGTCTTATGCCTTTCAGCCTCATGTCCAAATACAGTGACTCGACCACTTTTAGCTGGTTAGCATCAGCAAGAAGATTCAACAGATAATTCTACGAAAATGCATCTGGTTCCAAGTCAAATTCTACCATCATCTTCAGCAAACTTACAGCATCATCGAACATGTGGGAACATTGCTTTCAAAGAAAATGAAGAAGGTACCCGTTTTGATTTCACAGCCACAGCACTCCATAAAATGTAGCAGTTTATTCATTTGCTTGAAATTTCCTACTTCCCCGAGCTGTCGAAGGATATCGTCAAACACATAAAACCTGTGGGTGTGATTAGGCTGTTTCGAGGCACGATTCAAGACTTCATGTTCAGATTCTGCATCATTTTGGTGACCAAGCACTCCAACAAGGTCCTTTCGGGTGCAATTCGGTAGCATCGAAATAGGAGACTGGAGGTGTGGTCCGTGTGGAAAGCTCTTTATGGCGTTGGAGGGATGACAATGATATGGAGGGCTTAAAAGAAAGATCCAATGGTAGGTTTTGTGGAGTTCCAGTGGAAAAGAAGTGGTCGACTTTTAAAAAAGAAGAAATGTCAATTTGGGCCATCTAGCAAATACAAAGAAATAGTCAACGAGTTGATGGCAGAGTTGTAGGCTTGTAGCAGAAGAAAATACATCAAACAGTCAAAACCATAGAAAACAAAGTGAAATGGCAACAGACATTCAGGCTCATTTCTTCCTCTTCTTCTTCCTTTTTCAGAAGAAACCATCAGAGCCTAAAAACTGACGAAATGGTCGAAGCTCTTCTCAGTACAAATTTCGAAATAGACGGGAAAAAAAAAAGAAGACTGAGAGGAGTAAGATTCGAATGCCGAGAAAAAGAAAAATCTGAATACTCGCCTAGGAGAAATGGAGAAGTTGTCCTTTCACGAGTGGCAGGTTGCGATCGAGAAGCGCAACAGTTGCCTGAATCGAAACTTATAAAGCTCCTAGAAATCATAGAATCTCGGACCCGAGGGCGGCTTCATTTTCCCGCTGGTTTCTGTTGAGTAACCGGACCACTTCTCTTTTTTCAGCCAGCTTTGAGTCGTTAACCCTATTTTCTGAATCTCTTGGAAGGATTAATTTTGAAAATTCGTTTGTGGTACTTAGAAAAGAAAATTCAAAGTATTTTGTATTGATATTGCATATACCGTGACATCTGATATTATAAATTGTGCATTTTCACAACTATATCTTGTAAATACCTTCACTACTAAGGGGGTACTTCACCCGCGTACAAAAAAATTCTTTTACGCTTGGATAGAGCAAGATTAAACACGTGACTGTGAATACATGCCACAATACTGGGGCATTGCCCCATCAGCGATACTGCAATGTTATGCTACCTTTGTTTGTGAAAGAAAAAAAAAATGTAAAATCGTAATTTTCATGCTTTTCAACTTTTGTTTAAGATATTTTCAACGCAATTTGAAAAGGTCTTTCTTGTGCAATATTGTACCAAGTATAATAGAATGTTGATGTGAAACTAACCTGTTCATGATTGTCCAACTGGACAGGATGGGACAAAGATGGAAGATAAGATGGCAATTTTATTTGTTTAATGTATCCTTTAACTTTTATATTTGTGTTTGAAAAGTAAAATAACTTTTGAATGAAAGGTTTTTGAAATAGAAAAAATGATATTATATAATATGAGTAATGATGATAAAAAAAGAATATAAAGTTAAAATAGATGGTTTAATTATGTAAATAATTGCATAAAATGATTGAAAAATAATGTAAAATAGAAATATGTAAAAAATTATTTTAAAATAAGATACTTGCGGAGAATGAAAAATCTTAGATTGAAAAGTTTTAATTAAAAAGATTTTCAAAAACAAGCACACCATGAGAAATTTTTTTTTCTCAATTCTAAGATACTGAATTTTTCTCATTTCTAACATATAACAGTATCTTAGCTAATCTCTTCATCCAAATCTCATATTTTGCATCCAATTGAATGCTCCTAAACGACTATCCTTTGCAATGGCAGCTTCTTCGATGGGAAATTCTTGAGGGAAGTGCTCATGTTCTCTAGAGACCAGAATGCGTTGATGCGTATTTTCCCCTTCATCCAGATTTCCAGAATACTGATGATCGTGTGATAGAAATTGTTGAAGGTTAGTAACTCGAATCATGGCGTCTAAAAGCAGCCGAAATATCAACTAAGTGGATTTATAAAAAAAATTAAAAAAATTCTCCACTCCTCCTGTATAATTTCTTTTTTGATTGGTATCTTGCACACCTTTTGTTATCAGTTGAAATCTTAACTATCTTATTGCCTTACTTTTTTATTATTATCATCTTTACATTCCAATGAATTTTTCCACATATTTACACATAACATCCTGTCTATTTTATCTTTATTTTACATCCTTCAAATCTTTGTCACTTTTTTTTTTAAATCTTTCCTACAGAAATCTTCCTCAGAATTTTTTTTTTTTTTTTTTCGCTCATACCAAACGGACACCGATTAACACACTGGAAAAAAGCTAGTTATGGGAAATGCAGGCAATGTATGTCTTGAAGCATTCCCTCCAAATAGACTTGAAGTTGCACGTTAGGGTGAAATGTAAAGCAGCTTCCATCATCGCCACGCAGAGCTCCTGATGTGCCATGAAATGCTTATCTCCCCTGAAGCTCATTTCTCATAGAATCCCCTTCTGTGCTCCGTTTTGGTAATAAAGAAGATGCATAATCATCTGAAAAATCTTTTTTTTTTTTTTTCCTTTTTTGCAAGAAACCAAAATTCTCAGTCATAGAATTTTTTGAATTTTCGAACATTGAAGAGATAACCAAATTTAGTCAGTCCATCTTGAAACTGACCATTCTTGAGAAAACCCATCACCATAGATGTCTCACTGACTGAGAAATTCGCCTTCTCCATGACCAACCTGAAAAGCCTTGCTATGGTCTCCTCCATGTCTAGGCTACGCAAACTGGATGCAAGCATAGAGAACGTGGAAAAATCAGGCAAAAACCCCTTGTCTGTCATTTTAGAAACGAAATCCACTGCTTCATTAATTGGTCCTCCCCCAAGACATAATCCACGAAAAACAATATTGTATGTGACACCATCCGGTGGCTGGCCTTTTTCTATCATCTCTTGGTAGAGGCTCATGGCTTCGTCATTTCTTTGCTGGTTATACAATTCTCGAATCACAGGATTATACGCTTTTGGGGTCGGAACTATCCCTTTCGTTTGTATGCTTCTTAGAAGCTGAATTGCGAGATCTGCTCTACCTGACCTGCAAAAACCAGCAACAAGAGTCCCATATGTAACCACATCTGGTTTACACCCATTTGACTTCATGGATTGGACTATCCTTGCTGCCTTTTTCAAGTTTCCTTCTCGACAGTAATATGAAAGCAAGGAGTTGTATGGGTAGTTGTTAGGTTTTAGACCCTCCATTATCATCTGTTCTAGAAGCTCCACAGCTTTATCTACCTGCTTATTCTTGCAAAGGCCGTCTATAAGAGTGCAATATGTCACCAAGTTCCTGGAAATCCCTTGCATTCCCATTTCATCAAAGATCTGTTTCGCTTCTTCAATTCTCTTATTCTTGCAGAGTCCATTTAGTACAGTGTTATATGCCACGATACTTCGAGGGCAGCTGATAGATTCCATTTCCTTGAGTAACAACAAGGCCTGTTCAACTCGCCCTCTTGAGCAAAGATTTTCAAACAAAACGCTGAATGTAAATTCATTAGGAGGAATTCCTACTCTTTTCATGTCTTCAAACAATTCTGCTGCAATGTCATGCTTCCCAGCCATGAGAAGGCCACCAATTAAAAAATTGAATGTGTAGACATCTGGTTGAAGGCCTTGAACAGACAGACAGCAGGCAAGTTCTGTAGCTTCTTCTATCAGGTTCTCATCACACATTGCACCAATGAGAGTATTGTATGTAACCACGTCTGGAAAATGGCCCCGGAAAACCATCTGATCAAGAACCTCCAACGCCTCTTCAATCCCAACTGATTTACAAAGCCCAGAAATCACCGTATTGTAAGAAATTATATTTGGACTAAATCCCTCTCGCAGCATCATATCTAAGATCTCTAGTGCATGATTGAGGTGCCCTGATTTGCACAAACCGTTTATCAAAATGTTGAAAGTGAATTGATCAAGAAGGAAACCATCAAGAGTCATTTCTTGTACCAGATCCAATGCTTCCTCTAGTCTGCCTTCTTTACAGAAGCCATTAATCAACACATTAACTGTTATATCTGTCGGTGAGCACCCAAATTTCTCCATTCTCTCTCTGATTTTCAGTGCCCCCTCCAGATTTCCCACATCAATGAAGCCCTGCATAATGGTATTGAATGTTGTCTCATCAGGTGACAATCCATAGCTTGGCATCTGCTCCATCGTCAAAACAGCCAGCGGGATTTGGTGATCTCTACACAATGCCTTGATCAAGATATTAAATGTGGGAACATCAGGTCTCACGTCCTTGAGCCTCATGTCTGAATACAAAGACCCCACCAGTTTTAGCTCGTCTGCCTCAGCAAGAAGATTCAGCAGAAAATTATAGGAAGATGCATCTGGTTCCAAGTCGAATCCTTCCATCATCTTCAGCACATCTACAGCTTCATGGAACAATCTACATCTAACATAGCTTTCAAAGAATATACGGAAGATGCTCACTTTGATTCCGCAGCCAGAGACCGCCATCTGTTGCAGCAGTATATTCATCTGCTCGAAATTCCCCGCTTCGCCAAGCCGTTGAAGCATTTCTTCATAAACAGAAGAAGCGGGGGTGAAGTTGGGGTGTTTTGAGGCCCAGTTGAAGATTTCAAGGGCAGATTCTGCGTCATTTTGGCGGCGGAGGGTGTCGGCAAGGTCCTCTGGGGTGAAATTTGGAGGAATTCCACGAACGAGGGATTGAATGAGGTTTGAAGCAGCACTGGAATTGGTGACTGCAGGTGCGTGGAACTCGTCGAGGCGCTTGAGGGATGATGCAGATGGCATGGAGTTAGAACGCTTCGAATTAAGATTTTGTAGATTTGTAATGGGAAAGAATCGATCGGCCTTTATAGAAGAAGAAATAGTCATGTAGGTCATTTCTCTTAGGGTGGAGAACCCGGGAATCGGAAGACAGGCGGAGCCTTGAGTGAGAGTGGCATCATCAGAAGCCGCATTGCAAATACACGTGGACCCACCTAACCGGTCGACTTATCATCTGTATGAATCACATTCTCATCTTTATAACTAGAATATATTTCTAATATTTTATTAAGGTTTCCTTGTCCGAGTTCTGATTTTCTTTCTCAAACGTCAACTTTTGAAGGAATTTTTTTTTAAAATGAGATAAATATGGCATGACAGTGGTAAAGATAAGGAATAAAAAAAATAAAGTTAAAATAAATGAAGTAATTATATGAAAAAATAATTTAAAAAATTTGGCAAATACCAATACACTCATAAACTTTATCCTTAATTCTGTAAAATTTTCAAATTTTCAAATATATGTACATATTTTGCCTGAATTCTATTTATACTTAGAGTGTTAGAGATCTATTAAAGAATTTATTAGTTCTCTGGAAAATAAATTTATCCTAAAGGTTTATGTTTAAAGAATATATGATTTTATTGTTGTAGAAATACTAAAAATTTGTTTAAATGTGAATTTTCAATTGTAAAATCATAATTAAGAATGTGCATATTCATCTTTTCTCTAAGAGTTAATCGTTGTTTTAATAGATCCTTAATATGAGTAAAATTTTAAGCAAAATATGTGAACATATTTAGAATTTCAAAAGTTTATAAATGTAAGGAGAGTTGTAAATAAAATTTGTGGGTATTTGTAGAATTCGTCTTAAAAATAAGTTAGTTATACGAAAATATAAAAAAATTGAAACATAAAGTAAAAGTGGAAAAATAAAACGTTTGCATGGAAAACTTTTCTTCATAATATTAAGAATGATTAAAAAAAGAACAAAGTGGACAAAGAAAACTTTTCGGAGAAAAAATTTTCTTTGTAATATTACATTAAAGAATAGTTTAATTACTCCAATGATAAATTTTTGTGTTAGTTTGTCAAAAAATTTATATTAAAGAAATTAATTCGGATTAACCAAACTTTCACTTGAATAAAAATAGGGTGATTAAAAGTCATGCTTATGGACACCGAACTTTTATAAATAAGATGTGGATAGCTTGGAAAAACCTAAGCCTAAGGGACCGAGTTGCAATCCTGATTTAGATTGGGTTCCAAATTAAATTAGATGTCGGATTTTTGGCAGGATATATTACCAAGTTTTTCTGATCGTGGATTAGGTTGATTACTTTTTTTGATTTTGCATCTTATGAGATAAGAAACTATAATAGTTTTTTTTAGGATTAATGCTATCATACTATCCTAAGCATGCATGATTATGATGATGGAGAAGTCCTTGTTGTCCCCGTGACCTTTTGATTTGGAAAATTATAAATGGAGTTTTTGTTTTTTAATGCACGTACAAACATATTTTCTTAATAATTTACATATAATTCACGGAAAATGCAAATATGCAAAATTACTTAAAAATAATTTTAAAAAATACAGTGAATTAACCATAAAAATACTAGAATCTAAATAAAATATTTTTAAAATAGTTACAATTTTGTGCAAGGATTCTCCAAAAGCAGACTTTACTAAACGTGTGTGTTTGTTTATACTTAAATTTTTAAGATAAAACATTTTGATAAAAAAAATTTCATTCTATATAATACTTCGTTTCTAATCATTTGTACACATCTTCTTTTACAATTATTTTGCTTTTCAATTATTTTCACAAGCTATTTATACAATTAACTTATCAATTTAACATTATTCTTTATACTTCTCATCATTACTCATTTTATTTCATATCATTTTTATATAAAAAATTTCATTCAAAAAGTTTTATCCTTTTTCAGACACACTCGCAGCAATAAAACTTCGTTTAGCAATGGAAGTGCTAAAATTTTTGGACGAAAAATTTTGATATAAAAGTTTTCAAATAGAAAAAATAATGTGATATAATAATGAAACAATAAAAATAAAAAATATAGTTAAAATATATAGGTTAATTATATAAGTAGTAGTGTTGAAATAATTTAAAAATAAGATAGTTATATAGGAAATAAAAAATTAAAAATAGAATAATTATGGATAGTAAAAATTTTATGGGGTATTCGGGAAGTGATAAAATTTTTAGTAAAAAATTTTTATGTAAAAGTTTTTGAAATAAAAGAAATTACGTGATATAATAAAAATTATAATTAAGAGAAAAGAGAATAAAGTGAAAATATATAAATTAGATGTATAGATAGTTGTGTAAAAATAATTAAAAATTATTAGAGCTGTACAGGAATAAATGAATAAATAATTTAAAAACAAAGTAGTTATTGAGAATAAAAAGCTAAAATTAAAAAGTTCTAATTTGAAGAGTTTTTGGTATAAATAAATTCACTCTTAGTTTGAAAAATTTTGCAATTAAAGTCGTTTTTTGTTTAATTTAAAACATTTCACTTTATTTAACTATTCTATTTTTAAATTATTTTTTCATAGCTTCCTAAACAATTATTCTACTTTTCAATCATTGTATATGACTAGGAATATATTTATTTATCTATTTTAACTTTATTTTCTTTATTATTATGTCACATTTTGAGATCTCCTCGACTGTGTGAAACATTACGACTAATTTTATGCATCTCCAAGGCGATGATGCAAAACATGATATTCGGTCTATGAAAATTCCGATACTCATCCCGTAAACTAAAAGATACTTTTTATCGCATTACGGAAAAATCAAGACCCTTGAAACTTTTTTATATGATAAATTACTTTGAAATGATAAGAAAATATATAGAAACATCAATGCTCACACGAAGCGTAGAAACATCAATGGAATTTTAATTTTTCTGAAAATAAATAATAATTATTTTTTGTTAACTTTTATAGTTTTATGGATGATTCAACGGTTTGGATCATTAGATGCATGGCTGATCTTTCCTGATTAAAAATGGACACGTACATTGATGTAATGGGAATATGGGATAGCATGTTTTATACCGATAGCCTCACACGCGCGCCGACCCTCCCCATCTATTCCTCTCCTCTCTCTCATCAGGTGCTTTTCCCAAGCCATTGGAATCGGACGATCATCTGTGCGCTTCTGCGCTTCCGTTGCCCTAGATTTCCTGCAGAATCCCTCAACTCGCTCTCTTCCTTCCACATCCGATCGTCAGATCCGGAAAAAATGGTGAGATTTTTCTTTCTTCCTGACCCTTCTTGTCAGCTAGGGTTCCATTTTTCTCCTGTATTTTTCTATATTGCTGGACCTGATACAGGCAGGACACGCTTTGTTCAGCTGATGTCGATCTATTTCCCTCGAAACCCTGTGATTTCGACGAGTTTCTGATAGATTTTTCAGTAGCAGGGGTGTTTTAAAATCTATATATATATATACTCTCCGATCCTCGGTCGCGCTTCGTTTTACATATGGTTGTCTCTTCGACTTCCCGAGCGGTGGATGAAGTCGGAAGAAACTGAGGCGCAAATGACATGGATATTGTGTTTCGTTTTGGAGATTTTTGTCGACCTGTTGAAGTTCTCCGCTATACATGAGTGATCTGCAAGTTTTAAAAATATATTTTTTTGGCTGAGATTAGATTCGAGTTGTGTCAGATCCCATCGTGTTCGCGTTTTTGTTGTCTTTGCGTAGGCAAATGCGGCATCAGGAATGGCAGTGAATGATGATTGCAAGCTCAAATTCTTAGAGTTGAAGGCGAAGCGGACCCATCGCTTCATAATCTTTAAGATAGATGAGAAGCTGAAGCAGGTTATTGTTGAGAAGCTCGGTGAACCTGAGCAGAGCTACGAGGATTTTTGTGCCAGTCTCCCTGCAGATGAGTGTCGCTATGCCATCTATGACTTTGACTTTGTAACCGAGGAGAATTGCCAGAAAAGCAAGATTTTTTTCATTGCCTGGTAATCTTTCTATTTATAGTTTTGGTGCTGAGAACTCTACTTTCTATTCTATGTGCAAAATGTCATTCTATGCTGCTATTATTTTGAAGGTCTCCTGATACATCGAGGGTGAGGAGTAAGATGCTTTATGCCAGCTCCAAGGATAGATTCAAGAGGGAGCTAGATGGCATTCAGGTTGAGTTGCAAGCTACTGATCCCACTGAGATGGGTCTTGATGTTATTAGAGGCCGTGCCAATTGAGTTTGTATTAGATGCCTTGCAATGGAGGTTTTTATCATACAGTCTGGTTGCTTAAGTGAAATGTCTATAGTTTTATGGATGGTTACTTTGGCTAAATATGATGTTGGGTTGTTTGTTTGGATTACAGTACAGCCTTTCTTGTCCTGCTTTAAAACCAAATTGGCGAATTCTAGTATATCATGTGATTGCATACCTGTTGAACCTATGTGATGAGTGGCTCTATTTGTAGTACTGTGAGGCGTACAAGCTAATGCTGTATAACAGTTTGTGGGTGTAGGCAATACCTTTAGTGTTTGTCTATAATTTCGGATGGATGCTTAACCATTACGTTTATGTTAATCTGGATTTTGGAGAAGGTGAATTTTTCATAATTTCTAACACAATCCTTTTTCCTTATCTATAGTGATGTATAACAGTTGTGGGTGTAGGCAATACCTTTAGTGTTTGTCTATAATTTCGCATGGATTCTTAACCATTGTGTTTATGTTAATCTGGATTTTGGAGAAGGTGAGTTTTTCATAATTTCTAACACAATCCTTTTTCCTTGTCTATAGATTATATGAATGATTATACAACCAGATCTAGAGTACTGCTATTTCTGTTATTGTAGTTTTGGGTATTATTAGCTGAATGAATGCGTATGTTGCAGGTAGAAGTTAAATCAATACCTATTTGGTGATAGTATCATTGGTAGAGATTCCGTATAAGCAACTGCTGTTGCGGTTCTAGCATTGGAATTGGGTTTGGGAATCCCTGCCTGCAAGCATACCAAGTAGGTCTAGAACTGATCTCAATGTAGTCACTTTTGCAGAATTGCATATTTCTGCTTTTGCAAACAAGGTGGGTCCATGCATAATGCAGATCCAATTCACTGAAATAGCTTGATAATGCTGTAGAAGTTTTGATGGCCAAGTGATAAGTGCATTTTCAAAATGGTATCTGATGTTAATTGTTTGTAGCTTGATGGAAGCCTTGCTTAATTTCAAACTCGAGGTCTTTGAACTTGAACAGAGAATATTGTAGACTCTTCTAATTTAGAGCAGCATTGGGATGCTATGATACTTTGCAACCGGGCTGATATAGGAAACATAAACAGATATAACCCCCCTTTAATAATTTATTTAATCCATGGGATTGTAATCATAGTTTCAGATCACCAACTTAAATATTGGATTTCAATGTAATTCAAGTGGTTTGCATTTTTTTTCCCCTGAAGTTTTGGGGAATTCTCTCTTCATTTGTAAGAAAGTTTCTGTCATTTTTCATATTAATCATAAGTTGCATATCCTTATTGTTTCCACATGAATCAGGTCCTATTCTGATCATTACCAATTATCTTCGGTAAATGGTAGTCCAGGAAGCTTCCCAACTTAGCAGTAGACTATACCTAAAGGTTTTGGGAAAGCAAATGCAGGAAAGTTGAAAAGAAAACTTTAGGAATGCAAAATCGATAAGTTGATCCTTCTAAATTCTGTGAAATGATGATTGAGATAAGGTTGGAAATGAATGCACTCATAATATAAAAAAAAAAAAAGAAAAAAGAAAAGAAAGGATGAAAGAAAATGAATGCACTCAATGAAACCTAGGTACCAGTACCATTAACTTCTGGAGATTCTGGTCATGTGTTGCAGTGGACATTAATGCTCCATTGTTGAAGGGAAGGTCCAAAAATGGGCATATGTGGTTGCAGTGTGTTGAATAAGGAATTGGGTGCCTATGGTTCTTAAATGGAAAACTGATAGGATGAAGCCGGAGGGTGTAATAAACCTTTGATTATGATGATCACTATTCGGTTAAATTTTTATAGTTGCATAATGCGATGTTCTATATGGAGAAGGGAATTGTAGCATGGCATAAATTTTCAATGTTTTCTAACTGAAATGAGGATTTGGTAGGAGTGCTTTTCTCTGAACGGTATAAGTTGTTTATGGTTGGTTATGGAAGGCAAAGACTTTCAGATGGTAGCCTGGGGATGGAGGATTGTTTAAGCAATATTTTACTGAATTGATGAATGACAAGATGGTAGATTTGAGGGAGGAGCAATATTGCCTACGTCGTGGGTCCTCCTGTTTCTGATGTGGGAACAGGGTCATGCATGCTGCACTGTTTCGTAGACTCATTGCAGTTTACGATGAGTGATGATACTTCGATTCCAGAACCTGTACATTTTTATGTTGTTCTAATTAATCTATACTTATATAAGTAGTAATAATCGAAGAAGTAAATGCGTTCGGCAAGGATTGCCATGTAGAAAGGCTGTAGCTGCTAAATTTAAGACGCGTTCCTCTAGAGAAAAGGCTGAAGGGGGGGTTAATTGAACTTTGGAGCAAAGAGCTATAAAGAGGGTGTTCCAAAGGATCTAAAGATCCTTTAATGGAATGTATATCATTATTTTCAAAACAGCATTTTTTAATTTCCTACACAACATTGTTGCTAATAATGTACTCTGGCAATTCATAATTCATATGTTGCCTTGTGCTGAGCGGCTATCTAAGGACAGCTATCATGTAGATACCGCTTTCTTTCTTCTTTCCATGTAAAAAATGGTTGTGTTACATGCTTTGTTCAACCAGTGGGATGAATGAATGCGGACGTTTGTTTCATTCATTTTTCCAAGTTCACTGAGCCAATTGTGTATTTCAGTCTTGTAGAATAATATTAGGTGTTGGTAAACAAAGGTTTATGTGGAGTAGAAGTGATTGTTACAAGTCATCCAAATCGCCGGAATGAATGGTGAATGGTGGGTTGCCCACTGCCACTGAAAGAGACAAATGACGTATTCAGATTCCTGAGATTGGTATGTGTTTTCAGGGCTCTATCTGGGAATGAATGGTGAATGGTGGGTTGCCCACTGCCACTGAAAGAGACAAATGACGTATTCAGATTCCTGAGATTGGTATGTGTTTTCAGGGCTCTATCTGATATAGGACAAGGTTTTGGGCACAGTGTTCCACTATAACGTAGACGCTGCTCTCAGTGTCTAATCCCACGGAAATTGGATGAAGGAGAAACATCGATGCTACAACTTGAGATCCCATTGCCTAGTTATGATGAGAGTTCCAACTCATGTCATCAAAATCTCTACGTAGAGTTTTACGTTGGCGTTACGACTGCAGCTACAACTCAATTTCCAAGGTTTTCTTTGAAAAAATGCATATTCCTCTACGAATACGTGTCCATATGAAGAAAATTCATTATTGGTTAAAAATGAGGCGTCTGGGGTATTTGTAACTCATGAAAAATTACGAAAAACTATCTAATCCCCAAGCTGACGGGTAAAGCTGTCTATTGACGTTTTACTAGGTATTCTCACCCCCGGTTTTCACTATCATGTGGTGTCTGGTGTGACCCTTGGCTTTGGCGGGAGCGTCTACAAATTGAATGAAATTTTAATTGCAGGACTTGTTGGAAGTCTTCGGAGAGCGACTAGTTACACCTGCACGCGGTGCTTCCCAGGACAAGAAGCAGAAGGAAACAGTAATTCTGGGGCAAACGGCAATGATAGAAGTGGGTCCAGTAATTCTGAGGGAAATTACGATGATGGAAGTGGGGACGGTAATTCTGGAACAAATCACAATGATGGAAGTGGGGACAGTAACTCTGGGACAAATTACAATGATGAAAGAGGCAGTGGGCTCTCATGCTCTCATGTATACCTAATTCGTAGCAAGTTTATGGCCAAAAATAAAGGAACGAGAATCGAATGGTTCCCGTGGCGCAAGGAACGATAACAAGCTTCATCAAAATTTAATATTGCATGTGCAGCATTTGCTCAAAAATAAATACATTTATATGTAAATAAAAAAAAATGCTTTGATGTGAATATACATTAGAATGTAGTAATACTTTGTAGAATTATTTATCCATATATTTATATTATTTTAAATGGTTTAGATGTTCAAAATACTACTTAAAATTAATATTTAATATTAAGTCATTTTATTATGTTAATTTTACACATTTGTACATAGGGCCTATATATAATACTAGACAACTGAAGATAAATAAAAATATTTCCATGATAATATAAATGATGCTAAATAGAATGAATGAAACGAATTTTTTATCAACCATTTGGAAGTTAAAAATGGATAGTGTTATATGGTACCGATGGTTAAAAATCACCTACTTCCGATGGATCATTAATCCACAATTGAATTATGTTGGCCATGCCTGTTGACTTCAACAGCCACGTTGGGGCTGATATTTAAAGAACTCTTGCCAATTTTCAATCAGACATGATTTGCCAATGGTTGTCGCTCTCTGCTAATCATCTAACCACGTTTAGCAAATGTCACATCAAAAAGAATTTTCTTTAGGGGAGAATTTCGCATTAAATTATAGATAAAGCAAGCATTGATTGCTTATCTATTTCAATTACGAAATTATGTACAAGCATACTTTAATTGCAAGTCATCCGTCCATCCCAAAATCCCATTTTTTTTTATTAAGAAATTGCATTATTGGGTTGAAAAGCATTATCAAAGCACCTTTACATCACGAAAGTGAATTAACCAACAAAAGGATAAGGTCTGTCTTGTCGTACTGAACCTTCCACAAAGTTCTCACTAAGAGTGTGTTTGGCAAATGACAAAAAATATCAAGTTAATCTAAAACTTTTCACTCTCTATAACTATCATATTTTTTAATCATTTTTTCACATTTTCCTATACAACTACCCTACTTTTCAATCATTTCTACACAACTATCCATACAACTAACCTATCTATTTTAACTTTATTCTCTTTACTACTCATCATTACCCCTATCATATCACATCATTTGACAATATTTACTCTCCAAAACTTTTCATCAAAAGTTTTATTCATTACCAAACACACCCTAAATCACAACCCTGTCAATTAAGTTTTTGATGAAGATTATCATTATGAATATTATAATTGCCAAACCCCAAATATACTTACAAAGTTTGTTCTAATTCCAAATATACCATTGATCTTTTGGTAATTACAAATATATTCATATAATTTGCCCGAATTCCATTCATACCCATGCCCTTATTTTAAATGATGAATACATCTAGACCCTAATTATAATTTTAAATTAAAAATTCACATTCAAATGAATTTTTAGTACTTCCATAACTATATAATTATAATAAGATATGGACATTCATCATATTTTGAAATACGTTAAAGATTTGCCCTATTATTATTATTATTAACAAGATTAAATAATATTTATTACGAAAAATTCATTGATTTGATATTGCCATCTTCATTCGGTTACAATCTTTCATTGGCTTCTAGTCCACTGGGATGATCTTGTCTCGCATTCTCTCATTCCTGCTTATTTTGAAATGAACATGAACTATGATTTTTCAAACAGCATGCATCTGTTCCGGATGTACATCTCATGAAGCACTACCAAGCATTTTATGCATTTAAATGCAAAATGGTAAAGTTGTCACTAAAAAGGGCGCCAGCGTGGTGCACAAACCAAACCTCCCCCATGTTGCAAGCTCCATAGAAAGTGCTTATGCGCACCGCTTTACCCTAACAGTGTTCCCCCTACCGTGGAATAAAGCACATATTCTAGATTCCTTTAGAATCCAAGCATGAAAATTTGAAAAGTATTAAAATTAGAATACGACAAAATACGTTGCTTAGATTTTTAGATTTTTAGCTATACTACGGGCATGTTTCAAACCATACAAGACTCTTGCATCAAATCTGTATCAAGGATGAGAATCCGATGATTGTACTAAGGATAAATACAGTTCTATTAAAAATAGGTAAAATTACATTGAAAATTTTAAAAAAAAAACTATCTTAAAAATTGAAAAGCTGTCTTAGGAATAATAATAATGATGCAGATTCAATTCAAGAATCTTATATAGCTTGGACTTCCCCCTAAGCAATTTAAATAAGAAAAAACGTCCAGAAATTACTGGCAAAGGCAAGACCATGAAGGACAACCTACGTCACCCAACTAACAAAAAAAAAAAAAAAAAAGAACACCATCCGGGAGAAAAAGAGTCTCAAATGTGAAAGCCATTAATCGTATTCCCACCCTCGTATGTAAACCTGCCATAGCCTAATATATTATCTTTTCGCTTGAAAATTTCTTTAGGTCAAATGCAGCCAGCTTAAGACGTGTTCCAAGTGATACAAAATTCTTTGATTAAATCTGTATCACTATTTTTAAGACAACTTTCCAATTTCAAAGAGAACTTTTTCAATTTTCAATATAACTTTACTCATTCTCAATACAATTTTACTCATTCCTAATAAGCATCATTACATTCTCATCCCCGATAAATATTCGACCCAAGAATCTTATATGATTTGGAACACACCCTTACATTTACAGTTAATGATCAATGAATTCGGATGTGTTAATACTTGGCTTGGCCCAAGACCAAGTAGAACAGCCAAGGAAATTATTATAATACAATATAATATATATTGCATTTCGCATCGTTAAGGTTATTTATGAAAGACATATGAAAACGATTGCAAATAAGTGATACGAAAAAATAATTGTTAACTCGTAGGAAAATGTCAAATCAATCAAAAGGCATAAAAAATAAGGTGCTAAACTTTTCCTCATTCTGGAACAGGTAAATTCACAAAATACTATCATCTAAAAAACATTCGCAAAATACAGTCCTGTCAGCGGTAAATGTGGTTGCCTCGAAATTGTGAAAACCATAGCAAAATCTTTTTTTATTTCTCAGAATGAATCAACTTGAAAAATTTATGCACCTAAGTATTTCTAACCTATGACAGCGTAATTAATTTAAGTCATCAAGTCATCCAAGAAAAGATGAACATGCCTAATCTTCAATTTCTCGAAACCACTTATCATTCCAAAAAAGAATAACAATTAATTTTCAGCTTTCCTATACAACTTTCCTAATTCATGTATGACTCTCATTCCAAACACAACTACACTTTTTCTACCCCCATTCTCATCCAACAGAAATGCCTTCTTAGAATTTAAGGACATGTCGTGAGCATCCTATTGGATTGAATGGAATGAGGATAGACTACTTTCTCATTCCCAAATATTACATTTTCCATTCCTCATGCAATCTTTCATTTCTTAATACATGATATCCCTACTTTTCGATTTGTAAGTTATTTTTTCTATTCCACATACAATCTTTCATTTTCTAATATACAACCATCCCTCCTTACATAATCATCTCACCGAAGTTTTATTCATTGGTTGCACTTCCAAACAAGCTGAGAAAGCAGCTTAAAAGACGGAAGAACCAAAGAAGTAGGACTTACCTATGACAGAAAAAAATCAGCTATTGCCTAAATGCACTGGAAGCAAGATCCAATAAATTAATGTGAATCACTTCGTTATGGATAAATCAAGGAAGGAGAGCTCAACCACGGCCAGGTAAAACCTAGCTCTGACTAGATTAAATGGAAATGCAGTCCAACAAATTATGTGGGATTCTGATACACATCATGTGAATTGAATAATGCCGCAAACGACAAAACTAAATAGAGGGAAGAAAATTTCCCCAAACAGATAAACTGCATATCAGCTTCAAATTCAAAATGCATGGAGAGACCGAACGAGAATCCCAAGCATGAACATACTCCTGATGAAGTGTCACATCTACACATGGCAATTGCTTCAAAGACAACCACAGGTCATGTATGTGAGTCTGTCATGACAAGTGGTTTCTTCAACGCTTGCTGTTTCAACTGTACAAATGGTTACACTTGTGATAATACAAAAGCAGCTAGAGGCAGACTAGTCTAATTTTCTGTATAATTCTAGAATGCTCAAAGAAAAACTAAACACTATTTCCAGTTGTTCACGCTTCAAGCATCATAAAGGACAGCAGCAATAGCAAAAAAGGCTCATTCATAAATAAGATGCATTCCTATTGCATAGTTGAGCTTATTATAAGCGTGACTAAGTAATATCTAAATGCTCACAACAAACAGATAATGGATTCTAAGATGCATCACCTTGAATTTCATGGGAATGCACAAGCTTAATATTAGCCCAATTTTCATTTCAAACAAATTCAACCATACTCTTTTTTCTTGCAAAGGCTCTAATCAAGCTCAATTCTAAACATAAAGAAACAAAAGACCAATAAAACAGCTAGTTGAATAATCTTTGCAGGTAAAGTAAACCATCAATCTCTTATAAAGGGATGCCCTTCAAGTAACAGTGTCCAATTGAATCACCCATGCGGACCAACAGGAAATGGTAGGATGAGGATTTAATCCACATCCAATAAAAGCACAAACATCCATCCACCTATGTATAGCATTGTAGAGGAGCATTTATCATTTCTATATTCACAAGAAAAGAAAAAAAACAGAAAAACACATGAGAACCAAATGGACCCAATTGGTAAAATAGCAAATTTGTTTCCGATGTTTGGTTCATATCAGGAATCATCAAAGCAGTGTAAAAATCAGCCTTTTTCTTCTGTTATGTTTTTTTCATGTGAAATTACCAGCTCGTAGCATGTTCATGCTTTCTGCACCATCACGATGTATTACTCCATCCAGACAGCTTTAACAATAGACAGTTAATAGCCAATGACTGAAAATGATGTCCGAATGTCCCACATCAATTGGTAATGGTAGCATGACTTACCACAATAGCCCAAAATGCAGAAGTCACCCAACAACCAATATAAGCCATTAAATATGCTTAATGGCAGGCATTCACACTAAAACAGATGATATCATTCTCGAAAAGGTTAAATAGGCAATCAACAGTCAGCATTCAGAAACTTATGAAAATTCAGTCTTTCTGGAATCCAAATCAATATAAGTTGAAAATGGTTGAGCATCCATCCATAGTTGCAGAAACATACTACAGGTGTTGGCTACCTCACAACCTGTTACACAGCATTAGCTTGTAGACGTCAGAGTGCTACAAGTAAAGACACTCATCATCACATAGGTTCCACAAGTATCAAATAACAAGATATTACTCGAATTCACCAATTTGGTTTTAGAGCAAAACAAGAAAAGACTGTATGGTAAACCCGACTACCAAACCAATATCATATCTAGCCAAATTCGCCATCCCACGAAGCTCTAAACATTTCATTTAAGCACCCAAGCTGTATGCAGGAAATCTTCAATGCAGGAGCCCATGATACATACTCAGTTTGCACGGCCTCTGATAACATCTAGACCCATCTCGGTAGGATCAGTAGCCTGCAACTCCACCTGAATGCCGTCAAGCTCCCTCTTGAATCTATCCTTGGAACTGGCATAAAGCATCTTACTCCTCACCCTCGATGTATCAGGAGACCTTTGCAAGTAATACCAGTAAAGTGTGACTTTCTGAAAGCAAGACATGAAAATTGATGGGTGGGAGATAAAAACAGAAACAAAAGAAGCTTACCACGCAATGAAGAAAATCTTGCTTTTCTGGCAATTCTCTGCAGTTACAAAGTCAAAATCATAGATTGCATAACGGCACTCATTTGCAGGAAGGCTGGCAGCAAAATCCTCGTAGCTCTGCGCAGGTGCACCGAGCTTTTCAACAATGACTTGCTTTGCCTTCTCATCAATTTTGAATATTATGAAACGATGGGTCCTCTTCGTCTTCAATTCCAGGAATTTAAGCTTGCAGTCGTCATTCACGGCCATTCCAGAAGCCGCGTTCGCCTACAGTAGAAACGCGAAATCCGTTTGAGAACATGAGATCCGATAAACTCTAGTAACAGCAACGAGGAGACCAAAAAATTACTAATACATGCGTCGACGGGCGATCGTACAACACCAAAGAAAAAAGTCGAACGCAAAATTTCAGCTCACGGATAATTCAAAATTAAACAATCCTGGCCAGATCGACAGAATGGCGAAGATCTGCGTCTATGTCATTCCAAAACTCCCGCCACCTGGCCGGAATTCTAGAACTCAATCCGGAAGCAACAAGATGAAATAAATCCACGATCAGAGCTCCATTAAGAAGGAGCCGAAATGACTACCCTTCTTGCGGCTATAACAACCAGTCAGAAATACCTCGAAATGCATGGATTCAAAGGAAATCTACATAATCAGCTCTTCGAAACAAAACCCCGCGTAGATCAAACTCGCAAACGGGTTACAAGGAGACGAAAATACAAACCAAAGCTATACATAACGAATAAAATTTTTAAAAAGGGCGAAGGAAAGCAAATCTCACCATGTCTTCTGGATCGGACGATCGGAGGCGGAAGGAAGAGAGCGATTTGAGGGATACGGGAGGAAATCTAGAGTAAAAAGGGAAAGGGAGACGATCGTCCGGTTTCAATGGCTCGGGAAAAAAAACACCTGGTGAGAGATTTTCTGGAAATATAATTGTAGAAGAGAAACAGGCCAAATAATAATGAACGGAGAAAGGGGTGGCGTGCGGAGCAGTCCTGGAAATATAGCAAAGGAATTTCGGTAGTCCACGGTACGGACCCAAAACCATGCTCACTCAGATTAAATTTTCTTGAATTCTGCTCCCATTGGGTTATCTGATGTTTATTTGTCTTAGTCAATTGTCATTGGATTAACTTAAGGGGCATTTGGCAAATGTAAAAAAAAAAAAAAAACAAACTTGGATGAAGACTTTTCAATCACTATAATTATCTATTTTTTAATTATTTTTATATTTTTCTTTACAATTATTTTACTTTTCAATCATTTCTACACAACTATTTATATAATTAATATATTTATTTTAACTTTATTCTTTGTACTTCTCACCGTTCATATTATATTATATTATTTTCTATCAATTTAAAAAAATTTATAACAAAATTTTTTAACCCTTTTCAAATACATTTTTCCAATACATTTTTTTTGATAAAAGAGGATTTACTCTATCCTTATTCCACAACACCTATTTTTCCAATACATTTTTAGATTTATATATATATATATATATGATAATAATCGATTATTTCTCGTGTTCTCGTAGCACTTGATTCATCAGCCCAAATTTCAACCGTGTAGATTTCCCAATGGGCCCCGGCCGATTGATGGTTGAATTTGGGCACGTACGTTTTCCGTGGATCATACGTTTCGTCGGTTGGAACCAGCAGATTGATATCTGCAACCTCGTTTCGGCAGCCACGCTTGATCTTCGCGCGCGTGGAGACAAGTGAACTTTCGCAAAAATCCTCCCCGTTTGTACAATGAAAAAGATAATAATAATTAATAATAACCATAATAATAATACATTTGGTACAGCTTTTTCATCGGAGAGCACGTAAATTCTCAAAACTAGAAATAAAAAAAAAATCGATAAATGTAAATTTTCATTTTATTCTCATCTTATACACGTTCAATCCAAGTTGTAAACGAGTGGATGTTCACACGGAATTAAAATTTTGGATAATTTTTCATTTAAAACAAGTTTAAATGGCTAAATATTAAAATAAACATTGCGTATTACATGGTTCGGATAATTTCTTGTAATCGCGCACGCTGGAAGCGTGTCAAGATGATGGATCGTGGGGATACAGCTCGGGAAGATGTGGAGCGAGGGAAGAAGACGAAGAAAGTACGGTGGCCCAACGAGAGAATGCCACGTACATGTGAGCTGGAAAGTCTTGTGGACGCTTTTGTAGCACGATGGTGCGCGTCACTCGCACCGCACCGCACCGCACCGCCCACGAGTTGGACACCGCTGCCGCTACAGGTTCAACCAAAAGTAGCCGCCGTACACTGGACCAAGATGTCCGAAGCTGTGGTCCGGCCGACCATGGCTCGACTAGATTTCCATTAATTTTATGAAGATTTTTTTAAAAAAAATTTTAACATGTTCATCAAGGCAAACATGGCTCCCACAGCAGTGATCCAACCCGGACCATGTAAGTGAAACCGAATTTTATGAAGATTTATAATTGTTAGAATGAGAACGAGGAAGGCTGAAGTAAAAGTCAACACCGAATTTTAATTATTTTTTCATATTTTTATACAAATATTCTTTTGTTATTTTTATTTCCATCTTACTCTTAGCATGTTTATTCCGCTCCTTATCTCTTATCCCTGTTCCGTTGGTCATTGCACCATATTATACTCTAGTCAGGGTGCACTAGCGATGAAACTAGGACACATAACAAAATCAAATCCCCAACTTGTAAAATAATTTAATATGCGTCTTACGATGACGTTGAAAATCAACTCAATCGGAATTTTGAATGGATTATTAATTAAAATCAACTCAATCCGAGTTTTGAATAGACTATAAATTAATAAAAAAAAACTCATAGATACATTCACGCATGCATAACAATGTTATAATATTTTATATAATTATTTATCTATATAAGAATAATATTTGACATGATTTAGATATTGGGTTGATAGCTTTAAATTTGATATATGAATTTAAAAAATACACTTTGTTGACTTTATATCTTTTAAGTATGTGACCATGTGCATATTTAATTTTCATGAAACTTGATTTATGATTAAATAAACAATTGCAAAAGCAGCGGATGGAATAGATTTTAATTTCATTTTCATGAAACTTGATTTATGATTAAATAAACAATTGCAAAAGCAGCGGATGGAATAGATTTTAATTTCAATTCACCGTCGAAAAGGATTTAATAACGGTACACCCTAGTTTATTCCTATAATAATAAATAAAGTTATTATGTGGTTCTTAAGTAACATATACTTCAAATTCACCAAATTTCCTAACCGAAACCCTATGCAAATTACATTCCGTTAGATTTTTCATTTTTTTTATTTCATAATCCAAGACATATATTGTGTTTAAATAATTAGTATATTTTAAATATAAAAACCAACTTAATCAAGAGTTTTTGTAGTAGCCCAATATAATATTTAAATGAATGTAATCCAGTGCACCCGGTTATACTTAGCTTAGATGTACTCGGCTATACTTAATCCATTTTTAAAATTATGTAAAAAAAAAGTTTGTATACAGCTATTAATCTAAGTGTATTAAATTGTACTAATTTCAGAGATTTTTAGATTTTTTAGATTTCTTTTTAAATCAGCGAAATATTCGTAATTCACAATTTTCAAAAAATTTTAAAATTAATAAAACTTGATATACATGTTAAATACACTTAAATTAAAGATATATAAAAACATTTCGAAAAAAATAAAAAATAAGTTTTTATACCCGGATGCATCTAAGCTAAGTGCACTCAGATGCAATATATCAACATCTATATTTAAAAATATGATTCTATAAAACTTCGTTCGTTTTTACTTTATACGGATTATATACAAATCTAATTAAAATAATTTGCTGTAACATGAAAATAATGATGAAGAAGAATATTATGCATGAATTTGATTAGAAATAAAAATCGAAAATGGAAAAATCTGAAATGTGAAGTTTGCATCATGTTCCACAGACGAAAAGTCTAATATGCCTGTGCTATTTTAAATGCGGGTATGCTTGAATACAAGGTTTTAAAAAAATTGCAGAAGCGTGCTTGTTTACTTATTTTCAATGATTATATTTTTTTTCAGAGGCTTGTGTAGAATTCTTATGAAAATATTGTATCTTGGTAAATAAACTGCACTAAGTTTGATCTGTTTCAAACGATAAAAACACGTACAAGATATATATTTTTTAAATCGGGGTGCTTCTATGAAACCCTATTCATTTTTAAAATCTTAATGGTTGATAGAAAATTTACTCCATCCGTTGTATTTATCATCATTTATAGTATTCTGGAAACTCTTTTATTTTTTTCATTTCACTGTATATGGGTCTCATCTATAAATGTGTAAAATTAATGTAATAAAATAGTTTAATATTAAAATATTAACTTTGAAGTAGTTTATCTAACGTCCAAACCATCTAAAATATCAATAATATGTAGATAAATGATTTTATAAACTATTATTATATTCTAATACATACGTAAATTGATCTAAGCGTTTTTCATAATTTACATATGAATGCACCTATTTTTGAGCAAATGTAGCATATCACATATTGGACTGAGATTAAACTTGGTTTCCTAACTAAACAAATGGTGTCAAATATAATGAATGATCAACATTTCAAAAATGAAAAGCGTTTTATAAAATCACTTCTATAAAACTCGGTTTCATAAAAGTACTCCCGTTTTTAAATTTGCATGGTGGTGACCTAACTCGCTACCATGATAGGCACTCGGTTTCAAATCACCATAGGCAGCTAGGGGTGAAACTCAGGTTCACCTAAACCCTAACCCTAACCCTATTTGTAAAACTTCAACCCTAACCCTATTTGTAAAACTTCAACCCTAACTCTAACCCTAACCCTATTTGTAAACCTCAACCCTAACCCTATTTTTGAAATTCCGGCTCGGGTTGAGTTTCGGGTTGACATCTTCTATTAATATGTCTTTGTTACTTATCTTATATATAATTTTTATCACAAATCTATTATATAAAAAAGTTTAAAAAATAATTTATTGTATAAAATTAAGAAAAATTCAAATACCGCTTAAGAGTAGAAAAAAAGATATCTGTTTTGAGCATTCTCTTTGTATCAAGTAGAATATGGATTATGTGTAAACGTTGTCAATAAAATTGTATTATTAATCATTAATTGTATTTTTTTACTCATCTATTGTTTTAAGCTTATTTTACAACTATAATTTTAAAGTTCTCATAAATTTTCCTGTTGGAAAAAAAGATCTCAAAAAAATTAAATATTTAGTATCACAGGATTTCGTTGGTCAAAAGACTTCAGTAGAAAAGGCGTGAAGAATAATTTTTTTTAAAAAAACTGTTGGACCTGTATCGTAATGTAAATTGGGAATATGTATTTTGTTGAAATCACTTAAAACGTTAGATTGTCTCGGCGATGAGTTGTCCATGCCTGTCATGTCGTACTCCTGTTGTTCATCATCCATCCATAAGTAATATGTTATTATTATAATATAAATTATATATTTTATATAAATGGAAATTCGGGTTCGGGCTCGAAAATCGGGCTTGAGTTGAAAGTCTAAGAGTTTCAACACTGCATTTTTCGGGTTCGGCGGGCCGGGTTCAGGTCGAACCCGGCCCAAGTTGCACCCCTATGGGCAGCGTATTTCAATAGCCTTTGGTAGCGTGAGTAAAGAAGGAGAGTCAGTGGCAGTGGTCTCTCCTGGTGTGGGAGAGAATCCAACATTTATAAAAATTTTAAAATATTATCATATATGCATTAACATATTGTAAGAAATTTATTAGAGTATCTCAAAATTTAGTTGAAAAAAAATATGTATTGAGATAATTGTAAATACCCATAAAAAGATGATTTTTTAATTTCCGATATAACTTTTCTCATTCGTAAACTATATTATTACATATTTATTCAAAATACAAACTATATTCAAGTATTTTTATCCTTTAAAACATCCTTATACGAACGCAACGGTTGTCTCATCCTATAAAATGGCGATAGGTTCCACAACTCTAGATGTACAATCTCGGAATATTATTCATTCGTGGATGATTATCCACTTGTTGAACACTAACAAAAAAAAAAAAAGACATGTGATATAAAATTTGGATATGGGCTAATTTTATTTTTTCGGCTTTTTAAAAATATATTCTCTATATTTCATCTTAATCTTAAATACAACCCTCGACATTTTCAAAATTCTAGATATATCCACCACATTTGTGTTTAATCCAAAAAATGTTCATTTTGTAAAATTCCGTAAGTTAAATTTTATGCATAACCAAAATACTTTTGTTATAAAATAATGCATAATAAAATAAAACAAAAAGATAATGAAATTATGCTCACCAATTTAGAACTCACGTACAATTAAAGCATTAAGTGAATTATAACATTCAATTTTTTCAATCTCATCATAAATTTAAAGGATATATTAGTGATTTGATATATTAGCTAATGATGTTAACTTATGAAATGAGTGTTTTTTGGATTAAATTTATACGTAGTATATATTTGGAATTTCAGAAATATTATAAATATATTTAAAATTTGAGTTGAACACAATACATACATTTAGAAAAAGCATACGTGGTCATAGCGGTCGCTGTTTTTGAAATATGTATACTGCTCTTACTCTTTTTCTAACTCTTCTTACAACCTTATTTTCTTTTGGATTATATTGATGCTACTTGACTATTTTATCAAACGTCCTAAAATAAGAAAAACATGTTAACAAATTAGATTCTTCTATGTAAAAAAATTAGATAATACTAACAAATAGCAATAAGATGAAGGAATATGGATGTATGTTGAAAAAGGGTGTAATTCACATCAGGAAACGTGGTGGCCATTTTAAAGTCGTTACATACGTATAGTTCTAGGCTAGCGGCAGTTAAGGAATGAAATGAAATGCCAAATAAATTTTTTTAAAAGTATCGTTATGCATTAAAAATGGAAAAAATTATACGAAAATTTTAAAATAGTATAAGGAACGAGAAGAGCAGAATATTATTTTTTAAATGGAAAAAATAGTATTGTATACAGGCCGGATGTGATGAGTATGAGATGAGGATGTGTGTGAAAAAGTATTATTTTACACTAATTGTGATTGAAAAAAGTTATATTGAAAATAAAGAAGTTATTTATTATTTTTTAAGAATGGAAAAAATAAAAATGTTATCCCGTGTTCATCCCCTCAGGATCCCATTCTAGACGTGACCAAACACAAAAGGCACCCACGGACCATCCGAACACTCACGGGGTTCGTCATAATGCAAGTTAGTTGCAACGAGCATGTCAAATGAACTTGACCAAGCCCTGTCTTCAAAGCATCTATCAGACGAGCAGTGACTTTGAAATGCAAGTAGCGTGACAACCTTATGCACTTAAACTGGTATGCCTATTTTTATTTTTAAAATTTCACATCGTGACAAAATTTTGAATTATTTCAATGGCTATTACATATGGTGGCGTATAAATGTCAAGATTTGACAAGTAGGAAACCAACAAAAGATGGAAACCCAACAAAAAGGCAAAGCATAACACAGTTTTAGCCCACGGCCCATCTCAGCGGGGGATCGAAACACGAGGCCAAAATTTTTTTATTTGTTAAGTTTTTAATCTTTAATTTTCTTATAAATATGTAGCTAGTATCTAGTCTTCATAATTTTGCATTTATGCCACTTAAGATTCCAGCAAAACCGACCAGATAGCCTTAGGATCATATAAGACGTTTAAAGTCCTTACAATACTCTCATATTTCCATTCTAGAAATTGATTTTTTTTTTCGATTGGGCCGTTTGTTCTTCTTTTTCTTCTTCTTCTTCTTTTTTCTTTTTTTGCATCTTATCTTTTGCTTTTTGCAATTTCCATTCTCATGTTGTCAATCAGGAACTTTCTTCGGAAAAGAAAAATACTTATAAATTGATAAAATCGAGACTAGAGAAGATGTTAAAAAAATTTCTTACAATTTCGTACAAAATGCAGGTCGGTTTAAAAATCCAGCCGATATGCAGTGAAGATGACGACACGGATGAGACCGCCCACCCGCCGTTGTGTTTGTAGTGCCGACAAAACTGCTCTTCAAACGTAGCGAGGCGGCTCTGCCGGTTGCCTCTGCCCTGTTCTCTGCCCGCCTCAGTAATTCACTCAAGCAATGAGTGATGCTAATATCTCTTGCGTCGGGAGGGCCGCAGGCCTGTTATCTTAGAACTGCTGACTGCTGTTGCATGAGTTCAAATAAGGGCGTGTTCACAGTCATACAAGGTTTTTATATTAAATCTTATAATTATTTTCAGAATAATTTTTTCAATTTTTAATATAATTTTATTCATTTTGAATACAACTTTGCTCATCTACAATAAACATTATTATATTCTCATCTCAAATACAGATTGAAATCATTGAATCCAAGAAAATTAAATGATTTAGAACACGAGAAAAATCCGAATATGGTTAGCAGTGCATGTATTCGATATCGTTAGCAGCATTTTAGGCATTTTCCGGTGCGCATTGACGCTGGTGCCATGACGCTAGCCAAGAGACGAGTAGGGACTCGTGACGATAAGATGCTTCTTTTTTGGCTTATGCGATTAAAATCATATGAATACTTGGGTCGTGGTCAGGATAATATAATTGGATGCCATGTGAGATTTTTTTATTTTTTATATTAATTTTCTTATTTCTATTGTAATCTTTAATTTACCAACATGCAACGACCGATTAGTCCTGACTTCCTCGTGCAAATCGAATTTCCAATAGTTTACAACAAGTTAATAGCATGGGTGGGAATCAGCGGGTCATGTAATTGGGTCATGATTTCTCCCACAATAACTTTATATTTTTAACGTCCCGTTCAATCATATTTTTTCAATACAGAGAATACAGAGTTGAAACAAGATCTTCATCCTCACATTTCTCTGGTTAGTTATGGCTAAAACTTCAGATTGATATCACGACAATGAATATGATGAAAAATGCAGTCAAGCATAATAATTTTAAGAATTTATATATATATAATCGCATCTCTATAAAAAAAAATGCGATTGTTTCAACATTGTATTAATTGGTAAAAGTACAGTAATATTAACTATAACAAAAGATATTGGTAAATACAGATAATATAACAAATTCATTGAAATAAGTTAACAAAGCATACCTTGGGTATGTTTGGCAATGGTTAAAAAACGTCAACTTAAAACTTTTTAATCTAAAACTTTTCACTCTCCATAACTATCATATTTTTTAATTTTTTTTTTCACATTTTCCTATACAACTACTCTACTTTTAAATCATTTCTGCACAACTAACCTATCTATTTTAACTTTATCATTTTTACTACTCATTATTACCCCTATTACATTTGACAACTTTTATTCTTCAAAACTTTTCATCAAAAGTTTTACAAATTTCCAAACATACCCCTTATTGGAAATTTCATTTACAACTTGAATTAACAATATAAGTTGATAGTTCGGGTTGATTTTAAATTTTTTAAAGTTTTTAAAATATTTATCTAATCTAAAGACTTATTTGTATTAAACTTAAATATTAATTATCATGACATATAATTTTTAAAATTAAACTAAAGTATAGTTAATCACAAATAATATAAATAATTTTAAACAAAATGAGAATAAGATAACAAATATGCTTATTTAATAAATAAATATATATGGTGTGGATTGAGACAGGGTTGATCCGTTTGACTCTATTTTTGAATTTAAGCCAAAATTTCTAATTCATTCCTATCTCATGTCATATAATATTGATTTAATACATTTAAGAAATGACTAGATCCTGACCATCTCAATTCCCATATACTTAATAGTAAATATGGAGTCACCCCTTAAAGTTGTTAACATATGCATATAAAAGCAATGTGAGTGGGAAGTCCAAAGTTTACATGCTGGGTATGCTTATAACCACTTTAGGTGCCTTATCATTTAAGTTACATGACATAATAAAAATATATATATATAAAAAGGGGGTAACCACTTGAATGACCTAAGTAAGTTAAAAGTGTGAAGGGTAAGAGGTCTAGATTTCAAAGTTGAGTACAAGCACTTAACTTGTTTACCCTCCCATAGAGTTCTCATCTATTTAGTTTTAAGTAGGTGACATGATAAAAAAAATAATAAACAGGTCATTGTAAAAAAATAGTAAAAAGGGGTTGTTCAAATATTGAGATTCGAGTTTGGGTTACTAGACCATTAATTGTAACATATTTTAATTACACAAAATATTCAATTTTTAAGAATCTAGCTAGCATGTATTACACGGAATATTCAATTTCTATAATTTAGTTGGCCTGTATTTAAGAATATTTATAGGTATATGCACAAAAAGCAATGATATTTTATCAAAATATTTTAAAAAAAATACCGATATATAAGTTTGAATGTGTGTTTTGTATTTGATAAATTGTTGAAACAAAATTTTGGTGTAATTTTTTAAATAGGAAAAGTAATGTAATATGATAAGAGTAATGACAATGAATAAAATAGTAAAGTTAAAATATATATGTTAGTTGTGTGTATAAGCATGGAGAAATAATTGAAAAGAAAAATAATTATATGGAAAGATATAAATAAAGGATTAAAATTTATGACAGTTACGTTAAATAAAAATTTTATATGGATACATTTTTGTATTTGCCAAGCACTTTTTTAAAGTTTGTTTGGTAAAAGGTGTGAGTGTTAAACAAACTTTTACAACTCTCCTCACATATTTTAGAAAAATAATTTGATATATTAACTATTTAATTACCTTATTTTTTATTTTACTCTTATATTTCAATTATTTATCACATAATTATTTTATTTATTTTCACTTTACCTACAACACTTTTCAAAAACTCTGCTTCTCGTCCCTTTAATACCCACATTACCAAAATAAGCTTTAATTTGAATGGCGTTCTCGATGTTATAATACAGGGTTGTTTTTAGAGGAATTTTGAAAATTTTTGAACATCATGCAGGTCATTTATAAATTTAAAATTTATAATGTTTAGAATTTTAAAAATAAAAATATAGTTATTTTGTAAATATTTCGAAAGCACCAGCAAAAATAAAGTTTTAGAGGGATTTAGACATTTTTCGAATATCGTGCAGCTCATTTATAAATTTAAATTTTAAAATATTTATAATTTAAAAAATAAAAATAGAGTTATTTTTGTAAATAGCAAAAAATAAGTTCTAGAGGGATTTAGATATTTTTCGAATATCTCGCAGCTCATTTATAAATTTAAAATTTACAATCTTTTAGAATGTAAAAAAAATAAAACTATCGTTATTTTTGTAAATATATTGAAAGCATTGGCAAAAAATAGTTATTGTTAAAGTCATCGGTGTGTCTACAAATATTTCTAAATATTACGATGTTCCTTATCCAAATGGTATTATGAGATCTAGAAAGTTAGATATGACCTGACTTTCGTTCTAGCGGGAGTTTGAGTTTTGTACTCAATGCAGAAAAATTAGACTGCATTGAGTCTCGAAGATTGTTTTCGACGATAACACCAAGAAAGAATCAAGGTAGAGAAGGGGAAAAGGAGAAGACGAGTTCATTTCATTTAATCGACCATTTGCAACATGAAACTAGAGAAGAAAATCTCTGACATGGCTCACTTTTGGGCCGCTGGCGAATGAAGGGACCTAGTTAATTAACCAATCATCTCCACCGAGATAATCAACACATAACGCATTTATTAGAAGGAAAAGGAAGACATCGAAAACCCATATCATCCCTCCCTAGTGATCGATCGTTTTCCTCTCTTTGCCTTCTTTTAAAGCCTGCTCACGCTGCATGGAAGGTGGAGGATGATGGGCGTTAACATCCGATGGTGGCGTGCTGGCCGCTTTCGAAGGCTGCGCGGCCAGCTTGGCCTGCAGCCCATCTTCGGCTGCGGGAGATTCAGGACCCGCTGCCGAGAGATCTTCAGGCAACGCAAACGTGCTTTGGGAGGCTCTTCTTTGGTGACGATTGGGCCTTTGAGACATCTTCCAGACGAACCCAAAACCTGGCCCCCGGGAGAAGAGCGAGGATAGATGATGGTGCCTGATAAGTCCGTGTCTTCATGCGTATTTATAGGGGAAATTTTTAAATTGTAGATCTTCGTTGTAACATAACTTGGGTGCAAACGGTTGCTTCGTCTTGGATCGCTAATTGAGAAGCGGGATGTGTTGGTAAGATATGGTACACCGACGTGGGCAGAGACCATCTGCATTTCGATTCTCGAGCCGTTTCCTTCCTTTTCAGTTTTCATTACGTCGACAGAGTTGCATTTGGAGTTGCTGGCATTTGCATCAACGATCTGGGCCGTGTGTTGGGTTTGTTTTATTCCCAGGAGTGAGTGTGGTTGTACGCGCTGCATCATCCGTCCATTGGGTTGCAAGCAACATGAGCACGAAATAATAATTTTCAGGAAAGAAAGAAATAGCGGCGTAGGATTTTTTGACCTTCTGATTCTCTGTGATTTTTTTCACTGTAGGTTGAAGGATAGTTGAATTTGTCAACTTAATGGTCCAGATGGTTGGTTCGTGTATGGGCCAACAAGGTCAAACGTAACCTTGCGTTGCTTACAGTTTACGACGCACGAAGCTCGTTCCTATCGTTAGTTTCCCGCGGGAGTGGGGAGGGAACAGAAGCTGAAGACAATTACTGCGATTAATGCTAGTGAATGACGGAAATGCCCATCGTAGGTAGCTTTGCCCAAGGATCCGTTTGGTGCCTCGTTAACTACCCGCGGGTCATGTGCCAAATCGAACCGGCCGTCTGCAATAGAATTCAAAAATCGCCGAGCACCTCCTAAACGTACTTATCCACCTATTAACGTTAGTGGGAAAAGAGGAAAACGGACAAAATTTTAAAACTTTATAAGAGTAATGTGGTACGATATAATTAATATGAGAATAAATGAGATATCTGTGTAATAAAATAATTAAAATACGAAGATAAAAATGAAAAAATAGAATAACTAAAATAGGCAAAATAACAGAAATGCACAAGAAGACCAGTCTTCCATCTCCCTCCTCACGTACGTCGCCAGATGCTCCACAAGCTAGGCTATAAGGGCATTTTTGTCCTGTTGAGAAAATTTGTTGGGCGGGACAGTGACATGCGGAAACAGGCGTAGAAGATCATGCAATCTAAAAATCTGTTCACATGACGGCAATTAAGAGGGAAGAGATCGTGCAGGGAACTGCATCCTATCTTTGTCAGGCGAACCATGCCTGCTGTGCCCGAACCCCTCCGTTCGGTGTGCTTTCTATACGCATGCTTCGCTCTCATGTTTAACCTATCCAGGACAGCCATTTTATTTATATAAAACGGACCGATGATCAAAGCTGATGGGCATCTTGGATTTGATTAAAATGAAATTAAATAAACTGGAATATATTATCATTTCATTCTATAACCCACCCACGCATTAAACTTTCTTCAAGTGTGAAAGTTTTGAGGTTGTTTAGACTTCAAAGCCAGTCTGAGATGAGAATAGAATGGACTATTTAATTTTTTTAAGACATTTTTTTCGTTTTTAAAAAATAATGCTTTTTTCATTTTTAATACAAATTTTGATAATTCTAATATACCTTTTTCGTTCTCAATAAACTTTTATTCTAAATTCTCATCTCATCTTCATTAAATCTCAGCTCTAAACAACCTTAAAGAAATCCTGTGGGCAATTAAACACTATTTTTAATGATTCTAATTTTTGCATTATGTGTATCTTTAATTCTATTAGTATAGTTTTAGGATTCAGATCATTTAAAATGAATCTCAACGATCACTTATATTTTATTATGTTATTGAAATGAAATAAAACGAGGAAGTTATATCATCCCATAATGCCTGTTTGTTTTAAACCTGCAAGCAGCTGCTCAAAAACATTATTTTTTTTATTGTTACATTTTAGAGATTATTTTCTCTTGTTTTATATAAAATATTTTATGTTTTATTTTTACTTACTTTGTGTATAGTAATTACTTCATGTAGTATGACGTTAGTCCATATCTTTCCGCATGCCAAATTTTCATTTTTTTTCAATTTCTAGATTTACATGGGGAAAAATATGTAACTTGAAGGAGTTGGCCACAATGGCGGCGTCAGCATATAAGTCCCACACGTTTATGATTTGTGAATTTCTAATTACATATTGGTTAGTTGTTAAACGTCCAACTACTAACATCATAGCGTTAGAATGGCATTCAAAGCTTTTTTGTTTTAGTTTCGACATTAGTTACCTGCGGTAATGAGGTTATAAAATGTTGAAAAAGCACGAAGGAAAAATTTGAGAAAATGGTAGAGTAATGTGTTGCAATAAGAATACTTATTAAAAGGTGAAAAAAAAAGATAATTATACGAAAAATATAACTGTAAGCCCATTAAAAAAAGTTAGTAAAAGTGGTGGAGTGTTTTTCCCAAATACCATACATCAAATATACCGTAATATTATATATTTGCAATTTAAAATATATAAACTTGTTTGAGATGGTTCAACCCAGGAGTGCAATTTGGGCTAGGTCGAGCCCGAACTTAGTATGCTAAATTCGAATTTTAATGGTGTTAGAACTTTTTTTTTCTTTTTTTATCTCTCTCTCTCTCTTTTTTATTTTTACAAATTGAGTCCAGAAAATCCAATTTGTAAATATGGCAAGGCTATAGTTCAAGTGAACCCAAGCTCAAAAAACTCGAGCCCATTTTTTCATTTAATAATTTATTATAAAATATATTATATAATACCTAAACAATATTTTGTATATTTTATATTATTTATATTTGAATATATATTTGACATTGTAATTATATTATAAACAAAGTATATTATTTTCATTTATATTTGCTTTTTATTTTTATCATGTATTTATACGTTTATTATTATTTTTTCTTTATCTTTTTTATGTTAAATTTTATTCTAAAAATATTATTCATATAGCTATGTTTTTGAAAATATGTCATTTAACTATATATTATAATTATTATGTTTATTCACATGATTTATTATTATTTATTTATATAAAATTTTAAACTTTTCATTATTAAATAAAATATAAATTTATCAACTTAAATTTCAATTGAAATTCAACTCAAATCTAATTTTCAAAAATAGAGTTAAGATTTAAACTTTATAAATAAAATTAAAGTTAAAATTATGATTAATATTTTATAAATAGTGTTAACATTAGGATTGAAGTGAGTTTTATAAGCCCAAAGTTGTGTTTTTTTTTTTTTTTTTTTGTGATTTCAGCCTTGAGTACAACTTCCATGAGATGTTTGCACATTTGCGTGTCTTGGGTTTCGAACCTCAGTCCAGACAGGCATCATGGCCACGTGCCCTACAAATGCGCCTCTGGAGTAGTGATGGTGGCCAGACTTGTATCATTGCTATTTCTTAGGGTTGTGATTGGTAAGGAAGAAAAAATGTCAACTTAAAATTTTTTAATTTAAAATTTTTCATTCTCTACAATTATAATATTTTTTAATTATTTTTTTCACATTTTTCTATATAATTATTTTACTTTTCAATTATTTCTACACAACTATTCACATAATTAACTTATTTATTTTAACTTTATTATCTTTACTTATCATCATTACTTCTATCATATCACATTATTCAGCAACTTTTACTCTTTAAAATTTTTCATCAAAAGTTACACGGAGCGACTCCTTATTTTCTAACACACCGATACGCGATCGCGTTCTCGGCTCGCCAATCTGACGCTCTCTCTTTCGTCTCCGGGGTTTAGGGTTTTTCGTCCCTTCTTGCAATGGCTTTATCTGCTGCTTTTCGACGAGTTCTGAACGGCACATCTTCAGCTTCTTCTCTGTTCGCTCTTCACGAACGGGGTTTCTGCTCTGCTTCATTGACAACTCCCAAGCTCTTCGTCAGCGGTACTTTCTCCACTCCTTCTTTGCAAACCGATGTTCCCACTACAAGTAGCCATCTCTTCGCCGCTTCCCGTGAAATTCGATTGGAAGACGGCTTCACGGTCACTGTTTGGGGTGTAGATGGTGGTTTTCTTACTGTAGTATTCCTTTTTTTTTGTTGTTGATTTGATTTAGGTTTCTAGGAAGCACGGATGAAAAAGCTTGAATTTTTTTTGTTTTTCAACAATTTGCGGGCTGATAACTTATCGAATCCTTGTTCATCACAAAACAAGGAGGGGAAAAATTAACGGATTGTTGTCCTCGGAACAGACCGAAGTTTTCATTTAGTGTCTGATGCTGCAAGTAATCAAGATTCGGCAAGTCATTTTTGGGCAGTATTGGAAAATTGCATTTCAGGCATTGAAATCGACTTTAAGCTGAGGGTTGTTTATGCCTAAAATTTATATTGGATTATGAAATTGAATCGTTCCTTGAGGCAGCAGTTCAAATCTACTTTCAGCCACCAGACAAAATCTTAAGCTTTTTGCACTTCGTTCGTGGCATTGGCAGTAACAATGGTCATCAAAGTTCGTAATTCCAATACAAATCCGCCTTGTGATTGAAATTGCTTCTTTTTGGGGTTGTGGCTCACCTGCTGTTGTTTTAGTTTATGTCCAGTGTTCTCGCCTCTCGCATCACAAGGCCTTGTGATTTTTAGCTCAGTTGATACTCATTTACCACTTATATCTGCCTTATCCTTCATTATGCACTGTAGACTTTCTGGTAGGTCTCTTGTGGCATCCAAGCTTAATTATTGAAGCACAGTGTATAAAGATGGCTGACGTGATGGTGAGGCCTAGATTAAATTCCACATTTAGGGCATATTTGTTTAATGCAAAAACTTTTCAAACCAAAACTTTTCAATTTAAAACTTTTTAATCTCTACAACTATTTTATTTTTAATCATTTTTTCACATCTTTCTATACAACTACCCATAAAAATAATTTATTTATTTTAAGGGCATGTTTGACAATGCATAAATTTTTTCAAACTAAACTTTTCAATATAAAATTTTTCAATTTCCATAATTACTTCATTTTTTTATTATTTTTTCACACTTTCTTATATAACTAACCTCCTATTCAATTATTTCTATATAATTACCTATACAACCAACTTATTTATTTTAACTTTATTTTCTTTACTTCTCGTCATTATTCCTATCATATTACATCATTTTATTTCATTTCAAAAACTTTTACACTAAAAACTTTTCATCAAAAGTTTTATCAAACACACTACATAATTATTTCTTTTACTTCTCATCATTATCCCTATCATATCACATCATTTTCTACCATTCAAAAACTTCTACGCGAAAAACTTTTCATCTAAAAACTTTTTATCTAAATTTTTTATTACTTCTCAAATACTTTCTTAATTAAAAAAACACAGGTTTACATTGACCACTTATTGGAAATATCGTTAGAACATGTCCAAGGTCTAGTATGGTCTTTTAAGGATTGGACCTCCTTGTTAATATTATTAAGCTCATAGGCCTACCTCAGTTTCCAACAGAGAGGATTTGGATTCCTTTTTCAAATGAATCAATTTCTTGACCACGGTGCTTCCTTCTCAGTTCAAAGTTTGATGGCTTCATGCTACTCTCTTTTCCTGGTTTGACACATCCGTTTGTAATAATTTTTGAGGTATGATAATCAGGATAGGTTCAAATCAATAAAATCCAGCGCTGCTATTTGTTGGTTAGACTGATTTTAGGCTGAAGAAATGCTAAGCCTGCTTTAGAATCCGTTCTTCTGTGTTTTCAAGTTCACTCTGATAATTCCACCACTGTCTGCATAATGGGAAATTTCTATTTTCTTCTCACCCAGTGACTGCAAAATGCCTCAAAATTTCTCCCTTGGATGTAGCTGTGTTGAAGTTTATTACTCAACAAACATGTCAAACATAAACCGGTCTTTGTTTGCATTCTTGATATTTTCCAGATGTGTGTTGTTATTTTTGACATAATTTCAACCCCCTAATATGAAAAAAGTGCGGTGGCCTTTTTAATGAAAATAATCTGGAATTATCCTGTACTCCTGTTAGCATCATTTCAGATGTTGCAGCATGTCTGCCCAAACTAAAGCCTGATATTGCTACTTACAAGAAGTAGACAGTTTGGGTACCAGCTACGAAAATCATGTTTGTGGCTTGAAGCATTGGTTTGTTAGGATTTTTTTCGTGCAAATTATTATTACCTGCTCATTTTAAGTCTAAATCTGATACCACTAGCAAAATATGGAGGGATCAAGTTCTATGTAGATTTTGTACTGGTGATGAGAAAATGGCGCCCACAAATGGAGAATCAACTTCTTGGGCTTTTTTGACCTGCAAAACAAAATTCAGCCTTAAAGTGGGACTTGATCTACAGCCTTACAAAATTGAACAAAATTGCAAATTCTTATGAAAGCATATGAGACCAGCCTGACAATAATTCATCCACTCGTGTGCATCTTGGTGCTCCACCCTTCTGAGTTGATTCTCACATGATGCAGGCCTTTCAAGGTTAACCACAAATGAAAAGCTGAAAGAGGCATTCTCTCCTTTCGGTCAGCTCGTTGAAGGTTTCCTATCTTTTGCATTCTTCTCAATATCAATTTTATTTCCCCCATCAGTATATATGCTGGATGGTAAATGTTCATTCTTTTTGGTAATTTTTTGCAGCCACGGTTGTAACTGATAAGTTCTCAGGAAGGTCTAAGGGCTTTGGTTTTGTAAGATATGCTACCATAGAAGAAGCAGAGAAGGCTCGAGAAGGAATGAATGCAAAGTTCTTGGATGGTTGGGTAATTTTTGTGGATCCTGCAAAACCACGAGAACCTAGACCACGGCCGCAACCTGAACCAGACTCATCAGAAACTGGTTTTAGAACTAACAAAACTGTTGGATGGTGTGGATGATTCATTGAGGGGGATCCCATCCATTTTTATCTTGTTGATGCTATTCAAGAACACAAACAAGTTTGTTAAGGGGGAAGTATATGGAATTGTTATTCGCCGTATTGCATTCCAGACTATAAATTTATGAACTAATCTATTCTCGCAATGCAGCTGCTGCATAGATGGCTTGCAATTAGTGAAGCTTTTTAGACGGCTGCATGCCATCCTGATGCGTAATTGTATGGGGGAGCTGCAATTTCTGGACATCATGAGAATACATGTAGCAGACAATCACAAAAGGACCATTTAAAGTATGTTTTAATTGTATACATGGTATTGCAGTCAGCACATAGATCAAATTTTATCTATTTATGTTGCTTTCAACTCAAATGAATCTGCTCCTGCTCCATCCTCGCGAAAAAAAAGGAGGAATAATTCCGTTCTATCATATTTCGCTGTGAACCTTTTACTTCATTTAAGCCAACCATCTGATGAAAAATAGTGTCAGAAAATGAGAGTCAGTTGCACAAAAATAAAAGATGATAAAAATGAGTCCGCTAGCTCAAAAATAATTATTAGCCTTGCCTTAGACTCGAAATAATACGTTAGGAAAATAGTACATTTATATGGGCATCCACAATCGTTCAGCAGATTATTCAAGCGCTTGGGGCTTAATTTCTTTACTCCAAATAACATTAAACAAAATTTCCCACTGAGGTTTAATGGCATTTTAAGGTGTAAGAAAGGCCAAAGGTGGATGATGATTCGGAGTTCCACTTTGAGCGATCCGTTCCATCGTGACCGTCCATAGTGTTCTTCGACCATTGTAGAGCGGGATGCGGTGGTCCACCGCGGGCAAACTAATCCATAATTCCATCTTGACCATCTGTAGTTGCCGCATCATTTGTACGGCATCTGATGCTGTATGCAAAGCACCGAATAATGGAATTTTCCTCGTCTTCTCCCCACCTAGTGCCCTCCATAAAACTCACACAGAAGCCTCTCTCTCTTCCCGCTACCTGCTGGCCGAATTATTGCAAATGGATCTCCCGCTCCATCATCCCATCGCGATCCAAATCCCTGCAAATTGTCGCGGAAAGGTGCGCGTGCAAACCCAAGCCAGCCTGATTCTCTCGCTGAAGAGCCAAAAGCTGCTTTCAGCAGCGTCTTGCTTATATGTTTTCCATTTCTGCAGTTTTCGAGATCGTTCTGCTCGTCTAACTGGTTCTTAGAGCCGAGAGCATTTTCTGTGTCTGCAAGCTCTAATGCAGCTGCAGCGTATATACCTGCAGCACCGATTCTGCTGCCGGAAGGTCCGTGGGAGCAGGTGAGGAGAGACTGCTGTGTTAGAGCATTTATACTACCACTACACTAGAAAAATTATTACTGATTGCGAATTTGAATTTCATTTACCTGGGTTCGTCACATTCATAGCGCACGGACCGCACTTGGTGGCTAAAAATTCGAACTTTGGGTTTTTCTTGGTCTGATCATCCATTTTAAAGCTGTATGTCTTTATGGCTACTTGCTGTGGGCCCACCGGATGAATCGTTCTGTTCATGTGGAGTTGGTTCCAGTCTCGATGGGTAATGGATAAGTGTCTCACAGAAGGCAGCTTAGTAATTCCATTGTTGGGCCTGTGCTTGGAATGCAATCTCTGCCAGGTTGCTGCATCCCGTGCTTAATTGAGCTTCAATGAAGCATGCAACATAGGGTAAAGTTTTTCTTTTTGTATTCTATGGACTCATGCATTTCACTTCACATGACCTTACTATTCCTCGTGGAAATCTTCCTGTGGACTGTTTGTGTTTGGATGGATGAATTTGGAGATGATTAGAGAAAAGCTTATATTGGAGTGGCATTACCTTGAGATGAATTCTCTATGCATATTTGCATTAGTTGTTTGGTCTTTTATGGAGAAATGAAGTAATAATTGGGTAAGAGTTCTTATTATTCTTCCAAAGAGGCACATCTATGGAAGGAAAGAAAGATTGAAGGAGTTGAACTCGAACATATTATGCCTATTCCAGATCCGAGGCATTCATTGTGCTGGGGTTTATTGGACAATTGAGAATGGAATGGCTCAACTGGATGGTGCGGTTTGGAGAAGAGTAGTGATGGTGCCGGTCATCGACAGGAATCTGTCTTTGCATCTAGCTGTTCACTGGATCCTAGGCCTCTAGTTGGCAGGCCAGGCATGCATCAGAATTTTGAACCAGTTGGACTGTTGGTAAAATTGTGATTCTTTCTGTCTCAGGGCTGCGCTTTGCCATCTTATTTATTTGGAAGGCTCTAACGAAATTTTATTTATATTTATCCAAATAGCTCAAAATTCTTGTGTTGGCGTGAGTCTTATCGGAAACATTGCTTTCTAAAGCAGACGATTCCATTTAATTACCATACCCATGCATTGATTATCTGCATTCTGCACAATTGCCCAGTTACCAGGTGGTGTTACTGCAGCAAAGGGGTTCAAAGCTGCAGGCCTCTATGGTGGACTCCGTGCTAAAGGACAGAAGCCAGACCTTGCTCTTGTGACATGCGATGTTGATGCCATTGCTGCTGGTGAGTTTTCATTATTCCAAATCTAGAAATCATGCTTCTGTGTGTAGACTTCCAGTGGTAATAGTAGTCTGATACATAACGCGCTATCGTAAAACATTCATAATGTTGTTGTTTGTCTGATGGTGTCTAATGGGGGACTGGGGAATTGGATTGTCTCCCTTGGACTTTGATTGGTTAGGACAGTACCCACCCAATAAGGAAATGAATTTTGTGGGGCTGGGGCTACTCAAATTTTCATTTTTGACAACTTGATGTGGTACTCTTGTAGGTGCATTTACAACCAATGTTGTTGCAGCTGCACCAGTGCTGTATTGTAGGCATGTGCTAGACATATCAACAACGGTATGGTAGTGCCAACCTCTGCTAATTTGCTTATTAAAATATTTTGCTTGGCTTACTGCTTCATTTTTCATTTAGTTTCAGGATTTTTTTTTTTTCATTTGGCTTTTTTATATTTATTTTTAATGAACTTTTATATCCCCTAATTGGTACATGCTTTGCCACATCTTACAACTATTCTTAAATTTGCAAAATTTTCAGGCACGTGCAGTTCTAATTAATGCTGGTCAAGCAAATGCTGCAACGGTATGATTGTGAATTAACTTTCCATAGATGTCATCTAAACTATTCTTGCTCCCATATGAACCGTATTTAGTATTTACTCTTTTTCTAGCCAAAATGATGAGATAAGTTTATACCATTGATGAACTGGATGATGAGAACATGTCTGGAAATTCTATATCCAACTCTGAATGTTTCAATTGTTTATCTTCATGCATCTCCATTTAGATTGGTATCTCTGGATCCCTCTATGCAATTTAATTTTGAAAATTTTATTTGCATGTCTAGCCACTTGTGTGTTCAGATGATTCTGCTCCTGTTCTTTCTACTTAATAAACAAAGCTTACTTTGCATGTCTAAGTGGACACTCCCAATTTAAAACAGGGTGATGCAGGTTACCAGGATGCCATAGATTGTGCAACTGCTATTGCTAAGGTATTCAAATTCTGAGATTAATTCTCTTGGTTATCGTAAACTGATGTGGTATTGATATGATTGCTGCTGCTATTCTGAGTTTCTTCGTCGTGCAGCTTCTAAATGCAAGACCCGAAGCAATATTAATTGAATCAACTGGTGTAATTGGTCAAAGAATAAAGAAGGTAATGTGTAGAATAAGTAAATGTGCTTCATTAAGGATTTGCCAATCTTTTCAGCAGTTCCTTGTCCCTTGCACCATGCGTGTCACTATATACAAACAACATAGGCGGCCAATATATCATGACAGGTAGATTTGATTGAGCTGTAGGTTTGTAATAATCCATCCATTTCTTGAAAACCCCTGTCAGGAATTATCTTTTTCGTGACGTCTGTCTGGTCCAAATTACCGCTTTTTGTTGATAATTCCGGTGATATTATCTCCAGCATTGTCTTCTTTGGGTATCACCTGGCATATACCCTTGAAAAGTTATTGTCAGAAAATGACATTTAATGTCAATAATCATGGATAATTATTGATAATTCTCGAAATAATTGCCAATAAATTAACTTCTCCCCAAAGTATCAGTGATGTTATCAGAAAGTTATCATGGAAGGGGTTCAAAACACCGCTGATGCACAAACAACTTCCTTTTCCTTTTTACCTTCGGTTTTTCTCCTCACCTTGCTGGCATTTCTTTTCCTGATTGTGGAAAACCCATTTCTGCAACCATAAGTGAAGATTAGCAACATTAAAAAGATCAATTGGAGAACATTTTTGTTTACCTATGCTGTTTAGAAGACACCAGGGTAGAACCCAGTCCAAGACTAGTGGATTTTTTTGTTTTTTTTTGTTTTTAATTAAAATTTTGGTGTACTAGTTTGATTATTTTGGTGATAGGCATGCAATCTGCATATAAACTACATATGGATACGTCATGAAGTTGTGACAGTCTCATAGGGAGTTTTGAATTTTTATGGAAGTAAATTGTATAGACTGATTAGTCATTTATTAGAGTAACTATTTAACAAGCAATTATTAAACATTTGAGATGATACTTGTTTAATTTATATGCTTCTTTTTTTTTAACTAAATTGGTATGCTTCTTTAGGATTGTTGTTCACATTTTTTTCATCTGTAAAAACATACACATCCATAGATGCATTTGCATGCAATTCCTTTGTACGTAAATGGATGCATGCAGTGTACAGCTGTATCCAATAGTATGCATGTTTGTCGTATTTAGATATCTATGCATATGATGCACAAATATATATTCTTGTAATTTTTCTGCATATATAATTTGCTGTTTCTATGTATGGTACTTAGTTTTATAATTCCTCCTTAGTTTTATGTACGCTGCTGATTCAATTTTGTATACTTATAATAAGTCCTATCATTTATCAAAAATTGATATTTAAAGTAATGTTGCTCATTCCAAATTTATATTTATCTTAAATTATATTGAAAATTTTTAAGTTTTCTTTAATTTGTCTCTCTTTTAGTGATAAAATTGTTGTTATTCTCAGTAAAAGTTAAAACTCATCCAGATGAGATGTACATGCTTTTTTCCTGAATGTGCAATGGGTAACTCTATGACTAGCAACATCCGGCCTGGAAGAATCAATAACATCATTGTTTTTTGAAGTGCTTCGCTGTTGATTTTTCTGTTATATCCATTTATGCAGGCTGCCCTTCTTAATTCACTTCCAAAGCTAGTTGCTTCACTAACATCATCTATAGATGGGTATTTCCCACTCCTTCTGCTGCAAAACATTTCACTTTCCTAAAATACAAAGAAGAAAAATATGAATAATCTTTTTTGGGCAAACCTGAATGCTGTTTTATGTGGGAAGTAGCAGAGAATCTTATGTGCCTTGCTTTCAACCAAATGATGATCCAATGATCCAGTGCATTTGGGTGCTTGGGCATGATATTCCCTATTAGGGAACAATTCCTGTAAAATACGTGCTCTGCCAATCTTTCTCCATTTATCAGCCTGCATTTGTGCATGTGTTCATTATGGGTATGTGTGGGAAGTTATAAAACTTTTGGATGAAAAATGTTGGTATAAAAGTTGTTAAATTGAAAGAAAATGATGTGATATAATGGAGGTAATGATGAGTAGTAAAGAAAATGAAGTTAAAATAGAAGGTTAGTTGTGTGGGTAACTGTGTAAAGATGATTGAAAAGTAGGATAGTTGTATAGAAAGATGTGAAGAAATGATTAAAAAATAGGATAATTATGGAGAGTGAGAAGTTTTAAATTGAAAAGTTTCAGTTGGACATTTTTTTTACTATTTGCCAAACACAACCTATATCTTTTCTTTTCTTTTAGCCTGGAAAATAAAATGTCTGATGAACTTCACTCTTCATAAATGCTGGAATTCTCAAGTTCTCTCACTGTGCCTGACTTTCCAGGGCAGATTCTGCAGCTGTGGCCATTACAACCACTGATCTTGTCAGCAAGAGCGTTGCTATCACAGCTGAGGTCTGTACTATCAGATTGTACCATACTGTTACTTTTTAAATTATTTTATTTTATTTTAAATGTTAATTCTGTAAGAAGACAGTGGGAGAAATGGCCCATAAAGTTGAACAGTGTGCTAGAATTCGCTGAGTCAGCCTATTTAGTTGAGTTAAGATTTGATGTTGATTATGAGGATTGAGAGTAACTGGTGCATGACTCTCCTACTAACGCAATGTTGTTTCCACGGCTTGAATTTGTGTTACCAAGTACGAACGGTTGGTTAGCTTTTCCCTTCCACTAGGTGAAGCCTTGATGATTACAATTAAAAATTATGCTTTAAATTTCTAGTGGGCATTCTAGAAACATTCCAGTGCTTCAGAGATATATTTTCTGATACATTACAAATTTATATTTCTCCTTCCTTTTTATCTGTTATTTTTTTCATAGGTTGGAGGTGCCCAAGTAAGAATTGGAGGAATGGCTAAGGGTTCTGGGATGATTCATCCAAATATGGCTACCATGCTTGGTGTAAACCCCATCAGTGATTTTCTAGTCTTTGTTATTTACCACCATATATATATATATATATTGTGATGAAATTTCTCATTTGGACATCTTTTCCAGGTACTTACTACTGATGCATCAGTTGCAAGTGATGTTTGGCGGAAAATGGTGCAGATTGCAGTGAACCGGAGCTTCAACCAAATAACAGTGAGCAATGAATTAAATATCATTATGCATTCACTGAATGAGAGCTTGAAATAGCTGTTGTAGATGCCTACACTAATGAAATTTCAACTCAACAGTTTCACTTTTCACTAATTTCAATGGATCTATTCAACGTTTGTGGCCAGTTTGTGGCTGGTAGGTTTGGCAAGGACAAAAATTGCCTGGAACGCATTCTGTATTGTCCTTGGACACAGTAATGTTTTTGATTAGCAGGAGCTGGATATACTTCTGACTCGGTTTGAGGCCCACTTAAGTTGCCATAAGTCAATTCATTGATTTTTCTTTTTGTCCATCTAGGGGTCATCCGCTGTTAAGGTTACCATTGCATCAACGGATCTCTCAGAATATTTCGATGAACCCAGCCACTGTCCTTTAGTAAATTCTTTGGATGACTAGTAGAAGGTGAATTGTTCATTTTGAAAAGGTAGATGGTACATTGAACTTAGAACAATTTGTTTATGATATTTAATGTTTAAATACCTATATGGCTTTCTTAAATATTACAGCATTCAGCTGTACCTTAAAATAGGATACTTGAATCACATTGTTCAACTGCAACCAAAGGATAATCTAAAATTTTTTGCTATATTGATCATGTTCAGCATGATAGTTCTGGATATTATCTCATGAATATAAAGACATCATTTCAGCATCTGTTTGCATGGTCATGGCATCAGACACACTACACTTTAGTTATATGCATCCACTTCCTAATGTGTAACTGCTGTAGGTTGATGGAGATACAAGCACGAATGATACTGTTATTGCGTTTGCTAGTGGATTGTCTGGATCAACCAGGATATCTTCTTTGGATAGCCATGATGCACAACAACTTCAGTCATGCCTTGATGCAGTGAGTTCTGCTCCCTCGAAATGTTCCTTTTCTTTTGAACAAGCTGCTGCAAAGTGTAACATTGAAGAAGAATGTATAAGTGTCTGATACTGCATGTTTGATGGAGTTGGCTTAAATTAGTTGACTAGTTAAATTCTTTCGCTTGCTGCTTCGAAGTATTCAGTTTTGCCTAAATTTAGCTAAGTGCCTTGTTTTCAATCATTATTTTTTATTTGCTGTCCTTTGACATTAAAATGTAGAGATGTTCAATACAGCATATCTTGTTCCAATTAAAATGTTGTAGCCCTGCCCCATGCTATGCCAAGATTCTGTTTCAGAAGGTCTCTATGTCTCCCTAGAAACAACTTGGTCAGTGTTTTTCTTGGTTCAGATGCTGCTTTCTTTCATGTATAAATTTATTTGTTTAGTGTTTTGCAAGCCTCACAAATATTTGGTGGCTTTCCAATAAGGCACACAACTCATCCGTAGCATTGAGCAGTAAATTTCAAATATTACTTGAAATCCTTCGCATGTGAAATTCTTTCTCAAAAGAACCTTTGCTATAGAGCTTGTTTCGAGAAATGATAGAGAACAATGCCCTAATGCACCATGTCCTATTTACTTCACCAAAGTTCTTGATTCTTTCTGTTGGTTTTATGATTAGCATGTAGAGGCGAAGAGTAACAGCAACCTACTTCCATGATTTTTTGACAACCATAAAATATTGCATGATATCCATGTATTAAAATTTTTTTAATATGTATGTGTTGAAGCTGTTTAATATATCAATAATATCAATTTATAAAAACTAAATATAGATTTATCATTGACATAAAAAAAGACAGATTTATCATTATCCAAAGTTATTGTCAGTCCATCAAGTGGATTTTTTTTTATTGGAGAATGCAAAATTTTATCCATATTCATACATCTTTAACTCTTCTAGAAGTCCATTGGAAGCTTTTCTTATTTTAGTGTTTCAAGATTGTCTTAGGCTTTTATCCACCCCCCAACCCCCGGGGGGGGGAAGTATCCTAGATATTGCCAATGAATTTTATATTATGCCTTTCACAGGTAATGCAAGGTCTTGCAAAATCAATAGCATGGGATGGAGAAGGTGCAACATGCTTAATCGAGGTTTTGTAGAGCGAGCCCTAGTCTTTGTTCAGTTTTTCTAACCATGTACTTATTTCATAGATCAGCTAATATATTGTGTTAAGCTACTCTGTTTTTTTAGGGATGATTCTAAAGTATGCCTTAAATCCTACCAAATAATTGAAGTTTCTTGCAGTTGTTCACTGCAAGTGCCAAACAAAACATGCTAATATGTTATTCATGCATGGATCTACCACGCAAGGCCACTAGATGGATGAAGTCAAGTTTTGGCCATGACTCTGTGCATGTTTATTGTGTACAAAACCACTCGAATTGAACCATTTCTTTTTTGAGGAATATTGTGTTAGACCTTGTATGCTTCTTCTTCTTCTTTTTTTTTCCCCCAGAATTGTCTGATATCCTGCATACTGTAATCAACCAGTGCTGGATGGATGTAGGTTACAGTGACTGGTGCAAATACTGAAGCAGAGGCTGCAAAAATTGCACGATCTGTGGCATCTTCATCCCTTGCCAAGGCATGAGCATTGTCTACATTTAGCTTATTATTGACTATGTTCTCTATAGCTCTCCTGGATTAGGCACTAAAAATTTCCTGCAATAAATGAAAATATTTTATTTAGGCTGCTGTATATGGAAGAGATCCAAACTGGGGCCGGATTGCTTGTGCTGCTGGATATGCAGGCATCCCCTTTAACCCAAATGAACTCCGCATATCTCTTGGAGATTTTCTACTTATGGATGGTGGGCAGCCACTCCCTTTTGACAGGTAAGATCAAGCCTGGACCTGTTTTATTGTAGGAGTTTCTCAACATTACAAGGAGAGTAATCTTGAGGGGAAACTAGGAAGTAAATAAACAAAAACATGGTGCGTAAACTGAATGACTTGACTTGCATAAAACATCAAGGCATGATCAATCGCTATTGTTTTGTTGGATCTGCCAGATTAGCTGTTTCTTTGCGAAGGAAAGTGTCATTGACAAAATTTACAACAACAAAACAAAAAGATTTGGAATCTTCCAATGTCATCATATAGCTAGACGGTGTGCCCAAAATTCTTTTCAAAGTGACTGCAGTGTGACCTAAGCTTCCTTTTTCTTAGAGGAGCCCAAACTTGAAAAATACGTGTGTATCACCCCCGACATCTTGGACCAAAGTAGACCATTCAGTCATGGATTAATATGCAGTGAAACCAAATCTGCACACTATAATACCCAAATGCATGAGGCATCACATTGAGGAATAGCTGCTGCTGAAGAGAATTTGCTGCCGTATTTCCGTGCCTTGTTTCTTTGTTTGGGAGTTTAATTTTACAAAAATTGTAGTCATGTAACATAAGTTACACTCAACAGATGTTTAGACACATCAGGAACTCGGGCTGTCATCAGCTCTATTTGAAACTGATTATCCTTTCAGTTTGTGTTTCATGTATCTAAACAATATAGCGTCTTTTACAGGGCTGCAGCTAGCAGTTATCTCCAACAGGCAGGAGAGATTCATGGCACTGTTGAAATTCATATCTCCATTGGTAAGGTTTATGGCTTTTCTTTTTTCTTCTGCACTTCTTCTTTCCCTGGGAAATTATTTTGTGAAGAAAGCATGATAAGCAAGAGATTTCTTGTTATAGAGATGATGTAGCTATTCCTTCCATGATGAATATTAAATGGCTTATTGCCAGTTGTCCTCCAAAGGCCCAGCAAGTTGGGTTGCCCCATATTGATCATTGTAACTTATTTGATGACCTCTGCCAGAATGGAAATCCCTGGCATAGATCATGCTGCAAGAGCAGTGGCCTCAGCTGTGACCTTGTGCTCAAGGTCACCTGCCATTAGTCTCCTCAGGGAGACAACAAAAGGACATTCACATTACAAAAATTCAATATCCCACCTGCACAGCCCTCAACCAATATTTCTTACTTCATAGTCAGACAAGAAACAGTCAACAGAGCAGAGGATCAGGTATTTGCATGTTATTTCAGGAAGCAAATACCACCACGTTTCTGCTGTTTATTTACAAAATAGACTTGCTAAACGTGTACTTATCTTATAGAGGGAAAAATTATTCTTAGGCAACCCTTCTGTAGATGCCATTTCATGTATCACCAAGCAGACCACTTTTTTTATCATGAGAATAAGGAATCAGGCAACTGAGAAAGGAATATTGAGGGACAGCAATTTTTACTTGGGGGCGCACTCAAACTTGCCTTTGCATAATTCTGGAGTTCTTGCTCCCCTCGACTGGATGAAGTACTCAAATTTTGTTATTTTTTGAGTTTGATGAGCTCTGATGTTTTGTTCTTGCTTCACAGGAGGTGGGGAAGGAAATAGCCGTGCGTGGGGTTGCGATTTGAGCTACGATTATGTTAAAATAAATGCGGAGTACACAACTTAAGGCTCGAAATTGCATGTAAGCTTGAGTCAAAAGTCAGTGTAATGTATTCTTAATTTAAATAACACCACCCTGTTCTTGTTATTTGTTCCCTGGAGGAGTATGTTCCGACAATTGCCTTGGTTTCTGTTCTGGTTGTTACTACGTACTTCCTGCCGACACTTTTAGTTTGAGATTTGGATGGTTGTGAAACGATTAAAAATAAAGTTTGAAGTTGTACAAATGGTTGGCATGGTTCACCAAAGACGGATTGAAATGATTTTTGTTGCTACAATTACTAATTGAATTTTGTTTAAGCCATCAAGATAAATGTCTAGTTGGGCCATGAGATGGTCAAAGTTGGCGGTTCAACTACCAGAGTCCAATTAGCACAAGGATGTTTTCCCAAATAAAATTCATTAATGCATCGGACTCTTGCGAAACCGTAAAACACAAAAAAGTCAGTATTCTTTAATTACATTCGTAGGTAGGTGAAAACAAATCGTCTTTGTAATAAAACCCACAATAGTCAGGTCGGCTTTAAATTCTTTCCAAGACTAGTTTGGTCGAATTACCGTGCAAAATGTTTCTCTGTTCAATTGGTAGCCAACCACTTCAAGTACCGAAGAAGGGTGAAATGAATAAAGAGCACAGCTTGTTATGACCGCCCTGTTGAGTGTCATCCGTAATTTACACGACAGATGGTGAACGTCTATTGAATTGATGAGTGCCTCCCAATCATTTGAGATTGGGACTATACTTTTGACGCCACGGCGTCAGACAGGATTGAATGGGGAAGGGTGGGGACAATTCTTGAATTGCATCAATACCGTTTGCCCGCTCCCTCCAGTAGTTTTGATAACAATTTACCGATCCATTCAAAAAAGAAAGAAGTTCCAAACCGTACGCTCTAACGTACCGAAGGGAGGTTTTCTTTCTTTTCTTTTTTTTCCGGGATAGATTTTGATAGATACCAAATGGAGCTTTGAGTGGTCCATAAGAAGTAACAAAAAACAATCGCACTCCCAGTTACACCTCAAAAGTCAAAAGACAATCTACCCAAAGATTTCATCCAAAAATCATTTCTTTAAAGCCTTCGAAACTAGATAGGGTATGTAAGAGCCTCTATATTGCAGATAATGGTCCAAAGGAAGTCAAATGGTCCTGGTTTTTATTTATCTACAAATTCACCTCAGGACACGCCCATCAGAAACTGCCGTCTGCATTCACGTCGCCTCTGTAGCCGAAAGATGCAACTCATTGAGTGAGGACCCAAAGAAGTTCCTCCCACACTTGGAATCCTGGTTGCCGCTCATCCCAACACTTGCTGTAACATCTGCAGCTGCCCGATCAAAACCATCAGTTGGCTGCAAACTACAGCCAGGTGCTGCTTCTAGGTTCATCTGATCAAAACCCTCTGCACGTGGTGATCTATCACTGGCTGGCACCTGGAACCTGAAGAAACAATAACAAAAAAAAAAAAAACACGGCTTCGTTACGAAACAATGACACTGACCTATTCTGAACTCCACATTTGAATACCCTCTAAAACTTTGGATGATAAATATCCACAATCATCTATCAATAATCCTATAACCCATTCACCCCAACAGTTTCAAATCAGAATCAGCACATAAAACGGCTTTGGCATTGCAAGGAACCAGTGCCAACTAGAGCCAGCAAGATACCATATTTAAATTTACCTCTCGCTCTCTCTCTCTCTCTCTCTCTCTCTCTGCTGTGAAATAATGTGTAATACCATAGTGTCTAAAGAATGAAAGTGAAAAACAACCTCAAATGCAGAAGATCAACACTGTTCGCATTTTTCCAGTTGGCATGGTGCTTCCTATCACTCCCACTTCCTCGGGTTGATTTACTCTTACGCCTGTGTTTCTGGTCTTTCTTCTTGGATTTGGGACGTTGATGGTGGTTCCTCACTGTATGCGACATGGAGGTGGCTGGAGGGTCATACACATCTGGAGCCCATGTAATATTCACCCTCTCCACCCGGCCCATACCCAGTCGTTCCCGGCTACCTTTCATCGCTGAAACAAGATTTAAAGAAGTCTGCCAACAGAGGAGAAAATAACAGGGAAATTACGAAGCAAGGATCAGTAACTACAGAATCAGAAAAATTAAACCATCTAGTGGCATGTCTTACTATTGGAAACCAGAGGAAGCTCAAAAACCTATAGGGAAAGGAGTGTCAGCTACACAGACTGAATGATAAGCAATTACCTATAAGAATGTGGATCCAGCAAAAGCCAATAACACAGCTGTTAATACAAGAACAATTTAGGAGGATTTAGAAGTTCAATACTCACTCTGATATTCCAATTGCAGAAGGATCTCATTCATAATCTCATATTCTGTGTTTGTTGATACTACAGTGGCACTGACGATGGAATTTTAGGTTTAGGTTAAAACCAAATTCAGAAGCTCCAGCTACCACTATGGCAAAATATTAAATATGCCCCACATCTATGGAGCTGAGTTTTTGTTACTATCATGATAAACAGCAACATAAGGCATTTAGAACAACAGCAAAGATGGACATCCACTAATGCATCTACTCCCATTGTCTCATTTTAAATGCACCTAAAGACGTCAACCCTGACCTCTGCTTTATGAATGAGAATAGTAGATCAGAAAGCACACAACAAACAGATCAAACCTTCGATACATAGATAAAACCAAGACAATATGGAAGTATCGTATCAGTATTGATTTTACATTTTGCCTATATAAATGATGGCGTATCACTCATTCTCTCCCCAAATAGCTGAGTCATGTATAAACTGCAAATTAAAATATTAAGCAAGAGTCTGATAGCTTTTAAATGTACAAACAAAATCATTCTACGGCTATAAGTGACAAGGTACTTGGTTCCCAATCACCCAAGCCTCAAATATAAAATAAATAAACAGAAAAACAGAAAATGCGTGCATTAACATGTAGGCTCGTAGCATGCAAAAGAAAAAATGGAAAAAAGATTTATTTTAAAAAAAAATTAATCTGAAATTTTCTAAAAAGATATAAAATATCATGAAATTTTTTTGAGAAACATGGAAACAGAAGGGAAAATGTCGTAAACGACTTGACATTCCAAAAAAAATTAGAATGCTTTTTTAAAAATTCGAAATAAAATTTAAAAATAAACAAAATAAACCCAAAAAAACAAATCTAGAATCATTTCGTTCATAAATCTGAAGTTCAAAGGCATTTGGAAGTGAAAATCTTAACTATTCCCAAAACTACAATAGTCGAAATAGCCCCAACTTGCTACGTATCTTGACTCTCCAACTAAATAGGGATTTTGGGAATTTTAATCCATGTTTCTTTACCCTAGAAAACGTGGATCAATTTGGAAATTAACAAAATTACACCAAAAAGAATGTTTTTATTCATTTATTTATTTTTGGTATGTCTAGGGGGATGTTTGGGAATATGAAAGTGGTGGGAAATATGGTATTTGGTGGGAATGGAAAATGGAATATTTTGAAAATTGTGTGATTGATATGAAATAATAGGGGTAAAGTTGGAATAAATAGGTTTGTTGGAAGATAGTTGATAGGAAAAATGATTACAATATAGGGATAAAAGTGTAAAAATATAATGATTAGTTGTAAAATGATAGATATCGAAATCCGTGTTACCACATTTTCCTTCCCTCGTTTCCCATCCAATGTTACCAAACGTCCCCTAGCACGAAAAGAAGTTCAGAGGAAGTGAGAAGAGGTTTGAAAAAGAAAAACCATGCAAATGAGTGAAAAAATGTAACTTTTATCTTTATATTTATGTCATCGATACTACCTTGTATTGGTTGATACTCGCCCCATATTGGCCAATATAGCCAATATGACCAATTTTTCAAAAATCTAGCTAAAACACCCCGCATATTCAGTATCGAAGATGGCAAACACAAATATGAAATGGCCGCCGATATAGGATCCATGAATAGAAGTAACCAATCCAATCAAATGGTGTCAAAATTTACCCTTGACTCTAGACTTCAATGTAACCGAACATGAAAAGCAATTCCTTAGCGAGACTATAATTTTGAAATAAGTAAAGCGTTGCATTTTTCTTTCCTTTGTTTGACTTTGTGTGAGCTACCTAGAAATCAAAGGAAATCTATGAGAAAAATTTGCCTTGTAGTTGAACAATAATCAAAGGCGTACAGGTTCTGCAATTTTCGACAAAACCAAGAGTATAGAACTATTAAGTTGTAGACTGATTCTACATGCACGGGTGCAAACCAAAGATAAGAACTCTTTTTGGACATACTTTTGCAAAGCCCAAATCTGTGAAACACGATTTGTAAATAGGGTTAGGATTAAGGTTCAAGCAAACCCAAACCCAATTTCCCTATTTATAATTAATATAAGATATATTAATACATAAAACCTAAATAATACTTATTCATATTTATGTATTTTACCTTATTTATATTTACGATTGAATATATGTTTGTCATTTTGAAATTATACTTAGGTAAGTTATATCATTTTCACCAATATTTATGTTTATGTTTATATCATTTGCCTTTACATTTGTTAGTTCTTTTCCCCTTATCCATTTTTGGAAAAGATAAAATTTCTTTTAGAAATACATTAGACTATTATGTTTTTCCTTAATTTGCCACATATTATTATTTTTGTTTAGAGGACTTGTTAGTTTATATTCACATGAAATTTTAAACTTATCACTTTTGACTCAAAAAAAAAAATTTGCCAACCCAATTTTCATTCTGAACATGATTTTACACAAACAAAGTTAGGGTTTACGTTTTACAAATAGAGTTAGAGACAGACTTCAGGTAAGAGTTTTGGTTTTACAAATAGGATTAGAGTTAAGGTTCTAGTTTTACAAATAAAGTTGAGGTTAGGTTTAAAGCAAACCCGAGCTACAACCCTGTCTACATGATTAGTGAGAGCAAAGGTATAGAAGCCTTCGAAAGTCAAGTAGGCATTGATGCAACCGCCATACATGCATTGTAGTGAGTACTTGTGCTTTAAGCTCATTGCTTCAGATTCTGTGCTTGTGCCTCGAACTTATTGCTTCATATTCTAACCCTTGCATCACTCGTTTAGGTTTTTGATAATTACATGGATAGTTGTTTGACATAACGAAAAGGCCAAGAAAAGAATGGTAATGTCCAAGATAATCCACCCTATACAAACTGCAACCAAAATTTTGCGCATAGAGATGCACATACACTAGCATGGCATTAGAATCCTCATTGGAAAATGGGGTAAATGACAACCACAGAACATAGCAACACTCCTCTGCAGGTACATTGTTTTCTCAAGCCCAGTAAATGTCTCAATACGGGGCAGGGCAACTCAAAGATTAAGCAGGAACTACTAATTCATTTTAAAATCTAGGCCTCAAAGCAACCCAGAACTTGCTACACCTTCCAATATTCAATAGACAAAGAATGTCGCTATGTACAAGATTGTTTCTCACCACAGGAGTACAGGACAGGGCAACTAAAAGACTACCCAGGAACTACTAGTTCATTTTAAATCTAGACCTAAACGCAGCCCAGAACTTGCCACACCTTGGAATATTCATGCATTATGTTTCAGCCAGCCACTTATGAAAAATAAGCATTCCAACGAAAAGAAGTTGTCCAAGGTTGGACAATTTGAGAAGTTCAGGTCTCAAGAATGTTTCAACATTTCTTTCATCACTTCTTTGGTCTATTTCTAAAAGCCCCAGCATGCATACTAGTTGCAAAGTCTACCAAGATTTTTAGGACTAACTATAAACATTCCAAATAAAAGCCCCATTTACGTCCATACATATGTGCACATGGGGGTTGGTATTAGGCAGCAGTAGTCAAGAACCATGATTTAAAGAATCTGAAACATGCATTGACTTGCTCAATATGATTCCATGATTCCAAATCAAACACTGGCAGTCCAGTACTCTAATCTAATAACAAGATTTACCCCCACAAAACTGAGGCATGGCAAATGACAATTAACAAAGGCCCAAATCAAAAACCGACTTGAACAAGTACTAACTTCGTTCCAGATGTGTCAGACCATGCCCTTTGAGTCCCATGCCAAAAACTTCGAAGGATTGGCTTGATTCATCATAAAGGGCTTAAAAGGTCGTGGGGTAGAGATGGTGAACAAAGAGACACAACTTATAAGAAGTGGTTCACAATAGATCCAAAAGGCTTGGCAGGATAAAAGCTTACCAGAAAATGCCTAAAGTTTAAGCTGTCAGGCATAATATTACCTTTGAACTTTGGGGCCCCAATTTGTGGCCTGTAAACTCCTTTTTAGCAGCACTTGACTCATTCAAATTCTATCAAATTATAGATATTTTTTTAATATGGAGTTGTAAAGACCAGCCCCAGGCCATTTGATATGGTTAAGCCAATTGAAGTTGTAAAGATCAGATCGAAGCCATTCAAAATGCTTTGTTAAGTCAATACAGCATCTGCAGAAGCGATAACATTAGCTATGGGCAGAAGCAAGGAACTTACAGGCATAGAAAATGAGCGACTATATGGAGCAGTCTGAGATTTCTGAAAGCTTTGACCAGCTGGGGCAGTGATTGTTGACTCGGCCATCGCATCCACAGGAACAGGAGATAAAAGTGTATTTTCTTTGGATGGAAACGTTGCACACTTGCTGAAGCTCTTCTCGACCTTTGCAATTCCAAGTTCCTCGACATGGGAATTCAGGACAGGATTTGATGCCCCTTGCTGAATATCCTGAATATGAAAGACTCCATCAAAAGCAGTTCCAAGTTCCTCTATACCCAGATTATCTTTTGCAATAATAAGAGCATCATCTGCATCCTTTCCAGATAGCACTTCAGCAGTCTCTTCAGCATTATTCCAAGCACCTAATTCGTGTTTGAGGTATGATTCCTCCAGGTCACTATGACGATTATTTACAAAATTGCTGACGCGAAGATCCTCAGTAATGAACTTGCCGCAAGGCACAGAAGCATCCATTACTAGCACCTAGACTATCACAAAAGCTGTCAAGAGAATATCAGAAAAATAAGACTCCAACAAACAACTCATGAATTTTTTAAAGAAAGGGAAGAAGGGAACAATTAGAACCATCACACATGACTATCAGCTAATTGAAGAATGATTAAACAATGGGGAAACATAATGTTTGTAACTTCTAACTGAAAAATGTTGATCTAGAAAAATGCTAGAAATTAAAAAACACAAGTGTAGCCTAAACAACACATTAATCATATATTCTCCATTAGTGTCATGGTGCACAAGCTCTGACAATCTACTTGACCAAAGGGAACAAGGACCAACAAAATGCTGCCTTCATAAAGCACACAAATGGAATCAATTATCAACCAATTCTGTTACGCAACAATCATGAATTAGCATAGGAAATGCCAGAACCGCTCCCAAGATTCAAAAGAGGTGCTCCATCTGCAAAAACTCATGTTGTTAAAAATTGACCCACAGAGCACAAGTACTTTTCAGTTTTCACATGAAACATAATATGATGAAAGTTAACAGAGACGGCCCAAATTTAGATGTTAAACATTTTGGAAAAGGATCCAAAGAGGTAAATGCATCTTACCAAAAGATCCTTGTAGCTAAGAAAGTAGTGCACACCACCAATGACCTAACACAAGCCTGATTATATTCAAGTGCAAGTGCAAATGCAACTGTGCAACCATTAAATTGTCCTATGCATCTTTTGCGTTGCTGACAGTGGGTGGTTGTGGAGAGGGAGAGAGCAGCACGGCAGGAGCATTCATATGTTAGGTTACTTTATCCTATTTCCCTCTATATTAGAGATTTGCTTTTGAGATTTCCAAATAAAAAGAAGCACAAGATCAAAACAGAGGTTGAGATAGTGGAATTCATTGATGTGCTGGAACTAGAGGGCATTGTCAAGTTTGCACATCAGGCTTTTAACCATTTTGCTTTTTGTCTTTTTGTTAGAGGGTCAAGTCACAGAAGAAAAACCTCTCCAAAAACTGGGTTAAATCCTCCGCATCTTGATTGACTCAGTTTTCAGTTCAAGTTCACCACAGGAAGCAGAAAACTGAGTAGGCAACCAAATGAGCTAATATCATGCATTCTAGCAAAACACAAATAGATATGTTGACCTCAAATGGACAGTGGATTCATCTTAAAACAAATTGTATATTAATAAAAGATCAAGAGTTTTAATAGACTGTTGTTATTAACAAAAATCTTAGACATCAAGAGCTCTGACACAAGGATACCATAAACTAACGGAAGAATTCTGACGCATAGTTACTTTCAGCAAAAATTGGATCATCTCATTTAGGCATTTACAGGGCTCAGCTTTGGCCATCTCACAACTGGAGTACATTCGTTTCTCAGTTCCCAAAAAAACAATACAATCACCCCCCGACTTCAGTTGCAGTTAAATGCCGGATAATCACTAAATCAGAAATAACTAATTTCGGCAATGATTATGACACAAGAATGGCTCATTAACCAAAATAATGACTTCAGTAAGAACGTCAGATGTGTGCAGTTACATCCACCAAGCAAATGTAATTGCAATTGGGAATAAAATGAAGAAAGTGAAAGTATTCACCTCGTACGATTATTAAACAAGCTCAAGAGATCACAGCACTTGTCCTCCCTGTTTTGGTTAACAGGATTCAACAAAAATAGCAGCAGATTTCGAGCTCCAAAGGCTCGAATTAGATTTTCTCCAAATCGCTCAGACTCAGGCAACAGACGGAACAAAAACAGCTTCCGATCTCTCAATCTCAAGTCCCTTGTCTCGCGCAGATCGAGGAAAGACAGGAAAAAGGACGAGGAGGATGAGGGGAAGGAGAGTAAACCTTAGAACGAAACGAACAACATCATCAAAAATATAATGTCAACTCAAATTACCACGCCGATTCCATTTCTCGAGCTGTTTCAGACGGTGGGAGCACGATCCGCCGTGGAAGGTCGTAGCAGAGGAGATCATCATGGAGCCGCTGTGGAGGAACGCTACGAGCACCGAAGGCATCGTCGATGCTCTCAGAAACCCGAAATCGAAGATCGTAACCCCAATCCAATTTTTCCAGATGAAGGAAATCCAGGACGAGAAAAACCCCAAGTTTGAGATTTTCGATCAGCAAACTAGCTCAAATCAGCCCATATGAGGGACTTAAACAGATTTCGACGCCTGTAATCGAGACCCAATGGCATGAAATTTCGGAAATCCGGGCGGAATTTCAGGGGCTTTGGAAATGGATAAAGGGCGAAGGCAGATGGACGAGACGGCCAAGTCAAGGGAAGACGGAGACAAAGGCCGCATTTATAGTTTCTATGAACAACGGATGGTTGTTTCATACTCCTGCGCAGGTTTCAGCTTGATACACGGGCGTACGGGACTCCAATCTCTGGGATGCACGTATAACCATTTTTTTTAAAAAATTTCATAATTGTTAATGCAAGTGTATTTAATCTGTATATCAATTTTTACTATTTTTTAAAAAATTTAAGTTTTTTTCTAATTTTTAAAAAATAATAGTATTTTAACAATTCAAAAAATTTTAAAATTTTCTAAAAATATTAAAAATTTATACATATATTCACAACATTTAGATTAATAATTTTATAAAAAAAATTCAAAAAAATTTAAAAAATAAGTACAGTATACCCTCACTGCACTCAGGTGCACATGATTGCGCCCTGGCTCTTACGATAAGAAGTGAAAACAATTTTTATTAAAAAGAAAAAGTAGAAATAAAATCCAACTTTCTGCATCATGGATGCAAACCGATGTACATAATTTTTAAAAGACTAAGAGAGGATGACCATCGCCGTCCGTGCCTGCCAGAACACCAAAAACGTTCTTCAGGAAATAGGCTGGAAAAGATATTTTCGGATCTTTTTCTCTTCCTCTCAATCATTGGGCCATTCTGGTGACTTGCTCGCCGGCACGTTTGTTTTGCTTTGGAGTGGGATGGGTTACGGTGGCAGCAAATTTCCCAAAGCCAATAGTTTTACCCCATTTCATTTTTCTAACTTTGTACTTATCTTACCAACCGAGGCTAGCTCGGTTGGTCGCCAGCTGCGGCGCAGACAGCCGTAGCTGCGGCTGGCGGGGGATCGAATCCCCGGATAGGCGTGGGAGCGTGGTCTCCCGGGTGGAGAGTGTGGGAGCAAGGTGGTCTCCCGGGTGGAAAGTGTGGGAGCAGGTGGTCTCCCAGGTGGCTGTTGGAAGCTGTGTCTTCCAGATTTCTTTGGGACGTTATGTGTTCCCAGATTTGTAAGAATGTCTCAGATCTTCAAGTATAATATGTGTTGAGATACATGTAATTATATACCCATCAAAAAAAAAAAAAAAAAAAAAAAAAAACTTTGTACTTATCTTCTAATAATTTTTTCTATTAACTGCCTTGCATCAGTCTATTTATTTCAAATTTACCTATGTGATTGGATATCAATCGCACATTTATCGAAATGTTTTCATTTCTACTTCTGTTCTGATATCACAATCCCACCAAATTTCAATAAAACAAATGTCTACCCATCACCATTCCTAACAAAATTATTATTTAGAGTGTGTTTTGTAATGCATAAAAATTATTAAAGTTAAAACTCTTTGGTCTAAAATTTTTCACTCTCCATAATTATCATATTTTTTAATCATTTTAACATAATTGCCCGCATAATTAACTTATCTATTTTGACTTTATCATTTGTACTTCTTATCATTACTCCTACCATATCATATTATTTTCTTTTAATTCAAAACTTTTTATAATAAAAACTTTTTATCCAGTGGTTTTATCAATTTCCAAACACGACCATTAATTTGCTAATGAACAATACATATTCGTTATGTGTGGATCGTGTGCACACTATTCTAATCCATGTTCATTTTATTCACTTCAAAAAGAAATTTACATAAGCGAACTCTCATCTAATGTCAAGGAAGGCTAACTACTCTCATCTTATTAAAAAGAGACCAAATACTCTTATCTAAAATTTGATGGAAATTCCACAGTGTGAGATTTGAATCACGCATACCCAGTGAAGATGTCCTTATCACCTGGTGACTAACCAAGTAAAACTTGTTTAGCATTGTTGTTAAATTTTTAGGTTAAGTTGTTTATGAGTGGACCAAAATGCCTTAGATACACAAGCGTGGTAGAAATAAAAATGCCACAAAACTAAATTTTAAAATTATTTTTTCAATATCATAATAGAAATCTCTTTAAATATAAACAATATTTTTAAACAACTATTAATCACATCAAATGAATTTATTTCATGTCAATTAGATTTTGAAAATTTTTATGATAAATGATTTTAAAAGTTTAGTCGCTATAATAGAATATTTTTTCAAGAATACTTTAGCAATGTAAAATGTTATTTTTTTAAAACGTTTCTCATATTGAATAAATATGTTTCGTGTATGTAAAATTCTAAAAATTCTCACGATAAATGATTTTAAAATTCAATCTTATTTTATATTATAATAAAAATGCAAGAAAATACTTTCGAAATATAAAAATTCTTATTTGTAAGATTTGCTGCTTTCGGTTATCGTTAGCTATTTACTTAGATGGCAATGTGATCGAGGTTGTTTAACTATGGATGAAGCTCACAGGATGCTGTGAGAAAGCCCAATTCTATAGTAATATTCGATTAAGCTAGATATGAATGTTTAAGCTAAATATTCGATTGTTCTATCGGATGCTGTGGTTTTTTGATGCAGCTGTATTTTTAAGATATGAATGTTTATTGTTACGGGATTTGTTTGTTTTGGACCGCCATAACCTTGATATGGTTATAACTTATATTACTGACGAGGCAGTATAACCGTATTTTGGATATCTGTGAGTGACCCTGGACTCTTACTAGAGTTGGTACCGATCAAGATCCAAATATTACGGGGTAAAAATGACTAAGGCACACTAGGGGTGGGAATCTAGGTGGGTCGTACCTAATTAAGATTTCCCACTCTGATATTACTTTTTTAAATTGAGTTTGATATTATTTTTATACCCGGTTGAGTCAAGATTAGTTTGACCTTCACTTTTTTTAATAGGTATCGAGACAAATATCGAGTTGGTATCAAACCGGTTTCAGAACGGCAGGTCAAATAAAAAATACGGGTTAAGTAAGATAATTTTATGAATTTATATACCTATCAACCATAAAAATGCATCTATATTACTTTAAATGTTATATGCTTCAATATTTCACTAATTATTAAAAAACATATTATTAATGAAATAAAATATGAGAAAATATAGTATAAATTTATTAAAATAGATTAATATACAATTATACATAAGAATTATATATGCGCAAATTCTTCTCATTAATTTTTATATTATTTTATAGCGGGGCAGGTCGAACTCTTCAGGTTGGGATATGATTGGTTCACCCTGAAACTATTTTTAATTCGGTCAAAATTTTTGACACATCCTGTATCGAGTTAAAAAATATTAGTTTTATCCGATCAAAACTGAGTATGGTTAAGGTCGGATCATAGGCCACTCCGCCCTAATTCTCACTCCTAAGATAGACTTAAAAAAAAAACTATATAATTTTTTAAAACTATTACTTTTTAAATAAGCGTATGAACATTTTGATTTTGAATATATGGAATCCAAATGATCCTTTGTAAATTCAGCTAAATTGAAAAGAAATTCAACAATTCTCTGTATATATTTTTTACTAATTGTATCTTACCTTTATAGTAAAATTTTGTTACACAAGTCTGGTAAAAAAAAAACCTTAATTCCAATTTATGCTAATCACCGAGGAAATATGTAGTTTATGTCAGTTAATTTTAAACGCAAAGCAAATTGAAAATAGACTAAGAAAATAATTTAACATTTACGGTAAAAAAAAATATTAGTAGATTTAGAACAATTATATATTATTAAAGGGTATGTATTATAAGCATGGAGACTTAGGGCTGGTTTGGTAATTGGAATTTTTGTAGGACTGTGGGATGGGGTGAGAAGTGGGAAATGAAATATTTCGAAATTTGTGTGATTAATATAAAAGTATAAGGTAAAATTAGAATAAATAAGTTTGATAGAAGTAGTAAGTAAAAAATTGATTGAAATTTAAAGGTAAAAATGGAAACAATATGATTATTGATGGAGTAAATGACTATATTGTGTAACGTGTCTCATCCCATGTCTGGTTTCCACACTTGCAACAAAACAAATGTCCTCTCACAGTTTACCTTTTATTTTTTTTATTTTTTAAATATAAACCATTTATCATGGGTAACACATCTGATTTTATTACACCATCACAAATAATTTTCGTTACAACTTATATTTTGTAAAAAAAAAAAAATATCTTTAGAGAGTGAGCATGCAACCATTACAACTTTTTTAAAACGTACGATACAATGAGTGTATTTGGAAAATAATAAAACTTTTAAATGAAGAGTTTTTAGCGTTAAACTTTTTTAAATTAAGGAAAATAATGTAATCTGAAAAAGATAATTATGAAAAGTAAATAGAATGAAGTTAAAATATATAAGTTAGTTGTATGAGCGGTTGTATAGAATTAATTCAAAAGTAAGTAATTGTATAAAAAGATGTAAAAATAAATAAAAAATACAATAGTTGCGGATAATGAAAATTTTTTAACTGAAAAGTTTTAGTGTTAAATAAAGACACCAAATATTAAAAAAAAATGTACAATGCACATGATATTTAAATCATAAATAAGGTGTAAATAGACAAATTCCATGGATGATTAAAATTTTAAAAAATATTTTAAAAATAAAAATCATGATTAAATTTTTTTATATTGTTTTAAAATAAAAAACCAATATTAAGCAAAGAGCCTACATGATCATGATAAGTATTCAATTATTACATCATTAATTAAACAAGAAATGAATTTCCTTCCTCATTTCCATCCAACAATTGCCAAATGCAAATCCTTCTTTTCTACCAGACATGGCAAAAATCCAAACACGCCCAAAGGCTGTCTCTAGTTCGCTGACGTCGAGTCACGCGGATCGCAAATGAGAAAATCACGCCCGTCCATTGCCCAGCCGAACCAACGGTCCTGATTTTATCTATTACGGAAACGGAGGGTATGCTCCTAGATATAAAATGGCCGATGCACATCGTCTTACGGTACGCGCGCTTCTAATCTCGCGCGAGATTTCGCACCGTCCGTGATATTTCGGCGACAAATTGGGAGATGGAGGGGACCGGCAAGTCGAGGAAGGGCGCCGGAGGGAGGAAAGGTGGCGGCCCGAAAAAGAAGCCGGTTTCTCGCTCCGTAAAAGCCGGCCTGCAGTTCCCCGTAGGAAGAATCGGCCGATATCTGAAGAAGGGCAGGTACTCGCAGAGGATCGGGATGGGCGCCCCTGTCTATCTTGCAGCTGTTCTCGAATACCTCGCTGCCGAAGTAAATCTTCCATTTCGATTCTCAAAATGAATTTTCCCCCAGTATTGCAAAATTTCCTCTTGAATCTAGAAGCTTTCGGCGTTGGATTTTCATTTTCCTCTAATTTTTTTCGTTTTCTCGTGCGATTCTAGGTTTCAAAATTTCTTTTTCATAGCCATGAATTTCTTGAGATTTATGTATTGTGCTCCGATTTGGAAGACGATGGCAATCGGTAATCCGCCGTTTTTTACTTCTCCATGGAAATAAAATGCATTTTCAATGGCAGAATTGGAAAACTGCTTTGCAGTCCACCCGGTCTCGAACGATTTGTCCGGAGGGGAGCTAAGCTGCTCGCGCGTCTTATTTTGATGTGTCATATGAATGCGGGTAAACCGTCGGAGCATCGCGTTTTGACCCGAGTATTTAGCTTACTTCCTACTCCGGTTACAGCGAGCCGAAACCTTCTATCCGGACCGTCCGTTCACCGGAATGTTTGTTTGGCCGGATACGGTGCTGTTCATCCTTATCTCCTTCGTGACGTCATCACCGTCGTAGGGCGACACGATGCTCGAGCCCTCGTGAGTTGATGCGCCGGTCTACGCATACATGATTGTTGGTGCTTTCACGCATCCATATTAATGTTTTGGTTGCTGCGGCGGATTATTTTCCTTAGCTTGTTTTATTGGTCGTTTAAGGTTCTGGAATTGGCGGGGAACGCAGCGCGTGATAATAAGAAGAATCGCATCATCCCAAGGCATGTGCTGTTGGCAGTGAGGAATGATGAGGAGCTGGGGAAGCTTTTGAAAGGGGTGACAATTGCTCATGGGGGAGTTCTGCCCAATATCAACCCTGTTCTTCTGCCCAAGAAAACTGGAGCTGCTGCTGAGAAGGCTGGCAAAGAGCCAAAATCCCCTTCGAAGGGAACCAAATCCCCTAAGAAGGCGTGATATGAATTCTCGAAAGATAGTACTTTGCCTCACACCTTTGTATGTAGCTCATCATTAGGAGATGGTTGGTCTCCTTCTTTTAGTTCATCTTCTTTGTTAACAACATCCTTCATGTTCTTGCTGTTGAATGACACTGCTTTTTCTTAACCCCTGTTGTTAATGGAATTGGACTTTGTTCTTTTCTTTTAAATGGTGGGTTTTGCTTGGAATTGGGATAGCGCCCCGTCAGTGACAGTTCCTTTTTATGGACAGGATGCAAATAGCATAATCTTTGTTAGACATGCATCTAGGTAAAGACCTTGGACCATCACTTAGATTCAACGTAGGGTTAGCTTCCTGAGGAACGGAGTATTGAAGTTTTCTGCTTGGTTTTAGGAATTATATTGTCTATTTATGGGTTCAGATTGAAGGTTGCTATAGGAGAGAGTGGCTCAAGAATATGCGTTGTGTTGATGATGTTGAACAAAAGGAACTGCAGGACGAAAGACCTTCTGATGTATTTGTAATATGAGATGGTTGAAGACATCGTGAAGTGGCACTGCAAGATTTATAAAGCTACAATTGGATCCAGTGATTAAATTTTTTTCTTAAAATAAAATTTCATATGTTTGCACTACACATCAAGCATTGAGCTTTACCTTGTGGCTGAGCTTCTTTCTGTTTTGTGTGCGTGTTTAGGATCATCCAATTGGATGGATATGATCAGATTTTCTATTCTTTATTAAAAAAAGAATTTTTTATTTTGAATATAACTTTTCTTATCGCATGTATATTTTTTTATTTTTCAATGTATAACAACCTTAGAAAGGATTCAAAGAGCTTAAATGGGATGAAAATGTAATGATGTTTATTGAGAATAAAAAAAATTATATTGGAAATTTAAAAAGTTGTCGTAAGAATGAAGATACACATTCTATTCGAAAATCTTGTATCCTTTGAAACATATTAGTTTTTCGTTCTTAATATAATATTTTACCTTTCAATACATAACCACCACTTCTCATCAGAATTAATATTTCTAACAGGCAATGCTAGTCTTCGTATTTGAATGATTGGTTTAGCTGTTGTTTCTTGTGCTTGTTGTTTACTTGATTGATACCTTTTCCCACGCGTGTGTTTTAATCTCCATTTTGCACTTAACCTTTTGGAGGCCATAAATGGGATGTTAATGTTTTTAATCACAATGTTAGTGTTTATTTGAACATTGAGTAATCAAATTGTATCCGGAGTTGTTTGTAGTAATTTAATTTTTGAAATGTTAGTAGCTGTTCTTTTGCTTTTGTAGTTCTTTTCGTCAGGTATTGGTTTTCTTCTTGCACGTACTTTATCTGAGGTTTGCTTTTGTTTTTATGTCCGGCAGGGGTTCTGTGTGATAGCGTAAGGGTTGGGAATATTAAACGTTTTTTTTTAAAAAATCTATCTAATGCTTTGTACTTGAATAACTAACATTATCATTGAAGAGATCCCAAAGCACATTCGAAGTGAGGCCGAATTGGTAGGTGGCTGACAACTTGGTAGGGAGATAATGGAGATTGCAGGATATACAAAATGAAACCAATGTATACGGCCCTGAGGCAGGTTATGTGGATGAGGGAAGATGATGATGGTGAAAATGTATGCTGACTGGTTTGAGTAGCAGAAAAGACGGTTCCGAAGACTGCTTCTTTTCTATAATCAAATTGGTCATTTTGTTCTCAACAGGAGAAAAGTGTTTCACAATTGATCAAAGTGAACTATCAAATTATTCACTTTGTTCATTTGTTTGCACTTCGACTTATCCGTTTTTTGGTCCAAGTAGCCTGCTTTAAATGGATTGGATCTTGGTCACATTTGGATTATAATTCCGTTTGTTGGCAGGCTAAGTGTCAGATTAAAACCAAATGAAATGTTCCTATTTGTAAAAGTTCCAACCTTAGTCCAGAGTCAGCTGCAACATCTTTTGGTAGCTTGTGAGGTTTGGAATTTGTTCTGTTCCTAATGTTGTAAGAAATACAGTTTTTTAGTTCCCCAAAGCCGAACTCTTTGGAGGATAAGAAAAATAAATGGAAAGGGATTTTGGAAAAAAAAATAAAAAATCCTTAAATGCATAAATTGGGTAAATTGCCTTTTATATTATTAGCTCTATTGATACTGTGCCTAGTTTTACAATCACGCCATGGGAAATGAGAACGTATTTTGCAAGTTATTTTTTTTTAATGATGCTCCATTTCATGGTGATGGTGTTAAATGATGATTGTCCTAACTCATGCAAAGCACGCTTGAAGAAGTGATTGCTCTATTCAAATTTGGATTAGTTTTTACATTTTAAATATTATTTTTCCTATTTTTTTATTGAATTTCTATCTCCAACTATATAATAATATTACTTTTTTCAATTCTAATATTATTTTGTATAATTTCTTTATTTTTTAATGAGTGCTCTAAAAAATTCAAGATACTCGAATGAAATGTATATGTTTTTCCAAGACAGCTTTTTCCATTTAAAATACAAAAGTTCACATTTCCAATATAATTTTTTTCTCAATATACATCGTTATGTTTTCATTTCATTTATTTATCCCACTCATACTTCTTGAATCCTTTTGGAACGGGCCCTGGAGCCTTATTCAGGTAATCGAATTAGATGGAATAAGATGGAATTTATTTCTCAGCAATACTTTTCATATTTTTAATATAATCTTTTTTTTCAATGATTAACAATCCTATTTTTCTCATTTTTCAAATCTATTTTTTGTGCTCTCTTACAATTTTTCATTTTCTAATACACAATCATTTTTCATTCTCTAATACACAATCATTTTTCATTCAATTGGATAACTTTGAACAGTAAAGAGATTGCTTAAAGATGCTTTTGGCTTTTTACAAAGTGTGTTTGGTTGAAAGTAAAATTGTTGATGAAAAATTTTTGAGATAAAAGTTGTGATATAATAAAAGTAATGATAAAGAGTAAAGAGAATAAAGTTAAAATAGATAGGTCAATTGTATAAGTAGTTGTATATAAATGATTGAAAAATATGATAGTTTGTATAGGAAAATATAAAAAAATAATCAAAAAAATAAAATAGTTACGGAGAATAAAAAATTTTGAATCGAAAAGTTTTAATTGATATTCTTTTGCCCTAAACAAATACACCCAAAGATGCTTAGTTGCCACTTCAAAATCACAACCCCTCTTCCCTGTTGTCTCCTGTTAGTCTTGATAGCACATCCCAAACAATTTGCAAAGACATCCATGAACTTTTCCTATCAGGAATCGAGCCAACTGCTAATCAGCATTAATGACAATCTCCATCATTCTGCTAATCACAACATTTCAACCAAAAAATCTGCTTCTGGCTATTGATGGATTTCTTATTCTCAGTACTCTCTTACTGCTCATACATAACAACTTAATTTTTTACCCATTAAAAACATAAATTTTTCTCCTTTGCTAACTAAAAACATTTAGGGCGTCTTTAAAATGATAAGAGATTCTTAAATTGAATATGCATCACCATTCTTAATACAACTTTTTAATTTCTAATATAATTTTTTTAATTTTCAATACAATTTTACTCATTCTTAATATACATTATTGCATTCTCATCCGAAGTACAAATTAGATTAAAAAATCTCGTATTATTTAGAACATGCTCTTAAGAAATATTTACAATCCTATAAATAATACAAATCGAACATTCCCCATCCGTCTTCAATCGCATCATATGGTTCCAAGAAGAAAACACCAAGTTGCAGAAGGAAAAGTTCTAGCCGAATCATGTTCGCATTTCAGCACCAGTAAAATTAGTCAAAGGTGCTAAAGGACTACTGAGATAATAAGGACTCATTCTTAAGAAAAAGAACAGCGAAGCAGAAACAAAGCTAGAGGTGGACGGAACTTATTAGATCAATTCGGGGGCGTATCCACTCAATAAAACTACCCATAATTGACATCCGGGCCAAGATTGCCAAAAAGATTCAAATAAAACACATGATGCACACAAAAATCATATTACCTGTAATACATACAACCACAATGCATGCGTAACAAAAGTAGCAGCAGTTTGAAGACTGTTTATTTGGCGTTTCTACTTGCAGCTGGAACTGAACATTCAGGCATTATAATTAATGTAATATGATGGCCTTAGAAATTTATTTATTTATTTTATAAAAAAAAACCAACCTTAGCACAATTGTTACATTTGGAAAAATCTCGATCACCAATCAAGAAAAGTAATTTCAAAAATATAAACCAGCAATCTGGAACAAAAACATAGCACTATTAAACCCGTTAAAATTTTGGGTTTGTAGACTTTATGTCTTACCAAAGAATACCTGCGCATCATACATCTGCTCATCAACAACAAAAACGAAAACTTCCACCAAAGGAAAACAATTGGAAAGCAAATAGAAAATTATCATCATCAAAGAATAAGAACGCAAGTAAATGAAATTCAACAGAAACAGAACAGCAAGTTTCATAAGAAAATAACCGCAGATAAGCAAGTCATCGAAATCCATTTATACAAAGCATAAAACCTACATTACATCCAAGCCTATCGCTATGTAACTCCAATTTATAAGAGTGCTAACATTCAAATATATCTGACAAAAAAAGGAAAAATACGAAAAAAAAGCCCCAATCTCCAAATTCAAGAACTAGTGAATTTCGTAACAGCCTTGGTGCCCTCCGACACAGCGTGCTTCGCTAGCTCCCCAGGGAGAACGAGGCGAACCGAGGTCTGAATCTCCCTGGACGTAATGGTGGGCTTCTTGTTGTAGCGAGCAAGTCTGGAGGCCTCCTGGGCGAGCTTCTCGAAGATGTCGTTGATGAAGCTATTCATGATGCCCATGGCCTTGCTAGAGATACCGATGTCAGGATGCACCTGCTTCAACACCTTGAAGATGTATATCTTGTAGGTCTCCACGTTTTTCGACTTCTTCTTTTTCTTCTTGTCTCCGCTCACGCCTCCTTCCTTGGGCAGCCTCTTCTCCGCCTTTGGCTTCTTCCCGGCAGGAGCCTTGTCGCCCTTCTCCTCGGCCGGCTTGTCGGATGCAGGCTTCTTCTCTGCAGGCTTCTTCTCGGCCTTGGGTGCCATTGATGACAGAGGACAGGCGCGGGGGAAGGGAAAAAAGGCGAGATTTTTCTTTCGCTGGATGAGATGCTGATCCGATTCTTAGGGCTTGGATTTGAATATATAGGGGAGGTAGTGCGCTGTGATTGGCCGGTTGCAGATAGCGCGGATTGATGACGTGGACTTGATCCCTCGCATTGAATTCCAACACCAGTTCGCAAATTGGTGTCGCTTTTTCTTGACACGTGGAGATTAATGATTGGTTCGTTATGAGGTCGTTTGATCGATGACGTGGAGTCGGAAATGCTGAGACCTCAAGTGAATAGTCATGCTCGTGTTTGGTAACAATAAAAAATTGTCAAGTTAAAATTTTTCAATTTAAAACTTTTCATTCTCCACAACTATTCTATTTTTTAATTATTTCTTCACATTTTTCTATACAATTACCTTACTTTTCAATCATTTCTGCTCAACTACCAACACAACTAACCTATCTATTTCAACTTTATCTTATTTATTCTTCATCATTACCCCTATCATATCACATCATTTGACAACTTCTCATCTCTATAACTTTTCATCAAAAGTTTTATACATTCTCAAACACACCTCAAGCTTACAATGCCACATGCACAGTTAAACTCTGATTAACTAATAATGGCTGATTTTTATTAAGGGGCGTTGTTGAACACTGCAACTTTTCAATCGCTGTGATTATCGTATTTTTTGTTATTTTTTACATCTTCTTACACAACTATTATAATTTTTCAATTATTTATACAACTAACTTATTTATTTTAACATTATTTTCTTTACTCATTGTCATGTACCCTATCATACTACATTATTTTATACATGTTCAAAAACTTTTATACCAAATTTTTTTATTAAAAATTTTACCACTCTACATATTCTAAAAAGTACGATTTGTAAAGACATAAAAGTGGAAAAGCATATATGAAAAAGAAAATAATTTTAAAAAGTGAAATAATTATACGAAATAATAAGGTAGTCTAAAAAATCCAAAATTATTAAATGGAATACGTGTTTTTATTCTTAAAATTTCTTTTCGGTTTCATGTAATATTTTATATTTTTATTACAACTATCCTCATTTATAAGACTATAACATACATTCTCATCTAATTTCTTTGTCCTATTTAAGCTTGTTGTATTCATATGAACAAACCTATTGATAAAAATAATGAAATTAAAACAAATGAGATGGTTAAATATAAAAAATGTAACAAAAAAGTTGATTGAAGTATAAATATAATAAAAGGCATGATAATTAATTAGTTGAGATATTTAATTATACTAAAATGAGTATGAAAAGAAGTTTTTTTTTTTTTACTTTGAGAAGTTTACAAATGTTCCAGTAGTTTGTTCATAAAAGTTGGGAATGAAAATTTTTATCTCATAAACACTAGTTTCAAGTGTTTTAGATCTTTTATAATACCCTTTGATAACATGTGTGAGAGAAAAAGAAATGCAAAACTCATTTTTCATTTGTTAGAATTATTATACTTATTTTAATTATCCAAACTTTCCATTTTATCATTATATTTCAATAGTTTTCTCATACAACTGTCTTATTTATTTTATTTTACTCATATCATATTATATCGCTTTCATGATTTTTGAAAAAATTTCCACTTATTCTCCATTTCCTTAATAACATTACCAAACACACCTTGAGTTAAATGCAAAATTATACGACAATTCATTCACATGGCAACGTAGCCTAGCCGAGCATGCTACTTTGTCAGATTCATTTTTGAAAATGCTATTAAAGAGTAATTTTTAGATATATGTATATAGTTGACTGCAACTAAAATTATATATACTTAGTTTATAAAATTCTTATCAACTTCACATAATTTGCATATTTGTAAATACAACCAAGGCGTCACAACCATGATGATGTCATCATAATGTGGTCATATTTTCAAATACACACAAAGAAAATATACAATTTTAGAAACTATGTAGATATATGTTCGATTGCAATCAAACTACATTAACATATTTGTAAATTATCTACAATGACGTATTATTATATACTGCATAGGTTTTGTTCAACCTAGTTTGAAATATTATTTAAACTTTATCATTGAATTTAATAAAAAAAATAGAATATACACATGCAAGCACACACGATGGTTTTTTTTGTCATGTTGATTAGTAAAAAATTATATATCCTTGTTATAGCAATTAAGAAGTATGTGTTTTTTGTTCTTAAATAAATATTCTCGAAGTGTTGTTATTTGTGGCCATTTTAATATGCATGATTCAACAAGATTTTAGGGGTATGAAATGCAAGGTAAGACCCATTATGAGATCAGATGTTTTGAGGAAACGTGGGTGACATTTTAAAATTAAGCCATCAATTTTATACTAAAAATTAAAGAAATTTTAAATAAACATAAAAATAATAAAAATTTCAATCATTTTGATTTTAATCTATTTATTCATTAATGTTGATTTATTTAATTATATTGATCTATTTATTTTATATTAAATTTATATTTATTTATTAATGTTAAATTTTATCTATTTTACATGTGTTTGGAAAGTGGCTAAACTTTTGGATTGAAAATTTTTATATTGAAATTTTTTGAAATGAAAGAAAAAGATATGATATAATAGGATTAATGATGAGAAGTAAATAGATAAATAAGTTAGTTAAATGAGTAATTATGTAATCATGTAATTATATAAAAATGACTGAAAAACATGATAATAAAAAAGATTTATCTGTAATTAAATGGGCCTTTTATATTGTTTTAATTATTTAAATTGTTATAACATTATTTTAAAAACAAATGACTTAAATTAATATGATCAGAGAGGTATTGTTGCAGTAAATTAATCTGGTATTAACTTCTTATGGATGTGGGTAAATTATTATTTTTCAACAAAAAGATTGCAACCCAAGTTATATGTAAACTGTGTCCTTGTACTTCGTACATGTTCATCCATGTTCGCAATGCGGATCAGTACAATTCATGGACTGTCCTGCAGCGACATTACCCTCTTCCAGTTGTTGTATGTTATCTTCCAGGAGCTGTTGTCATTGGACAATCCCTTCACTGTTGCAATTCGCATCCCACATCAAAGGGTAGGAGGCAATGGGTAAGACGCAAGTCAACTGAAAAGTTGTAAGCTGAATGCACAATGGCTGCTCTTTGGGCAGCAGCCCCAAAGGGCAGGGGTCTCGTGGCACATCACGAGACACAAGCTATCAATGGTCTAAGTAGGGGTTTATTAGGATGCAGTAACTACTATCGACATCCATAAAAAAAATCCATGTTATTTCAAAACATTTATAAAATCATATTTACATATTTGCTCAGTGTTTGTCATTATTGCTTTCCAAATGTCCTTTTTACAACGATAAAAAATCATTAGATGAAAATAGAACTATTATATGATCAATAAAGTATGAAATGAATATTGAAAAACTATGAATGAGGTTTTGCCATATATAGAGTTAATTTCAAATATACCAACTACATTTATCCTTAATTACAAATATATCAACTGAGTTTGAAAATTTTCATATTTACCAACTAAGTATAAGTGAAATCTTAGATATACCCATTATAACAACAATAAACGTTTAATAATTTTAGAATCCCAAAATACTTCTAATTAATTTAATATTTATTGTGATTTGTGCAATATTTAAATCGTTAAAACTCATTCTATCTGACTTTTCTCTTACATTAGATGCGCTTCTATTATACTTTTCAACTTCTATTATAGTTGAATGACTATTATTATTAAATAGTAATGAACATTTCTTATGATAGATAATGGCAATTTTTAATTATTTATGACAAAATAGGTATATTTGAAATTTCACATATACTTAGTGAATATATGTAGAAGTTTTCTCTCATTTCAACAATGTCTACAAAAAAAAAAAAAAACTTTTTATTCTAAAGTTTTATTCTTACCCAAATACGTTGAAAAAATTTAGTTTAAAAAGTTATAACTTTTAATAAACAAAATGATTATGTTAACTCAGGCTAAGTAAATGTATTATTTAGCCAACTTCAAAAAAATTAATTTACAACTTGCTTATCTAAGTCTATTTGACATATAAGTCAAGTTTCACCCATTTTTGATATGTGTAAAAATCTTAAAAAATATATACATATATCCAAAAATGGTAAGTTTTAGTTTATATGTTAAATACATTTAAATAAAAAATGTATGAAGAAAAAAATAAAAAATATATCTTAAATGATTTTTTGAGGTCATTTGTTTAGCCGAGACTAATAGGATTATTTCTCTTTAACAAATACCCTATTAAAGAGGTATATTGAGCATTTGCAAATGTTTAATTTGTTGAAGAAAACATCATAGATACGATAGATGATGGATTTGTTTTATTTAGAGTTAGTTTAATACTTAGGATATATTTAGGTAGTGATAAATATTTTGCATGAAAAGTTTTTATGCAAAAGCTCTTGAAATTGGATAAAATAATGTAATGCGATAAAGGTAATCATAAGAATAAAAAAGAATAAAGTTAAATCGATAGTTTAATTATAGTTAGTTGCATAAAAACATTGAAAATAAGACAATTATATAGAAAAAAGTGAATAGATATTTGAAAATATAGTAGTTGGGATGGTAAAAAATTTATGAAGTTACCAAACATGCCCTTAGTAATTGCATGAAGTATTTTTAAATATAATAAAGAAAAATGACCTTGTTAGCTAAAGTTAAGTAATGACGATCTCACAAAAACTAATTTTAAAAACTTCTTATTTTACTTTTTACTCATAAACTTGTTAATATAAATGCATTTAACATGTAAACCAATTTTTACTATATTTGGACATGTGTATATATATTTTTTATATTTTTAAACATAGAGATATTTTAGCCATTTTCAACTACTGAAATTGGCTAAAATACTCGTGTGGTTAGAAATCTTTAAAAAATATATACACTCATCAAAAAATGAATACTTAGATAAACAAGTTACAAAAAAACAAAAAAAATGCTTAAATGAATTTTTTGAGGTGCAAGCTAATATGATCATTTTTCTATAATAAATATGAGAAGTGATTTTATTAGTTTAGGCTAAGTAAATATCTCATTTAGTTCATTTTAAAAAACTCATTCCCAATATATTTTAATTTTTTATACATTTGTTTGTCTAAGTATATTTAACATATAAACTAAAATTCACCATTTTTCAATAAATATTTTTGAGATTTTCAAAAATAGAGGTATTTTAAATACATACATATACATAGATAATTAAAAATCTTGAAATATATACATATATATTCAAAAATAGTAACACTTGATTTATATGTTAAACAAGTGTATGAAGAAAAAATAAAAAATATTGTAACTGAAATTTTTTTAGTTGAACTAAGTGAAATGTTTGCTTAGTCTAAATCAACAAAATCATTCCTCAAAATATATTCATATTACATGTGAAGCCTAATACCTATATTTTAAATCAATCAAAAATAAGGTGGCTAGGTAAAATGTAAAATTTCAAATCATATTAAAATAGGTAAAATAAGGTTTTTTTTTTTGCATTTTAAACTCATTAACTTTAAATATTTGTATTTTAAACTCAAAGTTTGGCTGTTTGCATTTTAAATCTTGAAAACTCTAATTCATTTGCTTTTTAAATCATGACTCATAATAATGTTAAAAACTATTATTGATTAATACAAAATGTCATAAATACTTTCTAATATAATTTTTCGTTGCAAAAGAACCAAAATCTATATTAACGATGAAGATATTATTGAAGTCTCCAATGACAAAATAGAGAAAATATACTAATCAAGTTCAAAACATAAAAAAAAATTCCTTTTTTATTAATATTGGAGGATATTTATATTGCTTTACACAGGTTAATGTTAGTTTTTAACATTGTTACGAGTTAAAGTTTAAATATAAATAAACTAAAATTTTTAAGATTTAAAATAAAAATATGGGTGGGAATCGGGGCATATTGGGACGGGTTAGAGTGTGCCCAACTTTGATCTTACATTTAAAAATTGTGTTTGACTCTTGTTTTTATACCAGATTGGGATAAGGTCAGTTTGACCATTACTTTTTGTAAGTAGGTCTTAGTATATACTTCAAGTCAGTATCAGGACAGCAAGTCCGACTAAAACTGTGGGTCAAGTAGGATGATTTTAAAAATTTATGAACCTATCAAGTAAAATATCATTGCTTAAATAAAAAATGAATATTAGAACAAGTCAGCAAAACATACCTCATTCAGAATTTTATTCACAACTTGAAGAACCAATAATTTATTCAACTCATTCAATGCCCTATGTAGTTTATCTCCAATATAATTCTTAAAAAGATTTCCAATAACAAGTAATCAAAATTCAAACGTATCCAATTGAAGTAATCAAGCAAATAATAAGATTATGTGGACATAGAATTTGAATAATTCCGATAGCAAATAATTAAATTTCAAATAGAAAGCATTCACAGCTTCACGTTCATGGTAGTAAACATTCACAGCAATATTATAAAATATTTATATTTTAACATTCAAAATTTACCTATTTACAGCAAAATACAAAACTCTATAGTAGAAGCTGCCTGCCCAAAATCACAATTGAAAATCATTGTCGAAAAAATTGCTATCGAAAATAGTGTTGTAACCGGAAACACGGCAGATGAATAAAAATCAAGAAAGAGGAAAGGAAAAATTGAAATAGAAAAGGGGAAAATAGAAATACTTGTCAAAAAATGGAGAATGCGATCGTTGGAGATGGAGGCCGGAAACATGGAGACAACGGAGAAGAGACGAAGAAGAAGCTAGGCACGGTAGCGCCGGAGACGAGAGAGTCGCACACTACGCTGGAGAAGAGATGTTTTTTTGGTCGTCGAAGATGAAATTGGTGATGGAGAAGAGTCGCTTTATGCCGATTAGAGATGAACCTACGGCCAAAGACGACATTGACATAGGTTATTGTCGATATGGGTGCAACTGGGGTCAGGCTCAACTCGAACCTGACTAGGGGTGTTAACGGATCAGGTTGAATGGGTTGGAACCTAACCCTAATCTCAACCCATTTAATATATCTCAATCCTAATCCATTTATTAACCCATTTTAAAAACTTCAATCCTAACCCATTTACAACTCATTTAATAAACAGGTAACGGGTTGTTAACGGGTTATGTTTGTTACTAATTTTCATACTAAAAACATTCAATAAAGTCTGTAAAAATAAATAAATTAAATAATTCAAAGCTAACATACCTAAATTTAATTTATTTTGGCTTAAAAACATCAGCTAACATACCTGAATTTAATCGCTAGGCGCTGCCTGCTCACTCGGACAATGCTTTGAACACGAAAGTTTACAGTCAATCCTTTCTTCCCTTCCTTTTTGTCGAGCGAGTTGGCCTCACGATGACTGGAAGGAACGAGGCAACGAGCGGACCTGATCTATGTGGATCAGAGCAGGGCGGCGGCTTTAACGGTCTCGGCTTAATCATCAGGAATGCCACCCTAAACAGCGAACCTGACTCTGTGTGAGCGATTTCACTTGCTTGCTAGAATAGAAGCACGAGCGGACTGCATCCTCCAGTTAGGATGCAGAACGAAAGAGGCGGGTTGGCCTGAAAAGAGAAAGGTCGAAATAGAGTTCGGTAGCTTCTCGTTTCCAAATATGACGCCCCAAGCCTATTGAATAGTCGTCCGACGAATGAAACGAATCCCTATGATGGTTCGAAACGGATGAGCGCCAATGCGTGAATCCAGCTTTTCAGCAGAGCTCTTTACCTTTCTTCGGAGCAGAGCGGGGCGCACGGTAGATTTCGGATCAGAGCAGGGCGCCGGTCAATTTCGGAGCAGAGCTGGGCGCGCGGTCGATTTCGGATCAGAGCTGGAGACCTTTTAGACAAAGATACCTCTGGATTATAGCCTTCTTTCTAAGCAGTTTAAAGATTGGCTCACAGATGGCTCTACCAGTCTGCTACTCGTGGAGTCGTGGGGACCTGAGCTCTGCCAGTCTGCTGCTCGTGGAGTCGTGGAGAGAGAGAGACTGAGGGTCGAGGGAGCTCAGCCGCTGAGGTGCCGGATTTGAGGGATGCGAGCAGCGAGCGATCAATGGCGTGCGTGAGTATCTGATTTGCAAGACTACGACTTTGCCAGCAGGCAGCGGGATATTTGCGGGAAGCTGGGAATGCGGGATTAGGTTTTGCTGCCGGGCCACACGTGAGCGGGATAAGGGAGTGGGAAGGAAGGGCAGGCCAAAATAATTTTCATAATATATAATATATTGTATATATTATATTATATGGGTTATACGGGTTGAACAGGTTAAATAAACGGGTTTGACGGGTTGCAAAGTCTCAACCCTAATCCGTTTATTTAATTAAATGGTTGAACGGGTTGGCGGATCATAACCCATTTATTCAAAAATCCCAACCCAAACCCATTTATTAACGGGTTGGACGAGCGGGTTGGCGGGTTGACCATGACCATTAACACCCTTAAACCCGATTCACTGAACCCGAATTGAAACAGTATTAAAAACTGCCCACTGAAGAACCCCGAGCCCGATTTTCTAAGTTCAACCCGAATTGAAAAGAACATTGAACCCAGGTTGAGTTAAACCTGAACCCGAATTATATATAACACATATAGTTTATATTTATTTTATACTTCATATAAATCTAGTTCCATTCCCCTCATATATATTATATTTATTTTATACCATATATAAACATTATTCCTCCTTAAGTTCAATTATATAATATAATATATTTATATTTTCTTTTAGGAAAAAATAGTTTGGTTTAGTGGTAGTTTCAAAACAAAAAAAAATTATTTTTAGAACTTTAGATGTTTTATTTGGTGTTTTAATTTAACTACTTATGTATGATGTTATTATTTGGTCGTTTAAATATGATATTAGTAGTTAGATGTTTATTCTAATTAAAATAAATTAATTGTAATTTATTTGACTTAATAGTATGATTGTTGAATATTTTTTATTATGATTGACATTATAAGGTTTTTCTTATAATTAGATATTAATGCTTATGTATATGTTTATGATATCAATATTAAATTCCATAATAGAAAAATAAAGTACCTTTTCATTTTCTAAAATAAGCTACTAGTCTACTTTTTTTTGAGAAATGACTATTAGTCTACTTAATATAAAGAGAATGTTTAAATGAGATTTTTCTTCTTTACATTCGTAAATACTCTTGATTTTTCGCTTGAAAATAGAAAAATATAATTTTTGATTTTTTAATGATAGATTTAAAGTTGAATAAGTGTAAAATAGATAACAAATATATAAAATAATTTCGACTCAAATTCTAGCCTGAAACTTAACCCGAGCCCAAATTTGAAAAATAGGGTTAGAGTTTAGATTTATAAATAGAGTTCGGGTTACGATTGAAGTTTTAGAAATAGGGTTAGAGTTAGAGTTGAGGCGAACCCGAGTTTCATAAGCCCGAGTTACCCCCCCTAGTCGTCAACGCAAGAGAGTGGTTGCGGCGCGAATGCAATGGGAGAATGGGGGAGGATTGACTAGGGTTAGCTGGTTAGGGCTTTTATGCTTCTTATGTATATTCGGGTTAGACAGGTCCGGGGACTGGTTGGTCCACTCCAGTCCAATGTTGTAGAAAATTTTCACAACCTTAACCCAACCCACCTCGGGACAAAACAAGGTTGGATAGGGGTGGGTCATGGGTCAACTTGCTTCGATTCCTACCCCTAAATGCAAATAATCAAACTTCGAAATTCATAAATTCAAGTACACTAAGTTAGAGAATTTAAAATATAAAAAAACCCATAATAAAGAGGATTTCTTGTTATTCTTTTTTTGACCTATGCCAAGCGTCAACTATTCTGTTTTAAACATTTATTCACTTAATCTTATATAACTATTTTACTTTTCAATATTTTTCATACAATTATATATAAAATTAACTTATCCGTTTAAATTTTATTTTTTTAATTCTTATTATTATCTTTATCGTATCACATTATTTATTTCATTTCAAAAAAATTTACACAACAAAATTTTGATGAAAAGTTTTATTACTTTCTAAACCCATCCAAAATAAAATTGGTAACCATTCCCGATCAACTTCTTTCCTTAGAGTGTGTTTGGGAATGAATAAAACTTTTAATAAAAAATATTAGAGAATAAAAGTTGTCAAATGATATAATATGATAAGGGTAATGATGAGTAGTAAAGATGATAAAGTTAAAATAGACAGGTTAGTTGCATAGGTAGTTATGTAGAAATAATTGAAAAGTAGAGTAATTGTATAGAAAAATATAAAAAAATTAAAAAATACGATAATTATAAAAAGTAAAAATTTTAAATTGAAAATTTACCTGGCAATTTTTTTTTAGCCATTCTCGGACACACCCTTAGTTCAAAGTTGCCGCTCTGCTAAGACGTTGCCGCCTAAATTTTTCCTCGCAATTGATTGGGCGGGCCCGCTACATTCCGCGAACTCCCCGGAAAATAAATTCCGCCAAAGTGTAGCATGGCAGTTTCGCAATTTTGCCCGACTTTACTGAAATACGCGCTCTTCCCGTCTCCGTAACTTTAAACTCTCATAAAAAAAATAAAAATAAAATTAAACGCTCATCAAATCTCTGCCGTTGATCTCCCACGCACCGCCTACATAAATCCTACAGCCAGAACCAGTCCACCTCATCGATCCGTGCCAAGCCAATCTATCCAATAGCTTCCGTTCTCTTTCCCTATATAACTTTTCCAGTCTGCTTTTCGGTCTTGCATCGCCCTCCTCGAAATCTCCTTTTTTTCTTTGTAGCCATTACCCTCGTTTTCGTCTCCTTCTTCCATTCCTCTTTCCATCTTTAGCATGGCGCCCAAGGCCGAGAAGAAGCCCGCCGAGAAGAAGCCTGCCTCCGATAAGCCGTCCGAGGAGAAGGCTGAGAAGGCTCCCGCTGGGAAGAGGCCGAAGGCGGAGAAGAGGATGCCCAAGGAAGGTGGCGTGAGCGGAGACAAGAAGAAGAAGAAGAAGTCGAAGAACGTTGAGACCTACAAGATATACATCTTCAAGGTGCTGAAGCAGGTGCACCCCGACATCGGCATCTCCAGCAAGGCCATGGGCATCATGAACAGCTTCATCAACGACATCTTCGAGAAGCTTGCCCAGGAGGCTTCCAGGCTTGCCCGCTACAACAAGAAGCCGACCATCACGTCCAGGGAGATCCAGACCTCCGTTCGCCTCGTTCTTCCTGGGGAGCTCGCGAAGCACGCCGTGTCGGAGGGCACCAAGGCGGTGACGAAATTCACCAGTTCTTGAATTCGGGAATTGCTTTTTTTCTTTGCTTTTGCGCTAGGCGATATACTCTTATTGAACTCAGATTTTGTGGAATTTGTGGCTTTGGTGGTTGTCGGATGATGGACGTGGTCAGATCTAGATCTGGTATGCTAGGATTTGTCTGTAAATGATCAATGGATGTTTGCTTTGGTTAAAGAGATTTCTTTTCAATTCCATAATCATGATTTCAATGTTAGTTCTTTATTTTTTTTGGCTGGTTGTCCTTCAGATCTATGACTGCAATCAATTAGGGCTTGAGGTCAACTGTATCCGAAAAATTTTAGATTTTGAATCCATCACTTGATTTATTTTGCATTAATAATTTAAAATTAGTTTAGGCAGATTATTATATTTAAAATGTAATTATATTTCCGTTTACTGTTGAATTTTGCAAGTTTGGGCATATGCTTCGGGGATCCAATAGTAGCGCAGGTGAATTTGATTTAGAATGATGTGAGGTGCATTTGATTACTGTGATATTGCTTTCGATTTGGAACTGATGCTCGGAAAGGCTGACTGTGTGTGTATATAGTTGGATTTTAACTAGCAGATGATTACACAGACACACACACACAAAAGCCAAAAGAAGAAAAGAATGGCTATTTTATTTTGAAATGACAAGTGTTTCGCCTCGCCCCTCCAGTGGGAATTATGGAATGACATGCTAGTCCTTTCGAAGGCACAATTTCTATGACAATTAAAAAATTAGTTTAAAGGTAATGAATGCAGTTGACAATTAGAAAATGAGCATAGCTTGTTCATAATCTTCTCGATGAAATTTTTGGGTGGGTTGACAATTGAAGTGTATGCTTTAATGTCGGTAAGTTCAACATTTCATTGTTGTTATCTGCTCTGTGATGTTGGTAGGTTATTTCACCTGTATAGTGTTTTGTGAACTTCTAATAATAATCGTTAAGGAGGTAGCTCAGCTAAAGATCACACGCCAGCCATTTCGTTGTCGTTATGGAATTTGATGATTGGCTATAGCTGTGATTGTTCTCTAGCTATCTATTTGGAGCTAAAATTGTTGAATGGGTTAATCTTGTATAAATGATTGCCATGGGCGCTGTTGTTTTGGTTGATGATAGAGATTGTAAGTTGCTGTTTGGGTCCTCTGCAATTTATTATTCGACCTTTGCATTTAACATCTGGTGTTCATATTTTTGAAATTAGCTAGCTATTCAGGAGAGTTATTTGGAGGCAGGAAGGAATGATGCCTTGCCTGTTTGAAATTGAGAGATGAAGAATGTTAGTGTGATGAGCTAAAGAGGTCGGATTGAATGGATTTTTCCTTCTACTTTTGAAGTCTTGAGAGAACCATATGGACCTCATGGAGCGTTTGGGCGTTCGTTGACGGGTGGAAAATTGAATGGGCCTACATCCTACCTTATCGTCTATCCTTGTAGCTAAAGTGAATTTGTGAGCAAGGGAGATTGCTTTTGAAATCGATGTAGCTAATGTGAATTAGCCTATAGCGGTTTTTAAATCGTGCTAATAGTACATATTCTTTTGAGATGAGAGGGATGGAGAAATCTCACCATCCAAATTCATCATAATTTTGATCAATTTGTGGGGGTGTTTGAGCCTGCAGGCAATGCCTGTTTCGAGGGCCGCTGGTGGATCGGAAATATTCATCCTACCGGGCCCTGCAGCACCCAAGTGTTCTAGTACAAACGCCTTCTTGTAGTGCATACATTATCTCTTTGAATCATGCACTTAGGTACAATAATTTACGCTTGTAGAAACTCGACTTTCAGGGAATGAGAAAAGAGTTGGTTGTTATTGTTTGAGCAGTAGAATAGTGTCCTTGAGAAATTGGAGATTCTACAGTAATTTCATGTCTTCAATATATTTATATATTGTCACAAAAAATTTCTCTTGTTTAGTGCGACTGTGCGCGAGTATCGTTTACCCTCATTTTCTTAATGTCTTGAACATCATTTTATTTTCACGAAAACTTCATCCTTTTTTGTTCAAAATATGGTTGTGCATAATAAAATTGTAAAATTATTTGTAAAATATGTAAAATTTTAACCATTTACAAATATGTAAAATTTTAACCATTTACAAATATGTAAAATTATCATAATGAAATTGTTTGATGTTAATTTTATTATTTGATTTGACTGATTTTGAAAGGTTATACTATATTTTTAAAAAAACCAGAAATCCAAGAAAATAATCCGCGTTAATCGCCAATTCTTTTCCTTTGGGAAAAAAAAACTACTATTATGTCGTCTTCCATTCAGATCACACACTCAAAATTCTCTTTATTACTCAGCGTCCTGTGCCTAAGTTGTGCTTCTATTCTGCTTCCATCCCCGGTGGAAGGATCATAGATAGCACGAGTAATACACTGGTGAAGCACTTTAGAAAGTGTATTCCCGTCCTCGAGGCACAATCATTTGTGCCCGGTTGTTGGCCAAAACGTTGTTTTTGATTTTTTTTTTTTATATAATTGTTAACATGGACATTTAATTTATAAATTCAGTTTTTATAAATACAAAATAAATATATAGGCCTTTCCAAAGGAGGAAAGTAAGAATAGTAGAGGATAAAACAATGAAATTGTTCTAAGATGCTCTTTTTTCTTAGAAGAAGCAAAGAGTACAGATCATCCTCGATACTGCTCATACCACAAGATAATCAAAATTTGATTTATATGTTAAATAAATATATAAATCAAATATATTAGTAATTATGCAATTTTTTTTAAAAAATTTAAAAATGTTTTTTGCCGGGTTTGACCGGGCGCAAATGAATCCTTATCCTTGCCCCCGGGATTTGAAGTTGTCGTTTCTCTTAAATGAATCATGCGTGCCCATTATTTGCGTTTCGTTGCTTTTTTTTTTTTTTTTTTTTCCCTTGCAACCTATGTATCCTAGGGGTGAGAATTGGGGCGGGTCAGGTTTGTTCAACCCTGACTCTACTTTTCAAAAATTTTGTTTGACTTTTATTTATATATCGGGTCGGGACAAGGTCAGTTTGACTCTTATTTTTTTCTATTAGGTCTCGGGACAAAATTCGGGTCGATATCGGATCGGTTTCGGGATAACAGGTCGGGTCAAATAAGATTTCCAACCGGTCTGAAAAGATCATGCATCAATAAGATAATTTTTAAAATTTATATACATATCAAATATAAGTATACATTTATACTAAATTTAAATATTATATGTTTCGATATTTCACTAATTATTAAAAAACACATAATTAAGAAAACAAAACATTTGAAAATATAGTATACATTTATTAAAATAGGTTAATATACAATTACGCATAAGGGTCATATATGTACAATTTTTTTTTATTGATTCTTATATTGCTTTTTGAATAAAATTGATTTTTCTATTGTTGATAGAGTTGATTATAAAAAGTGAGAAATTTGAAAGAAAATAATAATAATATTTAAATATAGACTTATAATTTTTAATAAATTTATATATGCAGGGCGGGTTGGGAACCCACTATCGACTATATTTTTGAATTCGGGTTAAAATTTCTGACCCATCCCTATACCGGGTCAAAAATATATTAATTTTACTCGACCAAAAACGGGTTGGGTCAAAGCCGGGTCACGGGTCGACCCATACCAATTCCCACCCTAATGTATCCGTGCACAAAACGCAAAAACACAACAAAATTGGGTAGGATTTTTAAGCCGTCCGTCCACTTGTAAACAAGAATAATGACGAAAGAGTGCTTTCTCTATGCATTATTCGATTGGCATAGCTTTCTGGAACGTGTCCCAACAGGCTTCGTTGCAAACAATAATAAATGCCGATTCAAACTACAAGAGCATACTCGCCAGCATTTGGACACGAACAATGCAGGTGTGCCCCCAGCTCTAGATTCCCTTCCTGTGACTTCGTAAAAGAAAAAAAAAAAAAAATCGATTTCTGATTGTTTGGTGGGCTGCCTAAGAAACTTCCCGACTCCCATTTTTCAATGTCCACTTGTTTTTACACATGCATGGTCCACCAATCTAAAATATATTGGAGGCATAAATTCGAGCCAAAAGAATCTACAAGTGCGGCCCACAATTTTTGAAACGAGAGGATGTTGTGTACATGTATATATGTGGTCCAATCCAAGAAGACCCAATTAGGAAAAATGGTACCATAAATAATAAAATTCCATGTAGGCAAAATGCATCTATAATTGAGAAGAGAGAAAAACAGAAAAAAAGGTTATATCAAGAGAAGAAATTGCATACCTAAAATTAATTTCCTATAGCAAGGAGAGAATACCTAACCCCCATTAATTCGAAAGACTACTTCCAGCTCTTTTATTTGTTATCTCAGGGTATTGCAATTAATGGGGCTGATTTTGTCAATGTGTTCATAAATGAGGAAGGCACCGAGGATTAATTAAAAGAGATCCAAAATCTTTTTGGTGGCGATTGTGAGATTTGTATGGTGAGGATTGTTTGGTGGTTTTCTATTGCGTCTTTGGATTGCTGTTCTAAAACCGGGGAAAAACGGCTCTGCCGATCCTACGGTCGATAATGCTCTCGTCTTTAGCAAGGTTAATGGTTGATGAGACTGGAACAAGGCAAAGCCCCCGGCTCCGTAAATCAGGCTTCTCTTCTCCTTCAATCTGGTTTAAAATAAAAAAAACGAAATATAAGGATATGGTTTTGAGCTCATAATGTCACGAGGAGTGCCTGTGCATAAGAAAAAGTGTGAGATAAGTATATAAGATAACGGGCACTTATTCAATGCAAATATTTGCATTGAATATCAATGGAAAGGTTTTGCATGACCAATTTGTTAAATTTTTTTTTTTTAGTTTTTGATAATGCAACGTGGGTATAAGCATGAATTTCTTCAATATGAAAATTTATATTTTTTGAGTATTGTACGATGAATTGTACGATATTTTTAAATATTATTCTTCATCATTATAAATCATTTCTCATCTAAATATAGTTAGCTGTATGGGTTTTGCTGTGCCATTTTTGATGATCAATAATTAAGTTTTTAGTAATATTAAATATTTTCATTTTGTTTAATTACTTGCATCTATAGAAGTAAAAAAAAAAAAAAATTACTTGCATCTATACTTTCTGGGTATTCTTTTCGTCTAGCCTTCTATTTGAATAAAAAATGAAAAATAAAAATATTCACTGTTCAAGGCGGGGAAGTGCTTGAACAGTGGAATTTTTATTAATTTGCAATATTTAAAATCAAATATTAAACAATAGTAAAAAATTATAAAATTTTATGTCTAATAAATATAGGCTTAGGTCCACATTTTTTTTTTTTTGGAAGAAGCTTAGGTCCACATATTAGTGTCAAAAAATATATGTATTTTAGAAAAAAGTAGTTGAATTTACCTCCCCATCTTCTTGCAATTTTCAATCTTAAATGTGAATTTTGCAAAAGCATACAAAAATTTTCGAAGGAGTAAAGATGTGGTTGGTCAAGCTCTGCGATCCAATGGCCATTAAAAATTATGTTTATTTGAGCTGCAGAATCCTATAAAAGTTATAATATTTACAGGCAGAGGTGTGCAGAGGTGTTTATGGGAAATTAAAAAAGAAGAAGTTGTGGAACAAAGAGAGCTGGGTGGGCATGGAAAGCAGGCAGAGATGGAACAAAGAAAGATAAATTAATGTGCATTATCTGAAGGAAATTGTGAAGGTATAGAGTGCAGGCAGGTCCTGTACCTGTGGATGGTGTGGGGGTCTGACTCTGAAATATGGGGTACTCAACACCTGAAACCGACAACATCAGTTCCATCAAAATAAGAACAAAGCAGCAACCGAAATAAGCTAGCCGTCTGATAATTATCTGTGTCCTAGAAGTTATGAAAAGGGAATCTTGGGAATCCTGAGGGATGATGGGGAATCAGTGCAAGACCTGGATTTGATCTTGAAGAAGCTTAATGTGGATGGTAGCCTCTTGAAGAACTGAAGCTGTGTCAGTCTGCAAAGAAAAAAAAGAAACCAAGAGAAAAATCAGTCTGCTAGCTGTTGAGTTATCACTGTCTGAATATCAGTTTAAATTTGAACTGTGTATAGACATAGATAGATTCTCTTGTCTCGACCTTGCCAAAGGGGGAGACTAGCTGCTGAAGGGCTGTTACTCGGTCTCCTATTTTGTTGCTCCTCCTTACCGGGGCCTGCAGCAACAGCAACATGCTTGCATAAGAAATCACACAAGGCAAAATTCATTTCTTGAATATTTTTTCCCCCACATTCGTCTTACATACTTTCAGTTGATGATGGGTAGATGATGATTCATCGGATGGCTGGTGATGCATTTCATCTGTATACATGGCTTTCCTTTTTCTAGGTTCTTTTGTAGCAGCTTCCCTGTTGATCAAATCGTCAACAGCTGTCCGTTTTCTCGCATTTTCAGTAGCCTGGTAAAATACATTCCAATTCTTACAAAAATGAGATGAGATTTAGAACAATACAGTGCAAAAAAAAAAAAAAAAAACAAAAGAGAGAGAGAGAGAGAGAGAGAGAAGAGAGAGAAGCGTGAGGATATAACAGGTACGCAGATTATCTAGGCTTGTATATGTGAGCCCCACCAGGTTGATGCGCAGGCCCGAGGCTCATTATTCTTGAAGTCACGGATTACTTCCTGACCTCACCAGCATCTAGTTGACTTCTTAGGCAGAAAGAGCCCGTCTTATCATAGAAGAAGGTAAATGTCTCTTTTTGTGTCAGTTAATTATTTCTGTGATTTAATTTTTAATCATTACCTATTTAAAAAAAAATATTAGTTCCTGTTTTCTTCCTTTTACTGTCATGTTCAAGAAACTCCTTGTCCAAATCTGTCGAGTATGGTGCCAAAATACGAGTAAATTCAATTGAGGATAATCAGTCCAGGCCAGCAATTGAGAAGACTAATTGTCAATATTTTCGTAAAAAAAGGCTGGACATGGACAACCAAAAGTCCAATGACGGGGACATTAATTCATTACTAGAGAGAAATAAGATAAGAACGAATAATAATATATACAGTTGCTATAGTTGCTTGCGTTGGGTGACGCATTACAGTTAGACCACGTCACAGTGCAGTTGCCTGCAGGCTGCATGTGAAGTTTCTCAAACACTCACGGCTGCAGGGAGAGTGCAAAATCAAAAGAACTTACCTTGTCATCGAGGGAGAATCTGCCGGGTATTTTAGGCAAGGAATTATGCTCATAGGCCGAATGTGCAATCAGAGCTTGCTCAACACCTGCATATGTCCAAAAGCCACATTTCAGCTGATCACTCACAAAACAGTGCACTAGCATCTGTATCTTCCTGTTGGGATTGATGGTAACATGAACATGAACATGAACATTTGCATGCTTACTTTAATTCCATGCTTGCATGTGAGAGCATTAATTTATGGAAATATGAAACAACAACACCAACAGAAGAAAGATAACAAATAAAACAACTGGTATGATCAAAAAGGAGAAGTGGGCCACTTGTGTCCGATCGATTTTGGGACCTGATTGATAGTCAATGGCTTGGGGGATTTCTATTCCGGAAAGGTGATTAAAGCTTGCAAGCTGGAGGCCGTTGGAGACATGGGGAGGCTCAAGGAAGAAGCCGCTGCTGTTGTAGCTATTCCTGTCAATAAGTAAATTAGCTAGGCATATGTTAGAAGCTTGTCGATCACTCTTTTTCTTTTTCTTAAAAAAAAAAAGAAAAAGAAAAAGAAAAATTGAATGCGGTTTTTTCCATCCAAACCATCCATTGCATTGGGAGTCTCTACTGATCTAGATGAATGAGGATGGATCGATCCAAGGCATCCAGTTTTGAGGCCTGGTAAATGATCGTTGGGTAACATTCAAAAAGGAATTCAAATGTTTAGGATGCATGCATGATTTTAAAATTTGAAAATATCAATCTGTAAGAACTGCCGCTGAGGCTTGTAAGGCCAAGCTGGCAGTCTGTCGGAATAACACAAAATGACAGGAGGTAGCCGAGCTGGCCATATATATATAAGCGAGCCGTAGAGAATTTTTCCACCGTCTTCCTTTTCTTTTCTTGCTTTTAACAGATTTTTTTCACTACGCAATTAATCCACCCACCATTTTTATTGAGATTTTTCCTTGCATCTCTCTCTCTCTCTTCCTCCCCCGCCCCCCTTCCCCCGCCCTTGTTCTTGGAGGTGGGTTGGGTTTTGGGGTTTGTTATCAGATTTTTCAGTTTTAGTGCCAGTGTGGCAACTAAAGAGATGGTGAGTGAAAAACATGCAATCAGCTAGTCTTAGTAAATGGACTGAAATGAGGAACTGTCAGCCTTACATTTTTGTTGAAACTTCTCCTTAACTCTAGGACTAGTTTCTTGGCCGAAAACAAAAAAGCAGGTGGGTGGCAAGATTATGGCTTCATAACAATCTTAGGCCTTAAATTTGAAGGTTATGGATATTGCCAACCAAGTGTATGTATATATATGCAGAGAGAGAGAGAGAGAGAGAGAGAGAGATTCGACATACAATCTTTCAAGATCCATAGAAGAAAGATTAGCATTTGGTGCTGGGACTTCAGTGTTCCCTGGAGAATGATAAAAAAAAAAAGTGATTAGAATGGTACAAGCCCCAGATTAACATTAGTCAAACACAAGAATCGTTTGGGAGCATGCTAAGTTACCCAGGCTACAAAATGGTGAAGAAAAAGATGGAAAGAACGCGTTTCTCATCCCTGAATACCCGAAGTACTCTTGCATAAGTTTGAGACGGATTGCAGCAATATCAATCTGACGCTTCTTGGATTCCTTCCAATGTAGAAAGGTCAATCAGCCAAACTGTACGGAACTTAAACATCTGATTAAATGTATTACATCATGACAAATATGCGATAGCTTACTTGGTTAGAGAGTTATAGTTGAAAGTTTAATAAATTGAAAACAAAGTTAGGACACCAACATGGAAATCAGTAAAGAAAAACTAATTGTTTTTTATGTTTTCAAAATTGCACGTATTGATGCAGACATGGTAATAAGAAAAAAGAGGCCCGTTTATATTTTACATAGAAATATCCTGTTTTTATTGGAAAAAATACTCAAACATGGTTATTACGACTATATTCATTTAGCATGCGCAGAACAATGATCATAGAATCATCTAATATTCAAGTTCTGAAAAAGCAGCATTATACATTCATTCACTGTATTCAATAAGTAGACCAGTCTTCGAAAGTCATGGAAACCAAAATGACATTTCTCTGACCAAAACCTGTGAAAAGCACTTCCCAAGTCAACAGACGTTAGTAAAAGACGAGCCCAACGCTGTTGACGTTAAGAAAATATCAGGAAGCAAACGAAATTCAGCTTGAAAGGCTACCAAAAAACATTAAGGTATGAGATAAAGCAAAAGAGGCTTGAAATCATAGAAATTCCAAGAGCAATCATTACTCAGTCAGAATCTGAACTTGAACCTTACTCTGTGGTCGACAGTGGCGACCAAAAAACACAAGCCTATGTGTATTCTTCTTCCTTTGGATTCCAAGAAAGCTTTCAAAGAATATCTTGGAAATGGGGTTCCTGGGCAAGGGTGAATGGATTTTCTTCAGCAAAGCGAGGTTGATGTGTGGTTGAAGGTCATTAAATGGCGAGAGAAGGCACGGAAGAAAGGAAAAGGGGAGAAGAGGCTTAAATAGACTGGGAATGCTATTCTGAGCAAAGTCTTCGGTTTTATTTCCCTTTCACTGCCTTTTGACTAAAAATGCAATAAATTTAACTGATCAGAAAAAAAAAATGAAAGAAATTCAGACCCTCCCTCTCTCTCCCTTTTTTTTTTTAAAAATCATTTCAAAGAATTCTTTGTCTTCTCCGCCTGGTTTACATCTTTGTCCTAACATGCATGCATGTATATTTCCTCAGTCTGTGAGGGTTGACTAATGCCAGATCCTGCCAATATGTGGAAGTGTAGAAGACTGGCATAGGCAAGAGATTTTCCGGAAAAATTAGTACTAGCTGTCTACAATTAAAATGGGTGGAAAATTTATCATGACCACAATTTGAACGGAATGATTTGCTATTTGGGCCACCTATGAAATTTCACTAGAGATTACAATGATCAGGCTCAGAGGAGGGATGATTCAATTATTTAATGAGGGATGATTATATGCGATTAGTTGCATACATCCCTCAATATGATATTTATTTATTTAATTTTTATTTTATCTTCATAGATATATTTTCCTAAGTTTATTTTATCTATATACCAAGTTTTACCTTTCTACAATATTTTTACATATTTATTTTTTATTTTAAAAATCAGTTATTTGAATCAATTTCACCCCTTGCAAAATACAAACTTGATTTTTTAAAATAAAAAATAAAAAATATTATAAAATGATAAAACTTGATATAGAACTTAAATACACTTAAAAAATATGTTTATGAAAAATAAAAATAACATCTTATTTGGAGGGCTATATGCGACTAAAGCCCTCTGCATATGTTATTCAAGATAATATAGGCAATGCATTTTTCTCAAAGCTAGCTAGAGGAGGTTTGGTTCCAAGTCACCTTCATGAGTGGCTGCTAAACTTGGCTTTATGTAAATGGATTTCTCTAACTTCAGGGATATCACTTTCCTAGTTTGAAGATTATCTAGAAAATTTCTATCCGCGATGGGCTAAACCACGTGAAAGTCATAGAACAGTGGAAAGTTAAAATTGTTGCAATTTAATCAGTGGCCGTAGGCCTATTTGGGGGTCATTGGCTAGACTAGGAATTGTGGGCCACTATGCTTTGTCATCAAACATTCGAAATGTAAGGTACAGATTAATTGGTTTAGAACAGTATGATTCAGTTTTCTTCTTCTTCTTTTTTAAAGTAGAATTCAGTTTTATTCTTGGAACAACTTTTTTTTTCTTTGAACAAATTACTTGCATTAAAAAGATGCCACATAGAGTAGCAATCATCAATTGATCAGAGCTAGTCTTAAGTATATAAACTCACGTAATGATGACTTAATTAAATGAGCTTCTTGTTTGATATCTAAATAAATGATAAGATCATTAGTTATCATAGTTCAAAAGCTTTGTAATCCTGCTCACTTTATGATTCATGACCTTCAAAAAAAAATTATGATCATGAATTGTAGTTGAATTCTAGCAAATCATTAAAAAGTTTTTAGATGATTTTAATCTCAAGAGAGGTATATATGTATGGGTCCGCTTTACATAGAAGAGGTTTCACACAACCCCTTTAAATTTTAAGTTTTTTATGTGAAATGGAAGATTCAATCCATTAATTGTATTTAACATTATTTATTTATCTAAGAGATTAAGTTTCATTCCAATCAAATATGTGGATGGGTGACATTAATTTGCTAAAAAATAGGTATATTTATGAGTAAACAGGGAACCATGCTTACATCCATTCACATAAATATTAAAATATAATAATAGAAGAAGAGTTTCATAGCTCTTTTTTAAGTAACGTGCTTTATTTTTAATATCTTGATGGTCGATAAAAAAAATTCGCTTTATATATTGTATTTAACATTATTGGTTTTGTTACGAAAACTCTTTCATTTGTTTTGTATCATTGCATATTGATCTCATATATAAATGTGTAAAAACAATATAATAAAATGATTTAATACTAAATATCAATTTTAATTAGTATTTCAAGTTCTAAATCATCTGAAATATCACTAATAGCAGATAAATGATTCTATAAGGTATTATTAAATTCTAATACATATATAAATAGATCTAAACATTATTTTTAATTTACATATAAAAATATTTATTTTTGAGCAATGCGGTCCATGCACATATTTGATTTGGATAATATTGGTCTCTTAGTTAAATAAATGATGTTAAATATAATAAACGAATTAAAATTTTCATTAATCATTCATGTCTTAAAATTTAAGGAAATTGTATAGAACTGCTTCTACAGAACATGATTACATAAATACACACACACTAACCACTACGATTTCATATTGGCCGGCATTGCCTCATGCCATTTTATTATCTATTCCATAGTGACCAATCCGGCTCATGAAACATGATTTTTTAAGGCCAGTTTTCTGACAACAACAAATATATTATTTGTCTACAATTCATTATGCTAAACATGACCAAAGCCTCAGAAATAATCCGGTTCTCCAAATTCCATTTGTGTTCAATTATTCTAAATGAGGAAATTGTCCACTGTAAATAAACTTAGGATAGTGAAACAGAAAAAGACTTGAATTGAGAAGTCGGTGGCATTAAATATGTTGAGGCAGTAAAGTCAGTGGGACACAACTTTGTCTGTTGAAGACCTATGAAATCTTTGAGTTTGCTTGGATGAGTGTGATGGGAAGTCAAACAGAAAAATATAGCAATTGACGACGTTAATGTTAGTAAAATATGTTTTTTGTTGAAAGAATTAAAAAGATTAAACTTATACATATTGCCTTAAAAAATAAGATTATTGAAATTTTTATGATAATTAAATATTACGCCATTTTAATAGACTATTAGTCTTCTGTCACCTGCTCCGATTTCAATACAGAATTGTAGAATTTTAACGTGCATTTATTTGTCTTGAAAATTAATTGTGTATAAGAAAAATATGTAGGAAATTAAAATGATTTAAGTGGAGAATTTGCGTTTGAAACCTTCTAACTATGCATATTTGTATTTTAAACACTGAAATTAGCTATTAGTATTTTAAACTATACGAAGTTCATTTTTTGCATTTTAGACTCTCGACCCTCACAATGTTAAAAAAAACATGATCAAGTTCATATAAAATATCTAAAATACTACTTGCATTTTAAACCCTTTATATGTTTGAATTTTAAACCCAAAAGTTTTGTCATTACATGTGTATTACATTATGTCCGATATTCCATTACTAATAATTTGCATATTTTTATATTGACTCATATAATATTATTAAGCTTAAATATTTTTAGCTAAAAATTTATTTGAAATTATTTTAAATAATATTTTATGAAACTTGTTCGAAAATAATATTAAGCTCGAAAATTTTATTCAATTGATCTAGTTATATTAAGTAACAGAAATGGAAGCAAGTACAAAATTCTAATTAAAAATTAAAATTGAAGACTTTAATAAATTTACAACTAGGAAGAGATAATAAAATTAGTCATACATAAAAAAAATCTAAGAATCGAGTAGCAAGTTGTTTAACAATCTAACATGATTTAAGACAGAAATCAAAATATGATTCTTTTGGCTTGTAACCCACATATGACTTTATAAGATAGTTGATAGGTATTTTAGTCTTTTTTTCTTTTTCTTTTATTTTTTATTATTTATTTTTAAGCAAAATAAAATAGCTCATCTTTCATGTTGTTTTTTGTTTATTGATTTGTATGTTCTAATGAACTAAGTGCCTATTTGATAATGAGGAAAAGGAGAAATTTTTTTTTAAAATAATTTCAAATAAAAATTTCAGTTAAGGACTTAAGAATATTTAAGTGTAATAACATCACATAAGTAAATACAAAATATGCAAATTATTTGTGATGAAATATTTAGACTGCGCTCGGGCAATGTTTATAAGATGATGTACATGTAATGATAAACTTTGAAGTTTAAAATATAATGGGCATTATAGATATTTTATAAGATCTTAATAGTATTTTTTAATATTGTTAGAGTTCGAAGGTCTAAAATGAGAAAAATTAAACTTTACAGAATTTAAAATCAATGTTTTAAAAACCGAACCGGGAACTGAACCGTTTTTATGTTCGGTTCAGGTCCAACCGGTTCAACCGTGGTTCAAACCGTTTTGAACCGTGACGTCAGCATGACATAATTATGACGTAATAATTATATTTAATTTATTTTAATTATTTAAAAATTAAATTAAATATATAAATTTTATGTAATAAAAAAATTATACTTGTCATCAACAATACATTCAAGTACATCAAATTAAAATTATTATGCAAATAAAAAAAAGAGTGCACTAACCTGAAATAGCTTTTTTTTATTCCTATGTAGTCGATCAGAATATCTGCAATGAAATTTCAAATATGAATGGAAAAAATTAAATTTACTTTACTTGAAGAAATTATAAAGTGTGTGTTTGAAAATTGATAAAAAATTTTTAATGTAAAAAATTTTGATACCGTAATTATAAAGTGTGAAATGTTTTATAATGTGTTTGAGGAGATAAGTTAATGCACCCAAGTGCACTTAGGCTCCATGCATTCAGGTGCATTTAACCCTTTTTTTATATTTTTTTGAATTTTTTTAATATAACAGTTAATCTAAACTTATTGAATATATATCAATTTTTTTAGATATTTGTATATATATTTTTAAATTTTTTTAAATTAATAGCATTTTTAGTAAATTTTTGTTACGTGTAGTCGTAACTGTGTTGAAATATTTAAAAAATAAGATAATTATATCAGAAGATATGAAAAATAATAAAAAATAAAGTTTCTGTAGAGATTACAAAGTTTCAGTAAGGAAAAGTTTCTGTATTTGCCAAACGCCGCTTAAAAAGTTTCCAAAGTTTTCGGTGAAATTCCGCCCCCATGCCCCCGCCATTTTCCCCAGGGAGCCCTACAACCGTCGGCATACCAGACTACCACTAGACCGATCAAGGAGGGCGATTTGGGGCTTTGGATGAACAAGGGTTGCTATCGTTGTTGAAGAAGGAAGTGGACGCGGCAGGATTTAGATGGGGAAGTGGCTTGGCCAGATGTCGTCGGAGCTGCAGAGGGCTGGAAGCTAGTGGAATCGAGGAAGACGGGTTGGACTCTGTGGCAACTACGAAGAGTAAAAAGCGATGGGTTCGCGGAATCTGCGATGACGAATTAGCTGTGGAACAGCATTGCTGAGATGACGAATGCGGGCGAGCAGCAACGGGACGGCCCAGACGGACCTCGCTGCCTTGCGCTGGAAGCTCCGAATCTTGCTGCTTTGCTGCCAGAAGCTTCGAAGATAATAGCCGGAACCGATGAGGACGATGCCGATTTTGCTGTGGAAGATAGTAGCCGGAACCGATGAGGAAGATGCCGATGAGGATGACCAGGCAGCGACTGTTGCCTGAACCGATGAGGATGACCTCGCTGCCTGGATCCGTTGCAGCAGATGGGTGACGGCGACGGCGGGTCAAACCCTAGCTCTGCCGAAATGGGAGATTGGGAGGTGCCGACTGCCGAGGAGGACTGGAGGAGGTTCGGGTTTGGGGTTCCGCACTTCCGCGACATTTTTATTTTTATTTTATTTTATTTTATTTTTTTTAAAAAAAAGTTGCGAACCGAACCGTGGTCAGACCGGTTTTTACGGTCCAACCGCCCGGTTCTCACGGTTTGAACGGTTTTCGTCAAAAATGGGGAACTGTAGCCGAACCGAACCGTTGAACTAGCGGTTCACGGTCGGACCGGACGGTTCGGTCCGGTTTTTAAAACACTGTTTAAAATGCTAATTATTAAATTTTAAAGTTTAAAATACAAATGTATAGTTAAAACATTTAAAATGCAAACCCCTGAATAAAGCTCAAGATCGCACCATGATAGTAGTTAATATAATAGTATTGTAAATGAAAATGAAAACTAGTTAGTGGATATCAATGCAATAGAGCTGTAGCATGCCACAAGATAATAAGCATTACGCATGCTCTCTTGAATAATTTTAAAATATTCAAGTTAAACAAAGCAACACTTGTAACGAAGACGAGTCGCAACACCCAAGGCTATCTGCCACCGTAAGGACCAAGGAACAGAATCCAGACAAGAACCCACAAGCGCACATGCATAAATTTGAGGTTTTTGTCATACATTTCCAGACTTTATAGTTGTAACCTTTCTAGCCATCATATATAATTATATATTTTTTTCTTATATATATAAGGCCTTCCATTGTAGAATATTTTTTACCCCATATTTCATTCTCATTAGAAATTTGACGCCCTAATCTCGTTTGAACATAAAAAAAATTGCATTATTCATGGTTCCGAATTTAAAAATGGTTGACTAGATTCAGACATGGAGGTCAAAACTCAACAGGCTTTTTGCTGTTGTCACGTAGTAAAAGGCTTTTAAGGTTGCACTAATTGTCATTAGAAGGCATGTGTAATCACCCCAGGTTAAGTGCATTTATATAAATGAATAATCTGGATTTGAAGACAGACTGTGAAGATTTACACACCTGTGCCACTATACATATTAGTCTTGTTTGCGGGTGTCCCTTGTCAGTCAAACTGAAAGCATTAAAACTGTGGGCCTCATTGACATTGGTTGTGTTACTCCTTTAAAATTTATGATTGCAGATGTGAGATGCCCAATCAATTCTCGGAAGCAGCAGGTGAGAAACAACACACATCATTTTTGTGCCATATTAGAACCTATTTATTTTATGCACACATTATTTTCGTGCCATACTACAGCCTATTGATTTTTTTTTTAATGTTTTTCATGAATGCATGCAACCAATAACCACCCAAGTTTTCTATATGTAATCTCTTGACTACATGCTTTATTCAGATCAAAACTAAACATCTCATTTATTTTTTTTCACATACTTTACGATGAGAGTAAAAATTATGAGTAAAAATTATCTTGATTAGATATTCATATAAGGCATACAAAATAACATAAAATTATGCGGCTTCAAAAATTTTTTGATTGCTCTAATTTATCAGAATTTTTAACTAGGATCAGCTCAAATCATGAGGTTACCTAGGATATTTGAGTGTAATAGCTAGGCTCCTGTCACTGCACATCTTGGTACTCTGGTTGCAGATGAAGTTTCATATGCAGGTGCTTGGGCATGAATGCCATTTTTTTTTTTATTCAACTTTGAATATTAGATGAGTCGTTGTGGAACCTCCTAGCTACAAAATGAGGCTACAAAATGAGACTGGTTGGAAACCAAAATGCTGCATTATTTTTCATGCGTATAGTCTGTGCTTGCAGTCATTACAATAGCCTCGCATGGTTGAAGCGATTTTAAAATTTTAGGCCTAATTACTTGCACAGAAATCAAAATAAAAAAAACTCTTGAACGGGTTTACGGGTCCACGTACATCAACATATGTGATGTGTCTTTTGAGAAATTAATTATTTAACAGTCTTTTTGTTTTCTAAAATTAAATTTTGGTCTTCTTGGCTGCCTCTTTTATCTTAATTTATTAATAAATAATTATTGTTATTTTTACGATCCTCGTCATCGATGTGTAAAAGTAGTTGCTCATTAATTTGCGCACTCCATTTTCCAATATGTTGGTTTAATGACAATGGTACAAAAATGAGATAGCACTCCCAAGATGGGAAATGCGTCTGCAAAAATGGGGTCTAAATATAAATTTCCTCAGCTATATGCGGAAATGATTAGGTAAACCGCAATTCGAATTTCTTTTTGAGGCTTTGCAGCCATGGGAATAATCTATGCCGTCGATCAAGTTCTACACATTATTTTTGATTAGTTCAATAAGATTAAAAACATCTAACATGCATTTAGATGCTCTTCAAAAAAAAAAAAAAAGCATTTAGACCTTTATGTACTAAAAAATCGTTATATTATTAATGCTATTATTGTTTTTTCATTTTGGGAAATGCATTATGGTATTGGAATCAATAGACGGTGTGGATCAATGATTTCCTTAGAGACATGGGTCAACATAAAAAATGAGGACATGGAAATAAGCCGGAGAAGGCAGTCTACTGGTTTGGTTAAATCTCGTTTAGATAGTTAATTAAATCGGTTCTAATAGGTAACCTTAACATTAAATGTTATGATATTTCATTATTTTAAATCATTTAAATATTCATAAAGTCTAATATTTACAATTGTTAGTAGTACACATTAAACTTAGAATCTATTATTCTAATGATAAAAAATTACAGAAAAATTAATAGGACGTTTTGAAAGTTAAATTAATTAAAGACGAGTGATCCTGTTAGCCCGGGCTAAGTAAATGTCATACTTAGGGGTGTTAACGGATCGGGTTGAACGGGTTGGAGCCTAATCCTAAACCTAACCCATTTAATATATCTCAACCCTAATCCGTTTATTAACCAATTTAAAAAACTTCAACCCTAACCCATTTACAACCCATTTAATAAATGGGTTAACGGGTTGTTAACGGGTTGTGTTTGTTACTAATTTTCATACTAAAAATCTTTAATAAAGTCTGTAAATTTAAATAAATTAAATTATTCGAAGCTAACATACGTGAATTTAATTTATTTTAGCTTAAAAACATCAACTCCAATATCAAGGCATCTCTTTAATGCCAATTCCTGTTATAAATATTACATATATATTATAATATATTATATTAAATGAGTTATACGGGTTGAACGAGTTAAATAAACGGGTTGGCGGGTTGCGAAGCCTCAACCCTAATCCGTTTATTTAATTAAATAGTTGAACGGGTTGGCGGATCATAACTCATTTATTCAAAAATTCCAACCCAAATCCATTTATTAACGGGTTAAACGAGCGGGTTAACGGGTTGACCATGACCATTAACACCCCTAGTCATACTTAACCCACCTTAAAAAACCTATTTACAACAATTTTTTTTTTTTTTACTTTTTTCTTCGTGCACTTGTTTATCTAAGTGTATTTAACATATAAATCAAGTTTTACCATTTTTGAATATGTTTATCTATTTTTTTGAGATTTTTAAACATCTATGTGTATATATGTATTTAAAATACCATTATTTTTAAAAATCTAAAAAAATATATACACATATCCAAAAATGGTAAAACTTAATTTATATATTAAATATACTTATATAAACATGGGTACGAAGAGAAAAGTAAAAAAAATTATTTTAAATAGGATTTTTGAAATGGGGTAAGTGAGACATTTACTTAGCCCGGACTAAAAAGATCATTCCTCTTAATTATATATGAATATAGTATATTAGATTAAATATTAACATCATTAATTAATCTAAAAATATAATTTCATTTATTCTTTAAAAATATCTGAATTAGTGAGACTAGCTGGAGCTATCTGACCACAGTACGTCCGGTGAAGGCAAAATTTTAATATATAGGCGGACTGATTATAACTGAATCGGAACATGGTTGAAATAAACATTCAATGCACCACCAAACTAGCAGCATCCGATGTACTCTTCCTGGCGTTTAAATGCTGCCCGCTATGGTAAGGTGCGGCCCACAGCGGGAACGGTCTGCATCACACCCACGTGTGGCGTCCAGCGTCCTAATGCTATTGCAATAGAAGCCGCGACAGAAGACGAAATCTCAACCGTTCGCCTCATGTACGTTCTGCTAATTCTTCGAGAAATGAGAAGAACTCAAAAGATAAGCACGAGATTTATGAACGGCCACGATCATTCAAGAAATGTTCCAAGTGTACTCCACAGGAGAAGATGAAAATTTTTTGTTCGGAAATTTCAGCATGGGTACCAGAGGAATTATGAGTGAAATGTTGTGGATATTCAAAAAATTTTTGATTTATTGTGGAGACAAGAAGACTGTCAACCAAAAGTTATATGTGCGTGTGCAATTTTCCCTTCGTTGTTCCTGCGCAAGTACCCTTTTTTTTTTTTTTTTTATGTGTTCCTGCTGCGCAAGTACCTTAAGCTCGCGCTTTAAAGTTAGAAGAATAAAGATATGGTTGATGAATAACGCCAAGCTTACTAAGGAATGAATCTTCGAAGACGGCTTCGGGTGGATATCTTTTTTTTTTTTTTTTTTTTTTTTTTCTGTGAGATCGAGGATCAACGGTCCAGATTGATCTGAGGTATGGTTCTTAAGGATGTGAAAGAAACCAATAATAAATAAATAAAGAGGGCCGGACGTTTTTCATTCGGCGGAAAACGTAAGAAAAAAAAAAAAAAAAAAGGTTGACTCAGTTGAAGTAAAAATGGCAAACAATATCTGGTATTCTTTATTCCTACCTTTTGTTTTCTTGTGGGTAACCATCTCTACATGTTTTTTGTAGTGCCCAATTTCAAACTTGGATATATCGCTTATCAGGCGATTTTTTTTTCAAAAAAAAAAAGAAAAAAGAAAAAAAAAAGCATTGCCATTCGAGAGAGGACAAATACTATTTGTAAGTTTTAAAATTAACTATATATAATTTAAAATATGTTTAAAAATGTTAAGAGATTAGAAAGACCTCCATCGAGTATTCTCGAAGGTGGGTTTGTGAGAAATTCACTTCTCAGCAGCGTATCTATCCCGCCCGTAAACAACTTGATTAGAAATTGATTATATATATATATATATATCCGGGATATTTTCTTGGGGATGCAATACAGCAATGGCCCCGCAACATCAACCCTCTATTTACTAAACATGTACCTAGTTAATTAAAACTCAAAAAAATGTAGCTAGTTGATCAATTAATTTGTACTTGGCCAGAACTTCTGCAATACAACATCACACACTTGTATAATTCTGGTTTTTGGGCCTTTTTAAATTAATAAAATAAACCAGCCTTTAGGAAACCATTACATTAAAATAAAACAAAATTTTTGCAGTTCAGTTATCTTATCGCCGCCACTGAGGTCGTGCCTCAGTGGTGCAGGACATGACCTTACAAGTAGGTAGTCCTGGGTTCAAATCTCCCCCGTAGGATTTATGAAGTGGTGGCGTTGCAAGTCTCCTTAAGTTTGTAGGAGCCGTCCACCGGTGGGAAAGTTTAGAAGTAGTAGATAATTGTTAGCAAATTGTAAGAATGTCTCAGAATTTAATTGCAATAACAGTTGAGATTGTATTGTATGAATACTTATAAAAAAAAAAGTTATGTTATCGCCACTATAATTTAGAACTCGTACGTGACCGTACATGCACCGCCTGATGTTTTGAGGTTACGTAGAAGAAACGTGCATGCAGGTTTTTGATGGACACATGCATATCTAATATCTTGCAGCTGTACACAACTGAAAAGAGACTTTAGTAACAAGAATCTATTTGTGGGAAATGAGAGGTTGATTCAGATACATTTTTTTCAAGATTTTGCTTGCATCCCTTTGAACCTTTATCCTAAAATACGACGAATATTTAATGAGATTTGGCTTAGCTTACCGTGAAGAAATAGTTTTTCTCTTCATCTTTTTGCTTCAGGTTGCTTTCAATATTACACAAGCATCATATCTACCACGACACCAGGCAAACTAATTAAGGGCTTTGAATTCGAAGCGTATGCCGACCATTGATTCCCTTGCCAAGTATACGTGCAAGAATATTTGGAAGAAGAGATGTCTTTGAATTTGATACGACGTTTGCTCCATTATCAGAACAGATGAAGTGTGCCACTCAGACATGATTGTATATATGTACATTTTTTAAGTGCTTTATCAGTGTCTACAAAATTTGATTTCTTTAGTAAAACTTGATTTCTTTGGTCATTCATTTAGTTTTGACAACTCAAGAGTTCAATTTATTTAAGAATTCTATTTTAGCTAATGTTGAAATATTATGTAATATCAACACATTGGTATGTATAGGTGTGTGCACGTGTAAATTAAAGGTCCGGCGTTTGAAACGGGTTGGACATTAACCTCCATCCAAACCAACAAAAAAAAAAAATGCAATAATCTTTGTCAAATAAATACAAATTGTCCATTTCTAGATAATTTGTTCACCTTGAATGTGTTTATTCGTATAAAATATGATGGGCAACTTTTCCCATTTTGAATCACGTATTACAGAGAGAGAAGACATTAGACTCACTTGATGATATTCAATATATTGATTGAAATTCAATATTTTCACATAGCAAAAAAAAATTAATGGAGCACAATGATATATGTATTTTTCATTAGATCTTAGAACACGCATATAACTATCATGCTTGAGTAGAATTAACTAAGGATATATGTATATATATATATATATTTTTTTTTTCATTGAAAAGAAGGAGCTAGCTTGCTGCATGAAACAACCCAATTAGGAATATACATGGGGTTAAGTGGTTAATCCATCTATGACATTGTTTCACATGCTGCTTCGATGAAATATGCTGTATGTACTTGTTTTTCCCGCCCTCATTTGACATACGTCCATACCAGAGGACTGTAGCTAGAATCTGGAACACGTCCGTTTGAGCGTTTGATAAGGATAGATAAAATAATTCAACTGTGACGTAATTTTGCAAACTTCTATAATCTCTTTGAATTCTGACAAGAACATATTTCGCTTTTTTATGAATAAACAGTTGGGATGATACGCATGAAATTTATATCAGTCGTTCAACTTTTAAGCAAATTGTGGTAGGGTGATTGGAATTTGACATTGGAATGACGGTCGGTCCTGAAAGAGAAAGAAGAGGAAGTGCTTAGATCAGCACACCGGTTTAATGTAATTATACATCTCATGATCAGACTTTCATAAACGCGCTTGGTACATGAATCGACATTCTCTCAATTACATGTTAAACTAACTTGAAGAAATCGGATCGGGGGTGAGGTTGCAATTTTGAGTTAACATTGTCAATTTTTTTGAAATGATTTTAAATAAAAATTTATGACAACTATGATTTAAATGTTTAGTCCCAACACTAACATTTAGAAATGATGAGAAAAAATAAGGGGCTATGAAAAAGGAAAACATTATATTTACATTCATATATCTGAAATTGGATTTCCACACCAATCCAATTTTAGAAGTCGGTCCAGGACTCTATTTCCCAAACTTCTAACTTAAATCAACCCATTGTCAGGCTGGTTTTGCAGATCTTTAAGAAGAAACTCGATGTAAAAGTTTTGGATCCTGGCACTTTGAGATTCCAGAAAATAACCAATCTTTTGTCCTCTAAACGATGTCAAGCCTAGCTAGCGATCAACCATGCTCTGTAAGCAAACATTAATCTTATAGCATGGCGACTAAAATGAGAAGCTAGTCAGGTCTCAACAAATATAGAAGCAGACGGCATCGTTTATACATTTGTGGTACAAATTCGAATTGCGAGGGGATCATTAAAAAGCACAAACACGTGAAGATTATATACAGTTTTTAAAAAAGAAAATTAATGCATTTCATTGACTTTAAAGGTTATGCTTTCGGTACTTCTACTTTGATTTGATATTCATATAATTTGACAATTTGATGTTTTAAATCTAACAAATTCACATTTGACAATTTGATATTTATATGACATTTATATAATCATGCCTTATATTTAAAAATCCAATAAATTTAAGAATGTTAAAACTTTAGTTTATTGATTAAATAAACATAGATTAACATTTTTATTAAAAAAACAAAAAATAATACATTCTTGACAACCGGGCGCAAATGATCATGTCTCAAAGTATAAGTTGTCCAGTGCTCAAGGCTTCTTGATTAAGGGTGTGTTTGTTTGGGGCCAAAACTTGTCAATTAAAACTTTTTAACCCAAAACTTTTCACTCTTCATAACTGCTCTATTTTTTAATTATTTTTCACATTTTTCTATACAAACTACCCTACTTTTCAATCATTTCTACACAACTACCCATACAACTAACCTATCTATTTTAACTTTATTCTCTTTACTCCTCATCATTACCCCTATTATATCACATCATTTTCTATCAATTTGACAACTTCTACTTTTAAAACTTTTCATCAAAAATTTTACCTCCAACCAAACACACCCTAATTAAGCTTTCCGTAAACACGGATGTTCAACTTATTTCTTTATATTTTGTCCCTATAAATGTGAATCCGTGAGTTGCCAAACACCAGAAAAATATTGTAAAAGGAAACCCCATTTTGTGGTCTTCCGACAAGTCTACACTCGCATTATTCCAACATTTAAGCTCGACTGATAAGTGGTAACCAACATAAAAGCAGGAACAATACTAATTATAAAAAATTTGTCACTTGAACATGCACGAACAAGCCAACCTCAACAAGTAGACAACAAATGTTACTATTCTCACCTAATTCAAACAGCCATTCAAGCGCAGTGACAACCAAAACCAATGCTCATTCCCATGGTATCTGATTCGTTAATTAGAGACTTGGAAAGTAACAAGAGTTCCCAGCAAAGGTATGATTTTCTAGCTGAATGCATTAACACATTTTTTACACAAAAACTTTACAATCTAAAATTTTTCGCTCGCCACAATTATTCTATTTTTAGTCATTTTTTTCACATCTTTCTATACAAATACCACACTTTTCAATCATTTTTACACTATTACTCATATAATTAAACTATCTATTTTAACTTTATTCTCTTTACACTTCATGTTACCCCAATCATATTATATCATTTTCTCCAATTTAAAAACTTTTACACCAAAAACTTTTCCTTAAAAAATTTTACCACTTTCCAAACACACGCAAAAACCATCTCAATTTTCAACAGGTCAAGCTAACAAACAACATTCTTAAATCAGGACCGTTTGCATGCGGAAAACAAATACCATTTCATCAGAATATTTAATTATTTATTGCTTTAACTGACAAAGAATACAGTTCATAAAAGATTAAAATTCGGTGCTATCTCCAATAAGAAGAAAATGATCGAACCTCTAGATAGAGATAAGGACTAGATTTTTTCGAATCAAATGCATTACCTTAGCCCGCCCACCATTTAGTTACACACTCTTCAAGTGGAAATTTAAAAAGAAAATGCATGATGTTCTACTCTTGATCAAGGATATGGTTATCAGATGAAAGTTAAGATACATACTGATCTTTGGGTAATTAGCGGAAAGTATAGACTCCAGTGATATTCAATTCCTGACTAGATTCAAATAACTATAGACAATAAACATGCAATAAAACTAATTACAGTAATTGCTGGTGCTCAAACAGAGTTCAAACATTGAATGCTTCACATAAGCGTAGAGAAATGAAAACAACAACTCAGTTTTTGTCTGGTCAAACTGCCATCCATGTCCTAACTACAACTATGGCTCACTGTAACATGAAGCTGATGTCCAACAAAAATGATGACAAGCTGTTGTTGCTTCTTTCTCTTTAAGAATATTTTCACACACCATAAGCTGATTTCATCATCTTCCACAGAACAGTCAAAATAGAAATTAACAAGTTAAAAAAAAAAAAAAAAACTCATGATCATGTTTTATTTTCTATGTGGGGAAATCTAGAAACTTGCAACAATGGTTAATTAATTTTTTAATAAAACATGTATACATGCTTTTCTTTTCATTCATTCCTTTTAGAAGATAGAGGCAAGCATGCACCACATATTTGATAGATTGCAAAAACAGACATTGGATTATTGCAGGAATCACTATCATGATGCACCATGTATCATCGGACATTCATTCTTTAAATATCCAACATCATCAAAAAAAAAATTTTAAATTGTGCAACTTCGGTAAGGTACCTATAGGTATCCACCAAATCCACTGTAATTTAAGTAGGGTAGGGTAGGAAAAATCACCCATCTCTCAAATAGGGTAGGGTAGGAAAAAGCACCCATACTCTCAAATGGAGTAGGGCAGGTTCCGTACCATGAGTACTTAGAACCAACCTAGATGGGTACACTTGCGGGTACTTGAGGTAGCATTAGCAATTTCAAATACTTAAATTGTTTTTTTCTTCAATAATTTAGATTTTTTTCTTGACTTATTTTTAACCATTTAGCAACCTCATTTTTCTGTTTAGTTGCATTTCAAGCTCTGTACACATTTTTTATGATTTAATAACTATAAATTTAAAACGGATACTGTTGAGTCCTTGTTTGAGTTATGTGACCTCGTTAAGTTCAAGAACTTCCATGTCTTTTCTAATAACTTTTAACCAAGTTCTTTTCAGTGTTCCACTAGTCTCTTATAATTTCCTATCAGAATAGATTCATCTCTTCTGACTGGTGTCATTTCTGATCTTCATTACATCTTCTGTTGAATGCCAAGTATCCAGAAAAGGATCTCATCCCAAACAGCCATTTTGCACCCATCTCAATTTCTAATGGAGGAGTCACTCAGATAAAGATGCACTTCAGAGATAAGAACAGCACAATCGCTAATTATGAAAATAAGCAATCACATCCAACTTTACTGTTTTCATGAATGGTGATTTTTTAAAACCACTATATTTCCAAATACCATACCTAAATGCTTTATGAATATCATGTCAAAAAGTGACTTAAATCAATCAATCAACTCTTACCAAACACCAATTATCAAGGTGACTGTCTCCCCACAACAACAAAAAAGCATCACAATAGACATCTACGAACCATGATTAGTATGAATAATTTCCAAGTTCTTGCTGCAAAACCTCAAGATCTGCAATCAACTGGATGTTAACATTAGACATCCCTTGCTGATAAAAACTCATTTCCAATACACGATTCTTGTGACGGCAGGAGCTCTCAATAATGTGTGCTGTAGTCTGCATTATGAACTCGGACATTGAATTGGCATTAGGGAATAGGGACCGGGTTTTACCACAAACAATCAACATGATTGAGAATATCCCATTACCCGCCATCTGCCTAGAATTGAAACTCCCACAATAAAAGGGTTGTGAAGTGTAAACTCACTGGTGAAGTTACTGATAGGCAGAGATAAGATCCATATGAAAATTGATGGACAGTAGCATCAATCATTCAGATTACAGAATTCACTCTCCAGACATGACTTGGAAGTTTGCAGAACGAAGGTCATTGTTACACTTGTTTTCACAAAGCCAATCAAGTGGTCCAAGATTAACAAGATGCATCCGCAATGGCAAAAAAGGCATTGGATTCTCAATCCAAGAATATGTAATTGAGACAAATGATATAAATTCACAAGTTCATAAGAAGCACCCAAGCCAAAAAGTAGTAACATTAAAGTTACATTCCAGCAAACATCCATTTAGATTTTAAGCACCTTCCTCAACAAAATCCATGTTGGGGAATCAACAAATAAACACTGAAATGCCACAGAACCATAAGCAACAAAATATGCTCAACAACCAACACGTTCAATAATTTTTTCACTCCCACAGGAAAAAAATAACTGCTGGATTAGTATATTGAACTTTCATAGTCATTCATTGAAGTACCCAAAGAAAAGGATTCCAAAATAAAAATTAGACATAGATAAAACCCTTTTCGGCCAATTCAGCACACAAACTAATAGGCAATAGAGGGTGAAAGAAAAACAACGTCAAAATCCCAGCGTGGGTAATCTTAGTTTGAACCCATAACCATCAATTACAATGACAGACTGCATCAAAACAACTAAAAACGGCCTTACCTTCGCGAACCAACATTCAGATTTCTCCTAAGAACCCGACCATTTACCTCACCTGCTCCTCCGATAAGCTCCCGCAGTCCAAGGTTCCCTCCACCGCTTTCCGTCTCTCCCTCCTCTTCCTCCTCCTTTCCACTAACCCTCTCGCGTGAGCCCGCCGCTACCGGTGCCCGTTTCTCGAAGTAATTCCCATATATATACTCAGGTGTGTATCCGTTCTCCTCATCGAAGAGCATGATGTGCCCGTGCCACTCCCATACCCGATAATCGGATCCCTTTTCTTCATGAAAGCCGACGCAGATGTGGTGATCGCCGACCGTGACGGCCTGGCCTGAATTGGGCTTCAGGGACTCGGTGTCGCCTGCAAGGATAAGGCGGACGATGGCCTTCTCGAGCTTGGATTCCTCTTTGGAGAGAATGGTCTTTTCTGAATCATCGTCTTCGTCTTCGTCGTCGGAGGGAGAGATGGGGCGGTCGGCAAGGAAGTCGGAGAGGGATTGGGAGAGGAAGGAGTTGGTATGTAGGTATGGAGGGCGGAGTTGGAGCCTGCCCATGAGACTTTGGAGCATGAGATTGTCGAAGGAAGAAGAGGAATTGCCGTTGTAGGAGCTCATCTTTGTTGGGGTTTACGGGGGGGTTTTGGGGCAGAGCGAAAGAAGGCTGCTGTGCCGCTTGGTAGGATGGTCTGATTTCTACTGCTGGCTTAGAAGCTCGGGACTAGTAGATTTTTATGGCCATGGGGAGTTTTTTGGAATTTTGATGCGTTGATAATTTTTGCTTTCTATCGTGTGGGCCGTTTTCTTTTATTTTTTATTTTTTAAAAAAAAATTTTGCCACACACGTATGGCCCAAGAATAAACATTTTATCCATGAAAATTTACAATTTCTTGATTATATATAATTTTTTGGAATTTAAAAAATGCAGCTCATTTCTACGTGCAAATGATTGGTGGGATGATTTTTTTTTTTACATTTAAAATTCAAAAAAACTGCCAGTTCAGAGTCATACCCGTTGTGCTGGATGACTTCGGTTCAACTCTCGGCGGCTGCACTTTGCATGAGGAATTTGTGGTGGCAAAAAATACAAATACACTAAACTGTAACTCCTATATCTTTATTTATTTATTTATTTTTAGACTTTGAAGCAGAATTTTCCCTCCATCAAATTTTGCCTTATTATTGACATTCTTCAGATTATTTGCCTTTATTTGAATATTAAATTTCTTTACTTTTCCTTTTCTGTTCTTTTCTTTTTTTACTCGTTGCCGTCTTGGTGATATCGCTTTATTTTTCTTTCTTGTATTTAATATCATGTATAATTCGCGAGCATCGTGATCAAGTGATCTTATCCAACTCTCCATAAGATTTACTGGTTTTCAGTCTATTTTATGTGGAATATCCGAATTTTTTTTTTGGGCAAATATAACTATTTTCTATAATCAGAAGTATACTTTCCTTGACCAAACTTACAAGTATACTTTTTCCATTCAAATTTTATTACGAAAATTGCTAAAAACATGATCCAAATGATACGAGATTTTTCGATTTTCGTATCACTATTTTCAATTTTCAATTTTCAATATAGCTTTTTCGATTTTTAATACAACTTTACTCATTCTCAATATACATCATTAGATTCTCATCGGAAATACTGATTCCATCCAAGAATATTATATTATTTGGAACACGCCCTAACATACCTAGTAAATAGAATGATATGTTATTGTGTTTAAAACAATGCTATAGATCTCAGCAGGCATATGACTGACTTATTGAACGAAGAGAAATCAAATGACTTCTTAGTTAATAGATCCTTAAATTAGTTATTCCAAATTACCAGAATTATTTCCTCACTCACGTCGGACAAAAAACAATGGAAGGTTTAAACCTCAAATTATATTCTTTGGCAAGCAAATGATTTCTTGCATTCCAAATTATCAGAATTATTTTCTCATTCACGTGGGACAAAAACAATGGAAGGTTTAAATATCTAATTATATTCTTTGGTCAATACAACCAAAAAGAAATATTTTTAACAATCGCACATCTATTATTTTAAAAAAAAAAAGCCCCAATCGGAGCAATGGTCAGGACTTGCTTGGAAAAGTCATTTATTATGCTCCTACGGGAAAAATTATTAGGAGTGAAAATAAAGTCGGATCAACCCTTGACCCGTCCTGATTTTACAAAAGATCGGGGCAAAAATTTCAACCCAATAGGGTGAGAAACATCAGGATTTTAACTCCGTGCTTCAATTCCAAGTGGCGAGGTGGGACGACCATTCCCCACCCTGACCTACAAGGTATAATTTACTTATGTGAATGTTATTTTGTTGAATAAATATATTTAACTTTATGACTTATTAATGTGAATATTATTTATGTTAATGTATATTTAACTTTATAACTTATATAGATAAACTTTTATTTCTTAATTGCACATACGGTTTATCTCATTCACATATATATCAATGAAATAACCTAACCCGTTGTCCCGATATTGATCCAAAAGTTGTTTGAGACCTTTAAAAAAAAAGTAAAGGTTCGAGACCTTTTAAAAAAAAGTAAAAATTAGACCGACCTTGCCCCAACTCGATATAAAAAATAATGTCAAACATGATTTTTAGACATAGGATCAAGGTTGGACACACCTTAACCCGCCTCGATTTTCACCCCTAAAAAAAATCACATTACTTTTTTAGAGAAATCTCAAAAAAGACTAAGAACTAGTGTAGAGTAGCACAAATTATATATATTTTATAGCACCTCAAGCAAAGATACATGAAGCACTTCATAGATTATGATACTATATAATGGGCTATTACTTAACTAAGTTAACCTCATGCATTTTATATTTTTAATATATTTTTTTTATTTTTTCTTCACTCTTATATAAGCCGAAATGTATTTAGTTCATATATTAAAATTTAACATTTTTAAATTCTTATATTTTTTAACAAAATTTCACTCATCTCACATTCATCTGCATATGAAAAATGATACAAATTTTCATTTTTAAAATTTTACAAATATATAAGAATCCAAAAATAGTAAATTTTGACATTTTAATAAAATGCACTTAGGTTCACATAAAAGTTAAAAACTAAAAAAACATATTAAAATACAAATATATGAGATTGTTACTTAGCTAAATAACAACCCATTGTATAGTAACATGATCCATACTTCTTTGCTAGCGGAATGAATGCCAAGAAGGTCTCACATCCGGCCTTTGTTTCTGCCTTGTCGCTTGGAAGTCTTGGTGAGAAGTACCGTAGCTGCAAATGAAGCTGTTTGGTGTTTGCTAGAAAGCTAAGCAGCATGCACAAGCCAAGGACGGTTCATTTTGTAGAATAAAGAGATTTAAAAAGAAAAAAGAAGAAAAAGGAAAGAAAGAGAACAAATGTCAGCTTTCACAATTCAATCTATCGGAATAGTCCCCCTATGAAATGGAATTCAGGAATTATTGCTGTTGCCACAGCCATTTTCACCATCTTCAACCTCTGACAAAGAGGCCATGAGGGTCTGAGGACTAGCCCAAATGGGAAGATCTATGAGAGATTGATTGAGATGTTCTTCTTGCGCTTTACATGAGGCTTCAGCCAAATCACAGAGGTTTAGCAATTCTTGAAGAATGGCTTCTTGAGCTTCAGCCTGCAGGTGGAAAGAGAAAATAGGACAAGTTGTGAATAATCTCTGAGATGGGCAAAGCCTACTACTAAGTCTAATATGATATCAGAATTCTGAAGTTTGTTCTTCCGGCGACAGAATGGAAAGCATATAATAGTTGGCAGAGACATTTTTTCTGATGAATAAACCAGGGATCTCTAGAGACAGCGGCCCTGGGACAGGCTGCCAAACTAAATGCATACAACAGCATGACAAACAAATAGCCAGGCTGAATTTTCTTTCAAAGTCCACAAAATAAACCCTAGATCCAAGGCCACCTAGTGGTTATGATACAATAAAGCACAACCCACAAAATGGCATTTAGACAAGATCCAAATACATCCAAGTCGCGTTGACACATGCAGAAAACATCACAAAAAGTATCATAGAAACCCCAAATGGCTCGATCAGGTTGTGAGGTTCCAAATCCCATCTATAGTGCTTGCAAGAGTCATATGTGCAAAAAATATTCTTCCATTTATTCTTTTTCCAACTTTACAAGAATGTCCACATTAATATGATAATGAAATAGTAACTAAATAAAATTGAATTGAAAACTAAAAAAAAAAAAAAAGAATTGGAAACTGTAGACTCTCTACCCCTATGACATCATCAACATTAAAAAAAATAGAAATTCTGCTTAAAATAAATATTTACAAGAACAGTCATCCTGAGCCAAAAAGCACCTTCGAAAGGCCAACAATTGGCTATTGATCAAAGCCTTCCTCATATTCCATAATTCAGCCTGGAGGTTAATCGAGAAACTCAACCACATGGCACACCAATCCTTAAGGTCCACCTAAGAAAGCACTTCAACACGCATTTAAGAAATTAAGTTTGCTTCGAGGAAAAGGTTAAAAGTGCGAGGAATCTAAAGCACACAATCAGGAAATCAGATCTTTTCCTAGAAAAAGGTAAGGAAAAGAAAAATGAGTTTACTCAAGGAAACCATAAGAGCAAACTGCACGTCATTACCACCTTTTGTAGGATCTCATCAATGATTAACGGTTGACAAACACCTTCCCCCTCTTGGATCTGTTGAGGGGTGTATTTTTCAAATGCAGTTAATGGCAGTAGTGATGAATCAGCTTGAGTGTTATTCTCTAACTGATGGAGGGCAGCCAACAATCTCTCCCATTGCTGAATTTCTCTCCCATATTGCTCTCTCAGCCCAACCAAAATCATCTTCTTTCGGTCCCTTCGTTGTTGAGCCTCGGACTCTGAATTGGACGAATCGGCATCAACAGCAGATGATTCATGATGTTGCTTCTTCCTCCTCTTATAAACAAACCCATCATCGTAGCACAATTCCCAATCATCATCTGCATGGCTCCATATAAAATATAATTCAGTAGTTTTAACTGAGAAGAGAAATCTTTTCTACCCTAGAGAATACTTTCATATGGAGGCAGAGTACGATGGTTAACTTGCATACACATAAAAATTGTAGGCTTCAAATGCGTGATATCTAAATGATCCAAATGGCTGGATCAGCTTAATTATTGAGCGGAGGATTCCCATCTCAGATTGCTCACAACTTTTTGCTTCACTCGGAGCATTGGCTAACCCTTTCAAATTTTAATATCCAATCCAGCTTGCACGTGTGAAATACAGATGATTATTTTTCCAAGCCAAACATATGCATCCATAGTCTATCTACCCAAATTAATCCTACAAGTTTATGACATGTCTATGTTCAGACTTTGGACTGCATATTAATCCGTATGCACTTAAAAGCATATCAAAATTTTAGCCCTTGAATTCAATTTATCTATTACCTACTGGTATTCCACAAATTCAATTTAGCTGTTACCTACCCATCCTTTTTTCTTCTAACTGATTATGGTGATAGTGCTTCGTTGTTATGTCTGATCGACCATAAATATTCAACCAACCATCTTCCTGCTATCCTTTTCATATGGGGGCCTTGAAAGCATTCATCCTTGTCCTGTATGCCAGTCACAGAACAGCTTGTCAGATCACAAGAAATCTTATAGTAAATCATCTTAGAAGAGTGATCCTATTAGTTTGGGCTAAACAAATGTCCCACTTAGCCCACTTCAAAAAACTCATTTACAACAACTCTTTTTATAATTTTTTCTTTAGACACATATTTATCTAAGTGTATTTAACATATAAATCAAGTTTTAGCATTTTTGGATATGTTTATATATTTTTTGGAGATTTTTAAGCATTTGTGCGTATATATGTATTTAAAATACTCTTATCTTTAAAAATCTAAAAAAAAAAAAAACACATATCCAAAAATGGTAAAACTTGGTTTATATGTTAAATACACTTAGATAAACAAATTTATGAAGAAAAAACTAAAAAAAAATTATTGTAAATGAGTTTTTTTATGTGAGTTAAGCAGGACATTTACTTAGCCCGGGCTAATAGAATCATCTCTCATCATCTTATTAACCCGAGGACAGAGCTGTCAAGCCGTAGAATGATATTATCATGCATTGGTGTACAAATCAGTTTTTTTGGTGCACTAGAAACCAATAATAAACCAACAATTGTACACTAATTCAAGTAAAATATAAAACAGCATGAAATACTATACTTCAATTGGTTCCTAGAATTATTAGAAATGAATTAAAAAGAGAAAAATTTAGAAAATTACCACAAAAAAATGCATCAAATGTGTGAACAAAACCCCAAAGACACATGTTCAGCGATTTGAACATGGTAAGCTACTCAAACAAAGAAAAGGGGAGAAGCAGTTCCAAAAGAAATAAATAAAGCATAGTTGCAGGGTTAAATGTGGCCAAAAAACAAACAAACACAAATGAAAAAAAACAAAAACTTACCAAGATAGTTGTAGCCTTGCTGGAGAGAAAACACAGAGATGGGAGGATAAAGATGGAGGAGATGGCTGCAATGGGATGCTTCAAGCAAGGAATGGATGGGAGAGGGGATGGAGACAATAGAAGACAACACTAGGAGAGGAGACAGGGACAGTAGGAGACAGTGCTGGAAGAGAGATGGCAACGGGAGAGATGTTCAACAACACAGAGAGAGGAGACGAATACAATCAGAGCATAGGAAAAGCTTAGTAGCTAACAGGTTGCAGAGCATGAAGCTCAACGAAGATGAAGGAGAGGACAGGAAGAATCAATAGCCGGAGATAGGAGGACATGAGGACAGACATGTGGGAAGAGACAAGGGCAGAGATTTGGGAGGAGACGCCAACAATAATTTCGGAGGCAATGGCAAAGATGCTATCGTTCGTTAGTCGCAACTTGCGACTGCTAGGGTGGTGAAAAACAAAAATCGAAGGACAGAAGGGTTTGTGGCCAGCTGCTACTCATAGAGATGTGGAGGGAGCAAGAGATCTAGAGTAGAGAGGGTAAGTCGAGGGAGGGGGTGGTGTGTTCGCTTAGCTCGAGGATGCCTCTCCAATTTCTGATCTTATTTGGCTCTTTTACAATTCAACTAAACCGCATTAGATCTTTTATAAACACCACCCTCCAAATAAAAAGGCCAAATGGCCCAATGTGTTCATAAAAACTAGAGTTCTTTTAGTACAACAAATAGTATTGAATACAATAGACAAATTGAATTTGACAAAATCATTAAGGCGGGCTGAAACTAGAACATCCTACCAACATGGTAGGATGGGATGTATAAAAGTTGGATACATTTCACGTATCATATTATATATTAACACATGCAATCCAAGTAGGAACCCGGTACCTAACCCTCAGAATCGACCTTACCCAAATTCAAACAGGCATTTTTAGGTAGAAAAAAAAAAAGTGACCCCGTGAGTAGCAATTCTGGAACCGACCCTACCCAATTTAGGGTACCCACAAACTAAGTTGCACTTAGATGCAAATTGGGTCGGATTGACTATTTTTCAAACCTCAATCCAACCCTAAAATAACCTTATAAAATTCAGTTTGGATCAGGTTGAAAATCAGGTTAACAAATAGATCAAATTACTGAAACAATATAGTACTTCAAGTGAGAACAATTAGGCTATATTGTGAAAGGAACTTCTTAGTAAAATAGAAATATCAAGGAATTATATGGAGATCAAAAAATAATATGATGAATAAAACCAATGAATACATCACATCTTCAAAACATATATATTATTTATGAACTTCCAAAACCAACAACATGTAGGAAAATTTTGTTGAACTTCCAAATGGTGCATAATCTGCTGCAGTTGAATATTTCTTAAAAAGACCTATAAATAATACACAACCTGTTGAACTTGAATAGCTAAAAAACTTGTTCAGGTGAAACAGCACATTGACACAACCTGTTTGACAAGTAGAAATTTCAGAGTCAAACAGCAGTCGATATGTAAGCAAACTATTTCACTTGTTAAAATTTCACAACCAAACTTTTTTTTTTTTTTTTTGGGGTCGAGGAGCGGTGGTGGGCGGTGAGATTACAAACAGGGGAAGGGAGGGAAGACATGCTTATAGCAGGGATTCGACCCTGGGTGGCTCACACAAATGCCAACAGGTGTTTCCAACTGCGCCGGGAACACCAACCAAACATAAATAAATATCCAAGTAACCCATCAAACGTATAAACAACCTGATTGAATTGAGAAAATTCTACAACCAAACACAATTTCAAGCTCCAAATAATCTGTTTAATACGCAGAAATTTCTCAATCAAACAAAATGATATGTAACCAACCTGTTTCACCTGTCGAAATTTCACAACCAACATTAATTAACATCCAAAAAACTCATCAAACACGTACACGCCTTGTTTGAATTTAGATGAAGCTCTGAATAACCTGTTTAACATGTAAAAATTATACATAAAAAACCCGTTTAACTAGTTAAATTCTCAACAGCAATCAACAATAAGTTTACAGCAAGTCAGCCGCCGCCATTTCACAACCTGGCAAGAAATCATACAAAATGGCAACATTTTTAGCTACATTCACACCTGTAATTATACGAATCGATTCAAGAAATATTGATGGCAACAAAAGCTCAACAAAAACCTCAAAAACCATGTGCGTATTGTAAAATAATTTTAACAAGAGAAGAAAACTAAATAAATAATCCCAAATTCAACAAAACAGCAACATTATAATTTCTCCCAAAAAGCAGTTACTAAAACTGTAAAACATTGTAATATTTCTCAAAAAATACGACTGATAAAAGGGATACAACGAAAATAGATAAAAAGGAAACAACTGTTAAAAGGATTTTAAAATATATATAAAATAAAAATACAACAAAAAAAAGATCATGCGTATTGCATACCTTCGTTTTCGAGCAGGAGCACGTCGTCCGAGCACGTCGCTGGACACCAAAGGTCGAAGATGAGCTGCTGAAGTGGTGGACAAGGAATTACATTGAATAGGGAAAGGGAGAAGCGGAAGAGGAGTAAAAAGAAAGAAAAAGGGAAAAAATGGGAAGGAAAAGTGACAACCAGAGCAGCGGATACCGAAAATAGCAGCCGACGATGGCTGGAGAACGGAGATGGAAGAGGCAGTGACTCCGATAATGGAGGGGAGAGACAAACAGGGACAGGGACAGTGAAAAAACCAAAGAGGGAGGAGAACACGGAATCTGAGAGGCGGCAGAAACAAACGCCGGCGGCGGCGAGATGGCAGGTCGGAAGGGAAGGGAAAAGCAGTGAGAGCGAGAGAGAGCAAAGAAGCGGCGGCGGCGACAGGCAAGCCGGTGACCCCGCGATGGGTAAGACAATGGGAGAGACAAGAGGCAGCTGGGCTGTGACTGTAGAAAGGGAGGGGTGAATTTTTTTTTTTTTTTTTTTTTTTTTTTGAAGAATATTCATACATTACAATTTCAACTGGTATTACAATTAAATTAGGAGACATTCTTACAATTTGTTAATAATTATCTACTATTTTTAAACTTTTACACAGGTGGACGGCTCCCACAAACTTGAGAAGACTTGCAACGCCACCACTTCAAAAATACTGCTGAGGAGATTCGAACCCAGGATTACCCACTTGTGGGTGAATGTTAGGTGCAGGATTTCAGCTATTTATGCCGATAAAATATTAATATTATTACTAATATAAGGACTATCGGGCCGTTGGCAGTGTTTGATTCATTTAGAGCGTATTAGATAATGACTGATTTGCTGATGAAGCTGATAAATAGCCGAAGTCACTTTGATATGCTTTAAATAATAATTATATTTGATCATTTAAATTCAATAAATTCGCCCTAAATTATATTTGATATAGCTGGTGCTGGAATATGAATAATATCGAAAAGACTAAAATACCCTTGTCAGTTTTCTGAAATTTCGAAAGAAACACTTTTCTTCTTAATTAAAAGCAACTATTGATGTCTAGATGTTTCGAGTATTTCCAGACTACATTTTTTATAAATATATCTAAACAATGTAAAAATAAAAACAAAACAATGTAAATAGCAACATAAGTATAAAAGATCTAGAATACGCGCAAGTTTTGTAGCCTTTTTCTAATCTAAAATAGCGTAAAATATTTATAACGATTTTCTTAAAATAATTTATAATGATTTTCTTAAAATAAGGATGGTTGCGTAAGTTCGTTCAGACGTGGGTTATATTTGCGAACGACTTAAAATTAAACAAAAATAAGAAATAAGCCATCAAATTAAACCGAACCGAACGAGCAAACAATCCCGTAAAATAAGTATTTCACCCCAAAACTATCGATTTTTTAAATTCTCCATATATCCAAAAATTATGAAATTTAATATGCATTAAACACACTTGGCTCCATGTTTTTATAAAAAAATTTAAAATTTTTAAAAATATATAAATGCATCCGAGCTAATAAGAGTTCCTGTTGCCCCAAGCTAAGAATATTATTTCTCGTTTAGTTCAAAAGTTTTTCAAACCAAAATTTTCGAAATAAAACTTTTAAATCTCCACAAATACCTATTTTTACTTACTTATTTACACCTATATATACAATTACTTTATTTTGCAATAATTTCACCATAACTACTTATATAACTAAACTATATATTTTAACTTTATTCTCTGTACTTCTCATCATTATCATTACTCTTATCATATCATATCATTCTTTTATTTCAAAATTTTTTAAATAGAAAACTTTTTATGTAAAAGTTTTATCATTTACCAAACACATCCACATCTAAGGTTAGTTTTGTCGTACACATGTCAAGTTAGTTTGTCATACCCTCCCGGCTTATGCTAACCTACTTTTGAAAACTAAGTTGAGTTCAACCTGATTTTTGGAGAACAAATTATTAAAAATCCAACACAACCATAGTTAAAAATGAACACCAATCAAGACAATATCGACATTGTTGTCGTGAGCAGGTCATCATTATTATGTAGTAAGCTACATTGGTTAGCATACTTATCATCAAATATTATTTAACATGCTAACCGATATAACCTATTACTCAATACTGCACGTTGTCGCTACCCTATAATGTGAATACTGTCCTAATCTGCGTTCATTAAAAACCCAGTAAGGTCAGTCGGATTTCGGTTATGAATGACCACATTGCACCCTTAGAGAAATGAGAGAAAATTTACTATGCCGGTTAATAATGGTCATCGAACAACCTCCATCAACAAGCGATCTGTCTTTTAAACTTTCATCTACACATGATCTGCGGCTGCTCGCTGGATCTCATGCCAAAACAAAAAATCTGAATATCCATGTGAAAAGAGATCTAGTTTGTTGTTATTCTTCCATGCATATGGCCTAGCACAGATGATTCGATGCTGTCTGTTACATGTATCCTGTTTCTAGCAAGGAAAGAAGAGAGGAATTCAAGTCATAAACAATCTGCTCCTTCTCGTTAACACTAATGATTACAGGTCCAGTTCGAGACGGTTCCCACATCAGTGGGGAATTTACATCCATATTTTGAAATAACATCAGTAGTCCCACCATTTAAATACAATAACAGTATCAAAAGGTTGGCATATCCACTAGCCCTCCTCACCAAATTCCTTGGTGAACCTTTCATGGACTTCAAGGTCAGCTTGGCTAACAGTCGGCCTTTGTCTTGCTAACACTTTGTCAAAATCTGTCCTAGTGATTGGAGGTGGCAGAATCTGTTAGGGAAAAAAAAAAAAGAAATGGCATATCAGACTGGTTGTTGCTGGTATAGGTTGAGGCAACAGCGTTGTTGTGTCTCTTGGATGCATGATTGCCTCAAATGCAATTAACTTCTAGGTTCTGCACTTTCTGCTTCAATTGCTGATATTTATGCAGACTAGTGCAGTCGCCCTTTAAGTTATATAATCAATAGGGCAACGTTTCCGAAGTGTTAATATTCTCCCTGCAAATGAGAATTCAGTTGTCATCTAAGCACCGAGTACAATCAACTATTGATAAGCAGATGTCGATCAGAAGGGCATAAATCACTAGGCCTTTTTTTTCTTGGGGCAGGGGATAAGCAGAACACCAGTTCCATTGTATTTCCAATTGCAACTTGAACAGCACATGATTAAAATTTTGGAGCCGCATTAGAATGAACTCTTGGGGAGAATATTAGAGATTTGCTCAACTGACTCAATCAAGTGCAATGAGAATCAGAACCATCAGGTAGTGCATGAAACGCAGGCTTATACCTTAGAAGCAAGCCCTTTTGCTGCAAGATCCTGCATCGAGGTTTGAATAGCACCTGGCTGTTTTGGTCCACAAGGCATCCACATATTATCTGATGTTTTTATGAAAAACATGGCATCTTGGGTTTTGCGAACAGGTTCAAAAAGAACATCCTTAACCTGTTGCACAAAACAACAGCAAAAAATATATATATATCTGAGTCGTAACAAAGCTTGTACAAATATGCTGTACTATCTGAAGATGGAATAAATATCTGCAGTAAAGACAGCCACTTACACAAACAGAGATGTCTGAGCCTGAAAACCCTACTGTCCTGCGCGCTAAGTTCTCGAAATCATTTTCAGTTAAATTGTGAGGAGTGTCTCCTAGATGAACCTGCTCAAAGCCACAACAATCTAACTTAGCATAAAATCTCCAGAATTGGGAGATGGGTACCTGATGGTCCTGATTAGTTCAAAAGAGGATATTTGCCATTTCTGGATAATAAAACATTCTAAGTTCCCATATCAAACACAAACATTGTTGCAAATCATCATCATCTTGTTACGCCGTTCCTTACAATTATGAACTATGTCTCAAGTAATTCTCAACATTTTCATATCTTGTTTAGCTACTATCTTAGGAGCGCAATTCAGTGCACCCGGGTGCATTCAGCCTCAACGCACCCGGGTGCACTGCACCTATTTTTTTTTATTTTTTTTTGAAAATTTTTTCATGAAGCCGTTAATATAGGTTTATTTAACATATGTATCAATTTTTACTATTTTTGGAGATTTTTAGATATTTTTTTTAGATTTTTAAAAATCAGTGACATTTTTCGTAATTTTAAATTACTGAAAATGCCACTGATTTTTAAAAATCTAAAAAAAATATCTAAAAGTCTCCAAAAATAGTAAAAATTGATACGTATGTTAAATAAACCTAGATTAACCATTGTATACAAAAATTTTCAAAAAAAATAAAAAAAAATAGGTGCAGTGCACCCGGGTGCGTTGAGGCTGAATGCACCCGGGTGCACTGAATTGCGCTCCACTATCTTATCATTATCTTACTGCTTTCTATTTAAATAAACTCAAGTCTTTTAACCAATGCCATTTTAGGCCTTCTTTTAACATGCACAAGCTACCTTAGTTTAGTTTCCCTAATTTTGTCATCCATTGGATTCATATGTAAACTATCTTGGATTACTTCATTTCTAATTGTATCTTTTCTTGTTTTACACGCATCCATCTTAACATTCTCATTTCTACTACATTTATTCTATGTATATTTTATTCTTTAATCACCCAACATTCTGCCCAATAGAATATAGCCGGTCTAATCATTGTCTTATAAAAATTTTCTTTTTGTTTAATTAAAACTCGACAATCAAATAAAATTCCTAAACCACCCCGTTATTTCTCCTATCTTTGCTTGATTCTATTTATAATGTTTTTCTCGATTTCTCTACTTCCTTAAATTATTGATCTTAGATACAAAAGTGGTCAGTTATTGGTATACCTGGACTTGGTCTAAAATCTTAATTGGTTCCTCATCTAGGACCACCCTATTATTAAAGTTACATTTCACATATTCAGCTTTTATTCTACTAATTCTAAAACTATGAGGTTCCAAAGCATTTTTCCACTTATTTAATTTCAAGTTTATTCTCTCTTGTTTCGACTATCACGACTATATTATCTGCAAATAACATGCACCAAGATACGCCTTGTAAATATCTAGTAACTAGCTAAAGTGAAAAGGTAGAGGCTTAAGACTAAACTTTGATGCAAATCTACAACTTAAACACTATTGCAAATGTTGCCCCAAAAAAAAAAAAACAAAGTATGATTTCTTAGCCAAAGAAGCTACTCATACACTATTCATTTCTAGGGCCCACAAGATTAACTTCTCAAATATTAACAGGAGAAAACTTCAAACCCTTCCACAGTTGAAATTAGGAGAAACGCCATGTCATTTACCTCAAAAGATATTTGCGCTTTTGATGTGTGGCATACAAACAAGCACACCAAAGCCAGGTCACAACTCACAAGCACAATAAGGGTGTGTTTGACAATGGGTTTAAAATGTCAAGTTAAAACTTTTCACTCTTCATAATTACTATATTTTTTAATCATTTTTTCACATTTTTTTATACAACTACTATACTTTTCAATCATTTCTACACAGTTATCTATACAGCTAACCTATCTATTTTAACTTTATCCTCTTTACTCCTCGTCATTACCTCTATCATATCACATCATTTGACAACTTTTACTTTCCAAAACTTTTCACCGAAAGTTTTATCCATTCACAAACACGCCCTAATTAAAAACATCTCTTCTTGAACTTAAAATCAAACTTGTTAAGTCACATCACTCAAGATGGCACAAGTCTTGTAGTGGAGCCCTTCACATTTGCACAAAGACATTTCACGCCATTCGCATTTGCACAAAGATACGTCATTTAATCCACATCAAAAATAATTTCGTATAGCTACTCCTGAAGTAAAGGAAATCTAGAGTATTAGGGGGCTATAATAAATGTCAGAACCATAGGTTGAGACACGAGTGATTTCCCATTGCATTACATATTCATTAAGACCTAATTTTAACCCTTTTACCTTTTCACTTTATTATAGACAACTTATTAGACATTTACAAGAAAAAGTATTTTGGTGCATATTATTTGTAGAAATAAACAAAACAAGAGTAAACTCAAAATTAAACAAGTGGAAAGATGCTTTAGAATCTAATGATTACATAATTAGACTCAGTTGAACGAAAGTTAAATATGTAAAATGCAACTTTAATAATAGTAAGTGCCTAGACGAGTAAGCAGTTAAGATTTTAGATCAAGTGGTGCCAAAAACTGACCATTTTCAACATATAGGGCCAATAGATCAAGAAAGGCATTATGAATAGAATTTAAGCAGGATAGAATAAACTTCAGGAATTTTATGACTGCCGAGTTCCAATTAAATTAAAACAAAATTTCTATAAGATAGTGATTACACTCATTGTGCTCTATAGGGCAAAATGTAAGGTAATTAAAGAATAACATACACAAAATAACCGTGGATGAGTGATAAAACAAGAAAAAATAAAATAGAAATGAAGTAATCCATAATCTAAAGGTGAAGCCAGTAGGTGATAAAATGAATGAAAGTAAACTAAGGTGATTTGGGCATGTTAAACAAAAGCCTAAAATGGGATCAATTAGTAAAGTTGAATTTATTCAAATAGAAGACAGAAGATTAGATGAAGACTCAAAAAAAATGTAGACTGAAGTAATTAAATCGATATGAAAATATTAGATATTACTGAAAACAGAATTTATGATTGTAAATGATGACTCATCATGATCCATACAGCTGACCCCACATAGGTGGAAAACAGCTCATGATGATGATGATTAGCTGCTCCTGGATGTGCTTGCCTTCTTGGCAGATAGTTTTCTCTCTATTTTTCCAAAAATAGTTCTCTCTGTCTGTCCAAAAACTAAGACGGGGGGGTATTTTAAAAAAATTTTAAAAAAATTGAGATTTTAAAGATTAGTTGCTAGAGCGGATTGAAATGGATGGAAATTGATTGAGCATTCAAAGCATTCAACACAAAAGCAGCATATTCCAGACTTTCAATGCACAGAGATTATAGTAGTGCACAAGCAGAAAGGGCCATAGGCACATGCTGGACGTATAAACTTGGATGATCACACAAATGGCACATTAGAATTATGCATACATAAGATTCAGGATTCATGAGTCATCAACATGTGTTTCTTACGTTTCCACCAGAGACCATGAAAAATAAAAAAATCAGTACATCACACACAAAATTATTCAAAAATATCCAAAAATCCTTATTGAAGAATCCATCGGTGCAGCTTGAGGGAACTCCTAAACCATTGGCATCTAACCAGTTTCTAGAAATGGAACAGCAGAGAAAATAAGGTACCTTGAACATGTGTTGCCTGGCTTTCAGATCAGGGAGAGGGATATATATTCGCTTGTCAAATCGTCTGCGGATAGCCTGTGATTTGATGAGTTTTCAATTGGTCATAAGATAAAAATGCTAGCAACACACTAAAGAAACTTATCAGAGCAAGAAAGCAGGCTAAAATCTGCATGTTTTCTATGCAGCAATTAGGATCAGACTTTTTACCTGATCTAAAGCATAAGGTGTGTTTGTTGCAGCAAGAATGAGAACTTTCTGGTCATCATTTCCCACACCCTAAGATGAAAGGAAAAGTCTCAAAACAATGTTCAAGCAAAATATGAAACACATGTGAGATCCACATGCATTGGAAGAAGAAATATAATAACAATATCCACCAGCAGTCATTCATTGACACAGAATAAAATTCCCATTCCATACTAGGTATTCATTCAAGATCAATACTAAAATTCATCAATAAAAATTTATGAAAGGTTACCAATTTCATGCATCCAGTTGCTGCTGCAAACAGATGCTTTTATTTCTGAAATAATTTTTTTAACATCTAAATCATTATATTATTCATCCATACCCATTTACCTATAATGCCAAAAAATCACTTTGATTTAGATATTAAAAAATTATTCTAAAATATAAAAAGTAGCTGGTTGCACCCACAATGTCAGCGCGACCAGTTAAATTAAATCAGTACTCTTGCTTAAAACAACCTAAAAATTCGTAATTATGCTCATTTCCAAGCAACACAATGGCAGTCAAATAAAATTAGTTTTAGACCAATCAATGGTTCATAATATAGTTATAAAAAATATGGCTATTAAGATTGTTCAAGAAAAAAGAAAACCCGCATAGTAAGCTGACTGTCAACCTTGTTGGATTGATATGAAGGGCAAAACAGCTCGGATCTCATTTCTGATAAGAATCACAGTTAAGGTTTGCTCATCTAAACAAGAATTGTAGATAGACAGACAACCCTAATGTGTAAACTCCAATAAGATAGGTACAGGCGGTTTGAAAGCTGTCTTCCAACCATGATGACCCATTAGTAATCAGACGATGCTTCCAGAATAACATAACATCTGAATCATCATGCACTTATCTATGTGAATAGGAATAATTCACTTTCCTAGCAGAATAAATAACCCTGTTCCACAAAAGAATTACAGCTCAAAAGTGGACTCCACCACTCATTTAAAATAAAAGAATAAGAAGAAGAATTCACTTTCCTAGCAGAATAAATAACCACGTTCAACAAAAGAATTACAGCTCAAAAGTAGACTCCACCACTCATTTGAAACAAAAGAAGGAGAAGAAGAATTCACTTTCCTAGCAGAATAAATAACCACGTTCAACAAAAGAATTACAGCTCAAAAGTAGATTCAACCACTATTTTAAAATAAAGAAGAAGAAGGAAGAGAGAGAGAGAGAGAGAGAGAGAGAGAGAGAGAGAGAGAGAGGATAGTTGGCATGAACCAAGAGAATCTACAACAAATAGGGCATCAATTAGTCTGAAATGACAAGTGCAAATTTTTAATTTTGTGCAGCTTAATCAATATTGTAAAAGGCAGAAAAACTATTCTCAGATAGAAATCTTTTCTCAACTCTTTTTTGTTTAGTGCCATTAAATTACCTGCATTTGTACAAGGAGCTCTGTTTTGATCCGCCGAGAAGCTTCACTCTCATTGCCTTCTCCACGTTGACCAGCTAAAGAATCTATTTCATCAATGAAGATGATTGAAGGGGCACTTTCACGAGCCATCTGAAAAAGATTTGAAACTAGTTTCTCACTTTCACCCATCCACTTTGACACCAAGTCTGAAGATGAAATACTGCAGAAACAATAACATTGAACCGTGACATGTATGCATTCATAGTCATTTGACTCAAATCCCAATACAAGCAATAAAGTTCCTTTTCCATACACTTAAAAATGGTACCTGAAAAATGTTGAGTCTGCCTCTGTCGCAACAGCCTTGGCCAAGTATGATTTTCCAGTGCCGGGGGGACCATATAGAAGGAAAGCCCTCCATGGACGTCTCTTGCCTAAAAATGACAACAAACATTATGTAAAAGGAAAACAAGAGGCAAGCACAGTTGGCAAGATTGGCAAATAGGTCTAGAGTCTAGACTAGTGTTTCCAAAGTCCCAATAGAAAAATCCTCAAACTTAGAAATTCAGATTCTGGTGAAGATGTTCTATTGTTATTAGTCCAAACAAGTATAAGATATTGTGTCATATTTTTGATTGATAGTAGCATTAAATATCAACTGAGTGCCAGCATTTCAACTCCCTAAGCATTATGCAAATTTAAAGAAGTATAGCAAAGGCAAGCATGTTGAATGCACTATAACGGTGTTCAATTCTTCTCAAATAGATGGTAGGTAAAAGAAACCAGAAAATTCCAAAAGAAAGTGCATTAAAAAGATAGTGAATAGTGAACTCTAGCAGACTCATTTGACATCCTTCAAATGCATAAGAATGCCAACTACGGCTTAAAGATAGGGAGAAGCGAAAACAAAACAAAGAAGAAAATATGGGCATTAACCAACAAACCAGTAAAAAATTGTGGAAACTTGACAGGCAAGATCACAGCCTCCTGAAGTGCTTGCTTTGCACTCTCTAGCCCAGCAACATCATTCCACTTCACATTTGGCTTCTCTCGAATGATTGCAGAGTTTAGCCCTGCACGCATCTTGGTCTGTTCAGGATCTTCTCCATCTCCACCCTCCCCATCCTTTGGTTTCGTTTTTGGCTTGGTGGCAACAGCAGCATCCCCATTCACAGCAGGGCCCGGACCTCCTTCATCAAGAACAGCTCGAATTTCTTCGGCCCGTCTCAGATACTCAGTGAACTTTTGGGTTATTGCATCCTTGATCTTTGGATTCTTCTCATATTTTAGATGTGTCTTAAAGTACTCCAAGGCATTCATGTAAAGGGGAAAAGCCTTTGCATAGTTCCCTGCATTGTCTTCTTGAACCGCCTGTCTCACATATTCTATTGCCTGCTCCTTGAAATTGCTATACATCTTACCAGCCAATCACTTGCATAGAAATATAGCACTCAAGGGCACCAGACTAAACAGCCCCACGAAGAAGAGCAATATCCCTTTACAGGCAATAACTATGGAACCTGATTCCAAGCGATCAATCTAAAAGACAAATCTTTGCTCGACGTGTTCCAACTGTCAGGACAGAGATTCAAAAGCAAAATTGCAACTTTTCTATTCGTGATCGAGACAAACAGCAAAAAAATCATTTGCCTTGAGAATCATTCAATGAACTGCCAGAATCTTTCTGGCAGAATAGAAGAAATCAGATAAAAAGCTTCCTTTCCCGTTTAACTGATCCGAAATTCTCTGCACACACTTGTATCCTCCAAAAGTATACAATAAGAGATCAGAAAGCCAGAAATATTTACTGTACGGGGAGAGATTTCGAGCTTCTTACAGTTCCAGACGAGATAAACGCGGCGGAAGCCCTTTCCCCGGAGAAAAAAGGACACGATTGGAGATCAAAGAGCAAGACTTTTCTTTCCTTCCCACAATCGCAGAATCGATCGGCGAGATATTGCGAAGGGAAACCTACGAAATACGAATCGCCAGCAAAAAGAAATTCTCCGGCTCGGTGAAGAAATTGCCAAATGCGACGAATAGAAGCGAAACGTTGGCGACATGAGAAATTTATCTTGGAGGAAGGTAGAGGAAGAGGAGGAGGAAGGAATCCGGATTTGGCGTGCGCGTGGGGCCCACCGAGGGCCTGGCGGCCCATCAAAATTGGTGGGAGATGGTTGCTGTTGGGGAGAAATTCTCAATGAAACCGGTTTTGCGCGGAAAATCATTGAAAGACCCTTTTTTCAGAGAAAATATATCATTTCCCACCTTCTAGAAAAATATTATTTATCCATTTGATTACACCTTGGATCTTTAACTGTGTTTTATCTTAAAATTATTTTATCTCTCTTTATTCTCTTTTTGGTCGTGTTTCTCTTATTATTATTCTTTTTACGTTTGGTGTCTCGTACGGTGCTCAATGCACCAAATAATAACGTCCACAACTCCACATGCTGTCTAAAATGATAAATGGATGAGGGAGAGCATGGCCAGGAATTAGTTTTGAATTGACTTGTATGATTAATGGCGACTTCCAAGGCAGGAATCGAAGGCTGATATTTTTTTTATATTTATTAGGTGGGATGGGAGGTTGATCTTACGGGGAACTTAGGCCTCTTTCCTCGTAGGGTGAGATAAAATTTTCCATTCTTGCCATCTCTCGATCTTTAAAAATAATTAACTTATTTTTCATTTTTCATACATATATATATATATATTTGCTTCCCATACAAGTTTTAAAATTCTAACACATAATGCCAAATGGGGTTATCTGAGTTGGTGGCTGTGGTATTTTTCATGCTGTAGTCAACCATTGGTATTTACTTTATTTTATTTTTCATACAACTTGTTTCAATCGTTCCTTATCGTTATTTCATCACATATTCTGTTGAATCCCACATCCGTTTACTAGAATAGAGAAGTTTAGGGTGTGTTTGGCAACAAGAAAAAAATATCAACATAAAACTTTTCAATCTAAAATTTTTCACTCACCATAATTATCATATTTTTTAATCATTTTTTACATTTTCCCATACAACTATCCTACTTTTCAATCATTTCTACACAACTACTCATACAATTAACCTATCTATTTTAACTTTATCATCTTTACTCTTCATCATTACCCCTATCATATCACATCATTTGACAACTTTTACTCTCTAAAACTTTTCATCAAAAGTTTTCATCAAAAGTTTTACTCTCTAGAAATTTATAAATGTTTCTAGATTTTTCAAATATAACTTTGTAATCTCTTTTTTTTTTTTTTCGGATGTGCTTTTGAGGTAATGAAATTTTTGATGAAAAAAATTGTATATAAAATTTTTTGAAATTTCAAAAGTTGATGTGATATGGTAAGGAGAATGATGATGAACAAAGATAATAAACTTTAAATAAAAAACTAGATGTATAAATAGTTATATAGAAATGATTGAAAAATATGACAGTTATGTACAAATAAGTAAAAAATAATTAAATAATATAGTGGTTGTAGACAATGAAAAGTTTTAAATGGCAAAATTTTAATTTGAAAAGTTGTATATTTTAACAAACACCCTCCTTAATCTTACTTTAATCCTTCGCCGCAGATGGAAAATTTTTCAAACGCATATTTACGAATCGTATTGAACTATGAAAGGGTATATGTAGTTTTTACATGCTTTTTTTTGTTTGATCATGTTATTCACCTTGGACGACCAATGGAGCTAGGATAAGGTCGCCTGGCCCGGTAAATTCAAGGGAATAAAAAACACTATTTGGGCTGATGGCAGAATCCAATTTGAAAATATAATTTCGGTTAGAATGTTCAAACAAATCCAAGCTCGAGGAAGTTCATTTTAACTATTTCCAACAAAACAAACTTGTAATTTGAGGAATTATTATAACATCTTCAGTAATGTGTAAATAAACTGTAAGAAAATATTTTACCAAGGTAAGAACGTAATACGGCATGATAGTGATGATTGTTAAGGTTTTTCTTAAATATATTCATTACATCTCACTCTAATATCAAATATACTCACAGCGTTTATACAATTATGAATAAATTACTATGTTTGTATCTAATTCTAGAAAAGCTCATCTTGTAAATTAAATATTATTGGTTAATATATGAAATTACTAACATGCAGCAAATTTAGTATGTGATTAAAAAATCGAATGTAATAACTCACTAGTGCTCTAATTGCACATAAGCTTTAAATTTGTAAAGCCGTAATTTCAATTCTTTTATTTTATTGCATCTTTCATTATTTTATAAAAACAATATTTTGGGCATTTATAAAAATTTAACTAACGATTTTGAAAGAAATGAGTATTTATAAAATTAAATGCAAATATGATGAGTGTATTTTGAGATTTTGAAAGCGTTACGTGCATATTTGGGACTTAAGCTAAAAAATGTTGGAAAAAAGGTTTTGACTATTATGGGTAAAGAACGTAAAGACAAAATAAATATGGGTATGTATGAAAAAGGTAAAAAAGTTTGATTATGTGATGGTTAAATCCATAAGCGATAATTCTTGATGGACACGTGTACTACACCATTCGAACCTCACTGTATAAATGAATTAACCATGAATTATTCACTAGTCCTAAACTCATGAAAAAAAATGAAGAAAAGAAAAGGTGTTAAATAAGTGAAAGAATAATGCAAAATCCATTTGCTAATGAGGATAAACATGATAGTAAAATCGGGAGGAAAAACTTTTTTAAAAATAATGTGATGTGACGGAGATTATTTTTTATGGAAATGTAGTAAGGCTATTATTATGAATAAAGAAATAAAATAAAATAATAGGATAATTGTAAGAAAATATTAAATGATAATTGAAAATTAAAATAATGTTTAAAAAAATTAAGTTGTTGAATAGTTAATATATCATATGACTATGAATGAAAATAAGGTTTGATCAATTCGTGACCCGTTTTGTTCCGATTTTACATAGAATTAAGGCAAGAATTTTGACCTAGTGGAGTGGGTAGGTCAGTATTTTAAAATCGTGTTTCAATTCTAACAGGCGAGGCGAGTCAACCATGTTTCGACCTACCTTGACTTGCCTGATCTATAATATATAAAATATTTTTATAATGTATATGAATTACTTATACGAACGTTGTTTTGTTGGATAAATATATTTAATTTTATAACTTATTAGTGTAAATATAATTTAAGTTGATGTATATTTAACTTTATAACTTATTTATATTAATAAATTTGTATTTCTTTACTATGTATATGTTGTTCAGATTATCTCATTCACATATTTATCAATGAAATAAAATATGTCATCAATGTTATTTATATATTACAAGAATGAATACTATTGCAATTTGGAAGTTTTAATTGTAATTCGATATTTACCTCAATGTCTTTTTTAAAGTGAATACACATATTTTACTAATGGTAATGTGTAAACAAAATCATTAAAATTTTTACCAATGCTTTGTTTGACAAATGTATTTTACTCACTAAATAATAAAATATTGAATTAGTTAACTTTTAAATTTATTAGAGAAATACATTTATATTGATATGTATATAAAATTTTAAACTTTGACTATTTTTTCAACTCGACCTATTTCCCCTAATCCAAAATCAACTCAAAGTTTTACCCAAAATCTATTAAAAAAAGTTGAGGGTCGGACTTATCCTTACCTACTATAAAAAGTAGAATTGAAAATAATTTTTAAATGTAGAGTTAAAGTTGAACACATCCTAGCCTATCCCACTTTTTACTATTACATACAACGCTAAAAAACGAAGAAAGCAGGATTTTTTCCTTTTTTATAAGGTTTAATCAAGATCGTCTAGTAAGAGAGGTGTATTTGAAAAATATGGTTACTGTATAAGAAATTATATTCAAAAATAATAAAATTTAATTTATAAATTAAATACATTTAACTTTACGTAATCATGAAAAAGAGACATGATTCTGTTAAGTCGGCTTAAGTTAAGTAAAGCCTATCTTATTTAGGTCCGTCTAAAAAAATATTTTGAATTTTTTTTTATTTTTAAGTCAAATTTCATATATATTCACAAATTTATCTTTGATTACACTTATGCCTATGAAATTTTAAAAGTTTTGTTTGTATCTGTGAATTTTCATCATAATTTTACTTATACCCGAATCTTAAGAGTTTCGTTAACTAAACCGCTTCCTTATAAAGTGATGTATATGCCCAAGCCTAATATAATTTAAGATTATTTTGCTTAAAATTAAAAATTCATATTTAAATAATATATAATTTTATAATTATAGAATTACTAAAAATTTATTGCAATATGAATTTTTAGTTATAAAATTATAATTATGAATAAACATATTCGTTATTTTTCAAAAAAGTTAATGGTGCTTTTAACAAAGCTCTAACAAAATAAGTATAAGTGAAATTAGAATGAAAATTTAAATATATGAGAGAAATTTTTAAAAATTCATAAGTATGAGAGAGAATTTTTGGAAATTCGTACGTACGAAATGAATTTTAAATTTTTTTAAAATTCATAAGTATAAATGAAATTCAATATAAAATTCATAGGCATATAAGGAATCTATAAATATGTTAAGCTAGATATATTGAATCCATGACCTAAATTTTTCTATTTTTGGATAACTTATGCAAGCTTATTATATTTTATATAGTTTTGGAAAGAGAGAATTTTCCTTATACCCATAACAAATGCACATAATTCCTCTTATACCTATAAGATTTCGTAAATTCCTTTTATACTCATAACATTTCACCATAAATTTTCCTCATACCCATGTCGTTAAAATCACCGTTATCTGCCATATTAAAAAGACAATTTTGCCCTTTTAATTTTTTTCTAATTAAAAAAAATCAACCTTAATATGACTTTCAAGTTATTTAATATATTATATTAATGATTTATTACTATCAATTGAGTTATATTAAGTTTCAACTACCTCAATTAAAAAAAATTTAATGAGCAAAATCATCTTTTCAATGAGGTAGATAATGACAGTTTTAACGGCATGAATATGAGAGAAATTTAGGATGAAATATTACAGGTATAAAATAAATTTGCGAAATATTGTAAGTATAAGAAAAATTATATGCATTTGTTATAAGTTCGGGATGTCATCGTATGCTCCCGGGAGAAAGCTCAATGCTCTTGAGTGCATACACTCTTTTTATTATTTTTTTTCAATTTTTTTTTTTACAATATTATTAATCTAGACATATTTAATATGTGTATAAACTTTTACTATTTTTGAAATATTTTAGATATTTATTTTTTATTTTTAAAAATCAGTGATTTTATATTACCGAAAATACCATTGATTTTCAAAAATTAAAAAATAAATATTTAAAATACTCTAAAAATAATAAAAATTAATACATATATTAAATACACTTAGATTAACAGATTTATACAAAAAAAAAAAAAATAGATACATGCCCTCGAGAGCATTAAGAGCTCAATGCTCCTGGTGAGGATACGACCTACTCCATGTCAGTTCGGGACTTCGGTTGTATGCTCGGGAGCATGCCGCGCTTTTTAATTTTTTTTTAAATTTTTTTCATAAACTTGTTAGCCAAGTGTATTTAATTTTTGAATAAATTTTTATCATTGTTATCATTTTTAGTTTTTTATTTTTTATTTTTTAAAATAAAAAAATAAAAAATAAAAATCTAAAAATTTCCAAAAATGATAAAAATTTATGCATGTTAAATACCCTTTGGCTAATAAGTTTATAAAAAAAATTTAAAAATAAAAATAAAAATAATAGGTGTATGCCGGGAGCATACAACCGAAGTCCGTCAGTTCGGGAGGAATTATCCCTTCCGATTGCGGAAAAAATAGAAGATCGGTACTCGGGACATTCGAACATCGACGATTTTTTCCCCGGTCTCGTGTTTTTCTCCATTCCTTCCGGTTATGAACCCCTGGATTTTTTTCACGAATCAACACGAACAAAAATTTCAAAACCCAACAAAACAAAAAAGAAATTATTTTATAATTCCAAAGATTGCGACAGAAGCAATGTAGCCGAGGGTTCAGACACAATGAAATCATTTTCTCATTCAAGCGTCCTACGAATCTAGGCTGATGATAGCAACGATCTCAATCTACGAAGGTTTTAGTAGACGTTAGAGGGGTGTCACGGCCAAGACTACGCCCCTCTGCTGGGACCTTCACCTTTCGATGATTCACTACTTGCGCTATTTATTTGTCTCTATGTTCGAGAAAAACCAGATCCAATACACGCGAATCGAATTTGACTCCGATCCAGCGATCTCGACCCAAAAGAAATCATTTTCCGAAGGCAAACTTGGATGAAATCGCACTGACTTCGAAAGCGATCCCTCCATAGGCGCCTTCGTTGAGATGAAAAACGAGGAAAAAAAAAGAAGGGAGAAGAAGGCCAATGGAACGTGATGCTCGGCGAATACGAACCAAAGTAAAAAATTTTCATCTTGCGAAGAATCTCGCAAATCAATAGGTTTTGATACTCTCTTCATAGCATCTTTCTAGAAAACCTCCGACTGCAAATACATACGAGAAAAGCGGCCGCCACAAGCCAAACATAAAACTCAGGAAAACCAACGGAAACCCTGTTCGACGAAGAATGGGATCCATAGCTGCTTAGAGTTAGGGCATCGGTGTCTTTTAAGTAGGAATATTTGGGAGGGTAAAATTTCACGTTGGCCAGTGAAACTGCGTCTTAATTACAATTTAGTCTGCCACAACCCAAGTCGGCAGCTCAGGAGCCGCTTGGCTTAAACTTTTTTTTTTTTCTGTTGACAGCAGGCTTCGACTTTGATTCTATAGATCGATCATGAAAGTCAAGTGATTAGGGAATCAGAGACTTGTTTTTAATGGAGTGTTCGAGATCATACTATTAAATAGAATGTGACTAGACTTCTTACTTTTAAAAATATTCAATTTTTAATATTATTTTTCCTATCTCTCGATAATATAATAAAAAATTTATTTTTCTCATGTTTCATATTATTTTTATCGCTTCCGGTGGAAAATTTTAATTTCTCAAAAGACAATAACCTTTTTCATTTAGTCTCATAATCAAGAAACTCTAGTTCACCTCAATTTTTACCTTAATCTTAACTCTATTTGTGAAATTAAAACTTTAATGCTAGTTTTAAAATTCAGGTTTGAGATTGAGTTTCGAGTTAGAATTTATAATATCTATAAATATATAATAATAAAAAATCATGTAAGTAAACATAATAGTATAATCAAACTATATATTTTTAAAAAATAAAAAATAACAATATGAAGAACATTTTTAAAAGAAAATTTAACATAAAAATAAAATAAATGAAGAAAATTAATAGACGTAAAGTAAATGATAGAAATAAAAATAACACATTTTATTTATAATATAAGTAGGATATGCCAAACATGTATTTAAATATAAATATAAATAATATAAAAGTCACAAATATAAAAAAAATATTATTTAAATATTATGTATATAATATATTTTATAATAAATAAAAAATAAAAAATCGAGTTTGGGTTCTTCTAACCCTGTCATATTTACACACCATATTCGTGATATAAAAAGGTAAGTTTTGACATGGTTGGAATTCGGGTTCAAGATTATCCCGCTGTACCCCCGATGGCTCGTCAACTTCATGATTTTATAACAAAAGCTTATAACCTTGAGTCTCGGTTTAATGCGCTCAAGTGCATTGAAACTTTAGTGCACTAGATGCGAAATGTATTTTTTGTTTTTAATCTTTTATAAAACTGTTGTATTTAATTTATAAACAAAGTTTTATTATTTTTAGAGATACACATATATTTTTTATTTTTATAAATAGCGGTGTTTTAGTCTTTTAAAAATAATTAACATCCCCAATTTTGAAAAATAAAAATATACATTCACAACTTTGAAAGTAATAAAATTTGATATAAATTAATAATTTTATAAAAAATTTAAAAAATTATTTTTTGCACTGGAGCGCATTAAAGTTCCAATGCACCGGAGCGTTGAATTTGAGCGTTGTGTACCGGGATAAACTTTGGGTTTAAACTTAAGTGGGCATTTGGGCCTGCAATTATCAGACACATTCTTTCAATTGTCTTTGGGCCGGAATTGAGATTGATTTTGCTTACTTGCAACTTGCAAGCAACGTGGCAATAAAGGTTGCCGAGGTTATTATTTTTTGTTTATTGCTGAATGGCCGTGTGGTATTTTAGTCCTGGCATATTTAAAGCGACCTTCCTTTTTTTTTTTTCCTCTTATCTTTGTGTTTTCCTTGATTTCGCATCTTCTTATTTTTCTGCTTTCAATGAATGCATCCCAATTATTCGAAACTTTACATTTGATTATTGCACTCACGGTCATCAAAAATTTCAACAAATAATAAATTATTGTATCGTGATTATCGAAACACTGTGGCTTAGATCTCCATTGCCACTCTTATCCATCTTTTTGTCGGCCTGGTTTTAGGTATGGTCTATAAGCTCTAGCTACTTGCGTTTGTCAGATGACAATCCAGTATTTAAAAACATTTAGACGTAGACATATTTTAATGATTTTTAAAAATTTCCCACGGGCGAAAAGTTAAATTATCACTAAAAACATGATCCATTTGATAATTAAATTCTCAACCGAACAGTAATTTTTATGCACAATGGCCGGCATGTTATTGACACTTTAAAGGGAAAGTTGAAATTAACAATGCATTTTTTATTTTAAAATAGCTTTAATTCCATAAACCATTTTTTGGAAAAATGAATTGTCAAGCATCGTGATACAATAAAATTTTACCCTGCTTCCGTTACGTTTTTGTAAAAACAAAAAAAAAAAAAATAATAAAGAAGAAAGAAAATAAAAGGTGGCCCTGTGGACGTGCACGCGGAGCACATGCTATCCAAAGTGGTCCTTGTCAGATCCACAAAATGAAATGTTCCTCCCTATGTCCTACTGACCTGTTAGCGAGGATGAATTGGAATATGAATGAGATGACAAAAAGTTGTTACGTCCAAGCAATGAAGAAATTATATCGAACGAAAAAAAGTAATACAAGAACTGAGAAAAATAAAATTATTATGTATAAAAGATAAGAAACAATCTTTGAGAAAGAGAAAATTCATGCTCACTCTTTGCGATTGCATACGCTCCACATCACAACAAATTTCAGATCATATAGATAATTTTTTAGTCGTGTATGATAAATATTTTGCTGCATCTGATACATTTTTGTTCCGATTCATTAATTAGCTACAAATACTTAGTTACTTTTGAATTATGACATTCGATATGACATACTCATTTTTTTACATCAAATATAGCCAATATAAGATTAAATATATTTTTTTTTACTATGTCACTTCCTTGGATGACTAAAAAATTTAGGAAGGACAACCGGGTGAATAACGTAGGTGCCTCTACCGAAATATAAACTTGACTTTCTCACCTTACACGCTTTTAAACATACTTAAGTCAATCACTTAGTCATATAAATGGTGACATTAAACATAGTTATCAGCTGTAAATAATAATGACACTTCTACAGCAGTTAATATAAGACTTTGGTGCCAAATGAAACCAATTTGGCCCCAAAAAGGTGGTTACATCTAATAAATTTTGTTGAAAATTGAAATTCCACCAAGTTTATATTTCTATTTTGTATCACAGTAGTACTTCACTGTTCGAAACCATGGCTGGAGGTAGCATGGGTGATTGTCTGAATCCCACCTTCATGGGAACTGAATATGGGAGCCATGAAGGCTCGCAATTGCAAGAATTAGTGATGGTAGTACTATCGCATTGGTGATTCTTTTGAATACGATGAAAGACTGGCATGAGAAAGTATCTCAATTCACAATACCCACTGCATGAAAAGACGTTGTTGTATCATTAATTATCTCATATGAAAAAAGAATAAATCTGGACATACAAACATCCCATAATTCCCTCTCCGAAAGCAAAAGTGGCAACATCCCGCCAGACCCAAATGGCAAGTTCACCACTGAGTTCCTACCCACAATCACTCTCCCATCAAGCATATACAACAACTTCAAATTAATCTGAACCGTCCAAGTTGGCTTATTTCAGTCCTATTCACATTCAATGTTGAATCATACTGATCAGATCATCTCGATAATTGATCATAGGCAGCGAAAACCAATGGCAGATCAGTGATCATTACAGCAATTAGCCATCTTTGAAAATCCAAGATATGGGCTTCTTGCACCAGTCACTCTCTTCCTAAAATGGCACGGATAATTCCGCCCATAGTATATGGGATGCTGTGGAGTGAATAGAAATTTCAGAAAACGGTGGCCAACTACCATTGTAGTGGGCATTTACCGAAAGAAATGTGCTTCCAGCATATGCTCGGAAGATACCATCCCCATCACTCCTTACAAAAGCCCCCCACCAATACCATCATTTTTAAAAGCCTTCCTCTTCATCCATGGAAGCTCCCCTCCTCCTCCCATCCAATCCCAGCGGATCATGTAGTAGTAGTACTAGTTCCAGCAGGCTCGGCGGCGTTCAATGTCGCAGCTGCGGCAGGTTGGACTCCCATGGCCCACTTGATTCCAACGGCTTCCATCGACACCAGCGAATGTATCGACAGCAGTGGCGGCGGCGATGAGCGGTCATCGCGGTGGTTTTAATCAGACCACCGCAAGGGCAACTCGACACCTTTGGCAATGGAATTTGGATGAGAATTCTCCTTCTTAATCATGATTAGGCTTTGAAGCTTAATCATTTTTAAGTCGTGTTTTGTGTTTCTTTTTTTGGCTGTTATCCGTGATCACTCTAATATATATGGATATTGTTTAGTTTTTTTTTGTTTCTCTAATCTTACATTTGAAATTTCCCGTGGAAGGCATGTCCCAGTGCTGCGGAAAACTTGTTTAATAATCAATTAGCTATGCGCGATTGGATAAGCAGCATGCATAATTTTTTTTTAAGAGAAAAAAAAAAAACAAAATGATAAAAATATGATCGAGGGTAGCCCACTCGGTGGATGGACCAGATTGCGCTTGCATTGGTAGCGACGATAATTACATTGGGATCTAATACTAGTTTAATCTGCACGCGATCTGGACTATCCAAATCCTGCAGTGACTCAACGGCTCTGATAAAATTATTAGCTATCAAAGGAATGGCTTCGGACAACGGAAATCTATTTGAGATTGTTTAATGGGAAGAGACAGCTAAAACAAAATATCTTTTATTCAGCGCCCATCAGAAATCCCGAAGCTTGGATCGACGACTAATCTCCCTTTGATTTTGTGTTATCCTCGTGTCCGCTATTCAGATGCATGTCTACGATGGGATCGTTTACCATCTCTCTCACCATGTAAGGAGAGGAAGTTAATTAGAACAGTATACCAACTGTATCGAGAAAATAGTACATGCACTGGAGAGGAAATAGTGCGCGCATAGGAGAGGGACACTTGGGGGAGTATGTTAATATAGTGACAATCAAACAATTAGCACATGAAAAACACGTAGAGAAGTTTACCAGTATATTGCCATAGTGGGTGTAACTGGGTATCAACGAAGACGTGGCTAAAGCAAAGGGGTGCCATTGTTTCAAGGGAGCAATGAATCTCCTGTTCTAGTTCTCATTTGATATATAAATGAATTAGTATCATGTACCCACTTTCTCAAGAAAACGATGAATTGAAGAGAAATACATACCGATACTATATAAGGTGGATGTTAATAAGTGTCAGTGGCACAACTAGCTAGAGCAGAGAATGAGAGGTTTCTTGTTCTAATTCTTATCAATCAGAGAACCGATAATGAAAGTGGGCACGTAGGAGAGGGACACGTAAGAGAGCGTGCTAATATAGCAACAATGTAAGTGTTAGTGGGGGACAATGTAGCTACAGTAGAGGGAATAGTGAGCCCATGTTCCAATTATCGTTCGTCGAGGAAGCTAATTAGGATAGTATGCACACTATCCTAATAAAACAACGGAAACACGAAAGAGGGACCTGTGCGAAAACTTATCAATGCATTGGCAGGTGGTGTAGTGAGTACAAGGCGATGTAGCTAGATCAAAGGGAAGGCAATAATGAGCATCTTGTTCCAATTCTCGTTCTTGTAAGGAAATAAAATAATACGATATATCCATTATCCTAATGAATCAGTAGGCGCACATGAGAGGGACACGTATGAGAGCTTACAAATACACTGACAGGGTGAGTGTCAATGGGTGTTGATGGGAGCAACATTGTTGAAGTAGAAAATGATGGGCATCCTATTTCAATTCTTGCCCACTAGAGAAGTGATTAGGAAACTAACTATGCTCGCTATTCCCTTGGAATAGTAGGCATTCATAAAGGAGCATGCAAAATAGTCTACCAATATACTAGTATGGCGGACGTCACTAGGTGGCTGTAGCAAAGGCTTCATTGCTCCCTTGAAATAATAGGTCTCATTTACTAATTACCACCTTATTGTGAAATGAAAGGCTCACAAGATCCGTTGTTCACGTTAGTGGCTTGAAAAATTTTGTTATTGTTGTATGATCTACTCTTATCACACAAGTGCATAGTTGCATGTGGAGTTTTGTACTTCGTCTAGACTCGAGCTTGGTATGCTGGTTGTCTATTGTGTTGAAAAGTATTCAATCTTGCTATAAACTTAAAAACAAACATTTTTTGAAACTCATAATCCTATTAACATTAGAAAGCATTTGAAATTATGTAAATCATAATCCTATTAACATTAGAAAGCATTTGAAATTATGTAAATAGGGAAATAAAGAAAGTGAGGTAATTAAATAGGTAAGATATTGTTGATACTTAGATGACTAAATAGTTGTCACGAGTGAGTTGAGGTTGTGTAAGGTAGGAGGTTTAAGGTTCAAAATTAAGTAGAAGCATTTGTCTCGTTATCTCTCATCTTGTATTGAATTTAGTCAATTACTTGATTGTCCAAGATGTGCGACATGGTAAAAAATTAACTTGGTGCCAAATGTTTTCTCAGTAAAAAGAAAAATAAGAATATATACTTAACTTTACGTTATATAACTATTTTCTTTTAATTTTTTTCGATGATTATTATTTCATTTTTACGACTACCATGATCTCACCAGGAGAAATTATTCTCTACAACGGTTGGCATGTAATAGTTTTATGCAAATGATTGCTTTTTTCATTTATATTATTATTTTTAAATAGCTAACTCTTTTATTAGTATTCGTCTAAATTATTTATCTGTGATGTCAAAAATTAAATATTCTGAAAATTGGTTCACGTGGTTTATTTATTTTTGAATTAAAAATTTCATATCCACCTTATAATGATGTTAAGTATTCAGAACATATAATAATTTATATTTTTATTATTTATATGTAAAAAATTAAAATTTTCAAAAGTAACCATTTTCACGTATCATTTCATGCAAATGTCTATACGGAATCATTTCCCTTTTTACAGCGGAAAGTATTTCAGCGCTACTGATGCACTGAATTACTCATAGTTGTTGTAAAATTCTAATTTTGGGGTGGGGCTTTTTCATGCATGAATGCCTGCAAGGTCTGGCTGAAATTGTGTTTGTAGCTGCCTTTGAAAAATTTGCATCCATGTCTATAAGGTTTGTCTAACATTATTTATAAACTTTGAACTTTTTTTTTGAATGATAAAAACGCCTTTATATTTTTGGATAAAAATATTAAATGCAAAAATACCTTTAAAATGCAAAAAAAAACTTGGTAAGTACATATGCAAATTTTGTAAAAGTCGTGACACATTTGCAATTTTAACTAAACTTTGTAGGTACATATGAAAAAAACACTTTACATCGTTCTAATGATTAAGTTAAAATTGGGTAATTTGCATATACTTATATAGTTTGACGTTAATTGCATATATATCTATATAATTTTACAAATTGTATATTATCCTGCCTAATTTCACCAAAATTGTATATTATGCCCACGAGCAAACTTTGCCTTTAGCTGCTATTAATACCTTACTTGATATTTTAGTAAGGGACAAAAATGTCCTCATTGGATTAAATCTGTTTTGCAGGTTCAACGGTCATCTGCTGGGAAATGACGCAGTGGGTTTCTGCTACAAATAGCAGCTGTTTAGGCGGTCATGGGCTCTCAATAAATGGAAAACGCAGGGATGTTGGTGGAGGGCAGAAATTCAGTTGCAAGATGCTGGCAGATGCGGCTGGTTTTCAGTGGGTTGTTGATGGGTTCTCTTGGTTTAGCATGAGCAATTGTATTTGATTTTCTGTTAGGAGGTTTGGGGCTGACTAACTAAAATTTGGACGGCTGCAATTTGATTCGAAGATGGCAAGGGCGGTGGCTTGTTTGAGTTCATCTACAATTGACAATAGGTCAATTAATGACAAGATGGTTTCTGAAGCTGGCGTAGAGGTTGCTACCATCGCTATCGATTTCAACAGGGGATGCTTGCTGTGGAGAAGTTTGATGCAGCCAAAATAAAAGGGGCGGGCTGAATTTTCTCTTGACCGAAACTGAGAATTGCTTGAATTAGTGGCTATATGCAGCTGCTGTCATTCAAATTTTTGGTGATTGGATCGCTGATGCTGAACAAATCGATGAGAAAGGATGGTGGAAACGACACAAAATTGGGGCTGCCGGAGCTGCTTGGTTTAATGGAGCAAAGGTTGGCCGTTTGGTTTTGTAGGTGGCCGGAAAAAGGGAACTGCTGTCGGGATAATGGTTTGAAAAGGTTGTCAGAGCAACTGAAAATATGAAAGTTGCTGAGGAAGGCAAGGCAGCCATGGCCATGACATCCTTTGGATGATGATTGAGCACCGTAGCTCCTTGCTTTGGTGGTGTATCTGAATCTATGTACCAGATTGTAACTATCTATTCAAAAATGATAATAACAATAATTATTTTAATATCCTAATATATTTGCATGAATTCTTTCAAACCTATTTAATTTCATCAAAATATTTGTAGCAGAAAACCACAACATTATCTCCCAACCAGTGACCATTATACCTACAAAACAGATTTAATCTAACGAGGACATTTTCGTTATTTTTTAAAATATTAGGCAAAGTGCGTTCATGAGGGTAATACACAATTTTAGTGAAACTATGCGGAGGTAATAGGTAATTTGTAAAACTATATGGGTACATCGGCAATTGGCGTTAAACTATATGAGTATATATGCAAATTATCCGTTAAAATCTAATATATTCATTTCATTTGCAATTATTTATTTTACTATAATGCCACATACTATTTTGATAAAATTCAGGGTAGACTACATGTTTAAAAATATTTATTAATCATATACAAAATATGAAAATATTTAGATTCATGCATATATTTAATGTGTTATAATAATTTACAGAATAGCTGTTATGTACCTGAGAACGTTAGAGATTTTATAAATGTTGGAGGGTCTCACGCTTATGTAAACTGGATAAATTACACCGTGGATTTTAAGAACTTATTTTAAAAGATGAATGATCCTGTTAGCCCTGGTTAAGTAAATGCCCCACTTAGCCCACATTAAAAATCCTATTTAAAATAACTTTTTTTGCTTTTTTCTTCGTACACTTGTTTATCTAAGTGTACTTAATATATAAATCAAGTTTTACCATTTTGTGATACGTGTGTATATTTTTTTAGATTTTTAAAAATAAGGGTATTTTAAATACATATATACACGTAGATGTTTAAAAATCTCAAAAAAAAAAAAGATAAACATATTCAAAAATGGTAAAACTTGATCTATGTGTTAAATACACTTAGATAAACAAGTGCACAAAGAAAAAAGTTAAAAAAATTGTTGTAGATAAGTTTTTTAAAATGGGCTAAGTGAGACATTTACTTAGTCCGGACTAACAGGATCACTCATCATTTTAAAATAGACAACGCGCGGAATAAAACAATAATTATTCTTATTATTTACATCTTGATTAGAGTCATGGGCGTATTTTCTTAATATGTTCATATGTACGCTTTGAAAAATCATTCAATCCATTTTTTTTAAGCTAACTTCAATCCATTTTTAGATGCGTCGGGAGGACGTTGTAGATAATTTAAAATCGGGGTGTGTTTTAATAACTACAAAATATTTTCAAATTAAAAATGGTCGGTATAAATTTGTTTACTTTATAATTATCTTATTTTAATTATTTTTAACATTTTTCTATATGATTGTCTTATTTTTAATTATGTTTACACAAATGTTCATACAAGTACTCTTCATCATTATCCTATCACGTCGGATTTTTTTTTCTATTTTAAAATTTTTATTACTAAATATTTTTCATCTAAAAATTTTATCACTTATCGGTCGCCCTTGATGTATAGTGTAAATTAATTTATTAGGTTGAGAAGATTGTTCCGAATATCAATGTTTTCGATATTTTCTCAGTACTTAGTCAACATCATGATAAATAAGCGCAAAATGGCATTTCTCTATTTATTAATATTATCTCTGATAAATACGATAATATCTACTATTTGTTGATAAATATGATAATATTTACGATTCATTGTTATCACCTTTGGTAGATATTTTAATGTATACTATCAATACTTTAATGTATACTATCTGCCAATACTATTTTTTAATAAATACGATAATATTTAATATTGATCGATATTAACTTCTATAAATATGACAATATTTAATATTTATCGATATTATTTTCTATAAATATGATAATTTTAGTATTTATCAATATTATCTGTGATAAAGATGATAATATCTGTTGTTTATTGATATTATTTTTTTTACATTGATTTTTGGAAAAAATATTAAATCAGTTTTTAATTTGTCAACGGGTGCTTAACAACTTTAAAAAACAATAAAGAAATTGAGTATTGATTAACAATTGTATAGATTTTTATTTTATTTTTTGATATATTGATTTTAGTAATTTTAAAATTAACATTATAATTATTTTTCTATAATAAATTAATATGTGAGGATATATTATTTTACATCGCATATACATCTACAATGTGTTGTTTTTAGTTTTAGATGAATGCTAAAAAATAAGATAAACGCGTATCAAGATTTATCATACTTTACAAGAAAAGTTCACTAATTTTTAATTTTTAAAAAATTCTAAAATATTTATTTTACTGATAAATTCTCATAGAAAATGATATTACATTCGATAAATACAATCATCCTATTTATTGATATAAAACAAACACTATTTCAAATGAAAACCTTGCATATCTTTGGTTTCGAGTAAGATAAAATTTAGTTTTCAAATGGATGAATCTTAATGCTTTGGCTAGTTGAATTTTAATTTCATCATTAAAGTGACACTGCCTATGAAATTACATCAAAGCTTTAATGTGAGAACTAGATTCACAAATCTATCATGTTAAATTTACCCTTTTATGGCTTTTATTAAACATGGTTATGAGATGAAACTTTATTTCACAGTTAATTAACAATGTTAAATTAAATAGTGGACTGAATTTTAATTCAAGCACAAGATGCGCCCAAAACGAGAGAAGATGGTATATAGCACGAGTTACATGCTCCAGGTATATCGTATGTAATCATTTTTTATATCTAAACTGTTAATGACATTCTAATTAAAATTTAACGTCACAAAATCAAATTTAAAATATTTATACGAGTTTTTAAAAATTAAGTATATTAAAATATTTATTTTCAAATTGATATTTTTTATATTCATTTTCAAATTGATATTAGTTCCATGAAAATCATATTATCATAATTTATGATGTAAGTATATTTATTGTAGAACACATGCATGGATTTGATTTGAAAATTAAGCAGTACTATAAAACTCAGTGCATATGCATTGAACGGTTTAGATTTCATTCCTGATGCTAATTATAACCAGTGATACCCAATATATTTGGTTTTTCATATAGATTTCATTCACAATGCTAATTATAACTAGTGATATGCAATGTATTCGGTTTTCCATATAGTGAATGACTAATAGACGATTCAGATATTTTATTACACATCACAAAAAATTACTTTTTAAAAGAAATGTTAAAAGCCTAAAAGGTCTGGGCATTTGTAAATTGTAATTCCCCGTTTATTAATATAAGAAGGTCATTCCTAATCGTCATTTAACGTTAATAATCAACGTACAGCTAAATTAATTAATTGTGAAATATGACTGGACAATTTCAATGGACAACTGCATCGTGGTTGGCAAGCTAAAGCAGGAAATCTAATGCTTGAGATGAGTCCACCTGGCAATGATTTTAATAAAAACAAAAAGGCAAGACCCAATCAAATGCGGAGATTGGTGAGCAGGAAAGAGAGAGAGAGAGAGAGACATGCACGAGAAATATACGCGGAGGAGAGAAATCGGAGAACAAAAGGAAAGCCGGGAAGAGGCCAGAGGGAGTGGGGAAGGAAAGGGTCGTACGGACACATCGGCGGCGCAGTTAAATTAGCGCCCTTCGCCTCCCCATTTCCATCGCGTCCGACTCTCCTAAAAGAAGAGAGGTGCGCACTTTGCTATTCTGCGCCTCCCCTGGGACGGTGCGCATCTCCACTTCCCCCGCCCCCTCACCCCCCCGACCTGATTACCACGGGAAACCTCATCAAACAATATCACCACCTCCCTTCCTAGGGTTTCTTCCTTCCCTACCTTTCACTCTTCTTCTTCTTCATGGCCGCTCCTCCTGCCAGGGCTCGAGCCGATTATGATTACCTTATCAAGCTGCTTCTGATAGGCGACAGCGGTACGCGCTTTGATCTACCCCACTCGCACTCTCCATATCTGTCCAATTCGTTTCTCATTTCTTCTTTCATTTTCTCGATCTGAAGCGTGAAGTGTTACTTTCATTTTTCTTTCATCTATGGAAAGAGGCGAATGGATTGCATGCATGTCGCAGATTGAAAGCCTGGTTCCAAAAAGATTGCTTTTTCATGCTTTTACCTCTATGATTTATTGCAATGGCTTTTGATTGAGGTTTTTATCGGGTCCTCGGTGTTGAGCTTGTAGATCTGCCAGATCTTGATCTGATGAGGGCCTCCAGGCGGGGCCTTATCTTTAATTCAGCCAGATGTGTTGCAGAGGGCTGCTTGGTAGCATGAGCTGCGAAAGTATTGATTCGAATGCGGCATTGTTATTATTAGGACACTAGGTAATGGCATTCCATCAGGGAACATGGGAGACGACATGAATGCTTTAAATGGAGGATAATGCTTTAAGCTGGACGATTGACATAAAAAGGTCTATGAATTTGCTAATTTACCTAGAACAAGATTACCGTTTTCTGGCCTTCAACTTTGATTGTTGCTCTCCTTTTCTACTTTGTTGGTATGTACTTAGAACCTTAGCCTTTCAAGTTTCAAGTTTCAAGTTTCAACTGCTCAACAAGTTGCTTTGGATATCCCTGTAATATGCAGCCCGGTACTCAATATGGTGCTTTCTATTTCTCTATGGGATTATGTTCCTTCACCTTTAAGATATCTGTGATTCTCTGTTATGGTGGATATGATGGGATGGATGCTGGAGCTGTGGTCAAGTGGGCTGGTGTTTTTATTTTCCAGTTAACCTTCATGAATGGATTGGCCTTTCAATGGTTTGAATTTGGATTGATTAGTTGATTCACACACACTGAAGGCATGGTTCTCATCATGTTGCTTTGCAATTCATGATATGAAGTGACAATGGATAGGTGTTGGCCTGTAGGGTTTTAAGGGTGGTATTATATGCACCCAATTCCGTATTCGTTCGTGAACTCTGAATGAGTAGAAGAGTAGATTGCGCACAGCAGGGTTCATGTTTCTGGTCCTATTAGTTGGGATAAGTCTGAAGATAATCATGAATGAGTGAAAAATCTCTTTTCCTCTATATCCTTCAATTTTGTTGTTATGTCGTTGCTTTTGGGATAAGATCTCTTTTCATTTATCTCCTTCAATTCTTGAGAATCTGCCATAGCATTATGGTTGTGGTATTCACTGTATGGATGAATATAAAAATGTAAAGGTTTTTTCTGAATAACTGAACCAATGAATTTTGTCTTCAGAACCTCCAATGAAGATGTGGAAATTTACAGAAACTGTTCTGTTTATTCTTGTTATTAACAAGGAAATGTTCTTTTCCACATAATAATATTTTATGTGCTTGAGCTTTGCAGGAGTCGGCAAGAGTTGCCTTCTCTTGCGATTTTCAGATGGATCCTTCACAACAAGTTTCATCACTACAATTGGGTAATCTTTTAGTCTTTGGATTTTGTAGTCCCTGTGCATATGTTTTTGTCTGGTAGCAAGAGAAATGCCTTTTCATTTGGAAAGGCTTTATTATAAATGACAGGGAAAATATTGGAAGCATGTTTTTGAAGAATTATTCATGATCTTGATTGTTTGAAGTTGCTAATCTTGATCTTTTTTCATTCTCCAGAATTGATTTTAAGATCAGAACAATTGAGCTTGATGGAAAACGAATCAAGCTGCAAATTTGGGATACAGCTGGCCAGGAGCGATTCCGAACAATTACAACTGGTGACTGCTTACTTTCTCTGGCAGAAATTGGGAGCATTCTCTTTGAGAGGATTTTTGAATCCTACTTTTCCAAGATGAATTTGGCATGTGGGTGACATCCAGTTTGCTTGGGTACACCATTTGTGTATGTCCCATGGCCTGGAGTTCTCCTTTTTCTACCTGTCTTGCGGCCATGTATATTTTTAGGAGAACGAACACTTATGTCAGGTTTGTTGAGGTGACAAGGTGCCAGTGTCCACTTCTTATACTCACTTATGCACCTATCTGATGACCAGATCAGTCTACATTTGGATGCCTGGATGTCACAGACATCAAATATTTATGGGGAGTAAGATTAAAAATCACACCAATAGGTGGCCTTCCTAATCTTCGAGGCCTTCTTTTCCTTCTTTCATGACTGTTTTGCTTAGGTTTTTTTCTTCTGCAGCTTACTACAGGGGCGCCATGGGTATTCTGCTGGTTTATGATGTTACAGATGAATCTTCCTTCAATAGTATTCCCTTGTACCTTTTTTCATTGGAAGCTTGACTCCTATATTTCATATTCTCATTTCCTTTCCAACCAATCTTCTTGGGTTTGACTCATATTTCATTTGCAGACATAAGGAACTGGATTAGAAACATTGAGCAGCATGCATCTGATAATGTCAACAAGATTTTGGTAGGGAACAAGGCAGATATGGATGAAAGCAAGAGGGTAGGTTCCTTAATCTTGTGGTAGAAGGCTTGCTGAAATTTTATTCTCTTTCCCCACCGCCTCACTCCCTTTAACGTACTCTCTCTCTCTCTCTATATATATATATATATATATATATATATATATATATATATATATGAGATCCGATCCTGTGCAGTCGGACTACACCGTAATTACGGTGCAGTCCGTTGTAAAATGGACCCCACACATATTAGATTATAATGAAACTTTATACACTCATTTATCCATATATAAATCATACTTTGGACGGTTTAGATATTTAAAAAACCACTTTAAACTTGATATTTACATTAAACTATTTTATTACGTTGATTTTGCACCATTTTAAGATGGGGACTACACACATGTTGGATTTGGATGAAAATTAGTATGTTAATAAGTGAACAATTCTAAATACAATGGGTGGGGTGGATTTTCTATTTATGATCAAGTGGGGCCCACAGTGCATGGACTGCACCGTGCAGTCGCATGCACTGGATTATTTCCCTATATATATATATATATATATATATATCTATATCTCTCTATCTGATTGAGACTGGTCCTTGTTTCAGGCTGTGCCTACTGCAAAGGGACAAGCTCTTGCTGATGAGTATGGTATCAAATTTTTTGAAACTGTAAGTAATAGTTGTGCGTGGTCAAATTTCAGTGTGTTTTGAAATAGCTGGTTCTTGCTTTGGTGTAATGAAAAATTGCTTCTTGCAGAGTGCAAAGACGAATTTAAATGTGGAGCAGGTGTTTTTTTCAATAGCAAGGGATATAAAGCAAAGACTGGCAGAAACTGACTCCAAAACTGAGGTGTGTATCCCATGTTGGTCACCAGTGTCACCTGTTAGAGATCAAAGAAATGCATCCTTCCGGAACTCATAATTTTTATCTTCGATGAGCCTTGCTTATGGTCCCACCTTTCATTTCTCTTACTTGTCCATTTATTTTGCACTGTGTTCAACCATGTTGGCTAAACACTGAAGTAATGACATCTTCTATATTGTTGATCAAACGGTGGGGCTTATTTGGGGTGGAGATGCAGCTATAGCCTTCGTTTTTTTTGACCTCTGTTGCCGTGAGAACAGATGGACTGGGTTACAGGAAGATTGGTATCGCTCATGCAGAACCTAGCATTAGTGAAGAACTGCATTGGCTTAGAGGTTTCTTAGCATCACAAAATTTGGATCTCTACTTGCAGGCCCCAACCATCAAGTTCAACCCAGATCAAGCGGCTGCTGATGGTAAGGCTCCCGAGAGATCGGCATGCTGCGGGTGATGTCCACATGCTGCAGGTGATGTCTACGCACAAAAGAGACAAGAGGATCAGTTCTAGACGAGACGTGGTTGGGAACTAATTGTTGGATCATGGACTACAATATGATCGTGGCGTTCTTTTTGTATTTGTCCTCCTTTTTTTTCCTTATCATTCTTTGGAACCACTTGCGTAGTGTGAAATTAATTTCTGTTTATGTTATATTAGTCTTGGGCTGGGTTTGCACATGATGCTGAAATATGGGGAGCCCTTATATTTTAAAAAGATGGACATTATGTTCCAAGAAAAAACCTCGTGTTTTCTTCGGTTTTTGCCAGTAAATTGGTTTGTTGAATTATTTTGTGGTTCTATCCTTTTCCCCGTATGGAATCTTTTTAAGAAAGGCGTGCATGCAAGATTTATGGTCGAAAAGTACATGACAGTTCAGAAAATTCGCTTTAAGATGTTCTTGTTATGACTTAGGGCTGTTGCCTATTAGAGGTGTGGTTTGTTTTGAAGATAATAAAAAATAGTGAATGAGAATGCAAAAGTAAGCACTCAACTACCCTACTTTTTTTGTGGGTTGAAAAAATGCCCTATTTTTTCATTTTCATTTTTATATTTTAATTATTTTTTCATATTTTTAAATTCGAATATCTTTTTTTTTTTTTTTTTTTTTGATGAAAAAAATTCGAATATCTAAAGTAAAGAAAACTCTAAGGAAAATGAAAACAGGAAAAACTTTAGGCCCAGATAGTATACCAATTGAGGCATGAAAGTGCATGAGAGATGTAGGTACAATATGGTTAACAAATTTTTTTAATAAGATTATAAAAACAAAGGGTGTGTTTGGCAATTGAAAAAAAATGTCAAGTCAATCTAAAACTTTTCACTCTCCACAATTATCATATTTTTTAATTATTTTTTCACATTTTCCTATACAATTACCTTACTTTTCAATCATTTCTACACAACTATCCACACAACTAACCTATCTATTTTAACTTTGTCCTCTTTACTACTCATCATTACCTCTATCATATCACATCATTTGATAACTTTTACTCTACAAAACTTTTCATCAAAAGTTTTATTCATTACCAAACACACCCAAAGTTAATACTAAGTGAATGGAGGAAAAGTATTATAGTTCTAATTTATAAAAATAATAAAGATATTCAAAATTGTGCAAATTATCATGGAATAAAATTAATGAGTCATACTATGAAATTATGGGAAAGAGTAATTGAACATAAACTAAAACGGGAAACTAATGTATTTGAAAATCAATTTGATTTTATGCTAGGAAGATCAACCACTGAAGCTATTTTCTTACTTAGACAACTATTTGAAAAGTATAGGGAAAGAAAAAGAACTTATATATGATTTTTATTGATTTAGAAAAAGTTTATGATCGAGTACCAAGAAAGTTAACATGACAAGTGATGAGAAAAAAAGGAATTAATAACATATACATTAATATTATTAAAGATATGTATGAGGGGGCTGTTACGAATGTGAGGACCATTAGTGTAGATACTAATGTCTTCTCAGTTAAAATAGGTCTACATCAAAGCTCAGCCTTGAGCTTTTACTTTTTTACCTTAATAATAGATAAAATTACTAGACATCTCCAAGAATAAGTACCTTGGTGTATGCTATTTGCAGATGACATTGTTCTAATAGATAAAACTAAAGAAGGACTAAATTTAAAATTGAATAGGTGGGTAGATGCTTTAGAATCTAATGATTTTAGAATTAGTCGCACTAAAACTGAATATATGAAATGCAATTTTAATAATAGCGAGAACCCGGATAAGGAACTGATTAAAATTTTAGATCAAGTAGTAACAAGAATTAATCACTTTCGGTACTTAGGATCAATAGTTTAAGAAAACGGAAAAATTGAAAAAGATATAATACATAAAATTCAAGCAGGATGGAAGAAATGGAGAAGTGTGTCAGGAATTTTATGTGACCGTCGAGTTCCAATTAAATTAAAAGAAAATTTTTATAAGATTGGGATTAGACCTGCTATGCTTTATGGGGCAGAATGTTAGACAGTTAAATAACAACATATACAAAAAATGAGCATAGCGGAAATGAGAATGTTAAGGTCGATGAGTGATAAAACAAGAAAAGATAAAATTAGGAATGAAATAATTGGAGAAAACTTAAAAGTGAGACCAATTTGTGATAAAATGAGAGAAAATAGATTAAGATGATTTGGTCATGTTAAAAGTAGGTATGAAGTAGCACCGGTTAGGAAAACAGAGTCTATCCAAGTAGAAGGTGGTAGGAGAATGAGAGAAATACAAAAAAAAATAGATGGAAGTAATTAAACAAGATTTAAAAATATTATAAATTACAAAAAATTTAGCCTTAAATCGCCAAGAATGGCGTAACAGAATCTATGCAACCGACGCCACCTAAGTGAGACATGACTTATGATGATGATGATGATGATGATGAATTATTTTTTCATATTTTTCCAATCATTTTGTTATATATTTTTATACAGCTAAGCTATCTTTTTTCTTTGTTCTCATTTAATTATATTTAATTCATTCTCATCCTCCTTTAAATAAACACGATGAGGAAACCCAATACAGCGCCAATGCTAGGGTTCCTTCCTTTCAACTTTCTTAATTCATATCACGTTTGTTTTTTGATACATAATAACCTTTATTAGCATTTCCACATAATTAACTATATTTTCAAATCTTCGGATCTATTTATTGTTTTGCTACTCTACTTTTTTGAATCGTTACTTTGTATTCCGTTTATGTGGCTTTTCTATATGGAATTTTATTCAATGCACCGGATGCACTTTGATTGTGGCTGCTGGACGATGATTCTTTTGCAACAAAAGTAAATATTTCTCAGGTGAAATACATCTACGCAATGCAACTTTTTTGGTATAAAAGTTGTTAAATCAAAAGAAAATATTGTGTTATGGTAGAAGTAATGATGATCAATAAAAAGAATAAAGTTAAAATAGATAGGTTAGTTATATAGATAATTGTCTTCAAATGATTGAAAAATAGGATAGTTGTATTGAAAGATGTGAAAAAATAATTTAAAAATAAGATAATTATGGACAGTGAAAAGTTTGAGCTTGACATGTTTTACTATTTACCAAACACACTCTAAATAAAAATGGATTCACCTATTTTACGTAAAATAATTTATTTTGTTGTGGCGCCAAAAAGAAATTTGGATCAAAGTTTTTAGGGTTGCACTTGCTTTAAAATATTTATAATCATATTGAAAATATGAAGATCATTTATATATATCCACAAATTTATTAGAATGTTATGTTAATTAATATAATTATTTATCTATTTATGATGAATGTTTTTAGTAGTATAAATGTTGAATTAATCGATTAAAAATAGATATATGAATTAAATAGTTTTTAAGTTCATTTAAATCACAAAAAATGTGAACAATTAGAAATACAATTAAATAGTTAAATATAGTTGCAAGATAATTACGAACAATTATAAAAGAATATAAATAACAAAATAGCAATTTAAGTATTTGAAATTGATAAATGTTAACTTTGGGTACCTATCTAAGTATGTTCTAAATATCCATTGTATTGAACCTATTTTACCTTATTTCAAGGTATTAATATTTTTTCCCACACTAGTTACTATGCTTGTATTTTTTCTTATCTTACTTTATCTAATTCAGTATCGGTTCAATGAGTATTTGTAGATACTCTTTAACCAAGTTGAACTACTAAATTATGTTATTTATGTTGGATTTATTTACGGCTAGGATATAATTGACCCGCCCACCCTAACCTTTAGATTTTGAAACTCTCTCCTATTCAAAGTAGGGGTGTTAATGGTTATTGTCAATCTGCTCGTCTAACTCGTTTATAAATGAATTTGGTTGATATTTTTCAATAAATAGGTTATGATTTGCTAACCCATTCAATCATTTAATTAAATAAAGGGATTAAAATTGAGATTTTATAACCCGTCAACCTGTTGAGTAACTTGTTTAATCAATGTAATCCATTCAATCCATTTAACTTGTTTAACCCATTAAAGTTATATATATATATAAATATAAATCCCTTGGTTATTTTTCCTCGTTAAATCTTCCTTCTGTCACCTAATTTTTTATTTTTCACTACTTTCCTAATTCTATTTTCCTGTTACTGTCATATTTTTATTTCCTGAGCAAAAAAAACATCCTCTCACCTTTCCTTATGAAATCATAGTCTACTAGAGTCTAGGCCTTTAGATTGTCTGCTATACAACCTGATAACAACCCACTAACCCATTTATTAAATAGGTTCTAAATGTATTAGAGTTGAGATTTTTTAAATAGATTAATAAACAGATTAAGGTTGAGATTTTTTAAATAGATTAATAAACAGATTAAGGTTGAGATATTTTAAATGAGTTAGGATTAGGATTAAACTCCAACCCGTCCAGTCGGATCCGCTTAACTCCCCTAATTTCATGTTAGGAAAATACTAAATTTAATTCGATCGAATGTAAGCCAAGTTAGGGGCGGATCACAGGCTTACCTAACTAGAATTGCACCCTTCATTTAACGTAATTTATAAATTGATGTCTATTTCTACTTTTCCAACTCAGCAGACAGCGATCCCAGTCCTTACGGCTCAGTAAGAAGAATGGAGACAGATCAGGGTATGCAGTGTGACTACTGTGTCAAGAGAACCGTGGGGACGAAAAGGAGAGGATAACAGGCTAATTAGCAACGCATGAGCGTGCTTGTCAATACACGCAGGCCCAAGAGTGTTAAGTTGGACATGATGGGAACAACCATGCCACCGTCCTCTTGGGATACGTGGGGGAGCTATTCCGGTCCGCATCCACGATGCATGCAGTGGTGTCAACCCTTCCAGAAGTACTTAAATTCTCTGATTAGATATCGCATATGAAAAAGTCTTTGAAGAGAGGTTTGAATGGACACCGGGAATTGCATCTTCCCTTGTCCACCATTCAATTTGTTTCTCTTTTTGACTTTCGACGCTGTTGCCTTTGTTCTTACTTATCATCAATTCAAGCGGCACCATCGCAATGAAAGAATAAATAATATTCTCTTGCTCCACAATTGCGGGTTAGGAGTTTGGACTGGTGGTAGGGGTGCAATTTGGGTTGGGTACCTACCGGGTCACCCGATGGGTACCCTAAATAGAGTAGGTTCGGTTCCACCTTTGTTACCCGTAGGGTCGGTTCGGTTCCGATAAAAAATTACCCGGTGGGATTTGGGTAGGGTCGGTTCCAGGTACCCGGAACCAACCCTTATATAATAATATTAATATATATATATATATCAGCTCGAGTTTAACAGCCTCTGCTCTGTCTCCACGCCGCTGCTCGCCTGCCCCCTGCCCTAAATTTCGTCGACGCCATCATGTCTGATGCGGGGAATTTTAGATCTCGCCGATGCCATCGTGTCCGACACGCGACACCATCATGTCCGACGCCTCTTTCGCCTGCCACAGAACTCATCCGCCATCGTTTCCGACGCCATCCCGCTGGAAAGATCAGAGGTAGCAGAATCCGTCAGCCTGCCACAGAACTCATCCAGAAGTACGACCTCCCAGACTTGATTTAGGAATTTAGGGATTGGATTTGGTGATTTCGCAGTCGCGGGTAATCTCCGATCTCGTCGGAAATTTGATGTAGGGATTTTGCTGACGCCATCGTTCTACGCTCAGCCTCTTCTCTGATCTCGCCTCTTTCGCCCAAGCTTGCATTCGTCGGACACGGCTCGCCGGTAGCAGCATCTTCTCCAGACACGGCTCGCTGCCGTCGTTGTAGCAGCCGCCAGAAGCATCATCTTCTCCGGGCGCCTTGTTGCTGCATATGTCGCCACCTCGACGGACATAGGTTCTCACTTTTACAAGAACCAGTGAATGCCCTCGACGGACATAGGATTAGCTTCACATGAAAGTTCCAACAGCAGGCCAGAAAAGCGACCGAAGGGTACCAAGAGTTGCAGCATTTGCAAGCATTTGCAAGAGTCCTGATCACAATAGGCGCAAATGCCCCACATTAAAGCCCACGAGGTATCAAAAAGGCTATTTTTTCATGCTTTGTTTTTACGTTCAAGGATTAGACACTAATACTAAGTATTTGATTTTGCTGTTCTTCTTTGTAATTCTGTCATATAGGGATATGGAGCAGCTGGAGATGGATTCCCATCCAAACATGATAGATAGGTATATAAATTAATTGATCAGCCCCTATGCATTGCTTTAAAAAGAAATTTTTTCTTTCTTTTCTCCTGAATATCTCTTATACTTATTCTGGCTTTGCAGTGAAATTATCAAGGATCGGCTTCCCACTTGCATCATCTATCAGGTAAGGCAACTAATTATTTGATTTGTATTATAACTAAATAACCAGTCGTGAAGGAGTTCTCTTCTTGGATTTGATTAATGTCAACATTATAAATTCCCTTTAAGGCTTCAATCCTATTCTTACCTTGGACATTTTGAAACCATTGTCAGTTACATATTCCATACTCCGCAGGTCCTTGTCATTTGATTGCAATACTACATTGAACATATTCTTTTTGCGGTTAATGGAGTCATTTTATGTCAAGGCTCATTTATTCAGTCTTATGTGCTGCAAGATGAAGTTATATCTGAACTGACAGACTTCCCTATTGGGCTTTGGGCTTGGTAAGGAAACCCTCCCGACATTTCATTCATTGCACCACCTGTTGCAATAGGCTGAAGGATTTTTCTCCTGTATCATACAACAAGGTGGAATTCCTTTTTCATGCTCAAATGCTTCCCATTTCATAGATTTATGCTACTCTATCATGTTTGTGTAATTTTGTTTGTACGCATTCGTTAATATTTTGATTTAATATGTATATTAATGTAATATATGATTAGATTGTTTAGGTTGACATGAAAGTTTCTAATTGTATTTATATATTATAAAACGAAATTTAGGTCGGTATGAAAATTTCTAATTGTATTTATATTTTTGAGAATGATATTTATGTGGTTATCTAAATCAGGTTACCTTCTTTCTACTCTCAAGCTATCTTTCAATTTCTTATCAAATTTGTTTTTTTTTTATATTGGTTGCACCTACACTGAGACATTATTCTTGGAACATAAATATGTTTGTTATATTTATTGCTTATATGGGTTGATGATTGCAAGACATAAATATGAATGTTTTAAGGAATGTGCAGGACATAAATATGTTTATATTTATGATTGCAGAACATAAATATGCTTATATGGGTTGATGATTGCAGAACATAAATATGAAAGTTGAAAGATGAGAAGAGTTCTTGAATTCTGATATTATTCATGTTTGAACTTTGATTTTAATCATCAGATTTATTATCTGATTTGTGTTGTGCTTATGTTATATTGGTTGTGTTGTATCTGACTTTCAAGTTTCAAACATGTATTTTAATTTTTATTGGATTGAACAAACTTGATATTGTATTGTGTAGTATATGAAAACAGATTACACTTATTTGATACATTTCATAGAGATGAATTGTATAAATTATGGTAGTGTATGGATTGAGCATTAATATAACAAATATATTAGAATGCACGGTTTTTTAAGAACCGATTTGTAACCGAACTGGAACCGACCCGCTCTAGAGAAACTTGAGTAGGGTAGGCTTCGGACCGACCCGACCTAAAATAGGGTAGGGTAGAAGTTTTTAAAAAATGGGTAAGGGTAGGTTCCACCCTTACCCGGACCTACTCGACCCAAGTTGCACCCCTAACTGGTGGTGGTCACCACAGCAGCAAAATCTCCAAGGCACACTGTACATTAAAAAAGAATATTGATACAGTGTAAAAATTTTTCTACTACTTTCCATCCATATATGTGGATTTCTTAACTAACTATTTTACTTTACGTCCATCTTTTGATACCACTGACTATGCAACAGCCTATTTACCTTTTTTTTTTTTATTATGTCTATGTTTGAACTATTTTTTCACCTCTTTTATACAACTATGGATACGTTTTATTTTTATTTTTTTATCTCCTAATTATTACCCTACTTTTAAAATATTTTGCCCACAAAAATTTCTCCATTTTTGCACCTATTGTCAAACATACACTAAAAATTATAATATGTGAATAGAATATAAAATAAAGCCTAAATTTAAAATAAAGATACTCTTAATAAGATACAAAAAATATTTTCCACGCCTTATATATTTTTGATGCAATTTAATATCTTAATTACATAATCACTTTATTTTTCTAATCTGAGCTTTATATTCCAAGCACATTTACATCTTTATACATAATTATCCTATTAAATTTATTATTATTCTATTTTAATTATTACCCATACCATATTATATCATGCCCACTTTTTTAATCATAAAAAAGAAAAGATTTTTTTTATCTATTTCCTCATCCATTTTGATAGGATGCAACATACTAAATTCCTAATAACTTAATATTCTACTTTAATTATTTTTATATTTTAATCATTATTTTGTATTGCTATGCATATTTATCCTATTTATTTTATACTATTTACTTTTAATAATTGCCCTCATCACAATATGTTATTCTCTGACATTTGAAATATTTTCTTTTAATTTTTTCCGTATTTTTTTCTTTAGTGGGGTTGTTTGGGATTGTCAAAAGCTCAAGGATGTTTTTCCAACTGTAAAAGTCAACCATCAATATATCGTAGCCCATTGGTGGCAATTGTCAACGTCATGCGCTACAGGCATTAAATGCGTATCACATATAAGTGTGGGACCCACAACTTATGTGCAGCACAAAATGCGTGCGGGGCTCGTAACATTAGTTATGCAAGAGAAGACGGTTAGAAGCAAAGCTGGCTATGAAAATACACTGAAAAGACTAGTTTTCTATTGTAGCCCTAACTGTGATAAGTTTAAGGTGTATTTGGTTGGAAGTAAAATTTTTAGAGTAAAAGTTGTCAACGTAATAGAAAATGATGTGATATAATAGATGTAATGATGAGAAATAAAGAGAATAAAGTTAAAATAAATAAGTTAGTTATATGGACATTTGTGAATAAACGACCTTCCGAATATTTTATGGTAATGTGTAAATTATGGAGCATGCTAAGGAAAAATTTACATACTTTCCAAGTTTACCGTCGTCTTCATTAGAATAGTACTTGGGGATGTATCTTTTGAACTGACTAATCATTTTGGGACTTAAAAAAAAAAGGAAACAGAATTTACTATTCAGGAGCCGGTGTGTCAACGGCTCCTCGGAGCCAGAGTAGTAACGGAAAAAACCAAAGAACAAAAAGAAAAACGCCTCCCTAGTCCTTCCCTGACATCAGCTATGGAAGGAATAGAAGTGCAGAAGGAAAAGAGCTGCCGAAGCTGCAGAAAAAACAAGCTTGAACGGCTCTGACCTATCGATCCGAAATAACTTCCGAGTCTCGCTCGTTCCCGCAGCGAAAGTAGTAGGATGGGATTTTAGGGTTTTTCTTCTGCAAATCTCTTCTCCTTCTTACGCCGTCATCCCTTCTTCTGATTTCCTCTTCCCAGGGCAAGAAATGGCAACTTTCCACTAGTTTCATCTTCTCCTCCCGCAATCTTCTGAAGGAAATCGCTACTTTCGCCATTTGCCTCGATGGCCTGGTTCCGCTCCGCGTCCAAAGTCGCCCAGCTCGCAATCCGGCGCAATCTTGCGCAGTCCGCCTCGTCGTATTCCACCGTGTCCCGGAGGTTGCTGCCGCCGCCGCCGCCGCCGCCGCCGCATTACCGGCAGCTCCACTCGACCGCGCTGCGGCCCAAGGCGCAGGCATCGGCTGCGCCGGTTCCCCGCCCTGTTCCGCTCTCCCGCCTCACCGACAGCTTCCTCGACGGCACTAGCAGCGTCTACCTCGAGGAGTTGCAGCGGGCGTGGGAGGCCGATCCTCAGAGCGTCGATGAGTCGTGGGATAACTTCTTTCGGAACTTCGTCGGGCAGGCTGCGACGTCGCCTGGCATCTCGGGTCAGACGATACAGGAGAGCATGAGGCTGCTGCTGCTTGTCCGGGCATACCAGGTCAAGGGGCATATGAAGGCAAAGATCGATCCTTTGGGGCTGGAGCAGCGCCAAATTCCGGAAGATCTCGATCTGGGCCTGCACGGCTTTACGGAGGCTGACCTTGATCGGGAATTCTTTCTCGGGGTGTGGCGAATGTCTGGATTTTTATCGGAAAACCGACCAGTTCAGACTCTGCGTGCCATCCTGGATCGCCTGGAGCAGGCTTATTGTGGCACCATTGGATATGAGTATATGCACATTGCGGATCGCGAGAAGTGCAATTGGCTTCGAGACAAGATCGAGACAGTGACGCCGAGGAGGTTCAACTTCGAGCGCCGAGAAGTGATCCTTGATAGGCTCATCTGGAGCACCCTGTTTGAGAATTTTTTGGCCACGAAATGGACGGCAGCGAAAAGATTTGGGCTTGAAGGTGGTGAGACATTGATTCCAGGTATGAAGGAGATGTTTGACCGGGCAGCTGATCTTGGCGTGGAGAGCATTGTGATTGGCATGTCGCACCGTGGGAGATTGAATGTGTTGGGCAACGTTGTGAGGAAGCCGCTGCGTCAGATATTCAGCGAGTTTAGCGGTGGCACAAAACCTGTTGACGAGGTTGGATTGTATACAGGAACAGGGGATGTCAAATACCATCTTGGGACTTCTTATGATCGGCCCACTAGGGGTGGGAAGAGGATACATCTGTCGTTGGTGGCAAACCCAAGCCACTTGGAGGCTGTTGATCCAGTTGTGGTTGGGAAGACACGGGCAAAACAGTATTATGCAAACGATTTGGATAGGACGCAGAATTTGGCTATTTTGATCCATGGCGATGGTAGTTTCGCTGGCCAGGGTGTTGTTTATGAGACCTTGCATCTTAGTGCACTTCCTAATTACACCACTGGTGGGACAATCCACATTGTCGTGAACAACCAAGTGGCTTTCACAACTGATCCGATGTCTGGGAGATCTTCTCAATATTGCACGGATGTTGCCAAGGCCTTGGATGCACCAATCTTCCATGTAAACGGTGATGATGTAGAAGCAGTGGTCCATGCTTGTGAGCTTGCCGCTGAGTGGCGTCAGATGTTCCATTCGGATGTGGTGGTCGACGTTGTGTGTTACCGCCGCTTTGGGCACAATGAGATTGATGAGCCTTCCTTTACGCAACCAAAAATGTATCAGGTACCTGTAATTTCTGTGCATTGTTACTGTGCTTTAGGATCCTTTGATGCAGAACATTTTTGGTTGTCTCATAATGATTTTAGACCATAGAACTTCCCTAATTTATACCTGAGATCTTGTTTTATCACCATCATCACCATCATGTCATCAAAAATTTTTATCCCTGCTAATTGTGGTCAAATTCACAAACACTGTCATGATATTTTGCTTTATCCCGTACTATATTTTTGGGTAATACATTACACATGGTCCTGGAGTATTTGCTAGCTACTTCTGCTCATGTTGCTCTAGATCTTTGCTTGCATTGTTCCGATTGGTGAAGGTTGTCATCCCACTGCAAATGACTAAATCTCCTGTATACTTTCTCTCACCTTTATACTGTTGGAGTTACTTCTACACTCCCTGGAATCAGGCCGTAACTCTAACCTTCCCAATCTTGCTGCCTGTCAATTTCAGTTTAATTATCACAGTTATGGCCATAGTGAAATATGTTTCCCCTTGATTGCTTTGGACTCTGCTTCAGAAAGGGAGAAAAAATGGTACTGACAGATTTTTTATACTCACATTACAAATTTATCGGCATTCCTAACAAGTTGGTTATTAGTAAATGCTTAATTGATCTATCTTGATGAGTTAATTATTACAACTGTCTCTGGATGATTTGGTTGAAAAAGAGAAAAGAAAAAAAATATAGTACAAACAAACATTTGTCGGACTTCAAGTATCACATTTGAAATTGAGGAAATGCCATCACAATAACCTTGTTATGGGTGCTTAGATTTGATTTAATTTATTTGTAAAACACTGATGTGATGCAATAGACTCAAAGGTCATCTGTTTTCCACCCTAACTGGTGATTACTAGCAATTTCTATCGTATGCACATGAGTTGCAGCCAACAATCTGAACTGTGGGCAGGTTTAGCTAGATCTTTCAATTCAAATTCATACTTCCTTGTGGATTTGTGTCTCTGCTAGTTGACGGTTTACTTCATTGTCCACTTCAAATTATTTTATTAGTAAGACTATTTTGAACGTGAGTTTTCTACTTCATCTGATGTGGACTTGGTATTGAGTCATTGACAGGTCATTCGGAATCACCCCCGTTCTCTTGACATCTATGAAAAACAACTTCTAGAATCAGGGCAGGTAACTAAAGAAGACATCCAAAGGATTCATGACAAAGTGAGCAACATTTTGAATGAGGAGTTTGTGAGCAGCAAAGATTATGTTCCAAGAAAAAGGGATTGGCTATCAGCTTATTGGACTGGATTTAAATCGCCTGAACAACTCTCAAGGGTTCGAAATACTGGGTATGTTGATTGCTTCATTCTTATGTCCTCACCTCCTTGGAAGTTTCCTTATTAACTATGATTTTCTTATGCAGTGTGAAACCAGAGATACTGAAAAATGTTGGCAAAGCTATCACGACTCTTCCTGAAAATTTCAAGCCTCACAGAGCAGTAAAGAAGATTTTTGAGCAGCGTGCTCAGATGATTGAAACTGGGGAGGGAATTGATTGGGCAGTTGGTGAAGCACTTGCTTTTGCTACCTTGCTGGTGGAAGGTAACCATGTTAGGCTGAGTGGCCAGGATGTGGAAAGAGGCACATTTAGTCATCGTCATGCGGTTCTTCATGATCAGGAGACTGGAGAGCAGTACTGCCCTCTGGACCATCTCATCAGCAATCAGAATGAAGAAATGTTTACTGTTAGCAACAGGTGTGTAAAAAAGTTTTATCATTAGGGCGAAGACATACAATATGGTAGTTTAAGACTTCCTTTGTTATATGGAAATTCAATAGGATTATCAGCTTGTATTTTGAGCATATGTAAATGGTCAGGGTGCATTTATACATTCAAAAATACGAAACTACAAATCTTTTTCTGGAACGGGTTACTCAATTACATTGAAGTGTTCAATTTTTTGCCCTCTACTGGGAAATTTTATTTCTTGTTTATGCTTTTGCTAAAGATGAGACTCCTGTATCTAGTTATGCCTAGGACCATAGCATTCCATATAAAAAGCTGCCACTACCCAGCTTAAAAGACACAGTTTAACTTCCAAAAACTCTGTGTTGGTGCTTTTGGGTGGAGGGAAAAAATGGGATAAAAAATTTGATGGAAATTTTTTTGGAAGTAGATAGGATAATGAAGTAATATGATACAGGTAATGATTAGTAAAGAGAACAAAGTTAAAATAAATAGGGTAGTTAAATGGAAAGATGTGAAGAAATAATTTTCGCTAAAAACTTATATTTTGGATGTGTTTGGCAACGAGAAGAAAATGTGAAGCTTACCCTATTTTAAAATTGTTTCTTCACATTTTCCTATATAAGTATCTTATTTTCTAATCATTTATATACAACCATCCATACAACTAACTTATTTATTTTAACCTTATTCTTTTTATACCTTATCATCACTCCTATCATATCACATCATTTTATACCAATTTAACAACTTTTATGCCAAAAACTTTTCATTCAAAATTTTTATCACTTCTCAAACACACATTTTGTAAAAAAATCTTTTGAGAGTGACTCTATAACTACTAAAATTTTTGAAAAATGTATAATATAAATTTAGTGTATTAAAGTTTGCTAGTACAAATGTAGTATATAAAGATTCGCAATACATTTAATTTTTGGAATCATAACATGATAAATGGTTTAGATTTTGGAAAAAATATGTTAAAATTAAAAAAACCATACACATGGATGAAGATGACACATGGTTTAGATTTTGTAAAAAATATGTTAAAATTTAAAAAAAAACAAGGGTAAGCATGGAGCCTCCATGCTTACAGTAAATATTGAATCATTACTCATACACATCTGTCTGTATCTTCATTTTCATCAATATATTGTTGCAGTCTGTCATTGTCCGATTAGGTCAATTTATCTGATGTAATTCGAGTTTTGAGAATCTCGCTTTGTCCTCAATCCTCATAGAGTATGTAGCCTGACAACCAATTCCCCCTATTTTGATAATTGAACATGGAGGTTCTTTTCATTGGTTTCTAGAGGTGCACTAAACACCAAAATTCCCTACTTTGTTTTCATTCTCTTTATAAGAAATTTTCTTTCATCTAGCTCTGCTCTAATATGATATTCGTGTTTGTTGTTTTCAAAATACAGTTCTCTTTCAGAATTTGGTGTTCTTGGGTTCGAGCTAGGTTATTCGATGGAAAATCCCAATTCATTGGTTCTGTGGGAAGCTCAGTTTGGTGATTTTGCAAATGGTGCTCAAGTGATGTTTGATCAGTTCTTGAGCAGTGGGGAGTCAAAATGGCTGCGCCAAACTGGTCTTGTTGTGCTGCTTCCTCATGGTTATGATGGACAGGGCCCTGAACATTCAAGTGCAAGGTTGGAGCGTTTCCTTCAGGTACTTGAAGTTGGAACTGCAGCTAGCCTTTGTTTTTGTCATATGCTGTTTTTTAAGTGAACTGAGCTTTTCATGTCTTTTAGACACTGCTGTCATAAGAATGTAATTATATCGAGCATTGATTACATATTTGTGCAGAGAAGATCTTGTAAAAATGTTCTTGGTTTCATAGTGAAATATCTTAGTTTCTACCACCTGGATGAGAAGAATGGTCCTGTTACTCTGTTGAAAGCAATGCCGCCTTATTATGACATTTTGACCTTTGATTAGTGTACGTTCACTTTTTATTTGTTGTTTCTGTTCTGTCTAGATGTTTTGATTTCATTCATGAAACCAGGTCGTGTTCCCTGAATGCTTCTTTTCCTTGATGAATTTATGTGGGAGGTTTGTGACACTTATTACAGAGGCATTACAGAGTTGTGCCCATTACTATTGATTTGTCCTTCATCATTTTCTCATACTTGCTTTTGATGACAAACTTTTCAACTTCTGAAGTATTTATTCTAACCAAAGCATCTTTCTTGGTTCACAAATTATGTGCCAACCTGTGCTCAAGAAATCATCAACTTTAGCTTTCCTGTAGTTTCCAATTGATATTTCAATGACTATCATTATTGAAAGAGGATTTTTTCATTGTCCATTTCATATTATAAATCACACCTTTTGTCTGAAACTAATCTTTCTCTGAGAGGAACCAAATGGAAGTGGGGCAATGGAGGCATGCATAGCTTCTCATTCGTGGTCTTGAGATCTGACTTTGTGGCTTATGAGATTTGTCTTTGCTGTACTTTATGCCAGTGAAGTGTATCTAATTTTCATTTTTGTCTCCTTAAATCCATCATTTATGATCGTTTTGGTGGCACAAAAAAATGGCCTATATTTTCAGTACACCATCTCAATTTTAACCTTATTCTTTTTATGGCTGATATCATTTCCTATACTGCTGACACAAGTTCCAGTATTTTTTTTCAATGCTTTCCAACTAACCAATCATCCAGAGGCATCTGGGACATACCATATTCATAGGTCAGGGACCGATTGATCCAAGCCAAGTACCAGGAGTTGAGCTTATCCTTTCTCCTATGCCTTAGACTACCTTATCAACCTTGAGATGTGAGAACTTGTTTCATTTTATCTAGAGATCTCCTCATCTACAAATTGTTACAACACCAGGCCATTTACTGGCACTAAATTTATGATTCAAAAGATTAAGTTGCAGCAGCTGCCAGATCGGATCTACAGAATACATCGATAACTATTACCATTGTATGCTCAGAAGTCAGGTTCACCCAGAAAAGTCAGGATATGACGGCCAAAATGGTGTTCCTGAACTCAAGATATGGCATGCAAGCACTAGGTTCCACGTTCTATGATCATTTCTTTTTTAGTAGATATGAAAATGCTTTGAATCGCCTCTGGCTAAAAAAATTTAAAAGCAATTGCATCCCTTTCTTTAGAGCCACCATTTCTGTGTAAAACCAATCCATTGCTTTGTTAGTGGAAAAAAATTGTTTTATCTTTTTGATCTACAGGTGTGGACAAAAGCTGAAGCTATTAACAAAATTCTCTGGCCAAACACCAGTAATGAATCTTCCATGCGCCTCATCTGTCACTAATGTCGTGAAGACAATTTCAAAAAGATCTGCACTGGTCCTCAGGTTACTCTTGGTTTGGCCATATCTAGATTCTTTCACTGGCCATTTTACTCAGAGAACTACAGAAATGGTTATAAGAAAAGCTAAGCAGATTTTCATTGACGCTTGGCTTGTAAACAAAATATAATAAAATCGAAACACCTCAATCTAATTTTTTAGGTCTCTTAAATGTATGCCTCTGATGGAAAGTTCAAAATTAACTACTTATTGAACCACCAGTGATTTTCTCATGCATTGTAGCTTTGTAGAACCAATATTTGATGGTTGTTCTCTCAAACAATTTCATGAATACTGACAAAAACTTGGTGATGCAGATGAGTGATGACAATCCTTACGTTATTCCTGAGATGGATCCAACACTTCGTACGCAGATCCAGGAATGCAATTGGCAGGTTGTTAATGTGACAACTCCTGCAAACTATTTCCATGTCCTCCGTCGCCAGGTAAATGCCAAATCCAGTTTGCATATTGAGCAATGTCAGATTAATCTTTCTTCTACTACAATGGTTTATTTTGTTTCTAGATTCACAGAGAATTCCGGAAACCATTAATTGTGATGGCTCCTAAGAATTTGCTTCGGCACAAGGACTGCAAATCAAATCTATCTGAATTTGATGATGTTCAAGGCCATCCTGGATTTGACAAGCAAGGGACCAGGTTCAAGCGTCTCATAAAGGATCAGAATGACCACTCTGATCATGAAGAAGGCATCAGGCGACTGATTTTGTGCTCTGGCAAGGTACAATTTCCTCTTCTGTACTAAATTCATATAGATATTTAAAAAGAAAGATATAAATAACTATGAGACAAAAAAAGGGTGGCAAAGGTCAAGCGTGCTTGCTGGTTCAGGGCTTGCAATCCTGTTTGCTGTGCGAAATATCAAATATTCATCAGGTAATGTCAACTTGTGTACTGTCGCTTGAAAATTAGGCTAGGTCCAGACGGGCCACATTTATACGAAAGATATGGACAGCTGGAGGATTTGATATACATTCTTGGCAATTGAACCTGATGACTGGTTGAATAGTTTGTCTTATATTGCGGGTTCTTATGGATAGCCCTATTGTCCATGGAGGAACTGTGAGGGTTCATCATGCTGATGCTAAGAAATGCCACACTGCTAAATGCTAAGGCTTCTTGCCTCAGGAGCTGGTTATGGTACCAACATTCACTTAATGCATATGACAATTATTTACCTATGATTATAGCTTTATTGGTTTGTCATGGATCATAAATCTATTATACATGTGGAAAGTTAGGATAGAGACATCACTACATGATGGTCGCCACAGGCTGTCATGATGAAGGTGAAATTAATGGATTCTGTTTTTTATTCTTGTCATTTACAGGTTTACTATGAGCTTGATGACCAACGGAAGAAGGTTGATGCAAATGATGTTGCCATATGCCGAGTCGAACAACTTTGCCCATTTCCATATGATCTTATTCAGAGGGAGCTGAAACGATATCCAAGTAAGTGAATGAAACCTTCTGCTCGAAAGTAGCTGATACTTTGAATGCTCTTTCATCATACAAAGTGATATGCTTCCCTCTGACTGCCTCTGCACAGACATGCCTTGTCCTTGATAGTTGTTCTGATGTCAATTAACCAAGTTTAGACATTGATTTTCTAATTCGGGAGGTGTGTTTATTTATGTTGATCTAGCCTCTGGTTGCAGACGTGCAGATCAAAATTGGGCTTTTATTTTAGTTAACACCTGCCCTGTTTGCCATCCTAGGCATCAGGCTCAACTTTCATTTTGGCCCACAATGGTAGTGCATTGCCCATCACAGAAGGGCCACGTTGTGAAATGTAGACTTCTGCTCTGTGATCTGAGAAAATTACAAAAAAGGGGACAATTGATGGGGACCCACGCATCTCATCATCATGTGCATTGATGGGTCATAGGGGACCTGGATCTCACATCTATTGTGTTATTGAAGGATTCTTTTCTTTCTTACTCCTTTTTAATATTTCACAAAATGCTTGTTTTATCAATGATAGTAATTTTTTGTTTTATCAATGATAGTAATTTGAACTGGAATCTTACTGGAAATCATGGTTGTTGACTATGCTCTCTGACTAGAAAGATGTCTTAATTTCTTTGCTTTGGATTTTTGGTCCCGTGAATGAACTCCTTTTCATTAGGTTCAAGATAATGATCTTGTTAGTGTGTCCTGTCCTGATAGAAACTCTTGTTCGCCCAAGTGCATCTCTACATATATATATATATATATATATATATTTTGTATTTTTAGTTTTTTTCTTCCCATGAAAACATTGGCCCAAATATATTAAATTCACATACCAAATTTTACAAATTTTGGATGGGTATGTTATTTTTCTGAATTTAAAAAATCAACAGTTTTTAGGAGTGAAAATTACTTAAATTCTCCTCAAAACTGTTGATTTTTGAAATTCATAAAAAATTATCTGCATTCAAAATTGTAAATTTTGGTGAATTAAACACTTAGGCACATATTTTCATTAAAAAACCACAAAAAAGAAGAAAAAAAACTATGTGCAGAGCTAACAGGATCATAATCTGTTCAGTAGGTGGCAGTACGCATATTTTTAGGGTGGAGAGCAAAATATTTTAGGTGGCCAGTTCGTTCGAAAATAAAAAAAATCTAGGTTGCATATTGCTATCAACGTGTTGTCCATCCATTTGCAGTATGAATCTGATAAAATTGGCAGTTAGATCTGTGTTTTGATTTATCTTCTGAAAGTTCAAGAGCTAACCCATTTTGCAACTGAGGTGGCATTTGCGCTACCCGATTTTCTGTTTGTTCATTCTATAGGCAACGATATCTTCAATTGATTGCCCCATTTTTGCACCCACTCTTTGTGCTTGACCAATTAATCGAAATATAACAGTAAAGAGAGAGAAGAGAGCTTGGAAGTTGACTGCATGAGGACATTATTCTTCAATAAATGCACTGATTCAGGGCCATGCTAACCCTTTCTAACAACCAGGAGGTTACTGTTGTGCTGGCTTTGATTGTGAAGGGCCTTCTTATTGGTACTCTGCAGGAAAAAAATCCGGCTGGAGTTGGTCTGCTACTGTTGTATCATAGTTTTTTTCATTTTCATTTTCGTTTGTTTGTTTTTCGCAGAAGCGGAGATTGTCTGGTGTCAGGAGGAGCCCATGAACATGGGGGCATACCATTACATTGCTCCTCGTCTTTGCACTGCTATGAGAGCATTGGATAGAGGGACCATGGAAGACGTAAAATATGTTGGTCGGGCCCCATCTGCTGCCACTGCTACTGGTTTCTATGTAGTCCATGCACAAGAACAAGCAGAGCTAGTGCAGAAGGCAATGCAACAACCACCCATTCACTTTCCATATTGAGGTTTCTAATAGTAGAATTTGTGTTGAGGCGGCAAGTGGTTCTCCAAAAACAAACACTTGGTCCATGCTTTTTATGGAGGTTTCTAGTAGTAAAAATTTGTCCTCTGTGTGACATTTTGCTTACACCGGAACTAGGATGTTGTCTGGTGTTGAGGCATTCATCTTCAACTCTGCAACCCCATGTCTGAGGCACACTCATTGACATGTTGGATGGGTATTTTGATGGACTACACAATAATAACTTTTGCGAAGTGCAAGGCACAAGCGGCCAAAGCTCATTTTGTTTTTTGTTTTTGTTTTTTTTGGTTTGTGTAAATCAACGCTTGAAATCCGGTTGGCCGTGTAAGTTGCAACTTTTCCACAGAATCCTTCCTTTTCTTGTTTATTATTTTTATCTTTTGCTTTTTCTTATTCAGTCTCGTGAGATGCAGCATTGAAAATAAATTGGTTGCGCATTGACCGGGGGATGATTCGTAGGAAAATGTACGTGATGAGTTTATTTGATAATTTGACACAGTTAATTTCTCAAGCATCCGTTGGATGAATGGTTTACAGTTGGATCCATGCAGTTGCAGGCAGGTACTTAAGATCAGCAGCAGTCTGCTTTTCATATTCAGATAATTGTTTGTTGTGCACGCATAATGGGCCACAATTATTGAGATAACCTCATCTTAATCGACTGTTTTACATGCATACGTGACAAGTTGCTTGGTTGAGATTCATTTTAGATTGTGGGTATTGAACAGCTCAAAATCAAAGCAAATATCAGATAGAGTTTGTTGCTCTATCCCATGCATCCAGGATGGTATCCGATAGGGATGGGAGAAGCGGGGAGAGAATTACTTACATGTTCCATGCATCTAGGATGGATAAGGACAGGGATGGATAATCAAGCGGCAGCCTTTGTACATGCATCTCCTTGCTGATGACTTCAGTAGCATCAGCATCCCTCTACCTAATCTCTTTTTGACGGCTGAAAATAGTTTACTGCTGCTGTTTTTTTTCGTACCTGGCCAAATCAAGACACGACTCATGTCTAACCGGTCCTTGTTGCGTCTTATATACTTGTGTTACTGTTATTAAAAAACAAAAAAATCATCGTGGTGTATTCAAGACAATGTAACTGATAAGATTAGTTGTTCCCCCAGCACCGTTTCAGTGTAAAACTTACGGGCAATTTACGAGCAAACCAGTGCGGTAAAATTTTACTTTTTGCTTCGTGTTGGGGCGTCCTAGTCCGATCTGGGTGTGAGTTTCGTTTTCCATTTTCAGGAACAATGTCCTCTGTAGATACGTTATTTGATTTGCATCTTTTGAGTAACGTTTGAAAAAATATGTACTGAGTATGATTTTTTTTTTTTTTTTTTGATGGGAGTACTTAGTATGATTTGAGTTGTAAGATAAGAAATATAAAAAGGTTCCTTATTAAAGTTCCCTCTTTTCTTGCCAACCATCAATAAATACAAATATCTTCATTTTTGTGACTAGAGACGCACATTCCTGAATGTTAATATTGATAGATTTAAGTTTCTTCCCTCAACAAAAGGCCCATCCTATTTTTAATATTTTAAAATTTCCTTTCTAATTTCAGTTAACTTTCCCAGCCTACCAAATATTATGTATATAGAGGATGCTTGGAAACTTCGTTTTGAGTGGATTTAAATAAATGATTTAATTAAGTCTGATCTTCGATTAATCCCATTACTGTTTAAACCTCAACTGTGACTGGCTCAATTTGGATTGAGTTAACCATGTTGAGTCATGGCCAGGACTAGGCTATTATTGTAATCTATTGTCCAACTTATCCTTTTCTCGACTTGTAATCTATCGTCCAAGATTAATTCCAAGATTAATTCCCATTCCCATTGAATCTAAACTCTTCATCCGAGTTTTGTGAAGGATACCAATCTCATTTGCATGCAATTACTATGCTCGTACGTACGGCCTAGTAATTATACTATGACAGTCTCAGTCAAAATGGCATAGAAGAAAATTAGAGACTTTTTAAATTATAAAGAGAAATAAAGTGATGTTTATTTCCCATTCGTGATAATTTCCAGCAATGATCGAGTATTTTGCTTCGGAAAAGATAAGTGTTGGTTTTTCACTTTTACAAATTTCGTTTCAGTTGCATAATGAATTATTCAATGTCAAGACCACCTTATAATAGTCTGACTCAAGAAGATGGTGTACTTCAGAAGATTAAAATTTGGCTTGTATTTGATACCAAATTCAGCTAGAGTGCTCTATTAATTACAGCACAAGTTTTATTATCATTTGCAGTTGTCCTCATGATCGATGTAGCTATAATCAAATTTCTTCTTTTTCTTATTTCATATCAAACATGCATGAAAACAGAAGAATCCAATGAGATTTAGCTAGCTAGATGACCTCAACTGATCATATCTACAAAGGGAAATCAAATGAAAGAATTACAAGAGAAAAAAAAAAAACCACTATCATCTCATATGTAACATCATCATCGATCTATCAATGAACTACAGAAATCTTGCCCCCCAATCTACCATTCAAGGAGATCTTCTCGCCCAACCCGCCGTTGCCCAAAACGTAGGCGGATTCATTCTCGTCGGGCGTGAGATTCAAGTCGACGGAGAAAACCCGCCTGCTGTTCGACTTCTTTACCACCGGCTGCGACTCCGAGAACCCGTCCACGCTGTTCCGGTGGCGGCGCATGTGGCCGCCCAAGGCCTGCCCGATGGCGAACTCCAGCCCGCAGATGGAACAGCCATGGACGCGCGGCTTCTGGGGGTTGTTCTGCGCCGGCCCATTGCCGTCGTCGGCGAGCCGCGGCTTCTTGTGGCTGGCACGGTGGCCCCCAAGCGCCTGGAAAGACGGGAACTGGCGGTTGCACGTCTTGCACTCGAAGACGCGGCCGGACGGCTGCGGCTGGTCCGTCGTGTGGTCGTTTCCCTCGGCGTCGGCGTCGCCACGAGCGAGCAGCATGAGGAAGTCGGCGGTGCGGAGTTCGTTTTCCACGTCAGACGAATCCTCCCTCATCCTTTTCATGGCCATGGATGAACAAGTGTAAGTGGAATTAGAGGCGGAAGAAGGCTTTCGGAGATTGGGTTGCGAGTTCAAGAAGGAATGGATAAGAAAAGCTTGCTTGTTCGATGGTAAGACGTACATATACTTGAAGTGTTGGAGTTTGGTTGGGTAACGGATGGTAGTGAGGTTGTAGCTGTTTCTTTGTTTCGCTTATATATATATATACACATATGGATGATTGGGTGTGTGGAGAAGACTTTTTAATGACGATAATGCCCTTTTTGTACTACGCTTTTTTTTTTTTTTTTTGGACCAACGCGGGTAAAATTGTTATCATCTCAGTAAGGCCACCGAATAAGAAAGAGCGTTAGGCTTGGGGTTGAGTCGGTTGACTCGCAGCCGGACAGTAGAGTGGGTCGGAGGAAGCGTGTACGCGTCGATCGATTCGAGGCGGTTGAGTTTCCGTGATCGAGTCTCGCTGAGTACGGGGAGAGGAGAGCAGGGGTTGTTGTTCAGGTGTTTCTTGGAAGTTCCATGTTCCTCTCTCCTTAATCTGCTGACGTGGAGCAGTGTACAGTTACCTCTCATTCACTCGCACATTTCTAGAAGCTTCCGGGTCAGTGCAGTGTGAATGCCGGAACGCAATCCTATGCACCCGGGTGCATTCACCCGGGTGTTCTGCACCTATTTTTTTTTTATTTTTTTTTGAAATTTTGTTTACACAATGGTTAATTTAAATTTACTTAACATATGTATCAATTTTTACTATTTTTGGAGACTTTTAGATATATTTTTTTAGATTTTTAAAAATTAGTGGTATTTTCGGTCATTTTAAATTACTGAAAATGCCACTGATTTTTAAAAATCTAAAAAAAATATATAAAAATCTCCAAAAATAGTAAAAATTGATACATATGTTAAATAAACCTATATTAACAGCTTCATGAATTTTTTTTTATTTTTAAAAAAAAAGGTGTAGTACACTCGGGTGCATTGAGGCTGAATGCACCCGGGTGCATAGGATTGGGCTCCGTGAATGCCTCGGTCATTTTCCCGTTTCTTTATTTAAGCTGGGGCCAACAAGGAACTCTCTTAGTCCGGCATATGCACATATATTTTTCATTTGTTATAAAATTATAAGTTTAAGTGTATTTAATTCAGATATTAAATTTTATAACTTTTAATATATGCTTATTTTTTGAATTAAAAATAACAATTATTGGGTGAAAATTATTTAAATACTCCTAAAACTAATAATTTTAAATTTTAAATAATATATATCTAAAAATTGTAACCTTTATTATAGACGGGGCTCATTCTTTCATGTAGAGGTGGAAATGAGGACGGGTCAACCCGTGACCAGGCTTTGACTCGACCCATTTTTGATGGGGTGAAACCAATATATTTTTACCCGGTACAGGGATGGGTTAAAAATTTTAACTCGAATTCAAAAATAGAGTAGGAGTGGGTTGACCATATCCTGACTCAAAGAGTCCCGACCCGCCCCGTATATATTAATTTATTAAAAATTATAAGCTTATGTTTAAATTTTATTATTATTTTCTTTCAAAATCCTTATATTTTTATAATTGACTATATCAACATTAGAAGAATCAACCAGAAAATAATATAAGAATCAATAAGATAAATTTGCACACACATATATATAACTCTTACGTATAATTGTATATTAACCTATTTTAGTAAATTTATTTTATATTTTCTTATGTTTGTTTTCATAATGATGTCTTTTTTTAATAATTAGTAAAATATTGACGCATATAATATATAAATTTAGTATAAATGTATTTTTATGTTCCATATGTATATAAATTCTTAAAATTAACTTATTCGATCCGTATTTTTATCTGACCCACTGTCTCAAAATCGGCCCCATACTAAATTCAAATTTATCTTATAACTTATTAAAATTAAAAAAAAAAGGTGAAACGAAAATAAAGTCTACCTGAATTTTTAAAAGTGGTTACGGGCTAAGCAAACCCTGACCCAATCCCATACGGCCTGCCCTCCTATCATGAAAGAACAGGATGACCACAGCCGCCCTTTTTTTACTCACTCCCGTGTTTCTAGAAGCTTCCCGGTCAGTGCAGTGTGAATGAGCAGAGAAGCGACTACTGGTTCTGCTACTAGCATTGCATTGCTTAGCACCATAAGTAAAGTGGGCCCCACTGATGGCGGATCCGTCACGCGGTCCAGGAATGCCGCTCGCAACTCCCCGCGCCTACGGCTGAGATCGGCTTAAATCCCTCATATCCTAGTCATGCGTAGGAATAGGGTGCCAATAACAAAACCTGATTAGCTAAAAGATAATATCAATCACACATTTCTCATGTCGTCACAATCGAACCCGACCCCCCAGTCTCCAGACTTTGCAACGAAGCATCTGGATCTTAGGTACGTGTGACTACTTTCCACGTGTGGCGGATGTATATGCTTGGGCACCAAGTCTGCGACGTGGCCGACGCCGTAGGTAGTCACACACTCTCACAGTCGGTCAATTGTCAATCGGATGTGAGTCCCTTCACACGGAAATGGGAAGGGAACTAAATCCCACAGTGGTCCGTGAGAATTCATCTCGTGTGTTTAGCGGCACTTTGAGATTTTTAAAAATAAAAAATGTTTATTCTTTATAATTATCGTATTTTTAATTTTTAATATTTTTATACGACTATATTAATTTTCAATCATTTCTATACAACTAACTATCTATTTTAATTTTATTCTCCTAATTTTTTATCATTACTTTTGTCATATTAAATCATTTTTTCCCATTTCAAATTTTTTATACTAAAAGTTTTTTTTTTTTTCCAAAAATTTTATCACTTCCCGTCCACTCTTTATATATAATTTTGCAGGTTCAAAGTGAAATCATATATATTAGATAGTTTTTACTAACAAACTATGATATATATACTTTAATATTGTATATTTTTTAGTTTATAAGTAATATTTATAACATAATTTATATAATATGAAATGTTATGTATATGATTTTTAACGATATGAGTGTTAACAACTTTTTATGTTGATAGAGTCAATTAAATATCATTTTATATGATAAATATATAATTTTTCTAATGTTGCTTATTGAAGACTTTATTAATATTTGAGCGGTGTGATTTTTACTTTGAATTGTTAAAATTATATTTAGAATATAACATACGGTTGGATTTTTGAAAAATAAAATAAAAATAAGTAGATAGAATGAGTTAGCACTTAGCATGTGGTAGCTGGTTACTATTGAATTAGTGACATGGGTCGAGACAAAAGTGAAAAGAGAATATTTTTGAAAAATACAAGAGTAATGTGATACGGTAGTAATAATTAAAATGAGAATAAATAAAGTAATTATGTAATAAAATAATTAAAATATAGAGATAAAAATAGAAATAATATGATGGTTGAATAATTAAATATTTTCAAAAATGTGCAATAAAAGATTCTAAAAGTGCGCTTGAGCCACAGTTCATACCAAACAGTACGAAATTTTGATTCGCTGGAAATGGTGAACATCGTAAGAATAATGAATATGTGTGCGATAACTTTAACTAAGTAGTAATAACTAATTATTAATGTATGGATATTAATAATTTTTAACTAATTTTATGCTTGCTGGCCGGAACTCAGGCTGCGCGGATTCGTTGGACAATCTCCTGCACATTTTGACTGGACTGGGTTGTTCCCCGAATCGATTGCAAAGATATTTAAATTTTCGTTACTTTATAGAATATATAAAACTAGCCTTCCGAATATATAACCTCAATTTTACTTTAACTGGAATTATTTTATTTATTAATTTGGATTTATTAAAAACGAAAATTGAGGGGGATGGAAATTTTTTTTTATAATTTTTATTTTTATAAAAAATTCCTCTTAGTCTTTTATGTTGGACGGTGCTGATTGAGACAAAAATGTCAGTGATATTCCGTAACTGGATGGAAGACTCTGGCCGCCGTTTCCGTACCAAGTGCTGTGGACTTTGTGGAATATGTATCCGGTGGCTAGAGCGGTGAGGTTACTTGCGACTTGCGAGGCAGTGAGAAAAGCCCAGTGTGATCGATTCCCGCTTCAATCACGGAGCATTTTCTCTCTTGACGAATTCAACGCGCGTTTCTTCAACATATGATACGTGTGCGCATGTTTCACGACAGTATCCACACCCACCACATCCTTGCTTTGCAAATGCTTGGAAATGATCCTGAAACGTGTACACCCAATACGAACACTTGCTGTTCACGAATAAAGTGGGATATGGAATGAAATTAAGAAACAAAAAAAAAAAAATGTTGTTATGTGTTTTTTTTTTTAATTCACTTATATATATATACACACTAAATTATCTGAAATTATAAATCAGTACGCACATAACCTTCGCAACATTGATGAATCAAATGGACATTTTACCTCAACTCCCAAATTGGGGGACAATTCTTACACCTCACTACAGGGTACAATTTTTTTCACTCCCCATAGAGGGGAAGAGCCGGACCATAGACTTGCTGGCATTATGCTCCCTTCTCTGACCAGTGGATAAAACTATACTGGCAATTTTATTATGTGTTGAGATCGAAAAAAAAACGTCTAAAAACTTAAAAAAATTATAAGAAAATTAGAAAATATATAATTATTTTTTTAAGATGAGAAAGGTATTATTTTGAAATGTGAAATTCAACCACATCTTCATTGTTACTATTTGTAAACTGGGTACATTTACACTTTATATAATGCGTTATCGGAAACATACACACACTTCTTTCAATGATGCGACAATAAAGGACATGTTTGCTACCAAGTGAAACTTTTTAACCTAAAACTTTTAACTACAAGCCTGATTGTACTATCAATTGAGATACTGTAATATATAATAAAAAAAAATTTTAACTACAAAAATATTTACTCTCTATAACTACTATATTTTTAATTATTTTTCTCATCTTCCTATACAACCGCCCTACTTTTCAATCATTTCAATACAATTATTTGTACAACTAACTTATCTATTTTAATTTTATTTTTTCTCTCCTCATTAATAACCCTATTTTATCACACAATTTTCTATCAATTCAAAAACTTTTACACTAAAAATTTTTCACCTGAAATTTTTATCACTTCTCAAGCATACTCATAATTGTTTTTAGTTTTTTCACATTTATCTTTTGGTGATTTGCAAATTCACTCACTTAGTTTGACCATAATTGCAAATATACCAACATATCTCAAAAATTGCAAATTATTTCTACATAGTTTAACTATGATTGCAAATATACCTACGTCATTTTAATGTCGTTACTGCGCTGTTATGGTGTGAGTGTATTTTCAAAGATTTGAAAATTATGTGAGTATATTAGCAATTTCAAAATTAAAGAGTATATTAGGTTTTTACAAATATGCCTAAATAATTTCCAATCCTTTGCAAACATACTCACACTGTAATGGTGCAGTAACGACATTATAATAACATGATTATATTTCTAATTATGGTCCAACTACGTGAGGTAATTTATAATTTCTGAAACTATATAAGTATATTTGCGATTATGGTCAAACTATTCCTTTTTCTTTATTACCTGTATTACGAACATGATCTCTTATATCGTGACAGAGAATACAGCCTTCTTGAATTCAAACACCACCTTAGATTTTTCACCAGTAATTAATCTAGAATAATAAGAAGAAGAAGAAGAAGCTGTGGCTACCAGTTATTCCAGCTGGCTGCCTGTTGAATCATTGTTCATGACAGATGTGGAAATGTCCTAATAATATCGTTAGAAGATTGAAATTTCTTATGGTAGTTATTTGAAGGCGCAACGCAAGGGGCATATGCACCCCCCCGCAAGCAAACGAACAGCCTTGCGTCACGTGTTTAATTTAATTCATGCATTGTAATCAGGGCCCACTAAAATTTCTCCAGCGTAATCAGAAGCTTCTTCTCACCGGCTGACATAATCCAATTGAAAAATGCTAATATGAGTGCAGGGGTGGGTTAAGCTTGCTAGCCAGCTTAATTCTCCCCGCGCCCCGGTCCTAGCCCTCGCTTCTAGAACCACATCCTTCCTCTAACTCCACCACCTAGACAACATCCAATCCTTTCATCGTCTTGGCTTTAAATTCTACAATATGTCATGATTGAATGAAGATCTGCAGGCTATAAATTTCTGTTGTCAAAAATAAGATACATAAATAAGAAATTGTCTTTTTTTTTTAGGGATATTTATATACATCATGACCATTGGAATATATATCATAACAACTCATATTACATTCAAGCACATTCATTACTTTTACATAATGGAGAAATTTTTTTAATAATACCCCACACATGAGGAAAAATTGTAAAATGGAATTTTTTTTTTTTTTAATAATACCTCACACATGAGGGAAAACTGTAAATACCTTTACCCAAAGGAGGAAACAAAATAATTTCGACATCACCTAAATGGGAGAGGGAGAGAATCAAACTCATGAGTAGCTAATAATGGACCGACATAAGTTATCACCAGGGTACACCAGTGAAATTTTCTTTTGTCATTTTTTAATATAAGCAACAAACAACATTAACTGGTTAATGTGTACTATCCTAGCATATGATGGAGTTGATTATGTCATTCGGCTACAACCCAACCAATTCAGGGTGTGTTTGGTAATAAGTGAAAGTTGTCAAGTCAAAACTTTTCAATCTAAAACTTTTCACTCTCCACAACTATCATATTTTTTAATAATTTCTTAACATTTTTCTATACAACTACCCTACTTTTTAATCATTTCTACACAACTACCAACACAGCTAATCAATTTATTTTAACCTTATCCTATTTATTTCTCATAATTACCCTGATCATATCACATCATTTGACAACTTCTACTCCCTACAACTTTTCATCAAAAGTTTTATCCATTCCCAAACACATCCTCATGCACAAGTTTAATTAAGTAGTCAGGGCCAGGGGATAATTAAATTACTTTTTTTTGAACCAAGCATAATTAAATTACAAAGGGCCACTTTCCTGCCAACCTAATTAATTAACCTCTTTATCACTAGATTAGGGCGGAAGGAAAATAAAAAATAAAGTAATACTTGGTTGGAAATAATATAACCGATGAAATAATGTTTCATAATAAAATAAATAAAAGCAATAGATCATTTTTTCTTCATTAAAAATATAAAGTTATGAGTGTGATGGGAAGAGTGTGTATACTTGAAATGTAAAAGAGAATGATGTAATTCAAAAGTAAATCTTGGTGTTATGGAACAGTACCATATGGTTTTCTGCTTATATATCCAATGCCGAGGTTAATTGAGGCTGATTTAATGCACCGTGTGCATTGAAACTTCAAACGCACACGCTTTTATGATTTAAAATTTTTTATTTTAACACTATTATGCGAGCTAGCCCAAGCATGAACATATTAATATGTAATTTTATATTTAAAAAATTTTTAATATATTTTTTATTGAATTTAAAAATAAAATTTTTGGCATTCTTCATGTGCCCCACGTGCATGAATAGTAAAAAAATTTTGATTTTTAAAATTACAAAAATATTTTAAAACATATATAAGATTTATGTTTATACTCATATACTACAATAAAAAATTATAATTAAATTTTAATATACCCATTACTTTTACCTTTAATTCAAACCATACTTACTAAATTTGAAAACTTTCATTCATACCAATTAAGTATGTTATCAATTCCAAACACACTCAATCTATCATAAAAAAGGTCAACTGTGATTAAAAAGTACCAAAATATCATTAGATCTAGATTTAATCTCCTCCAGAGCAGCTAGATAAGAATAAATCCTGGCTAATGCAAGATTTTAGAGAGCCAAGTTTGCAAGACTCAGCTGTTGGCAATGATTTTGGAAATATAAAACCCAGATTTGAGAGATATTTTTGGTAATTTGCTGTCATAATTAAGGATTTTTATCACGGTTTAGGGATGCTTTGAATTGATAGTATATTTAGTGGATATGGTTGAAGTTTTCAAACTTAATAAGGACGATTGAATTAGAAGTAAAAATAGCATGTATATTTTGAATTAACCCAAAAAGTTTAAAAAAAGTTATGCAACTATTGCACTTAACAGGGGGCCAAGTTAATTTAAGGAAAATTAATGGTCAGTTGTTGATACATATGACGGTGTGATTTCCTTGATCTTTACTAATTAATCACAGATAAATTTAAAGAAAATTAATGGTTAGATGTTGGTACATATGACTGTGTGATTTCCTTGATCTTTATTAACTAATTATATATAAAATAGATTTTTTATTACATCATTATAATAGATACATAACACCCTCTGTAAATTATTCGAGACCCCGCTCACATACACGAGATGTGCTGCCACTGGATTATGTCCTTTTACACTGTCTAAATGGATCTTAGTTGGCGAAATTCTGTACTTGCCAATACCTCTTACGTCTTAAGAAAATCTGAAAACATGTGAACACTCCAGCATTTTAGCCTGGTATTGATAGTCTTTTGTTCTCCCCAACCTAATAATACATCTCCCTCGGTCGGTCATCTACTAATAATAATTCAATGTACAAACGAAGCCTCCGATCGTGCACACTTATTAATTAAGCAGCCACGCACATGTCTAGATATGAAACCCAGTCCATCTATTAATACGGCCATTAATTATATATATACAAGTAAAATTAATTGACCAAACATTGAAGATCAAGTGGTGTAAAGTAAAGCGCGATATATGTGGTGTACCTTTTCTTTTGCACATATTTTAACATCGTAGTAAAATATAATTAAAATAAAATAATTACCTTCATGTATATTTTTATTATCTTCAAAAAATTGTAAACAAAATACAATATAAATTCATTACAATATATAAGGGATATACTAGGACACACTATGTTGCAGTCTAGTTAAGGGCACCGTATTAAATGGGGCCAATTAATGACGAAATCAAAACTCACTCCACCTGTTACGTTTTCTATCATGTATTAATTAGGATTCTAGAATTTCATCGAGTCCAACGTGTGCGTGGCCCCCATCCAAAAAATATAAAATCAATATAATATAATTATTAAATTATATATCATTTTAAAGATATTAACACTGTATCTAAAATCATATAAAATATTATTTATATGTGCAATAATAATTCTATAAACTATTATAATATTCTAATAATGCGTCTTAAGTGTTTTAAAAATTCATATATAGTTACACATATTTGAGCTTCTATGAAACACTAAACTTACTTTACTCTATTCATTTTTTCTACATCGATAAAGGACAATAAATTTATTTCATTCATTTTATTTAGTATTATTTATATCATTGTAGATTTTATCGTTTGTCTAGTATCATTATGCATGACTCTGCCTATAAATATATAAAATCAACATATCAAAATAGTTCGATAGTAAACATCAATTTTAAAGTTAAGTTTTCAACTTCTAAATCATTTAAAACATCATTACCATGTAGATAACTGATTATGTAAAATATTATTATATTTTAATACATATATAAATAAATTTAAGTATTTTTCATAATTTACACATGAATAATAAATTTTAAAGCAAATGTAGCCATAAAGAACATCAAATTGCTTCTATATAACCGACTTTTTTAAAGCATATAAGATCTTGATGGAGTTGTTTTGGGCACCAAGATAAAACAACTGATATTAAAACACGCGACCAGTTGAATTTCGATTGTATTATTATTGTAGAATCTAATTTTATCAACAGTGTAGGCTATCTAGGGTGCCATACGGCGTACTTCACAGGTGCTGACTTGTGCCCCTTCCGAGTTTTTTTAGTTTTTTATATTTTTCTAGATCCAATCCATGCCTTGTATTTAAAACTATTTGTTTAATCTAAATATAAAGAATTAACTTGATTGACACATTTTATTATTTATAATATAAAAATTATAATATAAAGAATTAATTTGATTAAAAATTCTTATTATTTAAATGCTAAAAAATATAATTATAAAGAACCTTATGCATTTGTATTTATTTTAGAGTATATATAGATATAATTAAAATAATTCATACAAATATCCACAGAGGAAAATATACTGCCGTAAAATATCTTAATGACAACAAAATATAGCGCCTCATTCATTGCTAATAAGTTATTGCTTGTGCACATAAGCAACAAGATATTATTATATTTTGCTGCTTGTAAGTATTAGCAACAATGTAAAAGCAACAGATGAGGCAAAAAATTGTTTCCATTTTTGTGTTAGATGCTAAATTTTTTTATAATGATACGATGGATGATTTAGATATTAAAAAAGTAAAAAGGGACCCTATTGGTCCATATTGCACATAATTACATAGTTCATATATAATAATATAATTCTTCAGAAATTTCAAAGAAACATAGGCCTAGTTGAAATAGCAATTGAGAGTCGTTAATCACCTACGTAACTGTACATGAACTCCCCGTCCATCTAATTCAATAAATATTTATATCAGTAGACAAGTCCTAAATGGATAAAAGGTTTTCTTAAATACACACACTATATTTGACATTAATTCTAAACATACTTACTACATTTCTAAAATCCTAAATATACTTACATCGTTTGCATTTAATCCAAAAAGTGCCCATTATGTCAGAAACCGTCGGTTAATTTTTTTTAAATACCCAAAATACCTCTATTGAAAATAATAAATGATGAGATGAATAAAAAAAAATGAAATTAAGGCACTTTAAATTTAGAATTCATGTTCGATTAGGGCATTAGTGAGTTATAACATTTAATTTTTCCATTCAGTCCTAAATTTGAGGGGGCATAGTAGTAATTTTACATATTTTCTGCAGGCTTAGTTGTGAAATGTGTATTTTTGGGATTAAATGCAAACGTAATTAGTATATTTGAAATTAAGGTTAAATATAGTGGGTATATTTGAAAATAACCCTTTTAGATTTTTTGAAACATGATCATATTTGTAAATAGTGGAGGGTTTGTCCGTAAATATGATAATATTTTTAGATTTCAATAAACGCCGGCGATCGCGTAGATGCAGACGGAGATGCGATGGCGATGGCGATGGCGATGGCATTTACTCATCAGTGCAGAAATTAGAGAAGCACTTGGTGCGAGTCGTTGATTAGGCGATTCAATATTATTGACTTGGGCTGTTTCCGTCTTTATCGTCTGCCAACTCAATTGGCCGGTCAAGATATATTTTGGTCGAAAAACAAAACAAAACAAAACAAAACAAGATGGAATGAGACATGTATGATACACATGAGGAACTAATTTAATGTACTTGGGTGCAAAACGCATCTTTTTAAAATTTTTCTAAAAGTTGTTCATGTAACTTATGTATTAAGTTTTATCTTTTTCGAGATTTATATATATTTTTAATTTTTAAAGATAAAAGGGAGTAGTTAATTTAAAATGACTAAATACTCTTATTTCAAAAATAAAAAATATATAGATATTTTCAAAAATAATAAAATTCGATTTATAAATTAAATATACTCAGATGAATAATTTTATAAAAAAAATTTTAAAAATTGAATTTTGCGCCTAAGGTTCCCCGTACATGGACAGCCATAGTACTCGTGTCATGCCGTTATTCTTACGGGTTTTGACAGCGAAAGGTGCTAGCTTGCACGGCATCACAGGGCACACATGTTTGGTCTGCCAGACTATCTTTCTAAATAATCGCGAATAATATACGGTCAAAATCACATGCCTTTCTACCCTAAATATTAATTCATGTAGTTTCCAATGAGACAAAAATATTAATTATGCATTTCTTGTCGGTAATGATAATAAGATTTACTGTAATAGCTTATGGTAAAATTGAAATCTTTTGAAGTTTCAAGAATACTCCTCAACACTAGTTCTGTTCACTCCACGAATAGGATGAGGATGGGATAATAACGTGTGATGGAAAAGTGTTTTTGTTCTCTGGGAATGTAAAAATGGGTATTAAATTGAAAAAAAAAAATTATGCTGGAAATGAAAAAAACAAATTATTATTTTAGAAAATAAAAATATTTTTTGAAAATGAAATTTTTTTTATCATTATCGTCACTTGCTAAATGTGAATAAGACTAGACTATGCGTTTGTCTTACTAGTTGGTTTCAAATAAAGAAACGTGTGGGACCTACCTACGTTTGGTCGCTTATTAGTGAGGAAGGAGTAGTAGTGTTGTGAGATATATTATATTATATTCTATCTCAGCCACGTCTAACTAATTGAGGATTTGTACTCGGTAGTGAGCTGGACCTTCATCATTAAGAAACTGGACATGACAAGTCCCGTTATGCACGCGAATGCCGACATGCTCGGTGACATCACATTATCAACTTGTGCATGGTACTACTAGTCTTAAAGTTGAAGTGCTGGCCAATCTAAGATAAAAAGATAAGCTTTTATTAAAGAACAAATGTCTTTGGAACTTATGAGAATGATTCAGCACAAACGTTTGTATAGATGTTTGCTTTTTGGATTAATTTTTTTGGGCTTGATTATTTCAAGCTCGTCCAAAAAATATATTCTTTGTTTTTTAAATTTTTATAAAATTGTTGATATAGATATATTTAATTTATAAACTAAATTTCAACTTTTTAAAAATGTATATGTATTTATTTTGAATTTTAAATACGACAGTATTTTTGTCTCTTTAAACTGAAAGTTTAATTATATACATCATTATATATTTTAATTTAAATTACATCCCTTATTTATCATGATGTATATGCAATTTTTTTTAAAATATTTGGTATTTGGTATTATAAGTAAATTTATACATAAAGGTATCATAAACTATTTAAATGTCAAAAAAATTATGCCAAATGAAAAAACATTTAATTAATATGGATCTCATACTAAACACGCATTATGAAAAACATATAACCAGCTCTTCCGTCCTTAGACTTTTGTAATGTGTAGCATCCTTGTGCAAAAGAATTAATTTGTGGGAACCTTGTAAATTTGGCACATATTGTCGATGGTATGAAGTCACAATGTACAATACATTTAAAATTAGTTGTTTAATTAGAATAAAAGGTTTGCATGACCCACCTCACAAAGGTACAAAATAAGCATAATGGAAGTCTATATTATTATCGGGAGATTTGTGAGTATGTGCAGGACCAGGAGATGAAACATGCATTGATGAAAACCGTGCATGAGAAAAGTTGCATGGAAATTATAAAAAATTGTATGAAAAATGACAAAAAGAGTTATTATTTTTAAAAATGCGAAAAATATTTTTGAAAAATAAAAAAATTCCATTTCGTTTTCATCCTATCTAAGTTGTGAACGGGCAATATAAATTTAATCATTTCTACATGCTATATATATATATATTTCAGCAAACTTAAATCCTATTTTTCTTCTTTTTCGTGTTTCCCATGTTTCCTATCTTTTGCCATGTGCCGTGCACCTGGTTCTATGCACACCCATGCGCCAGCTTTTCTTGCTTTCACCGGTGCTTGAGCTCAGCTTATGCTAGTTCTCTTGGTTTTTCAAAATTCAAAACTTCTCAATCTAAAATTTTTCATTCTCCATAACTATCATATTTTTAATTATTTTTTCACATTTTCCTATACAACTACCATACTTTTCAATCATTTCTACACAACTATCCACACAACTAACTTATTTATTTTAACTTTATCCTCTTTACTACTCATCATTACCCCTATCATATCACATCATTTGACAACTTTTACTCTCCAAAAATTTTCACAAAAAGTTTTATTCATTACCAAACACATCCATAAACTGTAATCAGTCGTTTCAGTTGATATGACTTTTTCCTTTTTATTTTTCTTAGAACAAAATTTCTCCGCAATTCTTTTCCTGACCTGACTTTTCTTAAAGCTGTATTCCATTTATTGAGCTAGAAAAAGGGAAAAATTAAAATCACAATTTAATACTTCTCACCCAAACGAAAAATCTAAACTCCCTATCGTTCCATTTAATCGTTCTCTAGAAATTCCAAGAAATAACGTCAAAATTTTTTTTGGAAAATAATTGATCATTTATCCATTTAATTTTTTTGGTTAACGAGAAAGAGTCGGGTTATAAATTAGATTGTCTTAAGAATAGTTTGATAATGTGGACAGTGAACTGAGGAAAAGTTAAATTTTAAAAAAATATGAAGGTGATATGATATAATAGAGGTAAAGCAAAGACAAATAGTATATTTGTCTAATAAAATGATTGAAATATATAAATTAAAAAATAGAGTAATTTGGTAGTTAAGACATCATATTATTTCTTTAAAAATGTAGGGAGAGAGAAGTAAAAAATGAGGGCTATTATGGGCTTAGATGAAATGAGGATGAGATGAGAATTTGTGATGAAAGTGTATTAGAAATAGATAAAGGTATATTAGGATTGAGTATATGTGTGTTGGAATTGGATAAATTTGTATTGAAAAATGGAAGATTCTATCCTATGATTATTCCATCTTATCCATGCCATCCTAGCATTAAACCATTTTATTTTCTTAATTTTACACATTTTTATATAAAAACTCATTCGATAGTGATATTAGACAAATAAAAATATTTTCATAATAATATAGATAATACTAAATATAATAGATAAAGTAGATTTTTTTAATTAAGAATTAGCATATTAAAAATAGAAAAGGTTAATAAGAGAAGAGTTTCATAAAAGCAATGCCAATTTTTTGGTGGTCTGCAAACACAAGCACTTGGTTTCACCATAATTGTAAATACACCCACATAATTTTAAAAATTGCAAATAACTCCATATAGTTTGACCATAATTATAAATATACTCATGTCACTATGAAATCATTATTTCACCGTTACGGAGTGAATATATTTGCAAAAATATGAAAACTATATGGTTATATTTACAGTTTCTAAAATTGAATTAGTTTTGCAAATATACCAATGTAGTTTATATATCTTTGCAAATATATCTATGTTGTGACGGTGCAGTAATGACATCATAATGACGTAGTTATATTTTTAATTATGGTCAAATTATATGAGGATTAATTATGATTTTTGAAACTATGTAAGTATATTTATAATTATGGTCAAATAGAGTGACAATAATTGCAAATTACCCTAATTCTTTTAATATATGTTTAAGGTCAAAACTAAAATTTAAAGCATTGGGTATCAATGCAACTAAAATCTATTTTACTTGTTGCCAAATAAAATTTTGTTATCATTTATAATTTTTAGTGAAATTTAAATAGCTAATTATGTTCAGTTGCATATATTTGATGCAAAAAGTAGTTGCATTCAATCAAATGCCACCACTAAGCAACCAATTCATTTACAAGTACCCAAAATGGTGTTACATACGGCCAAAAAATAAGTTGCATTTAACCACATTTATTATAATTTACACATGTCGTTTACCAACATTAATTAATCAAATGATGGGGGGCTACTAGAGCAATTGACCAGATCAGCTGATCGATCACTTTGGACAGGTAGATAGAAAACCGAGTCAATATCGATCTGTAAGTCTGTATATCCCGTCATAGGAGGAAGGCCGAAAATAAATTGTACAATTCCCTCATGATCATGTCCACATCATATTGAATTCCAGAATCACCAGCTGCTATATATATATGCAGCAGACTTTCTGCGGTCCAAACGAATTTATGCTCGACTGCAACATTTATGCCATCCTCCCTTTTCAATTAATTTCCAGGGAAAGGAAAAAGAAAAAGAGATCACTACTAAGTTGTTGGGATGGTGTTGGTGGTGGCGTGTGCTTGAAGTTGAAGCCCTCCTTTTATGTTGTAGTTGTAGCCATCATTGACGTAGTAGTTGCCAATTTTCTGTAGCTGAGTCTTTCATACATATCATATCCGGCCATTTTTTCTATGCTAACGTGTTCACCCCGTTGGGCACGTGTGTAGCTGGGAAGTCCCATGACTCCCATGGCTAAACACTTAATTAAGTAGGATGTGTACCCATGATTTCATTACTTGCCTTGATTTCCTATATATTTTGTTTCATTGAGAATTTTTTTAAAATTTTTTTAGAACTTGTTCCAAATCATATAAAATTCTTAGAATGAATCCACATTTGGAATGAAAATGTATTAATATATATTGAGAATGAGTAACGTTATATTGAAAATTGAAAAAGTTATCTTAAAAATTTAAAAATTGCATTGGGAATGTTGATATAAATTCAATTCAAGGATCTTATATAGTTTAGAATAGGCCCTTAATATTGTTGCAAAAGGCCAATATTTTATTGCTAAATGCCAAACCTGAATACCCTTTTGTGCTCTTGGTGCCGACCTTTGATTTTTTTTTTTTTTTTTTTTTTGGGAAAAATTTTACTGTATGCTAAGTTAAGTGCCAGTAATCATCGCATTCAATTAGAATGCACGGCCGTTTGGGATCTTAGAAATTTCATTCACACAAAATACCTCAATTTATAAGCGTTATTTGTACCCTTATTATCAACTTTGATAAAAATTTATAGTCTACTTAACAAGAATGTTGTTGTTGTTGTTATTGTTATTATTATTGTTATACTATGGCTAACTTAATTATCATTTAATTAACTTTTGACTTCTATATCAAAAATCTCAATAGTGAATAATCAATAGAGTCATTTTCGCTAATAAATTATAAGTTTATAAGTGATTTTCAAAAACAATAATTACGAGGAAAAATTACAAAATGGGTAAAAAGATGGACAAATAGAAATAGCCCAAAAAATATACTGGGTGAAATTAAGTTGGCAGAGAAGGAATGCATAGTTAGACGGGTTTGTGTCCCATATCGACCTAAAAATTTTAACTTATTTATTTTTATTTTTTTAATCAATGCAAGAGTTCATCTAGATTTTATCTCATGAAATTTGATTTTTTAAAATTTTGATTTTAAAAATTAACAAAAAATAAAATAGACATATGCGTGTTTTGTTGATTTTCAAAATAAAAATACTAATAAATTCACGAAATGGCCAAATTACAAGAAAGTACCAAAATAAAAAAAATTTCGATGCGATAGCTGCCCTACTCTGATTCCTACTTCAGAGATGGACATGATGGTAAGAAAATTCACATGACTATGTAATTCTTAGGCTGATTGGTTACTCATCCTATACGACAATTAAGATTTGTCCATTACCAGGGAAGGAATTTTTGTATTTTTATATTTACAACTCAAATCAAGTATATATGTCTAATCTTTTAACTTTAAAATTGTAAATCAATCAATGTTTCTCGTAGAACAAATATGGTGACATGAGACAGAAGATAAAGAGCTTGAAACCGGGACTTGTGGCACCAAATAAGGAATTGAATTGAAACCTATCCAGAATGAGAATACAAGCTCTGTCACATCTTGCTGACTTAGACTGAGACCGATGCAGGGGCTAGTTGATCAGGAAAAGGCCTAAATGTTAGAGAATTATTAGTTCGAGCATCATATCATTTTCGAGCAATTTTTTGTCGTATTTTTCAGCAATATTAGCTAGGCAATAATGGAATCCGATAAACATAAGGATAATGAATAATTAATCAGTTCTAAAAAAAAAAAATTTCAAATTTCTTCTTATTCTTGCTGGGATGTTGGAATTGTGTAGTCTATTCACACCGAGCTGCTAGCAAACATCACATCAGGAATTGGGTCGGACGTGAGCTGATCAGCTACGTGGAAGTTGCAATTACATGCTATTTCTAAAGAAGAGTGATGTTCTCTACGTCCGGATGTATGGCAAAAAACATGTTCTTTTGATTTTTAATTTTTCATAAGATCTTTATTCTAAATATATTTCTAATGTGCTTGGAAAGTGATAGAATTTTAAATAAAAAAATTTTAGTGATAGAAAGTGCTTGGAAAGATGTAATAATTCACCCGAGGACATGAGAGATCATCCCATTGTAAAGGCCACTCCATTTTCCCTTTCATACCAAGGGATATTCTGTAATTAATCATTTCTCATATAGTAAATGTTTCATAAATTTCAACTTTTAAAGATGAATGCTTTTTCCTAACCTCTCCTATACATATATATTTTTTTCAGATCTACAAAAGAGTTAAGAAACCTTATTCTTCTGAAATACCTTTCAACTCAAATTATCGACTAATCTAGATTGAATTTAAAAGTATGGTTAGATTCTTGTTAGAGTTTTAAAAAGTTAGTGTTGGGGTTGATTCCAAATTAACCTGACGGTCCTGACCCTTTATTGGAACCCTAGCTGTAGAATAGTTTGATAAGCTAATTAGCCTTTGATTAATAACCAATTGAACATGTATTTAGAGGATAATTTTTCATGATTTGAAACTAAGTCCGCCATACCGCATTAATTTCTTTAATATATTGCGCTAACTCTCAATTGGATGGCCTGACCGAGCGACCAAGACCAAAAAATGGCAAATGAATAGTCATTTCCGCTGATATATGTAATTAGCTGACTAGTTGTACATCCATAAGTCAGCTTCCACGCAAGAGGAGTTTTGTAAAGAAATCTTCTTTATTGAAACTTGAGAGAGTTGAGAGGGCATTTGTTTTTTATTTTTTATTTTGGAATCCCAGTTCGATGGTTCTAATCAGACAGATCTCGTTACATAGGAAAAGATCTAACGAAACGTACGTTAATTATTTTTTAATCGACTAAGTGAAGTGGTTAAGCCAAACTAGGTATTGTCTTAATTAAGAATTGAAGTCGACGTTAGTAAAACCAACCGCCAACACATGGTTATCTATTTTCCCATGTTCTACTCGAAGGTCAAATATATGAATTCTAATTTTTTTTTTTATCGAAGTAAAATAAAATAAAATTGATGACGATTAATTGCATATGAACGTCTGGAGGCAGTATAAGCAGAAATAAAGATGCGTGGTGCTAATTTGTAGAGGTGTGCGAGTTAATATATTAGCCAATTACTCGCGGAAAAACATAAATCGAAGACGGCATTTGAGTCAAATTCATTTACTTCAATTTTATAGAAAGGCCGGCATGATTGGAGAAGTATCAAAATTTCTGTTTTATATACCGTTAATTCATAATAAGGTTAATGGGAGGTCATTGTTTTGGCCCACCTTGATAATGATAATATTAAATCCATTTCATCTATTATATTTAGAATTATTTATTTTTTTAGGAAACTAAATTTCATTTAAATCAAAGATGTGCATGACACCACCTACTATATGCATAAAATCAATATAATAAAACTATTTAATCCATATCTTAACGTCAAAACTGTTAATTGAACATCTAAACTGTACGAAATGTTCTTCTTATAAGGATATATGATTCTCCAAATTATGACAAAATTTAAATGCATTTATGAATGAATCAATTTAAGTATTTTTCATGATTCAGACATAATTATGTACGTCGCTAACTTCTACACATCTCATTAATTGGTGGGACAGTCCAATTTAAACCTTATCTTGAAGATTTATGTCAAATTTAGAGTGTGTTTGGTAATGAATAAAACTTTTGATGAAAAGTTTTGAAGAGTAAAAGTTGTCAAATGATGTGATATGATAAGGGTAATGATAAGTAGTAAAGTGGATAAAGTTAAAATAGATAGGTTAGTTGTGTGGATAGTTGTGTAGAAATGATTGAAAAGTAGGGTAGTTGTATAGGAAAATGTGAAAAAATGATTAAAAAATATGATAGTGATGGAGAGTGAAAAGTTTTAGATTGAAAAGTTTTAAGTTGACATTTTTTATGGATTGCCAAACACACCCTCAAGCTAATAATCAATTTTTTCATCATGTATTTAGTTAGGGTCGGAGCATTATAAATGCAATTAGAGCAATAATGGTACTGTAGCATATTAGGGAAATATTCTTGATTTATCATACGCATTTGAGAACTAATTTAATTTATTTGCGTCTTGCAGGGCACAGGCATATAGATCAAAGGGCCAATAAATCGTCCAAATAACTTTAATGGTTCCTGACTTCATGTCCAAGAATGGCCGCATCTATGACATCTTTATTTATTTATTTTGAGGTGCATCCATGACATCTTCAACTTAGAAGAATCGGGCTCGGAATAGGCAGCAGCAACACCAGATTGACTGCAGCCTGCTGCTGTATTCTTGAAGGCTTAGCACTTGGAATTCTAGTAGTCATCATATCATATATGATTAATTAAACGCATGCATGCAGAGCATACTAATGGTGAAATAATCCATGGAAATCCATTAGTACCTATATATACATATTTCATCGTTGTATAATTTTGGACATTTCTCTAGCTTCTTAATTAATTAGGACATTTCACAGTTACACTACCATTTTCAGTTGGTTGACCACCATCCATCCATCGCGTCATGTTTACTTGGATATATATCAATGACCATCATCCATCCATCACGTCATGTTTACTTGGATATATATCATGGATGACTGCAGCTATCAAAAAAAAAAAAAAAAAAAAAAATTCCAGAAGTTGACCCTTTGGCCTGCCATATGCATATCTTCGGGACCTTCCATATATGTAGCAGCCAAATGAAACCAACAAAACCAATGGCGGGGATTGTATCAGGAAGATCATGTGGTTTTTAATTTTTTAATTTTTATTTTTACATGCATTCCTGAAAATCACAACAAATTCTACGGTTTTTTTTTTTTTTTTTTTTTTTTTTTCTGTCTAGTATTTGGTCATTTGCCCGTTAGTCAACAACCAACTTTGCCAGGATGAATGCTAGAACATGGTTTAAAATATTTTCAATTTTTATTTAAAAAAGAGTAAGAAAGATCAAAACGGAAATCCTCGACTGCGTATATGGGTTCAAAGTCTGAGATGGGTCATTTTCTTGTCCAGCAGCCGTAGATTGCACATCGTATATAAAAAAAATATAAAAAAAAAGATTTTAATATTCTAGCCAAATTAAAATGGAAAAATACCTAGAGAATAGTCCAAAACGGTGTCCCTTCCATGTGCCAGGATTCCTAGCATCCAACGAATGGTTGACTGGGGATTTTTAAAAAGAAACATTTGAGGAAAACAAGGAATAGAAATTATTAATGATAAAAATGCATGTTTCATATGTTCGGCCCATCATGAGACCGTTGGGGAAAAGAAAATAGGTGATCTTATGCATGCATTTCCTTTTTTTTTTTTTTTTAATGATTTATGGACTAGTGCACACTTCTTAATGGGTTTCCATTCAATTGCGGTGGAGGTCACTGAAATCTCTTATGCATGCTTCTTTGCAAGTATTCAAAAAGCTGGGATAAGAAGAGAATATGATAATAGAATAATAAAAATTGTATTGAAAACGTAAACGTTTATATTAGAAATTGAAAAAATATGAAGATACACATTTTATTTAAGAATCTGGGATGCTCTAGAACACCTAATAATTAACACTCTTCCATTATTGAGGAATGATTATCCCCGATTAGAAAATCATTTTTAAGTTTTTTTTATTTTTTTTCAAAAGCGTAAACCCAGGTGTATATTATCTATAAACTAGGTTTTAACTTTTTTTAGATGTGTAAATATATTTTTTGAATTTTAAACATAGGAGTATTGTGATCATTATAAACTTAAAAAAGATTTTTTTTTATTAGTTAAAAATGATCTAGATGCATGATTATCGGGAGAAAGCTCATGCCAACTTGGGAGGATTGATTGTGGCTTGGTAATTCATGTTTTTAAATCTTAGGGTGTGTTTCTTTACACTTAAAATTTTTAAACTAAAATTTTTTAAATTGAAATTTTCACTTTCCATAATTATTTTAGTTTTTAATTATTTCTTCATATCTTCTTATATAATTATCTTATTTTTCAATTATTTCAACACAATTTTCTACACAACCAACCTATATATTTTACCTTTATTTTCTTTATTCATTATCATTACTCGTATTATATAACATCGTTTCTCCTATTTTTTATTATTTTTCCACATCGCAGTGTTTTATGCAACATGCAATTCTATTTATGGCAGAGTTTTTGGGAGAAATAATATTATATGCAGAGAATATGCTCGATAAAATGCAACTATTTTGAAGTAACTAATAATGAGTCTGTGAATTATCAATATATATCTATATAAAGAGTCTGTGATACTTCTCAGAAAAAAAATAATGAGTCTGCGATTAAACTTATATCATGTTATGCCAAAATAGTAACTATATTCAAGAAAATTTGCTGCAGTAGGAGAAGGGAAATGTTTATTTCAGCGTAAATCTAATAAACACACCACCTAAGTAGTGGGCCAACCATATATGTTCTTTCGGATTTAACTATTATCTACTGAACTACTGCACGTTGTTCACATAGTAGGTTAACGGTTTTGATTATTGACACATAGATGCACTTTATTCAACGGAGTTTTTGGAAGGAATGGCTTGGCTTCCATTAAAGTTATAAACAATATTATTTAATTTTAAATTCAAGGTGTATATATACTTGAAATAATTCCCTGGTCAGATGCCATGGGACCAGTCCCACTTCCAACCCCTTTAACATGCTACGACCAACCAATAACCATATTCTATATACCTGATAATTAAGAAGGCAGTCCAGCTAGTACAGTAGTCAAGTGTGCCCAGCACGCTTATGGGTTAATTTCAATTACTGGACGGTTGCCTTGTTTGAATGTGTTGTTGTAAGGTGATGAGACAGTAGTAGTTTTTTCTTTAGAAAAAAAAAAAAAAAAGTTTATGTTTCCAGCACCTAAGCACTAGGTCGGTCAAGCACCGCGTTCTCTGAATTTTTATATGAGATGTGGAGCTAGCGTACACAGGAAAAATCCAAATTCCTACATGGTATATCCATCCCCATGATGCTGAGCGATTTTATTTGGTCAGAGTACTTCTTCGGCCAACCAAACCATCTTGACGACCGATCCATCTAAAATCTGTTTTACATCTAGAATAAGATGAAATAAAATCTTCCATTTTTCAAAAAATAATCACCACTTTTTTTTTTCTTTTCCAATATAATTTCTTCCAATCACTATAAATTTTTTTTCCCATTCTCAAAATATAACGATATTTTTTAAGTCTCCCATTCTTATCTTATCTAAGCTGTGAATAAACTTATGGGCAGATGACACCATATGAGTGGCCAGGATGATCTGATCATAACGGCCATGACTGTAAAGTCCTCCCATTAATGTGGGGAAGTCGGCAAGCCATCTTGATGCAAATGAGTCTATAAAATGTCTAATTGCTAGCGTTTATTTCCTTTTTCCACATGTGTGCTCTTTGAGACGTGTGGACTTCTGAATAGCTCTAGGGTGTGTTTGGCAATTTGTAAAAGTTGTCAAGTTAAAACTTTTCACTCTCCGTAACTATTTTTTTTTTAATTATTTTTTTACACATTTTTCTATACAACAATCCTACTTTTCAATCATTTCTACTCAACTACCAATACAACTAACCTTTTTATTTTAAATTTATTCTTTTCACTCCTCATTATTACCCCTACAATATCACATCATTTGACAATTTTTATTTTTCAAAAGTTTTCATCAAAAGTTTTATTCATTACCAAACACACTCCTAGATTTCCGTCCACCTTAATTTGTTCGGCGGCCCCAAAGGCCGTTCCACACGTGGCCGGACCGTTTCCAAAGTAGACGGTTTGGTTTGGCTACCCATTTTTGGAAGACGATAAGATTTGAATGGTGAATCGTCATAAGGTAGCTAGCTACGAATTAATATTCCACTTTTTACACAAGGGGGGCAGCTTGCATTTGAGAGAAATGAAGTTGAAATTTCGAGGATTCCTCACAACCAACTACCCCAAAACTCCGCAGAGACCGGCAAGACTTTCTCAGTGGGATTGTATTTGTAACTACGTACGGGGCAAACGAATCCCAGCCCATGTGCAATGACTCCCAACTGCAGCTTCTTTGATGGGTTTGGAATTTGAAAATCTCCCCTCTAAAATAAATAAATGGACAAACACCAACAACAACACCAGCAGCAGCAACAACAAGAAGAAATACTAGTCTAGCTTGCAGGTTCCATGTATCTAGTCCACCACCAACATTCGATGGGGCCTGCATCTAGTTGTAGTCACCAACTAATTATTGAGGACTTAGCTTGACAATTGGGGTGATTTGAATTAAGAAGGAATGTGATTAAATAAATAGTATACATCTGGCTTTGGAGGTAGAAGAAAATTAAGACCGAGTCTTCTGGACATGCACTGGGGGAGTGGTCCCCAAGTGTCCTTTTTTTTTTTTTTTTTTACAAACTTATCGCACGTGTCTTTTTTCATGAAGTGGGTCTTCTTCCATGACTATCTATACGAAACATACAATTGTCATCGGAAGTCTTTTTTCACGAAGTGGGCCTTAAATATACGAAACATACATCGAAGATGAGATGAACAAAAGCCCAGGACTTACTCATCGAATCAAAATGTCAAATCGAAAGAAGAATTGTTGTCCTGGCCACGTCACAATTCACAAATCACAGTTGGCTCAAATGCAGCCAGCCTCATGGGTCTAAATTGAAGGCGTGAAGCCCACTAGCAGACTCAGCTGGCCGGTTATAATATCTACTCTTATTTATATAAAAAATAAATATGTAAAAATATTATAAATTGATAAAAAGTTATTTATAGATTGAATATATTTAGGAAACCATGTTTATGAAGAAAAACTAAAAAATATAATTAATTGTAAAAATAAATGGATATCATATTTTAGTCTGAAATGTATTATAATGTCTATAATCATGCTCATTTTAAGAATTACAGCGTTTTGTGAAGTCTTTGCCTTGCGTCCTAGCAAATAGATCCCGGGTGAAGGAACTTTATATCTCCTGTCTAAGTAGCGTTGTTTGAAGAGCATGAAAATCGTAATGTGAATTGAACATGAATTGTAATAAAAAATTATAAAAATCAAAAAAGGAATTATTATTTTGTAATTTTGTGCTTATTAATATTAACTAACAAGTCAATGAAAATGATAATATACAGTCTAATTAAATTAAGAAAAAGAATAATAATATAATATATCTAAAAATTTATCTTTTTAAAAAATAAATTATATGAACAATTAAACATAAACATAAATGTAAATGTTTACTTAAAAATGTAAATGAAAATGAAAATTAAATAATTTATTTATAATAAAATTTTAACATGACTAAAATTTATTTACATGGAAATATAAATGGACTTTGATCTCATCATGAAGCCGGCGGCAAGCTACCTTTTATGTAACCCACAATATATATTTTTTGTTTCTTAACGTTTTTATACATATGTGGACCCACTTATATATTCCACCGTGTGACATTTAACACATTCGAAATTTATTTAATATTTTATTTTAATTTTTGAAAAGAGATAAATGGGCATAGATATGAATACATGCCCATTTTATCTATTTGTAAAATCAAAATAAAATATTAAATAAAATTTAAAATTGCTAAATTTTGCAAGGTAAAATATCTAGATAAGGTTAATATGTATATTGAAAATTTTTTAAAATAAAAAATATATTTTGGCCAGGTCATGCAAGATAGTGTGTGATTGACCGTATGGGATTAAAGTCCAATACATATAACATAAAATGCATAAAAATAAATAATATTGTTTAAGCTATATATTTTCTAGTGAATATAAATAAGAAAATCAAGTTAAGATTGGCTTAAATTTTAATCTTATTTATAAACCGAGTTCTTCTTATCCGAGTTTTATGAAGGCGAGTTCAATCCTGCCTAAATTCATCCTCGATGACAGTGGCATTAGAGTGCGACATGAAAATTGAATGAACATAAGCTGGTGGATAGACTTTCATTGAGCATAGTTACAAAACTTTTTTCCCAACCCCACCTTAGGATTAGGGGTATTTAAAATATTTTCGGTCAAACATAGCTTTAGGGCATTACTGCTACTCTAGGTTAAAATTATAAATTACGGAGTTGTGGGCAATAATTGCAAACTAAAGAAACATAAGCGGCTTATATATAATTCACCTTCCAAACTTAAATCCAGTACGTACAACAGTACTATTGTACTAAGTACGAATAATCTGCCGTGAAATACTTTTGGTGTAAAAATTTCACCGCAAGTGCACTTATATAATTTTGATATCATCCCTGCTTCAGTGATCTGATTGTTGTTCATAACTAGGATGGAATGATTTTAGAATAAAATTTTTCTCATTTTTGGAAAGTATTTTTTTAATCCTTAAAAAATAAAATTCTATCTTTTAATTTTCGATACAATTTTTAAATTTTTTTTAATTTATTTTCAATACATTTTCATCCCAAAATTTCATTCTATTTTCATTTCACCGAAGCTTTGAACAACCCTGTGAAGTTATAGGCAATAATTACAAAATAAAGAAATACAAGGGGCTTATATGTAATTCGCCTTCCAAACTTAGTAATTTTTGCATTTTGCTCCCTCTAAGTATACATATTTGCCTTTTAAACTGCGAAATTTACATATTTGCATTTAGAACCCTCTAAGTTTGCTACATTTGAATTTTAAACCCTATTATTTTACATCGTCCAAAAACCAAAGTAACCTCCGTCATCTGCAGTTGAAAAGACTAAAGTACTCTTTTCACACAAGAGGGATGCCTTTGCACATGAGTCGACTCTTATTTTGAGCCAACTCCACTATCCAAAAAGTGGATAACTACGTTCAAAGCTGAATTAACTTTTTTTTTTTTTTTTTCCTTTTTTTTGAAGAGTTCTTTTCTTTTGATTCAACTCACAAGTGGAAAGTATTTTATATCAATAAAACTTTTGGTGAAAAGTTTTGAAGAATAAAAGTTGTAAAATGATGTGATATGATAGGGGTAATGATGAGGAGTAAATAGGATATAGTTAAAATAGATAGGTTAGTTGTATAGGTAATTGTGTAGAAATGATTGAAAAGTAGGGTGGTTTGTGTTGAAAGATGTAAAAAAATAATTAAAAAATAGAAGAGTTGTAGAAAATGAAAAGTTTTAGATTGAAAAGTTTTAGATGAAAACTTTTTGTCATTGCCAAACACCCCCTAAATAAATTCGTTGGTATCTTTCATATTTTACAAATCCTATCAAAATATATTAAAATTTAGTATCTTACCATAAAAGAGAAAAATACAAAACATTCTTTTGAAATGGGAAAATTTTTATTTTAAAATACGCTTCACAAAATATTTTCAAAAAATATTCCTGGCCGTGTTCCTCAAAGTAATAAATTAATTCCACCCCGTAAACGTTTTAAAAATTAATTTCTTAGTTGAACATTATTACTCAAATAAATAAATCAAATTCATATAATAAATGCTTTAAAATTAATTTTCTAATAATTTTATGAAAAATATTGATAAAAAGTATAAATGAGTTGACTCAGCGTTGGACTCGACTCAGCTGTATGGACAGGGATGTTGACACGACCTGGTTACTTCGACTTGTTTAATGAGTCAACTCATTTCTGCCATCACCGCGTTGCCACATCGGGTCATGGGTTACGTTTGTAGAAAGCCGAAAGCCTGCCGATATCAGTGGTTTTGCTTTTCAACGGTGTTTGGTTTTGAAGAAGAGGGTGCTTGCTGTTACGGCTAGGCAGAGGCAGAGGATAGCCTAGCTCTTTGGCCTGTTTCGTGGTAGACGGCAGCGGGAACGTTGTTAATGGCTTCTCACCCCTGTTGGTGAGTGGTGGCAGACCTAACATGAAGAAGACGACGAAGGGATAGGGGGCCTCCGCAAATTTGTTGGCCAGCCTCGCTCCGATTCGCTGCCATGGCTGGACGTGTGGTGGGTGTTCATTGAATTTCATGGCGCTTGCAAGAGCAGAGGAGAAGCAGAGCAACGGCGAAGTGGTCGGCTTCCATAGGAGATTCGGTAAGGTGTTCTGCAGCTGTCTCGTTGCTCAATTTTGATTTGTGGATGGGTGGCCGGCGGTATGACTTGCGAGATCGCAGCGCTAGCCATGAAAGATAAGAGAGACAAGAGCAGAGGTAGCGTTTACTACTACGCACTACTGTGTTGCATGAATTGTTGATGGACGGCTTCGCAAGGGACACCCACGTAAGCACATGGTAGAAATTTCGGCTGGAACCAAATTTGAAGGAGATGGGTGCGTGGCTACTGCTGTCTGGATAGTTGAGATTGAAACTGTATGCACGATTGCTGGTGGAATCAATCTTGCTACCCGTTTGAAGAAGAAAGTACACCGATTGAAGAGGAGATGGTTGCTGCAACTTTGTATATTTGTGGCGAAGAGCTACCGTGGCTATATGCACGAATGAACACACACTACTGTTTTGCCATGGCCAGGATCCATGGTGTATTTGCGGGCGATCGGCATTTCTGCTTACCTTCATTTTCATGTTTGATGGTGGCCAATGAAGTAGTCGATGGAAGTCATTCCATAGCCATTTGCTCTGTGATGGACGAGCCCGGATTTCAGCACCTGTCAGAAGTTGCCCGTGAAATGGCAGCCAACTTCCCTTAAGTTTGCGGGACATTCCCGTAAAAAAAAAAAGTTTGCAGGACATTATTATCATTATAAAAATTTTACTGCTTGTTTTAAGGGTTGTACGAACGACAAAGTTTAAAGGATTTCTGATCATTTGCGACCCGTCCGTAAGTGGGGCTGTTGTCGACCACCCCTAACGACCGTTCGATCTGAGGAGTTTAACATCCGCCGTTCGATGCAATTTTTGAAAGAGGGCACTGACAGGGCAATTAAAATGGCAAAAAAATTGCAATAGCCTCCCTGTTATGCTGTGACTCGACTCGCCTCCCCTCCTGCATGGCAACTTGCTCTCTCCCCTCTCACTCGCCGGAGATCTCCGTCTCATTCCAGCTTTTTGCCCTGGCTTTCGGGCAGGAACTTGTAGACGAAGAGCACCGAAGTAGCTGCCAAGCCAGCTTCCCAATTCCATTTTTTCCCTCTAAAGAGTAAAGACGGAAGAAATTGAAGAAAGCTTGCAAAATTATTGGGTTTTTTGTTGCTTGGTTATTTTTCTGGAAATTAGTAAACGAAAGCATGAGTTTGAAATTCATTTTCAATCACCCAGACTTTGGAGTAATGACTGGAGCTGTGCGATTTATCAAAGAGGATCTCAATTTGGACGATACAAAGGCGGAAGTACTGATGGAAATTCTTTCTGTCTACAGCCTCATAGGCTCCACAGCCGTCGGAAGAACCTCCAATTGGATAGGCCATTGCTTGACCTTCGTCTTCACCGCTGTCATCTTCTTCGGGATCCTACTGGGCAACATGTCCAACTACGCCTCTGCAGAGCTACCCAAGCACTTCAACTGCCCATCACAGAGGATCGCAACGGCGACGTCATCGTTCAGACAAAGCGCAGCTGAGGGGAGGGCGTGTGGAGGTCGCTGCTTGTCCGGCGGTCACCATCCGTGCAAGGCAGACTCACCAATGCCAGACACGTGCTCCTCAAGACTTCCAACAGCAAGGAAGAAGCAGAGCTGCGGCTGGTTGAGATCAAGCAAGTAACAGGAATCCCCAAGGACCGCAACAACGACATCATCGCACTGCCGAAGCGCAGCCGAGAGAAGGACGTGTGGAGGTTGCTGCTAGTCCAGCCGTCCCCTTCCGTGCGCATAATCCTCATCGCCGTGCTGGGCATTCATTTCTTCTATCAGGCTTTCGGGGTTGGCGAGATGATACTCTGCGTGCCGTGGATCTTCGAGAAAGCTGGCATCAAGATGAAGAACGGCCTTCTGGGGCAACGGTGACGATCGGATTCATGAAGACGCTCTTCATTCTCATTGCGACATTCATTGGCGGAGTGGGTGAGGAGGGGGAGGGGGAGGGAGAGGGAGAGGAGAGAGAGGAAGTCATTGTGGGAGTGGAGCCATGCTAAGGGGGGTCGGTGTAAAATTTCAGGGTAATAAATGCCGTGTCAACCCATGCATTCTGAAAATTGCATTCGAGGTCTGAATTTTTTCCACCCAATCGAATGGCCCGAGAAAACAGCCTGGTAAACGGCCAGTCATCAAAGCTCAAGTTTACATTTTAAAATATAGAGAGTAAACTAGCAGGTTTGAAATGCGAATATACAGAAAAAATACGCTAGGTGTGTTCAGAAATAGATAAAACTTTTAATAAAATATTCTAGAGAATAGAAATTGTTATGATATGGGTAATGATGAAGAGTAAATAAAATAAAGTTAAAATTGATAAGTTAGTTATATGGGTGGTTGTGTAGAAATGATTGAAAAGTAGGATAATTGTATAGAAAAATGTGAAGAAATGATTAAAAAATAGAGTAGTTGTGGAGAGTAAAAAGTTTTAGATTAAAAAGTTTTAACTTGACCATTTTTACTCATTAACAAACACACCCTTAGAAAGACTAAAATGTAAAAAAACCCTCCCAACTTAAATATCCAATACGTACTGACGTGCCACAAAACGAAGTACGAATGGTCTACGCTGAAATACTTGAAAAGTTGGGTTATTGTAAAAATTTCACCCCGAGGGCATTTTTATAATTTTGATATCACCCCTTCCCTTCCATGTTCCAACAACCGTCTTTCCGTGCTTGCTTTTCAATCTCCCATGTTTCTATGCTTGTACGCTGGTGCTTGGAGTGAAAATCGGATCCTTCGTTCCGAAAGGCCTTTCTCGCACACGAAAGCTCTGCTCTCTCTAGTCCTCATCATTTTCTTCCACTCCTTACCGTCGTTTTTGTAGCATCGACCTTCGATTCCTTCGTTCTTCTTAGCATCCAGACTCTTCTACAAAAATGGTATTTTTCATATCCTCTAATCCTAATTTCCTGTTATTAATCAACCTATCTATGCAGTATTGTCATAGAATGTTAGTTAATCCGTTGCCAAGCTCAGTAGGCTGCAAAGTGGCGCCTGATCGCTAGATCTGGGTCGTTCCTCTTGTGGGGCTTGTTGTCTGTCTTCGCAATTGAATGACCTGCGAATTCGGATTGTCGCCGAGCTCGATGGCTGAGGATCTTCAGTTGGTTCACGCACGTGGCACTTGGGAGAAATGCTTGTGCTTTTGCATGTCGTTTCTGCCAATGATGTTTGTGTCAGATCTAGAGTTTCAGTTTCGAAATTGTATTGTGATCCCTTGGAATCCCAGGTTTTCCTGTTTATTCCTCACTGTAGAAAAGGGAGCTTTTTTCTCATATAAGCCTCTAAGAATGGCATAATTTCCAGTTCTCATCATGTTTGAGGAATGCTGTATCACTTTGCTTGCAGAAAATTCCTCACTTGATCTGAACATGTCCACTCAGTGCTCAAAAGAAGATGCGGGAAATTTTTTCTGCAGTCTGGTCGTACGGATGAAAATTGACCTTTAAAGTGACAGAACTGAGTAACGTGTAACCTTATCGTTTTTAAGTATGGCAAATTGACTTATATAGATAACCAGTCCGTTGATTTTTAATGGCCGCATTTTATAAATTTCTCACCTGTATCTTGGTTTAGAGCATTTTATTTTGTGTTCTAGATTGATATATCATTTCATTATCTAAATGTCTTCTTGTATGTAGGAATCTTGTCCTACAATAAAAAATATTCTTCTTCTGGATTCTGAGGGGAAACGTGTAGCTGTCAAGTACTACTGTGATGACTGGCCAACTCTGAGTTCAAAGTTGGCTTTCGAGAAATCTGTATTTACCAAAACCCAAAAGACAAATGCACGGACTGAAGGTATCATGCGAGTAATATAATTCTCTATTATACTGGCTTAAACTGCTAAGTGACCGACCCTCCCAGTGTTTAAGATATTTAATGTTGCTTAAACTTGATATTGCTGTCAGGTAAAATGTTGTACTGGTGCCTTGTGAGTAGACTGCGGTGTATGATAGTTTGTATAATAGTACCTGTAGACAATTGTTCTTCCCATGCAGATTGTGAATGTCATCATCAAATATGGGAAGATTCACTGAATTACTAACAGGTCAAACATCCATTAATTATGATTTATTTTGTGGCATAAATGTGCTTGATATTGTGGCCTTCCTCTATATTTTGGAGGGTTGCTTACTTCTGTAACTGGCAACTTGTCTTCTCAATGATATTTATTTATCTAACAATCATGCATTGCCATATTTTACCAAAAAACATGAATTTTTCATACAAACATGAACTTGTTATTCTTACAATTTTGTTGAATCCCTTGGGCCTGTTTAAACAGTTCATAATCAACATAATTTCATCTGTGGTTGTTGTTATCCCACTAAACTTCTCTTTGCTGTTTACAGAGTGGCTTGTACACCATTGCCATAATCATAATTATGTGCTTATCCATATTTAACAGGTCTCTTCCTGCTGAAGCTTTCTTGCTTTGAGTAAATTGTAATCCTTTTGTTTCAAACGTTTTGTAGTCTCTGGTTCTCTTAATTCCCTGGAGAACAATAGAACAATAATTTATAAGTTTGTCTTCTCTGTGACTAATGTTCTGCATGATACTTGCTTGGACAATATAAGCTTGAATTTTGCATGATATAATGACCAACAGCCCTTTCTATTAAATGCCTAAAGGCAGTTCGTCTCCTTTCATTTAATCCTTGTTCATATATATATATATATATATATATATATATATATGTATTAAGAAGAAATAGAGTTGATCTTTCAATGATTAAAATGAATCTTGGCATGCAACAATCATGATCTCTAGTTCATAGTAATGGTTAATAAAGTCATTTACTCATTTTAGGGAGGAAGAAATCATTGTTGGAATCTATTGCTAAATCATCTTTAAGGCTTTCCAGTTAGTGCTGTATTGTTGACTATAGTTGTTGTTTTTTGTAGCGGAGATCGCAATGATCGAAAATTATGTTGTGGTCTATAAGTTCATACAGGATCTACACTTTTTCGTTACTGGGGATGACGATGAAAATGAACTCATCTTAGTTACAGTTCTTCAGGGATTCTTTGACGCCGTTGGCCTTATCCTCAGGTCTGTGCAAATTCTTGCATTGATTGGTGATCTAGATCAATAAATTTTTAGTTGAAAATGTTTTAATTCTTGGATATTGTCTTTCAGGGATCACACTGACAAAAGAAGTGCGCTGGAGAATTTGGATCTTATCTTTTTATGCCTTGATGAAATTGTCGATGGAGGGTAGAGCGTATTTCTTTAGCATAACTTAGCTTTTACTAATTGTTTTTTAATCTTGCTCCAGTGATTATTAGATAAGAGGTTTGATAAACATCAATTATCTGACAATAACAAAATCCTTGTGAAAGTGCATGCAATAGTGTAAATAAATTTTCAATATATCTGATTTGTGGGAGGGGAATTATTTCCGTGAGGTTGTATGGAAATTTTCAATATGTCTGAAAACTTTAGTCATTTCTAGAATTCTAAATTGTTATATGGATCAATCCTTGCTTTCTAAAACAAGGCTTTTAAGCTTTTCTTTCTATGTTGTCATGTAGATTTTTTAATCCGAAGAAACTTTTTCTCCATCTTGTCCACTCAATTATTGATCTTCTGTCTGCGGGTTAAATTTGGGCTTTGCCCTCACCATGCAAGGCTATCACTCAAGCAGATGAATTGACATAAGAATTTATTGGTTATGCTCTATCTTTGAACTTGCAGAATCACCTGTTAGCATTATTGGGTGACTTTCAAGATTCCAAAGGGCAAAAAAAAAAGCATTCTTGATTCTAATTCTTATGGAATACAAGTTGTATTGTGATTTGATGTCTCTGTCGTTTTAGGTTGACATTGCTATAATACAACCTACTTCCTAGAAACATCTGAACCTCTTTCAGCGATGGTACATGAGATTACTGTGTGCCTGTGAATGGGGATGTTATAACGGCACCACTTAGCTGCCTCTGTAGCTTCCAGTTACTTGGATCCCATGTGATGTGACTAACTGTCAATTTCATAATTGTAGTGGTATATTTAATCACTCTGTGTCGCTTCATGAACTTACTGAAACTTGTACCTGATTTAAATTAGTATCTCTTTCTTGTGCTTCTCAGAACCTCTCTTCCAGCATGTATGCTGCAGGATTTTGTATTTTCTCACAAAAAATTTCCATTTTGGTCACTGAAGAGGCTAACAAGCCACAAACAGGCATGCTAAACAGCAAGATTCATGCTATTCTCTGTGAGTTGTGCATATAAAGGACCAAAATGGGATGAATTCAAAACGAGGAGCAAAATGGAGAAATTATTGAGATGAAAGGATAAAGTAGTTGATCGAATCAACTGGATTCAGGAAGAAGAGTTCTTCCTACCATAAACAAAGAAAACATTAGTGATGATTACAAAAGAAAAAGAAACTATATGATTACAAAAGAAAAAGAAGCCATTTTCTAAGTACTCTGATGAGAACAGGAACTATAATTAGGCTTCTGAAAATCCTAATCTATCTAAAGGCCTTATTTGGATTGCTGCAAATGAAAGTTCTAATAAAATGATAAAAACAGACTGTTTTCAAGTCCAATTTCGTTAAACCCATCTAGATATCAACTCAGATACTGGGTCATCAAGATAGAACAGCTTGATGAGTGATTCCCAGTAACTGTCGTCCACCTTCAAATGTGCATTTCTTGGTTGCTGGATGAATGGACTGGCCTGATCTTTGGATCAGAATGGTAACTTTGGGCTGTCTTGGTAATCAAACCATCTTTTTTAACACTGTGTTAATGTTTGGAGTGATCGTGGTCGGTGAATATGCATTTCTTTGCCAAGCCATCCTGATTTCTATGCTCTGGGGGCAGTAATTGTAGAGTTAGAAGTTAGAAAGTTTCCATTGGTCAGATGGTTATTATCATCCTTATTTGATCAGCTTCATTTGACTACCCCCTTATCTTTCTTCGACACATGAAAGGGTAATTAGGCTCATTATGATTTAATATTTCATCCTATTGTTCTAAAAACCTGAAGCCACATATTCAATTTTTCGGATTATTTAATTATAAGCGGTATTTTTCTGTTTAACAGGATTATTTTGGAAACTGAAGCAAGTGCAATCGCTGGGAAAATTGCAACCCATGGTGTGGATACCTCTGCTCCATTGTCTGAGCAGGTGATTTTGCAACCTCTTTTTGAGTTTCATTGCCCTTTCAGTTTTAGTAAAGTGGTGTTCTGCAACATCGGACGTGAGAATATGTGTGCTCTGCATTTTTTTTTTTTTGGGGGGGGGGGAGGGGGGTTGTGGGGGTGGGGATGGCGGGGGCGCTACCTGTGCTCTGCTTTGTATATGTACAAATTGGTCAAGATGGTTGGCAGTGAGGGCCTTGCTTTGGGTTTCTCATGTCCAGGTAAAAAAATGTTGGAAGATAATATCTGATCTTCCAAATGGAACTTTGGCCTTTCCTCAGATGAACCTAGGCCTCCAGTTGCATATAGTACTGTACAATAAAGTAAATTTTTACATAGTCATGCATGTGAAGAGATCATCTAAGGTTGACCTTTGTTGAGCTTTATGGGGCTCGTGATTATATATTCTAAACAGCTACCTCATTCTTTATATTTATTGTGCAACATTAGGTCTTCATTCGAAAATTCATACTAATTTGTAGCATGCATATTTGAAGTCCAACAAATAATTTGACAGCACCTACTAGCCTTTTGAAACTTGTATCATGTTTATGAGGTGCATGTCTGCATGATATTTGACTCATGTTGATTTTATGTATCTTCTCTGGATGAGGCACTCTAATAAACTTATAAAGTAATTCTAAACTTCGTTGATTAGTAAAGTTACTTTCATATTTTAATTACAACTTATTATTGTTCAAGATAGTGAGGTCCGTTTATTATCACAAGGCTATTTACATGATGAATGGATTAAATGCTATATGTACATTATGATTGAGCTGCATGGTTATACTCATTTCATATAACCGACTGAGGAAATGGACAAATAAATAGGAATATTGTTCTATATATAATGAAATTTTATGCTAGTTTTTGAGAACTATTCTGTAGTAATTCAGATGTTAGTTCTGAAAAACTCCAGGTGTATGTGAGACCTATTTCAATTTATTTGGTTTCATAATTAGTTTTTTTTTTTTTGTTCGTTCATTACACAGCAAATGATATTTGAAGTGAGTGGATCACATGCAAGCATGTGTACCAATATGCATGATGAAGTCCCAATCTCCTGAAAATTATTGTGTAATTTCTTTCTTGCAGACCATCACTCAAGCACTTGCCACTGCGCGGGAACATTTAGCGAGATCCCTTTTGCAATGACTCACTTATAAACCTTATTTTTCTTCCTTCTACCTCCTTTTTGTTGTGGCATTCAGAAGTTGAATTCGACATCCATTTAGATTGTTTCCTCTAAAATTGACAGTGGTTCTAATTTCCCACCCAAAATCTACAGCCGAATATGGCAATTCATGATCTAGCTTTACTGCGAAGTTATCAAATGAGCGGAGTTATTCTGTCTGCCGTTCTCTTCAAACGGTGCACTGATCTTTCGTTTACATTGCTGGGTTAAGTTTTACTGCAGTCTTTATTCCACTGGGTTCATTACCTTTTGCTAGCTTCTGATGGCCTTCTAGAATAAGCTGTATTATCGGCCATATAACAATAGCTATATGCATGCTACCTTCGTAGTTGCATCAGTGGCATTGGCTTTGACTGCAGTGTCGTTGCTCAGGATTTGCCCTCTCTTTGGATTTCAGCGCCATCCAAGCCATCCAACAACCTTCCTAATGGCTGAGCTTCTGTTGAGTTGGCTGGGCCTCCATCATAAAAAGATCCAAAATTTCAACGTGAGTGGATGGATAGCTGTTGCAAATTCTGAGGGACAGGATGTTTGCACCAGACATCGTTCACGAGTGGGCAAGTGCATGATGGACATGAATGCAGGGAGGAATGTGGGTCGACATTCCATTCCAGCAAGACAAAAAATAAAGAACCAATTTTTGCCATCAGCTTGGCTCTTACTTCTTGAGAAAACAATGATTAATATGGGAAGGTTCTGGTGCGATTTTAGGACAGGTTACATCAAGCCATCGAAGAATGTACCACGTATGCTAAAATGGATTGGTACAATTTTCTGAGTTACCTTCCAATGCATCCGGTTGCATTTAAAGTTTAGTGCAACGAGGCGGAAAATCCTTTTTTGTTCTCTTTTTTTGAAATTTTTTTACAAGACTTTTAATCTAGTGGTGTGGTGTGTTTGTTTCAACATAAAACTTTTTAACTAAAATTTTTTAGTCTTCATAATATTCTATTTTTAATTATTTCTTTATATTTTTTTTATACAAACTCTTCTGCTTTTCAATAATTTGTACACAAGTATTCATATAATTAATTTATTTGTTTTAACTTTATTCTCTTATTATATAATATTCTCTCATTTAAAAAAAATCGTATAAAAAATTTTTCATTCAAAAGTTTTATCATTTTTCAAACACAAGCTAGGTGTATTTAATATAAAAATTAAATTTTACTAATTTTAGATGTGTATATATGCATTGATTTTTTTAAAAATAAGTATATAAATATATACATGTTTTAACTTTTAAATGACTAAAATGTTTTTGTTTTTTAAAAATCAAATATATATTTCCAAAAATGTTAAAATTTAATACATATGTTGAATGCATCTAGATTAATAATTTTATAAAAAAATTTTGAAAATAAAAAAAGAATAAAAGAAAGAGTTTTGCACTTGGTTGCACCAATTCCAATGCAGCCGAGTGCATTGAATGGGGACTCAGGGAGTCCTTTGATTCAGTCAATGCAAAATTTTTTTTGTCATTGCCGCTTGGATGGTAACTTGGTCTCCAGTTCATTCATGCTGGCTGCCCTGCTTAGCATAAGCCTCAGTAACCTCTCTCACAGGGCGGGTGCGAGAAGATGCCTTCACTTAGACAAATAGTTTCATCCGATCAGTAACGCGTCTGCCATGTGCCTATATAAGGAACAGCAGCAGCTGAACGAAAATCCACATTGGTTTAAAGGTGAGATGGGGACGTGCTACGTTGCGGCAACCTAAAAAGGTCCTTTTATCCCTGGATGGTTCCACCTTCACAACGCTCAAACCTTCGTCTGTTTTTCATGCCGTGTAAATTATAAAGCGATCATCCTGTGGTCGAGCAATTAATCCGGCTAATACAGATAGATAGCCTCTATTTCCCTAGAAAAGCAGAGTAGGTTCAGAGACTGCTGAGAATGCAAGGGGTCGTAGAATTAGTAGGTTGATGCCATTTCAACTACTTCTAGCACAATCGGATAAAAATTTAAGTGTCGCCTAAGGGTAATTCTAAAATGCTTATTTTGTTTCTCTTTGACGTGGAAAGCTAGAAAAGGATGTCATCTAGAATTCAAGAAAATTGAAGCCGTGCCTTCAGATTTCTATATAAATATCATTTATGCACCCCAGCATTTCTTCTTTCGCAGATGACCTTTTGGATGAGAGCCATGCACTCTCTCAGCCAAGAGATAGGCCAGGTCCATGGACAATCAAATTGGGACGTTGACGTCGCTTTCAATGTCTAAACCATGAACTCAGTCCACTCCGAATAAAGAGTGGTACACTGAGAGTATATCGAAGTTTTCTTGAATGTAAAATGATTTTTTAAGGTCGGACGTATGGACGCATGGGGACAGCCGCGCGTCCGGCCCAAAATCATATTTTCTTAAATTTTTTTTCATGCACAAGTAAAACTAGGTGTATTAAATCTATAAACTAAGTTTTACCATTTGGATTTTTTAAATATTTGTTTTAGATTTTCAAACACGGTGACATTTCTGTAATTTTCTCTTAAAAAATTACGCAAATGCTAACGTGTTTGAAAATCCAAAACAAAGATTTAAAAACATCCAAAAATAATAATACTTGATTTATAGGTTTAATGCACCTAGCTTTCCTTGTCCGTGAAAAAAAAAATGAAAAAAATAAAAAATATATGTTTTTGGGCCGGACGCATGGCTGCCCCCATGCATCTGACCGTAAAAGATAACAGCTGTTCTTGAATAACATCTTCCCTTTCTTGAAGCCAAACTGCCTTCTCAACTGCAACAAGTCAATGTTTGCCTCTGAAATCTATCCATGCGGATGAGCATCTGAACTATCATTTCTCAATGAAACCATTAAATATTTCATGTTGAAACAGTAGCCCTTCAATGTATTGTTGCCCAATTCAATCATTGGAAGATCAAACAAGTGGATCGATCATGATTCATGACCACTCCAGGGACCAGTACAACAGCTTGATAGCTTGATTTCAAGGTGGCAGCAGTCTGCCAGACAAGTACTGAGAGAGCCTATCTCTCACAATAAACACATTCTCATTATCAACAGCATCACATACCTGCTGCCTGTAACCAACATCATGGTGGTGGGACAGTGGCATTTCATCCTGCACTTCATCTTCTAGATCAATGATGATGTTGTGCAGCAAACAACAGACAAGTATTATCCTTGGTAGTTTGTGCTTGTCAGGACGCCACATTACCCCCTGGACAATCTTCCACATCTCTTTTAATCGGGTCATTGCCCTCCCAGCAACCATCCGAGTTGCAAAATGTCGCTTGTTAAATTCAGCCTTGGGCCCAACAAGATCCTTCCCTTGATATGGGGAAACAAGCCAAGGGAGAGGAGGGAATCCCACATCCCCGATTACATATTCTCTGATCTCTGATCCTTCAGATAACTTCATCTTCTTCCCATTGAGTCTCTTCCCATTTTCACACAGTTTGAAGAAACCAGAGTTCCTGAGCACCACCGAGTCAGTCAAGCTGCCAGGCCATCCAGTCACGATGTCACGGAACCTCATATCAGCATCCACGATGGCCTGCAAAAGCATGCTGTGGTTCTTCTCTCTATCAAACCACACATCGTTTGATGGGTCTACTGTGGGCAAACACATCATGATATGTGTGGTATCAATTGCACCACAACAGTTTGGAAGACCCCTTATTTTCTCAAACTTTGATTTAATTTCCTTCATTTCATCTTCTGTGGTGGGCCATCTCAGGTGGTGAAGTCCTCTCTCTTCCATTGCCTCCACAAATCTCCAAGTCACATGTGAGACAGTAGACTGGTTCACCCCAAATGATTCTCCAATGTTCACCAGAGACTCGCCAGAGCTTAATCTTCGCAGGGCAACAGCCACTTGGTCGTTGACAGACAATGCTTTGCCATCCAAACCAGTAAAGCTGGTCTGCCTCGCCATCAAGTCATCCTTCACAAGTGAACAAATGTAATTGAAAGTCTTTCGAGAAACTTTAAAAACAGTCTCAAATTTGTCCACACCATTAGACAGAGACAGGGGTCCTGCATAAGAGAAACATAATTATATCACTTGCCAAAGCACAAATCCAAACACTAGGGGTTCTATTCTACCATCTGTAGAAGAAGAAGAAGAATGCGAGTCATGAAGAATATGAATTGGCAAGTCTTCAGATCACAACTTTCATTAAGAGTACAAGAGAAAAATGCATGAATGAGGGGGGGAAAACACTTAAGAAGAGAGAAGAAGGCATCAAATGACAATATTTCAGTGAGCTATGCCTTAGCCTTCGTTCTTGGGTAACCAATCACCTAATTCTGACTCTATGCAAAAATCATGTTGATCAACTCAACCAGGCGTAACATGCTTAAAAACATGAATCAACTCAAGCAAGGACACCGGGCACCATCAATATACAAAGATGCGGAATATTGGTCACTTCTGATAGGAAATGTGGAGCCTATCCTAGATCATGACATCTACAATATAAAGCTAACCAACTAGTGGCTTGGATCATACATGGTGGAAGCAACCATAAGCTCCAAAGCTTTTGGCATGCTCTTCTAGAGCTCATTAAGGAGGCACTAAATCAGGATGATGTCCTTGGTATATCCATGGAAATAGCAGCAAGCTTGTTTCTGTGTCATGTTCCAGCTTGAGGTTACTGTGAAACCTGTTGAGTTTGAAGAGATTAGAAATGGCATGGTACATAGTCCTGCATGCATCAGTGAAAAATTTTCACATAGTGCAGCCAGGAAACTGTAATCTTAGATGTGACAAACTTGCGCACCCTTTGAGATTTAGGCAAGCCTACCATGTTCGCCAATATTTAATATTGAAAAAGAAATAACTAATGCTTTTCCCTCCTAATTAGCAGTTGAAATGGTAGCCTGATTTTCAAATGTCCCTGTATGAGATATGTCTAAAGGAAATACAATACATAGACAACAAAAAATACAACTTGCTATAGGTTGAGAAGAAAATATGACTTTCAGAACATGACGAGTGAAATATTAGTAACTATATACTGATACTACTACCATATAGCACAGGTTCTGCATAACAATCATGAAATATCTTCGAACTATCAAAAAATGTTTTGATACAAGGATAGAACATCAGATTATACTAGACTTGCATCCAATATCATATCACATTGTCACCAATGCGACAAGTATACCAAGTTTATATGATCATGGCTTAAAAGTGCTAACATGTCCATAGAGCAAAAGATTAGGATGTAGATCATCATCGTATTCTTGGTCTAGCACAAGTTTCAACGATTTAAGTGATGAATGGCTTCTTGCGTTACTACCAGCTATTTCAAGAGAATTCTGGGTGGCTGTTAAATTCTCTGAACACAGACAAGTTGCAATATGATATATAAGTTGCAGCACAATTTTTTTTTCTTTTTCCTGAGGAAACAGCACAAAGAAGTTTGAAAGGGAGTGTCTTAAAGCAAACACTGATGTTCATCATCTGTGACCTGTCAGTCATTGGACACTGTAACAGCATTTCAAATTTCAAGTCCTGTCTATAGCTACTAGCTAAAGTTACCCAATTTGTAAATGGTGTTCAAAACCTGCGTGACTTGCAGATATGGAACTGAAATGCAAGATTCATGCTTCGTTTAGTACAATTATTTTTATCATTTGATTTTATTTGTAATTAATATGATTTCTAGCATCAAAATATATAACATGCAATTGCATTACCATCATCTTAGATTATAATGATTAGTTCATAAACTGCCAGATGTTCGTAAAGATGCTGTGGTATCATTGACACACTCAAGCCTAAATGTAAGGTTGGAAGCTGCTATTTTTAACTTTTTACTACATTCATTTCAAATGTAAGGCTTGCAACAGGATTCGTTCAGCTAACCCAATTACTTATGATAAGGAATTCACAATAAGGATAACAATGAAGTCACGATATTCTAGATTCAAGCAAAATGATGTATATTGATAGAGCTATGGCTGCACTGAATCAGAAGTGTACTACTGGATCCATTCCTTGCGCCTCTCTTAGTGCCTGCTCAAGATCAGTGGATGAAACAGGAATCAGATGAGATTTTCCGTCCTTAAAAACTTTCTATTCTCAAAAAACTTCTCCCGTTTTCAATTAATAACAACCTGACTTTTTCAATTTTCAACCACTTTTCTGATTCCCGACATAATTTCCCACATCTCAATATACAACAGTACTTTTTTTTTTTTTAAATATTATCCCATCCTTGTTCCATTCCAACATCACGAACAGCCTCCTCTCCTTCCCTTCTCTGTGTAACAATTTTCAAAACAGCCTTAATAAATTCTTCACTTATGTGGACTCGATAGACCCTATTTCCCAAATCCCAATCCAAACTCCTCTGTGTATCTTGCACTACCATGGTTAAACCATTCATCAAAATGCATGAGCAACAGTGAATACTAGTGGCTGTTCACAAAAATCGAGGAGAGGGGTTAAAGACAAAGGCAAGTGGGGTATTTTGTAAAGTTAAGGACACATACTTTCTTTTAGAGTTTTAATTTTTCTTACCGTTTCAATTCATTCATGGTGCAAATGGTTTGCCCAGTTGGCTCAAATGGCAGAAACTGTCTTTTATTTAAACCAGCCCATGCTTGAACTAGACCAAAGAACAACAATAAGACTGCTTTTCATTTAAACCAACTCAATGCTTGAACTAGATTGAAGAATCACAAAAAGATATTTAGGCTATGCTGGGTTAAATGGTGTGAAGTCAATCCAAAAGGACATTTTTTTTCTTCATCATTACCTATATTTCTCATTATTACGGCCTTTATTCTGTTGTTATTCACCCTAGAGCTTGCCTCATCTCATTCCTACAGACATCCTTAATTTCCTTTTGCATTTACATTTCATTTACCACTGTTTACTGTTCAAATGGTTTGATAAGTCTATACCAAAAAAATATCCACATTTCTAAATGATAATCCCCAAGTTCCCCAACAATGGTGGGAGTCTAAACTATGCTTCAACTAAAGGGTACAAGATGCATCAACCGTGCATCAAAAATTGCATACATCAAGTAAAAATGTCAAGGAAGAATTGGGGATTGAAAATGTAAATGTTTAGGAATCCAGGAGCTAGTGATGTGATGACTTTGTGTGGAGTATTGTGAAAAATTGGCTTTTGGATGCCGTACTACCTGCAACATTTGATACAAACGAAGACATTGTTAGGATGATCCAAACAAAAACCAACCAACATGCTAGATGGATTGAGAGAATAAGAAAACGACAGATAATTACAGGAATTACCTAGGTACTTGATCTACGACAGTTGATGCAAACAAATGCATTGTTGTGATGATCCAGACAAAAACAACATGCTAGACGGATTGAGAAAATAATAAAACTACAGATAATTAGGCACTTGATCTATCACAGGCGGTAAATGTCAAGCCTATAGGCTGAGGATATCAGCATTCTATTTGTTACTATTATTCACACAATTCATCGAGGACCTATTTTGTGAAATTTTTTATCTAAGAAGCCAGAAAGCATACCTACAGTCACTATCTATATAAAATTCAGATTGTTGCAAAGAAATGAAGCCCACACTAAGAAAAGATAAGCTAAATTAGGTCAAAAGGCATATTAAATTTTCCACCAGTTTTACTTAATCTGAAAGTGCCATGTCTCCGAGAGATCAACTGCACAGGGAAAAATGCAGTATTCACGTGTACTTGCATAAGCCAAGAGAAACATGGATTAGAATATCAATATAGTGGAGTCTAACGTGGGCTGATGAGCATCAAATTTCTCCTAGCTGATTCCAAACATGGACTATTGTTTTTGACAAGGACAACATTTGGATGGTTCTGATATTTTATATCTGAATTTTCCGATGGTTGCCATTAAAATAATAAAAAAATATCATATGAGAAGTTGGGACTGAGGTTAAATTCTTCCAGCTGTTCAAATCTATTTTACGTTCTACCATGTGGATGATACCACACCCAATAATGGTTTTACAGGCATCAAAAGAAAATTTCACTGGTTTTATAGGCAACAAGTGTTTGAGGTTCTGTTGAGAGGGAAAATTTTGCTGAGGCTGAAAAAGAGAAATTTTGCTAATTCTGGAGAACTATTTCGTTGAAGTGTAAAAACTTCAAGAAAGAGAAAATTTCAATGACTCTTCACTATGAATAATAGTACATATAAATACACATTTATATGTTTCTAGATGACTTAAACACAAATTATTTCACCATTTTTAGCATTTAAAATATGCAAATCTACATGATATTGTAAATAAAATTTACTTAATGATGAGATTTCTAAAAGTTGAGTGAATTGATCACCACTAAACTTTTTTCTTTTCCTTTTTGTGTGTGTGTGTGTGGAAAGCACTAATCTCCTGCCAGGAAGCATGGTCATATCAGGAAGAAAAAATTCAAGAATCCAAATAATTACAAGAAATCGAAGAAGCAGGTCATAACACTGATCTCACGGTTGTTATCTCAGTTACCCCAAAAATTTGACAAGCCAATTAATTACACGAAACTGATTTTATGGTCTTCCATGATGCAAAAACACCACAGAAAATCCTGTGGTGACCAGTCAATGAACTTTTACAAGTGCATTTGAAAAATTACAAGAAGCAAAACCAAAGCAAAAAAAGCAATGTAATGGCACAAAAAATGATACTAGTTCAGCATATTCTAAGGCATTCTCATAAACTGGTTTAAAACTAAAGCCAAGAGCAACAGAATGCATGGAACATGTCACGATTAAGTGCCTAAAAAGTCAAGCCTAAGCATCTGTTGGATACTGCAATCATGCCATCAAGATTGACATATACTATCATTTGCAATTCATAATTTTCAGTGATCCACTATATTGTGGAACTCACTTTGGTAGCATAGCCTTTTCAATCAACTTTCAAGTGAAGTATTGTATAGAGAACCAATCTATGGTTAGCCTAACATCAGTCCCAGCCCTTTTGAGAGAATATGGTTCTCGATCTAGCCCTACAAGCAACTTGGTGGAAGTTTTTAATTGTGGTAAGTTGTCTGCTACAACCTAATATCATACAATGTTATTAAGCGTTAAACTAATGGTACCAAAGCTCCAAATAATAGCATATCTGAAGTTTAAACTCTTAAACCATTAGGATCAAGAAAACACCCCCAATAAAGAACAATTGGCTTAATGGAAAAGCAAAATCTCCCTCCATCCCCTCAGTCGTACACACAGTGACTCCATTTACAACATACCGTTTAATATCAGTGTGTGCATGCGCATGCCATGAAGCTATTTTTGAAGACATACCCTCCCTTAATCTAATAGATTATACCAATATGTACTCAATTTGGTAATACATGCGTATATAATCTGCAGAGACTGGCTTTCACCCTATAAAAACACCAGTGTTGGTTTAGAAACCATAGTCATCAAAGTTTCAAATTCACCTGAAGCAAATATGAAAGTTTACAATGCAATGGCAAAGCTAGTTAACTTTGTAGGGCAGTTAATGTGCCAAGGAAGACTGTAACATAAATTTTCTTTCTGAATTTAGATGACCACTTTTATCATCTGCCAGTATAAATAACAAAAAAATTGCAAGTTCTGGATAAATTGGTAACCAGTGGTGATAGGAGAATGGCATAAATCTTTAGTATGGAACCCATAATTCCAAAACTTATGAAGGGCTTCTTTGTTCTTAATTAGAGCAGAAGATGATATCTTCCTTTGAATGCAGAAATGCATCTCCTCTCACTAGTCCCAGACATGGTGGAATCTCAGGTTTATTGCCATTTCAAGATGTATAAAGAGTCATAACTACAACAGAATTAATCAACAGGTCAAGAAACTTTAAACTTTATCTACAATAAAGAATATGAAACCAACAACAATTAACATATTTTAGACCTGCTACTGGCCTAGGAAAAAATTAGACTTTTAACTGGCCCAGTTCAAATGAGTAATGAACCCAAACCAAGCATTATGGCGGGGTTGTTATGTGCCAAATGCCCAAATTAATAGTCTAAACCAAATGTGCCTTGTTCACTCAAATAAATGAATTGCTAAGTTTAAGCAAGATTCAGAAAATCATTCCCAGGGATTCCTATTACACAACATCACCATATGATGCTTGACCTCAGTTTCGACTCTTGGCCCATCAGCAAAATGACCTATAATAACATAATACCAACTGATAAATAATTCAGCCAACCTTATAAGCTTTATATGAAAAGAGCATCACAATGCAACAGCAACGAAGCTGCATTTGGTCGTGAACAATTGGATTGTAAAATTCAACATCATTGCAAACGCATGACATTAGAGAATCATGTCTCCTAGCATCCAACTAGCCCTAATGTTTCAGCGAGATTGCTCAAGTTCTAACCGCAAAATTAAAAAATTGCAGTGTTCCCAGTTTTAATTATGATAAAAATTGCAATTTACTTACTATAACATAATAATCCATCCACTTTAAATCACAGACTCTGAGTCAAAACTCACATATCACTGAAGCTAGCATGTCAATCAAGCGTGCCAGTAACAAAAGTTACAGCAGACCACTGACCACATTCACCTCAATGAGGGGTTCACCGGAAGACCTGCAAAGCTTTCCTGTGCTCTAGAGGAAGAAGAATAACCACTGCGAGCATGCAGAATACAAGATCACGGGCTCTTCCACCACAACTAAACCCGAACACATTCCATCAAAACGCATACATCGAGTCCAATCACGATCAGCAAAGAAAATCCCATGCGTGGAAATTCCACAAGAAAACGAGGAAAACCCAAAAACAAAAGTCTGCATTGACCACGACTCATCAACTCCTCCCGAACAGGAAAACGAAGGGCGATAAGCAGAGAAGACGTGCCTGTAATTCGCTTCGAGAACTCTTCCCACCAATCAGCAGACGACTCCTGCTGGGACACGGCGGAGGAGGACGAGACGCCGGCGCCGTCTTTCTCGGCCGCCTTCCGCTCCCTCCTCTTCCTTTTGAAGCCTCTCACTGGCCCCATACAAATCCAAGAAACCGAAAGGACTCGAAAGCTCAGTAAGCAACTAAGCTTTTGCTAATACGCCCAACAAACCAAGACAAACAAAACACGCTAAGGAATAAAATTCGAAGGAGGAGAGAGGGAGTCGATTCGAAGAGCTAAAACGAGCGAGGCCGAATGGGCCCACGTGGGAGCACGTGAGGGGCTCGTGATCAAGGGCGTAAGAAATGGATGCGAGCTGGAGAAAGCATGCACAGAGAGAGAGAGAGAGAGAGAGAGACTGTTACTGCCAGAACAAGAGAGGGAGGGTGGGAGAGGGAAGAGAAAACATGCAAAAGAGAGAGAGAGAGAGAGAGAGCGAGAGAGAGAGAGAGAATCATAGAAGAAGATTTCGACAAGGCGCTTGGAGTAAAGTGTAGAAATTCTAACATAATACGCTGGAATTGTCCCAAATCAGACGACCGATTCTCACATAATCACAATTTCCATTGATGCGACGACACGCCAAAACATCTCGACCGTCCATTTTTGGGTCCACGGAATAGATCATATTCCAAATGTGGGTGGCCTGCAGGCCCTTCACCGTACAGTTAATTTGTTGGGGGAGACCAGAATCTGTGTAGACCGGTTTACTTTTACTCCCGCTGCGCACATATGATTTGAGTCGTCCGCCGTCACGCCGTGCCCTCCCCTCCCCTCCCCTCCCCTCATGCACATGCCAATATCCACTCGGGACATCGAATTCGGTACGCGGGTGTGGAGGGACCAGAATGAGAATTCCGGTGGGCATTCTTCTGTAGGCTAGCTTTCCACTGGCTGCTGCCAACCATAAAAAATTAGAAGACTTCTGCAGCTGATTTCTCCGTGCCACGGAGGTGGGGTTTGCGCACGCGGTAGCTGCGTCGTTCCGACTGCAGGCTTCGGATGCCTCTATTCAATATTCATCCCATCCGTACGGCGAACGGTGCGGCTACCTGCGTCATCACCTTCCAATTGCATGGGCTAAGCAAATATCACCTCAGAAAATCTATTTACAGTAATTTATTTTTATTTTTTATTTATACACTTGTTTATTTAAGTATATTTAACATATAAACTAAGTTTTACCATTTTTGGTGATGCATATATATATATATATTTTTTAGATTTTTAAAAATAAAAATATTTTAAATACATATATACACATAGATATGTAAAAATCTCAAAATATATATGACCAAAAATAGTAAAATTTAGTTTATATATTAAATATACTTAGGTAAATAAGTATATGAAAAATACAAAAAAATTATTATAAATAAATATTTGAAGATAAATTAAGAAAAATATTTACTTAGTCCGAACTAATAATATCACTTGTTTTTATAATTTTGTACCCGTGCCTTTAGTGAATTAGTGCTGCGTGGCGCTGAAAAATCCCAGCCGCTTTTGCATTTTGTAAAGAGTAGAGCACCGAGCTCTACCGGATAATTTTGCACCGGCGCGTTTAGTCACAAAATTTTTTTCGCAGTGTAAGCAAAGCTAATCATTAATTCGTAACAGGGATAATTTCTCTCATTCCATAACAATTGAACTTAATTTCTAATATATTCATAATGTTTCATAAATTCCTCTTATACCCGTAATATTTCATATTAAATTCTTTTTATGCCCATGCCGTCAATACAATAGTTATCTACCTTATTGAAAAGACGATTTTGTCTATTTCAAATTGTCTAATTGAGATAATTTAACCTTAACATAATTTAATTGATTATAATAAATCATTAATACAATATATTAAATAATTTAAAAGTTATTTTAAGGTAGAATTATTTTAATTAGAAAAATTTTTAAAAGGGTAAATTTATTTTTTCAATAGGGTAGATAATAGTGGTTTTAACGGCTTGGGTATTAGGAATTTACAGTGAAATATTATAGTATAAGAGGAATTTATGAAACATCGTGCTATATTAGGAATTAAGTGCAATTGTTATGGTATAAAAGGAATTATCTGTTTGCAATATAATCTAACTGGTTGGCCTTATTTTATGTGTTTTATTTTCAAGTGTTAATTTCAAATATACTCACTATCTTTGTCCTTAATTACAAATATATCTACTCAATTTGAAAACTTTCATATATACCTATTAAGTATTTCATTAATTTCAAATATACCCAATATGACGGTTATGAATGTTTAATAATTTTAAAGTTCCAAATACCATTGATTGATCTAGCATCCATTGTAATTGGCGTCATATCCAGACCATTATAACTCATTTTTCCAACTTCTCTCACAAGTTAGACGAGTTTTCATTAGGGGTGGGAATCGAGGCGGGTCGACCCGTGACCCGTCCGACCCTATTTTAATACCGGGGCGGGTCGGATTTTTGATGTTTTAAAGAAAGACGGGTCGGGGTCAGATTTTTTTATGTTTTAATGAATGACGGGTCAGGTCGGGCGAACCTACCCGCTGACCCGTTTTCTTATCTCTTACATTAAAAAAAACCCTTTATTCAATGCTAATATTTATGTTTTATTTAAATATTTATATTTTATTTTGACTGATTAGTAATAGATTCAAGCGTATAGTAGTTAAATTTAATATAGATTTGTCTTTATACTTGATAGTTTCATAAATTTTTAAAAAATTCTTACTTGACCCGCAGTTTTTACCCGACCCGTTGACCCGATACTGACCCGAATTTTGTCCCGAGACCTACTAGAAAAAAAGTAAGGGTCAAACCAACATTGTCCCGACCCGGTATAAAAATAAGGGTCAAACAAGATTTTTGAAAAAGAAGGGTCAGGTTGGGCACACCCTGACCCATCCAAACCCGCCCCGATTCCCACCCCTAGTTTTCATTTTATAATTCGACTTCTGTTGTAGTTGAATGACTATTATTATTACATAATAATTGACATTTTGGACATTTCTTATGATGAATAACAGTGGTTTTTAATTGTGCCTAACGAAATAAGTATGAATGAAATTTCACTTGTGGGCATATATTAAAGTTTTCAAACTTAGTGGATTTATTTGTAATTAAGGGCAAAGGTAGTGGGTATATTTGCAATTAACCCATATTTATATTTCATACATTTAAATCTAATTAATCGAAAAGACAATGACTTAGATAAATCCAAACCATTTTAAAATAGATAATCAACATATATCCCAAAAGTTGTGCTATTGAGAGTTTATATATGTCAAATCTTCACTCAAATTTTAATGGTTGTGTATTTATTTCTAATCAATTTTGAAACATATACGTATTCAAGTTATTTTTAAAAAAAATAAAGAATATATAAAAATTCAAATATAAAATTTGACCTTTTAACCGTTCCTTGTAAATCCCACATATTCATACACATCAAAAAATGATTTATTTATGAGTTTCATAATGTGATATTATTCGTTTCGATTTGATAATTCGACTGACAATTTTAAACAGGTCGCATTATATTTAAGCATCACTTAAAAGCTCTCTTCACTTTAACATGATTTGGTTTTGGGCTATTACATATAACAATGATACATTTTATGTGGATGGTAAACATTAGAGGTGTAAAATCGAATCGGGTCGGGTTGACTCGGGTTGGGGTAAACATAATCCCGACCTATCTTATATAGGGTGTGTTTGGTTGGAGGTAAAACTTTTGATGAAAAGTTTTTGGAGTAGAAGTTGTCAAATCAATAGAAAGTGATGTGATATAATAGGAGTAATGATGAGGAGTAAAGAGAATAAAGTTAAAATAGATAGGTTAGTTGTATGGGTAGTTGTGTAGAAATGATTGAAAAGTAGGGTAGTTTGTATAAAAAAATGTGAAAAAATAATTAAAAAATAGAGTAATTATGGAGAGTGAAAAGTTTTAGATTGAAAAGTTTTAGTTGACATTTTTTTACCCTAAACAAACACACCCATAATCTTAACCCAGCCTTACTTTCAACCCTATTTTTCAAATCTTAACCCAACCCTATTTTAATCTTATATAAATTGGGTTAATAAATATATAATATTTAAAAATATTTTGCTTAATTAAATCTATTTTAAAATATAAATTTATATGAAAGAATAAAAATTAATCATTTATGTATGAATACTTTCTAATTTATGACTTACATAATGATATAAGTGCTAAATAATATTTTTTAGATAAATAATATCTAGTTAATTTCTATATATTATGTACTAATGTAAGACTATTTATTAATAATTTATTATATTGTACACTAATATATGAAATCAGGTTTTAAAATTTATTTTTTTCAAAATGCGTAAACCAGCCCTATTATAAATCAAGTTGGGTTAGTTGGATTCAGGTTAAAACTAACCCTATTTACACCCTTAGTCAACATGAAAAGTAGATAAGGCTTTTCCTAAATATATCTACTATATTTGATCTTAATATTAAATAGACTCATTACATTTTCAAAATTCTAAATATACCCATTATATCTGCGGTTAATCCCAAAAATGTTCATTCCGTTAAAAATCGTTAGTTATATTTTTATAAATACCCAAAATACCCATATTGTAAAACAACAAAAAATGAAAAATTAGAAAAAATGAAATTAGTGCTCTCCAAATTTAGAGCTTATGTGCAATTAGAACATTGATAAGTTATAATATTTGAATTTTCAATTATGTCCAAAATTTAATGGGCATATTAGTAATTTTATATATTATTTCTAGAATTAACTGCAAACGTAGCAGATATATTTGAAATTTTGGAAGTGTAATGAATATATTTGTAATTATAATTGTGATTATATTTAGGAAAATCCCCAAATAGATATTTTAACATATCTCTTGTACTGTTGTTAGCGTATAAATCAACAATCTCCTCTCTTTTCTTCTTTTAGCACGAAAGAGCATGATCGTGTAGCACCAACTGTTCGAAGAACGCGTGCGATCTCGAGCTGCCACACTCAGAGCCGCGGCGGAGATTAGCTTTTGAAGTGGGCCAATCAAAGACGAAGTTTTAATGAGAAGGTGAAACAGGGAAGAGGTGTGTCAACGTGACTCTTGATCTTTTGTTGAAAAGTATCCTCATAAGAAATGGGACCGGCCCCTACAACCGTGTACCGGTTGCTGTCTAATAGGTTCGACTTTTGTACCGCTTAAAAGAAGTATTTATTTTGTATGATATTTACATTTGTCAATGCAATAGAAGACTATGAGTTAAAATATGTAACTTAATCAACTAATGTTTATAGAGGTTCCGCTTCTACCCATCTTCATGAATTTAAATTTAATCCATCTTGTAGTTTTATCATTTATTTAATTAGAAGAATAAAAATCATCCCTAATATTCATGACTTGCATTATTCTCAAAATTGAGAATTATTTAAGATTATTTTAAAAATAACTAAAAATATAAGGAGTCTTAAGGTCCCTATTTGACATTGAAACCATATAAAATATTCTTCATGCATAAAATGATAATTTTATATGGTTTTGTAATATTCTAAAACTTTAATGCATAGACCCATATGATTTTCTAAATTTATACATATTTTTCCGATTGATATATGTTTTTAATATTTTAATAAAAATTAAATAGTGTTGAATATAATTCTAGGATTAAATTTGACAAACAGACCAGATTTTCTTGGCCATTCACTTTGGCAGGACTGACTGTACATAGAAGTCGGACTTTATTAGTAGTCTTCTTTTTTTTTTATTATTGTCATCTATGTTTCTAATTATTTTCTTTATTTTATAAAAAATCATTTTTGTTGATATTAACAATTTCTCGGAAGAGACCCAGATTTCATATGATTTTTTTAAAAAAATCTGAGTGAAGGTTCATATTTAAGGCGTTCATTACAAATGGGAGCAATCAATAGAGTATACAATTGCTTAAGAAAAGTGTAAAAGCAATTTTAATAGGTTATTTGTCAATTGAATGGTTGAGATACATAACTGTTTGTGGGGTTGTAGTTCAATGAAGTGGACTCCATTGAAATCAACTTAAGTGAAGCTTTCCTTCTTTTTTTTTTCCCCCCACTTACTATTATAATTTAATACGATTCAAAGTTCAAACGGACTACTAAGCGTGGCATGATTTTTCTAATGGAGATATTTATAACCATTCCAATCAAACATCAGATGAGCGTGTTTTGTACCAAGCAAAAAAGAAATGAGAAAAAAATTATGGTAAAAATTTTAAAAATTGAGAAAGTGATATGATATATTATAATAATAATAATTAAGACTAAAGAAAATAAAAATAAAATAATAATACAATTGATAAAAATACGTGAAAATGATTGAAATGCATAAATAATAATTTAAAAAAGGGACAGTTAGATAATTAAGATGTAAAATTATATTAAAAGGCGAATAGAAAAAAGAGAAAAAGTTTTTAGGTGTTTTTTTTTTGTTTTACCTCGTACCAAATACACTCTAATTTGCAAAATTTACCTCATAAGTAAAGGTTTTGCCAAAATTTTTGTGGCCACCAAAGCAAAACCAAGGCTGCATAACTATACCCATAGGTTGATTATGGGACTGATGATGGCATAAAAAGTAGCTTAATTATATCCATATCCTTGGGTGCTTATCTGTACTATAATAGATAACTTTTAAAATATTCATCCCTTTTTCAAGATGTTAATGAATTTAAAATTTAATCTTTTTTTTTTTTTTTTTGCTTTTTGATATATTTATCAGATAAAGGTTTGGTAAATTTATTTACTTCAAATTACTTAATAGTTTGGCTTTCTGCGGATGATAATTTGGTTTTTGGTTAGTCCTTTTGGAGTTTTTTTCAGCTACAACAAAAATCAAACACAGCTAAACAATTTCTGCTCCTTTGATTTCCGGTTTATTAGCTATCAGACAATCAAACAAGCCCAAAAATCATTCTTGCCATACAAATGCAATGCAATCTATATTTTTGTAAATCGTCGACACACAAAAATGTCTAGGAATTAGGCCTACACACAAAAGCAGATAGGAATGATTTATGAGCTACCAAAATGGGGCTATTTAGGAAATTCTCCTGTTTATAAAAAAAAAAAAATTAATTCCCGTAAAAAAAGGTGCTAGATCATGCCTGCAAATTAGGATGTAGCCCTCGACACGAGAAATCTCCTTATGGGGGCAATACAAAAATCATAAATGAGAAATGTAGAATCAGCCCACGGGGCTCTGAAGAGTTGTTTGGCCCATTGCATGCAAGTGCACTGCTACGTCCGGTTTCTATGCAGGAGAATTTTAAGATCCACGCTAACAGCGAGTCTGTTGCTCTGCTGTGAAGAGTTCAAGTGAGTCTGTTGTGAAGAGTTCAAGTGAGTCTGTTGTGAAGAGTTCAAATTCAAATTCAAGTGTACCACTTGACTCTCGCATAGACTAGGAGTATTGTGATTTCTTTTCTGTTGTACCCCTGCTTCTGTTAACTAGCTGGGTGTGTTGAGAATACAAAATTTCTTTATTCCATCCCATGCATTTCAAGTTGTTTTTCTACACACGCCCCTCGATTATTTTCCATGCAATGATTTCAGTTAAAAATTCCTTTATTATATTTTGCAGCATGGAATATATTCATCGGTAGACGAAGTGCACCAAAAACATATTTAAAAGTTGGGTACATTCCCAAACAACATTTTTCATATTGAATCGATTGTGATCAGGCGAGGCTAATATAAATTTCTCATTAACAATTTTAACAGAAAGACGTATCTAATTAAACTTGAACAGTATTCCTATTTAACAGAAACAATGAATCTAACTAAACCGTCATCAAACGATGATTCGATGAGCAAGTCGCATCATCGATGTTTTCCATGCTAACTGATATTGACTAAAATGACTAGTCGGCAGCTGGAGTTCAACCAACATCACTCTCTAGTCTTTACACTTTGCTCAGTTGACGGCTGTAAGTGGAGATCTTGGAGACAGTAAACAAGCCTGCTGCTGTTTGAGTTCCATGTTTGCATCTTTTGAAGATCTCGTTGGTGATCTCATTGCTTTCACAAGCAGATCAAATGAAGGTGTCCTCATTTCTTCAATGGAAGCTAGGCTAGGAACTTTGAGCGCTCGTCTCGTGGGTGTAGTGTTGGTGGGGTGATCTACCTGGTGAACAAAATCAACTTCAGTGGCTACATCCAGAAAAATAATTATGACTTCTTGAGTTCTTGAAACTGGCAAGCTTGGAGTATTTAGTAGTTCCAGGAGTTGTTGTAGATTGTAATTTGCACACGGTGTATGTAAATAATCTGTTATGGACATCATGAAGAACTTACTCTGATCTGAGTCTCAAAGCTAGCAAAGTGCACATATATAGAGCAGCAGCGTCTATTAAGTGTTTGCCACTAGCATGGCTTAATCAACACAGGATCCTAATAAAGCAAGTCACACTTCTTTATTGTAATTTGTGCACGGTTTATGTAAATAATATGTTATGGACATCATGAAGAACTTACTCTGATCTTAGTCTCAAAGCTAGCAAAGTGCACACAGAACAGCAGCGTCTATTATGTGTTTGCCACTAGCATGGCTTAATCAACACAGGATCCTAATAAAGCATTTCGCACTTCTTTATTCAGATAGACTCTTTCCTTATTTTCCATAAATGACACTTTGTGACGTTCATCACTATCGGAGTGGGCAATGGAAATATAATGATAGAGACATACCAAATACTCTATCCTGAGACATTGGTCTGCCTGGTTTCTCATTTCTTTTACACCCTCCATGTGGCCATCTTGCATCACCTTCAACTGATCTGAACAGGCAGTCGACAAGTTTTCTATTTTTTCCATCACATCTTGGTCTAGATGGAGCGACTCTGAAGAAAATATGAACAATTTTGATTAGAAAATTGTGAAATTCCCAGCAATTTCATGAAAGAAGAGAGTTATCATAACTTACGTTTAGCAGAGTTCAACAACTCAGATACTCTGGTTTCAAAATCTATACTTGTAGAGGAGCAGACAGATGCTAATTCTTCACAAGCAATGTGGTTTTCACAAATGCCTCTTCTATGGAAAGAATCAATGGAAACAATATTTAAGGAATTTTAAATGGAAAAAGAAGTGGGCAGCTAATTTTCCAGCAGAATGGACAAAGACTTACTCCACAGTTGATTCTATTTCTGTAATGCTTCTTTTAGCAAGATTATCAATGGACAGTTGCAAGTTTTCCCACTGTTTCCTAGAGTGGTCCACTTTCATTGAGCTGTAGATGGAGAAAGGGTAGTTGTTAGGCAGCAAGTAAGACTAAAATTACAAGAAAAAATGTATAGCATGACAGAGATCCTGTATACACTAAGTTGCAACCTTGCTGGAAATTTCATCTTGAGAAACAGAAGGCAGTCTCTGGCCCTTTGGGCCAATGACCTGGTTAGGAAAGCCGAGAGCCAGAAAAGGCAGTGAAAAGATGACATTGCAGCCATTTGATCTATGGGATTGGTTAGGACCTAGGATAGGTATGGTAGCAAAAAGACTACTCTTGTTTAATCTCATTCTGATGTGTTCAGATGCAACTACTACTACTACTACTACTATATTTTCTAAAATTCTCTTTAGTGTGTTTTATAGGATGATTAGACCATCTGGTTGACCATACAATCAGATAAAGGGTACCAATAACGAGATATATAACAAGAATGTTTGTGAGGAAATGTTTTGGTTCACCATGATGGAGCTTAAAAGTAGCGCGTAGTTCAATAAAAACTTACCATGTCTCAAGAGCATTTTCCATTTTAGCCCTACAATGAGAAGCAGAGTAAGTATCTTCTTGGAATTGGCTTTCGACCTTTCCAATGTACATGTTCCACTCCTTTCTGCCAGTTATAGAAACATGCTGCATCTCAGACAGCTTTTGCTGTAACATCTGTTTCTCTTGAACACTTTTGGCCTCAACATTTACTAATGCCTCTGAGACCTGTCACACCAAACAAACAGAAACTTAAGTGCAAAGAAACTTGCGAATAACAGTGGATATCTTAGAAACCATTCTCAGCATCTTATCTCTATTACTCTTTCTCATAGTCTTTTTTCATCACATGAATATTGGCTGCTCATGTTGCCCAACCCATATCTAAATGATGGGCTCCAGAAAATCCTGACGAATCATCTTATGCCCCATTGTGTGGAGACTGTCCTTTCGAATATGCTAAATCAAAAGTCATGCTGATGAAAAAAAAAAAACTTATATGGGGAAAATGCCCAATCCATAACATAACCCACCCCCCACCCCCACCACCCCACCCCCCTCCTTGACTGATGCTAAGCATTGGGCTGATGCTGACCATATTTGTCTTTGCAGATGTCAAATTTGCTAATATTGCAGCAATCTTTTCAAGCGCCAGTTTCTCCTCTTTCGCTGATGCTTCCTGCATATGAATACAGCAAATGTATTAACTTCCTGACTCTTGGTTTCAAGTTGTGCAAGTCTCACAAATGAAATTAACATTGACCTGGAATGTCTTCTCGAAATCTTTCAACTTATTTGATTTTTCTGTCTGCTTTTCTTCAAGAATCAAGGAAAATTTTGAAGCACGATCATAGAGGTCATTGAAGAAATCAACCGTTGCCTTTGAAATTGATTGTGTTGAAACAAGAGTCCTTTGCAGTCCCTACAATTCATTTCCAGGAAATTCTAGATCAATTTGAAATGTTTGAGTGCATGACTAAGTTGATTAAGCTGGCTTCAGATTTCTATTGCATTTTTCGCTAGGAAACTGTTGATTGCCTTGCAATCATTGAAACATTGATTGTGGATAATCTTAGAAGCACCATTACCAAGAGATGTTTAGCCAAGTGTTTGGCATTCGCAACTTGGTTATCGCATAAGTTTATCTACTTCAAGTCTTAATCAAGATAAGAGCAAGGAAGTATCATTCGTCAACAAAGTAAAACCCCAATAATCTACAGTGCATGTTAAAGCATTAGATTTACTTAAGAATGACTCATGTACCTCCTCTTGTTGCTGTGCTGACAAAGCCAGTAACTGTTTCTGCACAGCAAGTGAATGATTGATGTCATGAAGAACCTGCTCAGCCTCAGAAATAGAAGCGACCAAGAACTGCAAATGGCACAGGTTTAAAATATATTAAGTCCTATACTTCTCTTAGAAAGGTGTATTCATCTTGTAGAAAACTTATTTGCTGTTTTTTACGTTCTCAACAGCCATTGCTTGAGTGGCTACTGTTAATTTCAGTTCGTCCATATTTGAGGAAGCTTGGTGTTCCATTGCAGCAGCAAGCTCCTTCATGATGTGGATTCCTGAAGTATGTGCATCCTTCATTTGCTCAATCTTTTGTCCCAAAAGCTTGGTTGCCTGAGAATGATCGAAGTGAGAAAACCAATCAACAAAGTGTCACTTGCACATGAGAGAGACTCGGTTGTTATGCTAATTTAATGACATGCAATCTTTTCAACCTACTTTATTGCTTGATCCCAACATGATGTCTTAACCTGTTGGACACATTATAGGTCCATATATGCCAAGATGACCAGTTTTTTCGCAGCGTGTCAATCCAGCTTTAGCATGGCTTGCTATGGTGGTAGATCTAGGCCCTTTGGTGGAGACGATGAATTGGTATTTAACAGTTTAAGTTTCAAAATCAATCATATGTTAAATTTTTAAAAATGTAAGGAGATTAAAATACAATGACTCACGGCCCAAGGCCCCAAATATAGAGGCAGAAACCGCCTCCTATCGTCATTGGTCCATGAAGGTAAAGTAAGGTCTCAAGTTGTATGTTTTTACTCGGCAAGTACAGGGAAATGAGGATGAGGAATTCTTTATTTCAAAATTTCTTTCAAGTGTCTCAAGTTGATACATTGTAAGAGCATGTTACCCTCTTACCTCACATTTACTTGCAATGAATGAGCTGACACACTCTTCCATGCACCTCAGTTGTTGATGCTGTTGAGAAACTGAGCTTACGACTGCCCTATGCAAGCCTTTTAATTTATCTTCAAGCTGAGATCCAAATGTTAAAACCATTGTCTGGTTTTCTGTTTCCATCCTGCTTTTGGAATCTGCAAAACACACATCATCCAGACCATGAACAAAAAAAAGACAAAGAAAAGTTTGAAAATGTATGCATATTGATTGGTAGAACTTGTAAAGCAACCATCTTCACCTATTTTTGTAAAAAGGGTAGTTATGTCCTCTGATGCAGCTTGCAAATCAGTAGACAACTCCTTTGTCTGTTCGAGTATAGAATTCTCTGTTTTCATGATACAATGTTAGCACATATTTGATGTTGAAAAATACAATTTTATTGTCTTAGTTTGGTTACCAGTCTGAACCAGCTTTGAGATAATGAATTCCTTTTCCTCCAAAGTAGAGATTGTTCGTTGGTGAGCATCTTGAAGATCTTCCAGTGCCTTATTAATGTTCTTCAGATTTGTCTGATAAGATTTTGACCTAAGTGAGACACATTATTATAAAAATTTGGCTTGTCTAATGGTCCCTTTTCCAAGCCAATAAAATCTCCCCTATGTGAACATTCAGATGCATTAGAGAAGCATTTCATGTGCAATTTTGAAAGTTTAAAAGCATGAGAAAACAGCTTCATACATTGCCTAACAAGTCATACACAATAATTACATCGTACCTTGCAAACCCCAAGCTCAGATTGTAAATCCAGATTCTTCTCTTGTTCAGAATAGTAGGAGTTTTTGTATGTTTCCAGTTGCTGTCAAATATGAAAATTTCAGACTCTCAACCGGTGCAAATAAAACCCGTCCTAATTGAGAAGTAGGCTGCCCCACCTTTCCTTTGAGATCCATATCAAACTCCAGCTGTTCTATTTTCTCACTCATTGCCTGTTTGAAAACAGCAAATGTTATTACCAATGCATTAGAAAATTTTCTGAGTATTTTATTTTCTTAGAAACCCAAAATATGCTTCAAATGCTTTTAAGTCTAAAATGAGTGCCATCACACTTTCAAGACTGAAACGAAGATGAAAACTAGAACATGACCATTTCCTATTTATATAAGGCTATCTCTAACGTGGATTTATAAACCAGTGCATGAGTTATTTATAATTATAATCTGTATCACAGAATAGAGAGAAGTGGATGCCTTAAACAAACCTTCTTCTCAGCTTCATCTTGGGCAAATCTTTCATGTGGTATGTACACTCCATTCTTCTCCCTTGCAGCTCGCACATCTGAATGCAATTTTAAATGTTTTTTTGGTCATACTCAATTGGATCTTGTTTGCAAATGATCACAGACATTGGTTAGGGGGGTTAGATTTGGATATTTACATCCTCCCATTTGAATCCAAACATTCACATGCGCAACTGTTGGTTCATTCATATGTCAAGCACTCAACTTTGTCTCCTGTACTTAAATCAGGCCAGTCTGGTGACTCTAGTAAATGTATTCCTTGTTGAATCACAAGTATGAAAAATATGGCTTATCAACGTTGCCTGTTTCATGACTATTTTGATATGTACTTGATTGATAATAGCCTATTTTGGGCCACCAGGTAAATTTTCCAAACAAAACGCATGAGGAATGTACCACATTGCCACCCTAGACCTTCAAGTGTGTATAGCAATAGTCAATATCTGACAAGAAAAAAAGCAAAGACCTTGTTTCATTTTTTCGATTTCCAAATACAGATCCTTGAGAAGCACCAATTTAGACATTCTTTGGTTCACCTGCAAACAAAGGATTTTCAAACTTCACTTCAATAAACAGATTTTACATAAGATCCCTGAGAGAAGAAAGAGAGATCACCACCTCTGGTTTGTTCTTTATATTCTTTGCACGGAATGCGTAATCTAGAGTGCTTAGAGTTTCGTCCGAACAATAGGCAGATGGAGATATTGTAGCTATGATGCAAGTTTTTGTTTTTCCACCCAAGGAGTCTCTTAACAATCTTGTTAGCTTACTATCCCTGCTCAATAGAAGAACCAGGTAAAGATAGAACAATTGCTTCTCTATGCTGAATAATATATTAATCACGCATGGAAGGCTACAGTAAAGGACAAATGAAGCTTTGTGGCACCAACCTGTAGGGTATATGGGCAGAATGTTCAACAAGTGCATTTATGACACGCCCTAGTGTGAGTAAGCTCTTGTTTATCTCTCCTGCTTCCCTTGCTCGGCCCTAAAAATCATTGCAGGCGAACACATCAGTGAAATGGTTGGGGGAAAAAAAAGCCGTTGCAATTCTTGGATCATATTTTCTATAGATGTGAGAAAGCAAATTTAATGCCAGGCAGTAAACATTGCTAATTAATTACCTACCTCTCGAGCACCTGATCGAGAGATATTCTCTGAGCCTGCCAAATCTACAAGATTTAATTTCCCACACTTGATGAGTTCCTCATTGCCAATTGCTGTTTCTTTCACGTGGATAATTATGGAAAAGATAGAATGGGAACGGCTGCATAAGAAAAAATATAGTTTGCTTAATTAGACAAGTATAATTTGTAATAACAAACATCATTGAGGTTTGAAAAGGGGCTAAACCTAACAAAAGAAGTAGATTCTCTGGTGGATAACTTGACAACCAGGATTTTCTGACAATCCTTGTTAGAGGTAGCTTTATATAATAATTTAACAAAAAAGCAGTGTTCATTTAGAACTTTGAAAGAAACCACACCAAGTAGGTCGCACTAAAAAAGGAAGTCATGGCTACACAAACAGACTGTAGGGATATTGCATAAATATTAAAGCTTGAGCTTCTTCACAGCTTGGAATGCCTAGATGCTGTCCTACCAATTGAACTTGAGATGTTCAAGGTTAAAGAGTTGTTACCTGCTATGCTTGTTTAAAAGGGTCTCTACTGTGCGTCTTTTAGCTGATCCTCTTTCCAAAAGACTGAAAATCTCATTTGCGCTGTACACAACCTCTTCTTCAAGACCTCTCACAACCACGCCACCTTTTCCATCCTCCATTAGAGAAATAGGTTTTCTTTGCTTGTTATCTTCTCCAAATTTAGTGCAGTCATCAGGAGCTAAAAGATCAGTTATCTCTTCATTGTACAGCTCTAGAAAAGTAACTTTCATACTGTAATCAGCATTTTGTGCTTCCAGGGCATCAAATATGTGGCGCACTGCTCTTGGAATTACTCCGGCATCAACTGGCAATTCTCCACCCTAAATCCAATAAAAATGGGTCAAAGTTTTTTTGGTGCTCACTTAAATGATAAAAGCATAATTGATTCAATAAATGACTAAGAATACGATATTTATACCTTATTCTTGATTCCTCCCTCCATTGTATAAGTTTTACCAGTGCCAGTTTGTCCATATGCGAAAACAGTGCAATTGAATCCTTCGAGAACTTCATTGACAATTCCTGAAACAGCCTGGTCATATATGGATCTTTGTTGTGCCTTTGGCCCAAAGACCTATCCAATATTCAAAAACAAGAGGCGGTAAAATTCCTATATCTGGTAAAGAGAAGTTAATCATGCTGAACGGGGGAAACGCTAATCATACCTTATCAAAGGAGAAAGACCTATCAATTTGCTTGTTAGCTATATTTTGAAGAACAGTGACTTCTCTTCTTTGCTCGTTGCAAGAAATCACTTTGGGAACATTCAACCTTTGCTCATCATCCAGAAGCGGTCTGGCATCAAGTAGAGAAATTGTCAGCAGTTGAAGCTACTTCCATGCCAAATGTGCAGTTGAAAGAGAAGAGAAGCTTCGATGATGTGCCATTCTTCAAAACCTAGCAGCAAGTTTTAGTCCAAGCATTCACATGAAACTCCTATATGGGGAGTTTGAAATGCACAGTGGTTTGAAGCTGAGCTTGATAGTAGAGAAGGTTATTATAAAAACAAAGAACACTGCACGATCAAGAAATTTTTTTTAAAAAAAATCTCATGTTACCTTAACAATTTTCTACTAAGATCGAATTTTTCAAACATAGCTATTCTATTCTAAGAAACATAAAATTTCAGGTGAACCTCTGGTGATGTTGAAAAACCACCTGCATCTAACCAGCACTTGTACGTTAACTTCTCCTCGATCGCGATCCTGCCTATTTCCATCTGTCCATCTTGTGTCCAACCGTCGTCTCTCAGAGCGAGGTGTCTGAGCTGCAAAAGGAGATGGAGATGGCGACGCACTGACTGATGCCGATTTTCTTTGCTGATCCGGTGTGAAAGACATGGTGCTCAACAGATTTGATCCCGGCTCCAAGATCTGAAATTTCTTCAAACAGATAAAGGGAGAAATACATGAGGAATTCAACCCAGAGCAGTAAAAGAAATCCCAGGATCGAAATTCGAATTTCAACCATCATTGGCACTCATAATTAAAATTCATAATCAGGTCACGAATTAGAAAAAAGGCGTAGGTCCGGGGAAACCCACAAAGTTATCCATCATTCGATCCAATGAAAGAATGCATCAATTAAATAAAACAAGGAACAACTCCCTGCTTCTTTGGGATACCTTAAAAAGAAAGGGGGAATTGGAGTTGAAAACTAAATCTGGATTCTCAGAATCCAAGAAAGATGTACGAATTTGCGGATTCTCCTCGTCTCGTGTTCTCTCGACTCTCGAGTTCTTGATTTTGCATGTGAAAAAAATCAGGAATGAGGGAGCGTTCAATGCCACTGCTTATTCCGCACGGTATTCAGGGAAGGCGATCCCTGCACCCGGGTGCACTTAGCTTCAGTGCACCCGCGTGCATTAAACTATTTTTTATATTTTAAAAAAAAATTTATACAAGTGTTAATCTAAGGGTATATTTGTCAATGGTTAAAAAATGTCAAGTTAAAACTTTTCAATCTAAAACTTTTCACTCTCCACACCTATTATATTTTTAAATTTTTTTTTTCACATTTTCCTATACAACTACCCTACTTTTCAATCATTTCTACACAACTACCCACACAACTAACCGATCTATTTTAACTTTATCATCTTCACTACTCATCATTACCCTTATCATATCACATCATTTGACAATTTTTACTCATCAAAATTTTTCATCAAAAGTTTTACTATTTTGTAATATTTTAGATATTTATTTTTTATTTTTGAAAATCAGTGACATTTAAGGTTAAATACACTTAGATTAACGCTTTTATAAAAAAAATTTAAAAAAATAAAAAAATAAATTAAAATAAGTTTAATGTACCTGAATGCAACGAAGCTAAGTACACCCGCGAGAAGGGATTGCGTTCCAAGTTTCCAGGGCTAACGGCTATCAGTATTTTGAAAATTTGCAGACCGTTGCGCTGACGCGGCAGCAAAAAGGTTTTCCGCGTTAGGTTTGAAAAGAGTGCCACTCTTGCGGCTGGTGTGAGGCAGTAGCGCTGTAGCATGCGTCTTGTGGCCCGCGTGTACTGCTTAAGATTCAAGCTGCTTCAATTTTTCTAAAGGGTGGACCTGGCAATGAGGGAAAAAAAATTTTAAATTAAAATTTTTTAATTCAAAATTTTATTCTTTATAATTATGATACTTTTTAAAATCTTTTTCACATTTTCCTATACAATTATCCTGCTTCTAATTATTTTTTACAACTACTTATATAACTAAAATATCTATTTTAAACATTTTTCTTTTTAAATTCAAAAAATTTTACACAAAAAATTTCATCTAAACACACCCTAAGCAAGAATTTTTTTATACCCAGATTAGTATTTAATTCATAATATATTCATAATGTTTCACAAATTCCTTTTATGTCCATAATATTTTATCCTAAATTCTTATTATGTTCATGATGTTAATATAACTATTATCTATTCCATTAAAAATATAATTTTACCACTTTCAAATTTTCGTAATTAAAATTATTCAACCTTGATACATAATTTTTGAATCATTTACATATACTTATGATTTAGTATCATCAATTTACATATATTAAGATTGAATTGTCTTAATTAAGAAATTTTGAATGTGCAAAATTATATTTTCAATAGGGTAAATAATTGTTGGGTTAATGACATGAGTATGAAAAGAATTTAGAGTGAAATTTTATAGATAGAAGAGAAATTTATGAAACATTATGAGTGCATAATGAAAATGGGCATGAGTGGAATTTTTGGAACCCAATCTAGTGCTCCCGAGAGCATTGTTCCCGAGTGCTTATACACATTTTTAAAAAAAAATTTGAAATTTTTTTACACGAATGTTAATTTAAGTGTATTTAACATGTGTATCAATTTTTACCCTTTTTGGAAATTTTTAGATTTTTTTGAATTTTTAAAAATCAATGACATTTTAGCATTTTAAAAAACCGAAAAAATCTAAAAATCTCCAAAAATGGTAAAAATTGATACGTATGTTAAATACACTTAAATTAACATTCGTATGAAAACATTTCAAATTTTTTTTAAAAATGTATATATGTACCCGGAAGCATTGAGGCTCATTAATCTCAAGAGCACTAGATGGGGATAAGAAAATTTCACATTTTTTTATCGTTAGATATTTTATACCATGGCCCTAGGAATTGATTTCCAAACGCCCTACAAAATACATATATAAGTTGTATCTAAAATTTTCATCTTACCAAAATCCCTAATTATTCTTTTACAAGCACACTATCTTGTCTATTTTCATTCTCTTTATTTCTAATTATTATCTTATTGGCAAAAATATATTATCTTTATTATATTGAATTGTTCTCTTATTTTTCAAAATTTTTTCTATAGTTTTTTCTTATGTTTTCTTGGTTATTATTACCAAATGTATAATAAACATAGGTTAGCTAGGTTAGACTAAATAGTAGGTGGAAATTTTGGAAAGTGATATTTATAATATAGGTGTAATGATTAAGAAGAAAGAAAATAAAAATAAAATAGATAGGGTATATGTATGAAAAAAACCTAAAAATGATTAAAATTAAAGGTGAGAATAGAGATGGGCCACACTGGATGGAGGTTTTCTCAACTTTGATCATACTTTTTAAATATTTTGTCTAATACTATTTACTTCTACCAATTGAAATAATTGAGACAAGTTGACCCCAACTCTCATCTTTCATCAATAGATTTTAGGACGAAATTTGAATTCCTATTAGGTAAGCATTAATAGTTTCAACATTTGTATATCTATTTATAAAGGTTGAGCACTTAAAAATTTTGCTCAATAGTGAAAGTAAAACACCATTACCTTAGCAAAAAATATTGTTAAATATAGATGGTGTAGTATATTAACATAAGTTAACAAAAGGACATTGACAATGGTCAATTTTGAAATATTTAATCTGTAGACTTATTTATGTCAAAATTATATGTTAATTATTATAATATAATTTCAAAAATTAAATTAGAGTATAGTTAATCATAACTAATATGAGAATTTTGAAAAAAAATGATAATAAGATAATGAAATATGCTTATATTTTTAATTAACAATATATGTGGAATGGATCTGAACTCTTCGTGTTGAGACATTGTTGGTTCACTTTGACCATATTTTTAAATTCGAATCAAAAGTTTCAACTCATTCTTATACTACACCACAAAAATCTTAGTTTTGGGGGAGAAAAAAAACAAGCCGGATCACAGCTTACAAGTCGACCCAACTTAATCCTCACCCTAATTAAAATATAAATATAAGAATACACAAAATATATTAGTTTTTCTATCAAAAAAATAAATTAGTTTTTTGTTGAATAAAACAGATTAGTTATATAGTCACTATGTAAAATCATATTAAAATAGAGAAATGATCCTATTAGCTTGATCTAAGTAAACGTCTTACTTAGTTTACCTTAAAAAACCTATTTTAAAATATTTTTTTATTTTTCTTCATACACTTTTTTATCTAAGTGTATTTTATATATAAATCAAGTTTACCATTTTTGGATATGCGTTATATTTTTCAAAGATTTTTAAACATATATGTATATATGTATTTAAAATACTCTTATATTTCAAAATCTCAAAAAAAATATGTGCACATAGTAAATTTTGGTTTATGTACTAGGTATAGGGTAGAAAAGCAAAAAAATAAATAAATAAATAAATTAATTAAATAGGTTTTTTTGATATGAGCTAAGTAAAGCAGGATCATTTCTCATTAAAATTTACTAGCGTAGACTAGTAGGATCATTTCTCATTAAAATATATGCTACATGAAGTAGTGAAATTATTTGTAGTAGTGAAATTATTTTTCCCTTTTACTGCTTCTCCAAAGCCAAGTCATGCATCATATCTCCTATGAAAAAGTTAGAAATTCTTTGTAATCCCATTTTTAAAATTATAGATTATAAAAGCTTTCAATCACATTTTAAAATTTTTGATTAGTCATAAAATTAAATTAGTGAAAGCTAATATTTTAGATGGTTATATTACATTTAATTGATTTAATGTTACGGCTAAGCAGATATTTATAAATATCATAATCAAAATTTCTGTTGAATGATAAAAGATGAAACACCCACAACAAATTTCCCGCTGCATTAGATGTACTTTGGTTACAATATTTGATTATTTAGGTGTAAATATTTGATTTCCTGAATGCAATTTTATAGTTTTTACTTTTATAAAATTTAATGTCATGAGTAAGTAGGGATGTAACTAGGTTAGGATAAATTCATAACCCATTTTTTAGTGAATTAAGGTTGATAATTTTTAACCCGTCAACCCATTTATATAACCTGTGAAATTCATTTAATTAAGAGATTGTTTATACTAGGATGGGATGATCCCAGAATGCAACCTTTCGTTTCCGAAAACTACTTTTTCTATTTTTTTAAAAAATAACATCCTACTTTTTTTATTTTTAATATCAATACTCCTTTTCCTATTCCCAACACTTTCATTCTAAATTCTCATCTCATCCTAACCCTAGCAATTTAACTCATCAATGCATAAAATTCGTTTATAATCAGTCCATAAAGAGTAGATATTTACTTAATATTTATTTTATAAGCTACATATACTTATTAACAATGAAATCAATATTTTAATGAAGAATATATATATATATATATATATATATATGAAAGTTAATATTTTTAAATTCAATTAGATTATTAGTATTAAATCTCTTTATTGATTATATAGAATTATATTTTACATAGTTTATCATTTTATTTTTTATTATTCAACTCGTTTTACCAACCCGTTAACAATTTGCAATTCTATCATCTATGTTAAATGAATTAGTGTTAAACTTGAGGTTTTTATACGTAAATTATAAATAAGTTAGAGTTAGAGTTCTTTAAATAGACAAGAGTCAGCTTCCAACCCTAATAAACCCATGCTATTACACCCCTATGAGTAGGCTTACATATAGTGGGGTATAATTTACCATTTTAAGAACAATATAGTATATTTAATTTATGATCAAAACATGTGAGGATATTTGTAAATAACATTACCTTTCGTTTTAAAAGGCCGTGTGTGTGTCCCTGCTCTTTGAAATGTCTATTGACATTATCGTAAAAAAGGACACCCCACTTATGTATGGAAGTATGAGAAATGGGAATCATAACAAATGATTTGACAGAAAGTCTCACTCGAATACTTAATGGGACTATCAACTTGCGCTTATCACACCATCCACCACAATTTCACACACCATCAACAACCATTTCTCACATCATCATGCATTTAATTAGCAGTGATAAGTGATAGCGTTCCATTCCAAGCTTCTACATGGCACTTAGAGAGAGAGAGAGAGATTACAAAAGTGAAGTGGGATGGGCACGAAAATGGTGCCATCCATGTCACATTGCTTAAGCTTTTGGCAAATTATTCCGCACGTCTCTCCATCAACCCCAAACGACGACACGACACATCAACCTTTTGCCTTGTTTTCATCCTTTCCTCTCTTTTTATGTTGAGCTAGTTCTTTCCCGCGGTTTGCTGTAGATTTTATTTTGGAAGCACCACCATTCATGGTTCATCCCAACAAATTAATATCTGTCCTTCTAAAAGCACACATTACTAACTTGCATTGTAAAATGTGATCACTAGCTGCTACCGTATGTATGTCAGTTGATAACTGTTGTAAGAAAAAAACAAAAAAACAGCCAATCATCGCTTCAATGCTGCTTTAAATAACCTAAAGCGTATGAAATTCAGTCTATTTCAGTATGTGATTTATATATACGAGCCAGCTAAATGAGATATTAAAAACATTTCTGATTTCCTAAAGAAAAAATTTGAACCTTTCATATTACTATAATTAAATTTTTTCGATATATCTTTAAATATATTTCTATAAAAAAAAATTTAGCATTTCTCTATTAGTTAGTATATGTTTTTATATTTTCTTTCAAAAGTAGCTGGGATGCCACAGACAGTTCTCTGGTGAGAAGATGACGTACCTGATACAGTTCTCTGGCGGTGTACCGTTGTTCGTGATGTGTGGCCCCATGTATATTTATCCGGGCAGTTGATTTTAACGACCCAGCAATTGCATATTGTAAAGAAAAAAAATTTATATGAGAACAGCAGAGTTATTATGTATTAAGAAATGAAAAAATTAATATCAAGAATTCATCCAAATACTATTTCATCCCATTTCATTGGATTCACCAATATTAGCTATTGATTGCTTTTAGCTAAAGTTTTTAGTCACTACTTGGACGACTAAGTTAATGACACAAGTGGATATGTGGTATTAGGGTTGAGAGGTTCTTTGGGTAGTGTAACACCCCACCCTTGAAATGTTACGAATAAGGTCTACTATGTTCAAGCTGAGAATAAAATCTCCCAAGATAGAAATAGATACTAAGATGCAAAATTATAAAACTCTTAAATATTACATCTCAAGTTTGCTCATTATGGAGTTATTATACATATTTAGTGTCAATAAAAAGTCAAATCTAGTAGAGCAAAAGATAAAGAAGTTTAGATTTTTATTGAAATTATCTTATAATGCTTACTTGTTTTGATTATAGACACTAAATATGTATAATAACTTCATGATGAGCAAAATTGAGATATAATAGTTAAAAATTTTATGATTTTGCATCTTGGTATCTATTTCTATCTTGAGATATTCTATTCTCAGCTTGAACATGATAGACCTTACTTGTAACGCTTCAAGGGTATGGTATTACAAGTAGAGGAAATGACAGTTACACTCTCTTAAAATACCTATTACATCATATATCTTATCATCACGGCGAATAGCCCAACAAAAAAACTAATAACTTTTGTAACCAAATAAAACTCTAGTTGCCAAAGCTTGCTTCCAACAAGGTATCATCTAATGAAATTGGACGTGGATGAAGAAATTGGATAAGAATGGAAAAAAGTATTATTATAAATGAGAAAAATAAAGTTATTATGTATTATAAAATCAAAGATTTTATTAAAAAATGAAAAAGTTAATATTATAAATGGAAACTCACATCTTAATCTATCCCCAGTTTTCCTGCAACCATACTTTGCCATTCATTTCCTGTGCATACAACCAGCCCATTGGTAGAACCAAAATTATATCTGGTTGCCAAAATTCAAATTTCTTATAGTGGATATATTCGATTCCATCTTTCTCTTTTCACTTACCCTGTCAACACCTATCTTGCACCCATTTTGCTTCATAGCCATTTGGATGTGTATACTCATGCGGGCAAAGCCTCTGTATTTGATTAGCTAACGTACAAAATTTGAGAATCTTCAACAATCTTAACTTGGCCACCTATAACTGCTTTGATTGCTAATGACGGAAGAGAGGGGAATGTTTTGTCCAAAAAAGCCAAAAAAAAAAAAAAAAGAAAAGAAGAGAGAGAGAGAGGAATGGAATATTCCATTCTCGCGGGTGACGCAAGTCTGTGTCTGCCTTTCACTCCTGGCTCTTTTTTTTTATTATAGGCACTAAATATTCCTTTCACCCCTGGCTCCTGGCTCCCACATTATCTGCGGGATTCGATGCTATTGCTAGGGAATCACCACATATGTGAAGATATTTTCCAACAAGCTAATGATGGCGCCGCCCACTTTCCATCTGCAATATTTGTTCACTAATTACGATAATTAATGATATTCCCTTCTTCCGTATTAGCAATTATAAAATTCATGACCGGAAACGAAAAAAAAAAAAAAACAGCGTACGAAAAGCTATGGATCCGATTTCATGTAGGGATCAATCTATCCTCGAGATTTTTGTCACGCCAACATGAGTTGGTGTAACTAAGTTACTCGGCCATGGAATATTGATCCACGTACGGGTACGGTTTGATTTTCTTTGTTTACATTAGATATAATCCGGAATTCCGCATGATGGTGTTACATGGAGAAGAGAAAGAAAGCTTGCTAAAAGATTAATGGTTGGTTAAGAAATTAATGATGAGATTGGTGGATTATTGCATGGTTAATGGATGCAATTGAGTGCTTAATAATTGATTACTTTGGCGGATTATTGATTATTAAATGCAAGTATAATATTTCACAAATATGTAGTAATAAAAATTACAATGATCAGTTACGGCTAAAAAGTCCATCGATTATTTTGTCATAAGAAAAAGTCCATTGATTTATTTGGTCTATCGGGTGATTTATTTAGCTTACTTCAGTGTCGATGTTGGCATGAGTGATGATGATAAGAAAGTTATTAATCGGAAATTTTAGATGTAAAATTGCAAAATACACAGATTTTCATGTCACAAGATAAAAATGTCTCATCGTTGCAGGTGGGCGTGATTTGGTCATCCTTGAACATAAGCGGTGGGCCATAAAGAATGGTCGGTTTTGACAAATTCCTGTTAGATAAACATCAAATATGTACGGAGACGTTTCTATGAATTTTTTTTTTTTTTTTATAAAATTTTCTTTATTTTTAAAATCTTGATGGTTGATAGAAAATCTGTTTTATTCATTGTATTTAGCATCATTTATAGTATTCTAAAAACCTTTATATTTTTTAAATCTTACTGTATATGTGTCTCATCTGTAAATGTGTAAAATTAACGTACTAAAATAGTTCAATATTAAAATATTAAATTTAAAGTGGTTTTTTCAACATCTAAACCATCTAAAATATTAATAATATGTAGAAAATGATCTTATAAAGTATTATTACATTTTAATACATGTGTGAATGGATCTAAGCATTTTTCACAATTTACACATAAATGCACTTATTTTTTAGCAAACGTGACCTATCTACATATTGAATTTGGATTAAACGTGATCCTCTAGCTAAATATATAGTTTAAAATACAATGAATGAATTAGATTTTCCATGAAGAATTAACATTTTAAAAATGAAAAAGATTTCACAAAATCACTCCTGTTAACCCGTTTTCATAAAAGTATTCCGCAATACGTATACAGTACTACGTACACCTATAGTTCTGTGTATATTTTATTATTTTCTCCATTCCAGTTTCCTTCCCCACAATCAGACAAGCTTTTGAAGATATTTTAATAATATTTTCTTCATTTTATTTTTCTGCGCCCATATTGTTATGCTATCCGAAATTATTTGAACTGAATTCTTTATCAGCAGTATAAATGCAATTTTATAAAAATATTACTCGAAGTTATTTCGTTAGGTATTTCCACCCTTAATACTCATAGATTTCACATCGAGATGGTAACTTTTTATGTTTTCAAATTAATTAAATTTACTAAATATTGCGCGTTTACATTGAACGAAAATAGATAACAGAGCTGATTTCATTGTAATTATCTTTGAGCATATCCTTCCGTTCACCACTTAAACTCATCTGTCCTCTGATTACTTAAGATATTAACTTCTCGCAAGAATTAACTAACAATATCTTATTGTTTTTAATTTATATATAACTGGAAAGGTTACGTATTTACACTACAACAGTAAGTTTTTATATGCGAACATCTTTTTTACAATAAAATTTTGATTATTTTTATTTTGGATATAGGCAACGAAATTTCACGTCAATTGTAGAAAAAACAAGAGGTTCTTGGCTTCTTGCATATGTATTTACTTAGTTTTGAGAAAAAATTGTAAGTGTATTATAATTTTTTAAGAAATCGTATATGTGTATATATATAATCTGACTAAAATTGTAAGCATATTATTTCCGTTAAGTGCACATGAATGGATGTTAAACATTTTATTGAAATGATGAAAATATACTATTATTTACCAATATTGTAAAAATCATTGTAAGAATATTATTAAATAATAAAATATGTGACAAATAGGTAAATAATAAAAAATATAAATAATTAATTTACTATATATTTTCATTAAGTAATAATTTTATTTTTCATAAGGGTATTTTCTATTTTCAATAAAATGGTATTTTTGTTATTTCAATAAAATTTGTTAACGCCAATTAACTTTCCTTTAATTGGAATGATTTGCTTTAATTAATTGGATAAGTACAAATGCAATTTTCTAAAAGTAATAATATGTTTATACTTTTGCCCGAGTTATGTAGATATAGATGCAAAAATTCCTCCAAAACAATCCTTATTTTCAGTCAAATAAACATGGTTATCGATAATATGAAATTTGACCATAAATAATATTAAATTTTGAACGAATTCCACGTGTATAACCACCTATTTTGCTCAAAGTTTAAGTCTTACCCATGACATTACAGATTTATTAAAAAAATCGTTAGCCTCATGGGAAATAATGAATATACCCAAGCTCTAATATAATTTAGGGTTAGCTTGCTCAAAACTAAAAAATCTAGTTCAAATAATATATGATTTTATGGTTATAATTAGAATGTGACTTTTTAATTGTAGAATTATAATTAGAGTTTGAGCATATTTATGATTTTACCAAAGGTAAACAATCCATTTAGCGAAGGAGTATGATTATATATATCATAATGTATTTTAGGCTAAAATACAACATTCATTTATTTTCATAATTAGATACATTTTTTTATTTTTCTTCATAAATATGTTTTTCTAAATGTATTCAATCTATACACAAAGTTTTTCCTTTTTAGAATACTTTTACATATTTATTTTAGATTTTTTAAAAATTATCATGTTCAGGGGTATTTAAGTCATTTTGCATCCCTTAAAAACTTGATTTAAAAAAATAAATATATAAAAGTATTGTAAAATGACAAAACTTTATACATAGATTGAATACATTTAGATAAACATGTTTATGAAGAAAAAATAAAAATATATCATTAATTATAAAAATAAATGAATGTTGTATTTTAGCCTAAAATACATCAAGATGTATATAATCATGCTCCTTTAGCAAATCCAAACGATGTGAATACGAATATAATTTTAGTTAAAATAAGTACGTATTTTAAAATTTTTGAAAGTTTATAAGTGAAATTAGAGATAAACTTGTTGTGTATAGTTAGAATTTGCACTTGAATCTTTGCGCAGTTGACCACATAATAGTAACGTGGACTTGCACGAGGGTAATCATATAAGATTGGCATGCCCTCCATATATAATTATGCAAGAAGAGTTCCGATTTCACGTTGGAGTCATTTTTTCAGTTTTTGGACTCATTTTTTTAGTTTTTTAAAGTTTTTAGCAAAGATATGGGTGCTCAAATTTTTATTCGAAAATTCAAACTATAAAATATAAAATTTATTCAATAAAATATCTTACCTAAGCGTATACATGTATATAAAAAGTGGTTAAAGCTACGACAAACATTGAGGGTCTATTTATGCAAAGAATAAAGAGAATATGAAAGAAGAATGCAAAAAAGTCAATTTATTAATCATTCAACTTTTTCACTTTTTTTAAAATATTTTTACTCCTATATTATAAATATTTCCTCATTTGTTCCTACATTTACACGGGAGACAACATTTCCTATTTATTTTTTTTATTTTCACTTTTCCCGGCAGTATCTATTCCATTTCTCGTTCCGAATTTCCATTTTAAACTTAGCAAACAGCAACTTCCAGTTTATCAATTGGAATAGTTTGTGAGGTCTCCACCAAACAAACGGAGCTGATCACTTTCATGCATTTTTACGTGCACGAATTGAGGATCTGGACCGTCAATCAAGAATTTCAAAATGTCGCTTCCAGCACGACAGTGCAATCCTAAGCGTTATGGGCATGTGCCCATGGGTTCACCGGTTCAACCCTTAGTGCCCTCCTGTAATTGGTATAAATTTTCTTTCAGTGGCGAGAGCATTATTTAACTTTTTTTAAAAATTATGCATGTATTGATTTGTAATAGTAGATGGTTTGATGTATATACACAATAATAAAAAAAGTTCAAAATTTTAACATATATGTATGATACTATGATTATATATATATACCTCTGTGAGGCATTATCTATTCAATAGGATCTCCACCCTTTTCCGGATGGAAAGTTTTGGAACATGGTTTCATCATATTAATATTAATTAGGAGCTAGCTTTGTTGGCATTTTTGTGACCATGCATGTATTATGATCATGCGGTCCACTTGTTTAAAAAGAATGAAAACAGCTTTATCGGTTTTGTCCTTTTATGCTTTGCTGATGACCTCCGCACTCCATATCCCTATCCCCTGCTATCCTTCCAACGAAGTCAAAGCAGCCATCACCAGCCTCCTTTCTTTTCTTGCCAGTTGTTAATGCTATCCAACCGCACAAGTAAGACCATGACAACAATGCTCACCGCGTGACACGTGTTTCAATCCAGGCCAAACATGTTGGTTGGGCCACCTAAGACTGCATATATAACACTTTTCTTCTTCAGAAATTAACATCGATTTGGAATATTAATTGCCCAAACGAGTCTTGTTTTTATACATATATAACCAACTTCACCATCGTGCAATTTCAGATCTCCCCAGAACAAAAGAGCGGGGGTGTTCCCCTTAATTACGCCAGCCTAAGTGACTGGCTACTTAGGTTGGCCAACAATTGTTTTTTAATTTTGTATAAATGTGTTCATTTATGTGTATTTAATTTATAATTCAAAATTTACGGATTCTGAATATATTTAGAATTTTTAATTTTTAAACGTATGGGCATTCTAGTAATTTTCGCAGGTAGAAAATTACCATAAAATCCTTGCATTTAAAAATTAAAAAATATATAAACATATCCAGAATTGGTAAATTTTGGATTATAAATTAAATTACTTAAATGAACATGTTTATAAAAAATAATAAAAAGTAGGTCAAACGGTCGGATGTAGTTGGCCTCACCCAGTCATCCCCTTTATTTAAAATAGTTTTTCGCCATCTCCACTGCACCAAAAAATAATTTATGCATCAATTGTCAAATAAATAAATAAATTACTGCGTGTAATATTATGAGTAGTAAATGAATACAGTTTTTATATGTAACGAATAAGCATCTAATTGCTGCGTATAACATTATAATAGATTTTTTTATAATAGCTAACTCATGACATAATTTTGGTTCCATATGCACTTCCTTCTACATTTCAGATATATAAAACCAACTGTATGTAGTCACATAATGGCAAAGTATTTATTGCTTATAATTATAAGTAACAAAGTTTTGATTGTATGCAATAAATTTTATTGTTGTATATATTGAGTTATTTTAGTTATTGTTGTGTGGCCTTTCAATAAATATGTAGAAGATTTGTTTTTTAATTTAGGAATTTTAGAAGGGATGAGATGGTGTAAGAAATTTAAATTTTTTAACTCTATAATCTATATGTTTATAATTTTTAAATAGTTTGATTAATTTTCTAATTCTATATGTTTTATCAAGTATAATTATGATTGGGACAGGTCATGATGAAATTATCCTGGTGGGCTGCACATGAGCCGATTCCACATGTAATCATGGATTCTCCAGAATCTGAAACTTGTGAGATGTGTCAAACGTTTATAAATAATTAAAAGCAAGCCTTTGGTAAGTTCGTGGAATTAAGCTAGTCCAGCAATATGTATTGAAACATGAAGAAATATATATAACAATTCTATAGTAATGTATTATTTCTTTTGTAGATGCATACCTGAGTGAAGTATCAGTAAAAATGTAGATGGTTTATTTACAGTAATTATATTCGAAGATATAAGGGTGTTCAAATGGGAATTATCTAAATATTTTTGCACGTAGAAATCTTTAATTAGGTTTAGGGCCTGTAGGCTCACCTTAGCTGATTAAAATGTATTAACATTGCATTTAAGGTCTGCTTGGCACGAGGTAGGAAAACAATTTTCTATTCCTTTTAGGTATTTTTTATTTGATTTCATCTTAACTACTTAACAAATCTACTTTTTCTATTGTTACATTTGCATTGAATTTTTTCACATCTTTCTATTTAACTACTTTATCTATGTTATCTTATTGTCTTTACTCTTAATGGTGAGTCCTTTTATATCATATCACTATCACTTTTTCAAAAAAATTTCTTTATTATTTATCTTGTTACAAATGTCAGAATCATCTATTTAATTATAAAAATAGAATCTCATCTAATTCCAAATTAAATGGGCATAGTGCGTTTTATTTTCATCTAAAATTTATATTATTTGCATGTGCCCATCTATATATTCAAAAAGGACTCTACTTTTATGCAACCTCATTCATTTTTAATATCTTAATAAATAATGAAAAGTCCACTCTATATATTGTATTTAGTATTACTTATATTATCATGCAAATCATTTTATTTGTTTAGTAATATTGTATATGGGCCCCATTTATCAATGTATAAAATTAACATTATAAAATAATTTAATATTAACTATTAATTTTTAAATAGTATTTTCAACATTTAAATAATGTACAATATAACTATTATGTGGATAAGTAATTCTACAAAACATTATTATCTTCTAATATTTGTGAATAGATTTAAGTATTTTTCCTAATTTACATATGAATATTTCTATTTTTGAGCAAATGTATTAAATAAATGATGTTTAATAAATTAAATTTTGTATCAATTATTAGCATCTTAAAAATAGAGGAGTTCTCATTAAAAAAATATAGAAGTTATATGAAATTACTTCTATATAACCCCAAAGTGTAGCCTTGTTTGAATGTAAAATTAGCATAATGATGAATACATTAATTTTGAATATTTAATTCAAGATATAAACTTTTGAAATATTATTATTGTGTATAACTGAAAGATTACCTAGATTATAATATTGTAATGCTCTATGGAATTACTTAAAATATTTTTTCCTAATCTACACATAAATATACCTATTTTAAAACAAAATAACCTATGTACATATTGGATTTAAATGAAACTTGGTCTCCTAATTAAACAAATAGTGTTTAATATAATGAATGGATTGAACTTTTTATTAAGCTTCAAAATTTTAAAATTTGAGGGAGTTATTTAGAACCACTTCTATAAACTCGTCCCTCTTACACATGGTTGTATGTATTTAGTTTTAAGAGGGTATGACGCATCCAAAACTTTAATTTAAATGATTCTCGGTTTCATCATAAAACAAATTATGTTAAAGAAAGTGATTAAAATTTTTTTTATTCGAAAGATCCTATAATTTCATTCCAAAAGCAGAGAATCTTTACAAAGGATAGATGACAAAAAAAGAGTTGGATTACCCCACCAGGTATTACACGTTTCATCACCCAAAGATGCATGTTCAGCCAAAGTGTAAGCGACTCTATTGCCAGTTCTTTTAACAAGTTGGAAAGAAAAATTGGATACGGCGCTCAATGTTCCCAGACGCATATACTCATTTTTTATTTATTTTTAAATTTTTTTAAAAATGATTGTTAATCTAGGTGTATTTAATATGTGTATAAATTTTTGTCATTTTTGAAGTATTTTAGGTATTTATTTTTTATTTTTGAAAATCAGTGACATTTTAGATAATTTAAAATTACTAAAATATCACTGATTTTCAAAAATAAAAAATAAATATCTAAAATACTCTAAAAATGTTAAAAATTGATACATATGTTAAATACACTTAAGTTAACAGTTTTATAAAAAATTTCAAAAAAAAATTAAAAAATAGATATATGCACCGGGAGCATTGAGCGTGTATGCTCCCATCACGGGAAATCAGGGCTGAGCCCATCAAGCTGTTTGATCTCCCGAATGAGGTCCCAACCGGTGAGAAAATCTAGTGATCCTCCCTCAAAAAGTTGATTGATATTCGGGAATCGCTTTCGATGATGAGCCGTTTAATCTGTAGCTCCAGGCCTCCATCTCCAAAGGATCATCAGCCTCGGGAATTTTGCATGTTTGTGCTGCTAGAAAACTCCACCGCCGCCGCACCCACCTCCCCCCCTCTTCCGAATTTCTGAGAATAGCACCTAGACCCATAGGGACCCATTCCAGGATATACTATCAAACGTTATCCTACATAAATGGCGTGTATATATATAACTCCTCTTAAATAAACAAAAATATGGATAGGAAGATAATGGGCGTGCATTCACCCTCCACTAAACAAGATGCAGTCATTCTGCTTCTCAGTCTATAGTTTGAACTTGTGGGCTTCTCAATGTGATTGTTAGTTCCTTCAACATCATAGGCCTCATCATGGAATTGAGCTGCAGCCCAATACTAATTAATCTCCTATATCAGCTGGTTGTCCCAGCAACAACAAGCAATCTTTGGCCTCTTTTTTTTTTTTTTTTTTTTTTCCCGAGTGTCGAACATTGTAAATCAAATCCGAATCACACCATCCATCACACTCAACTCCATCAACATCGCATAGGGAAATTTATTAATTATTTATTTTTAAAAAAAGCATAGATAATATCGTTTAATTTGGAATGGGGAGTGACGTCACCAAAACATACCAATTGAGGTATATATAGAGGTAGAGCTGGTGGGTCGGGAGAAAGTAGAGGCGGGAAGGAATCCATCAGAGATAAAAAGGAGGAGGATATCTTGCGAGAGTTAGTGCGTTGGAAGAAAAGCTAGAGATAGAGAAAGAGGAGAAATAGAAGAGATGGGTGCAGAAGAGACAACTAGGAAAGGGCCATGGACAGAGCAAGAAGACTTTCAACTGGTGTGTGCTGTAGGGCTGTTGGGTGAACGGCGATGGGACTTCATCGCTAAAGTGTCAGGTTTGGGCGGTGTGGGGGTTTGACAACCAAAAAAAGTGTGTATCAATCGGACTCTCTCACTCACTCTCTCCCTCCATCCCTCCCTCATGATCATATCCAACTTAAAATGATCTTCTCCCATCCATGCTGATGTTGATGGCTAGCTAGCTAGGTAGGCTTATTTGAAACGTGGGGATGGGGTCTGAAGACCTGCCGATTTAACCCCCACTGCTACTTTTGCGTGTTGTAGGTTTGAATCGAACAGGAAAGAGTTGCAGGTTGAGATGGGTTAACTACTTGCATCCTGGCCTTAAACGTGGCCGCATGACTCCCCAGGAAGAGCGCCTCGTCCTCGAATTGCACTCCCGCTGGGGCAATAGGTTAGCTTTGCTTAATTTCATCATCATCTATTCACTAGATTTACCCTTTTCAATAGGGGTTCTTGTCCTGATTTTGGGTTTTTGTATCATGAATAGAACTCCAATCCATGCTATTATTTTACTTGTGGGTACGTTTTCATATCTGTTCTTTGTTTCTATCCTTCAATATTGCCATGAAATTATGGGTGGTTTTTTCCCCTATGTGGGTCATTCGTGTAATACTACTTTTAGGTAGTGCTGACTTAGTGGCCCGCTAAAGCTTATCTCTTGAAGAGGGGGTTGATTATTATAATTATAAATGACGACCTAAGATCACTAAATTAGCACTGTTATTAACTCATTAATCATATTGCAGGTGGTCTCGGATTGCAAGGAAATTGCCTGGCCGCACTGACAATGAGATCAAGAACTACTGGCGAACCCACATGAGGAAGAAGGCCCAGGAGAGAAAACGAGCTCTATCTCCCTCCTCTTCCTCATCTTCTCTTTGCCAATCCTCCTCGTTTCCTACTAATCCCACAGCGGCGGAGGATTCCTCATCTCATGAAGCTGTAAACCAAATGGGAGGTACGAACAATAGTAGTAGTACTACTGGGCACAGTGACATAACTATGCAAGAGGAAGAAACTAGCCAGGAGGAAGAAGCTAAAACCTACGACTCCATGGAACAGATTTGGAAGGAAATCGATTCGACTTCGACGCCCGCGGCAGGTTTGATGTCTCACTCATTATTGGATGAGAGCTCCATGAACCACGGATTCAACTTCTCTTGCTCTTCGATTCCTTCCCCAGCATGGAATTACTATTACTATGATTCCACCTGGAAAGAGGAAGAAGATCTCAAGCTATGGGTTTCAATGGATGATCCATCTGTTTCCTGGTAGCAGCATGGGGCCGGGGAGATGTGGCCTAAAATTCTACTGCCTAACACACGGTTTCTCTCCCAATTTTGTCCGTAGAAAATGTAAACTTTTTAGTTGTGTGGTAATCTCTCCATATATATAGCAGAAGGAACTAGGAACTCCATGCCCATGTCTGTGTAACTCATCAAATTATCATCATCTACGTGTAAGTGTGTTTGTGCAGTTGTAAAATTCTATGGGGGTCTACTCCTACATATGTTTAGGAAACCATGATGGTGTATGTATGTACATGCATAAATAATGTGTTTTCGAAGGCTGGCTAGCTAGTTTGTAGTTGCTTGATTACGTATTAATAAATGGATTGTCTTCGTTAGTTGTATCACTTGATTGAGTTGTGGGGTGAAGCGTGCATAAAATTGAAGTCCGGCCCATCCCATGCATGTAAATAACTCATGGGAATATCATGCATGTTTCCATGTTCAAGCATCCATGTCAGAAGCCCGTCATTACTTGTGTGTGCATCTCGATTATTACTAAATCACGTTTCTGTTCATGTTCAAGCCTCCATAGAAGAAGTCATCTATAGATGTCTGTGTAACTCATCAGAATATAATTAGTATGAAAGTTGACCCTGCCTAGCCTGTTTAGAGAATTATGAACATATTTTCGAATACGATATTCTTCTTCCGAGGCTTGTTATATATATGACTTGAATTGATTTCCTACTTCATGTGTTGGCATTGATTGATGAACTGTAATAATCAGCAAATGCCAGCCACGACCATTAATTTCATGCTGTTCAAAACTGTGGGAAATGATACTTGTAATTTAAGAGTATGTTTGGGAATAGATAAAATTTTTGATGAAAAGTTGTAGAGAGTAGAAGTTGTTAAATGATGTGATATGATAGGGGTAATGATGAGGAATAAATAGGTAAAAGTTGAAATAGATAGGTTAGTTGAATTGGTAGTTGTGGAGAAATGATTGAAAAGTATGGTAATTATATAGAAAAATGTGAAGAAATTATTAAAAAATAAGATAATTGTGGAGAGTGAAAAGTTTTAATTGAAAAATTTTAACTTAAAAAGTTTTAACTTGACAACTTTTAGTTATTATGAAACACACCCTAAATGTATTTCTCAACAAACAATTCCTTACATATATGTTTAGCTTGGTTCATGCACGGGATTTTTCAAGCGTTCGAATACTGTTTTTTTCCCTATCGCTATTATTAGCAGCTACGTGCCTTCATATGCATTGTGTAGCAGGCTGGAAGCTATGTACAGTAAATCTGCGTTGATCAATGTAGCAGCTACACCCTTAGAATTGTATTTTTTTTTTAGTATTATCCATATTTTTAACACATTAACAAAATTCATTTATTCCATATATGGCTAACATCGCTTTCGACTTATCTAAAATTCTTAATAGATTTTTTTATATATTTCTCAACGTGCTATATGTTTTTTTTTTTAAAGGTTAACGTGCTATATCTTTATATCATTTTATATTTTTCTAGCATTCTAACCTTTCTTTTATATAATTTCTATGTGTCATATTTCTTAGAGCCGGATATACTGCAAAAAATTTTATTTTTGGGACACAATATATTGTTACCCTTTATTAAGTAGTTGTTTATGAATCCCACTTCCCCGATGATAACAACTGCACGTGGTCGTTTGCAGATACATTCAACATTAATTTCTCTTTAAAAAGAGATTTTTTTTTTTAATTTCTTTTTCTTTTTTCTGATGCTTGATGTTTCGAGAGGTCAGCGTAATTCACCAGTCCCAAGGATGGCTACCTTTTGAATCGAACTGCACATGGTCATTTGCAGATACATTCAACATTAATTTCTCTTTAAAAAGAAATTTTTTTTATTTCTTTTTCTTTTTTCTGATGCTTGATGTTTCGAGAGGTCAGCTGATTCACCAGTCCCAAGGATGGCTACCTTTTGAATCAAATGGAAGGTCAGAAATGGAATTAGAGATTGGTGGCTGTGATAGGGCGTCAGAAAGTAGTGATAAGCACGTGCACTGCTTATAAGAGAGAACTCTTTTTTTAAACCTTATATACAATTAATATGCATGTACATGGTCCCAATGTTCTCTCACTGTCCAGTTTACTAAATTAAAGCAGGAAGGGGATTAGTGCTATGCTGGCTGAATTCCATCAGCCCACTATTACTTTTCTCCTCAAATTTTTGCAACTCACCTTTATCCTTTTCCACTTGCACATGAAGACACGCCTTGCATTAACAACCTTAGCTCTTAAGTATGATATACTTATCTATAGTGGATGACTCGTGAGATGAACAGGATCGAGATAGAGATGGGAGTCTTTTTCTTTTTTTTTTTTAATGGAGAGATGGGTGTATTTGAACATCGACTATTTTGAGGTTTTTCACACTTAATGGCTAACATAATGTACATTTGGATTACATTTATATATATAATTTCTCTTAAATTATTTGCTTAACTTGGGTAGAATCAACTCATCTAACATGATATCAAAGATATCCAATTTCTGTTACATCCTCTAATTTATGTTACACATGTTCATGTTTCAAGTTCATATATATGTTAATTTGTTTTTCCTTGTTAAGCGCAATCATGAGGAAGAGCGTTAGCGTAAAGTTTAAGTTCCACGTTATTTGTTTTGTATCTAGATTATTTATACCTTAAGAAAAAAAGACCTTTGAAAATAGTTAGTGGTTGGATTAATCAATCTATTTAACAACAAATTCCCAACTTATGATGGATCAGATGAGGTCTGATTGCATTATACTAAAGGGGAATTATTAAAAACAAACATTTGTACAATTTGATTTATGCATATGGTTACTTTGCATTTTTTCAAAAAAGTTTTTCATTTAAACCATTTAAACTATAAATTAATGTATATCTATGATAGCAAAAATCATTGAAAACTTATATATTGTAAATCTTTAAAAATCATTTTAGGTTGAACACAAAACAGAAACATTTAAATATTAGTATGTAGTCACATCTCGAAAGTGAAAGTGAGTGATTACATTCTATTTTCGCATATGAAACGTCAAGATAGAGTCAAAGAACGAAATTCATGCGATAGTGTTGGAGTGTTGGACCACGAATGGCCATGCCAAAATTGATGGAATATAATCTTCAACAAAGATTAGTAATGGTGAGTGCAATAATATGCAATAGTGAACAAATCAGTTAAAGTAAACGATTTTTTTTTTTTTTTATGCTTTCTATACATAAAAGCTAATTTGGACAGTTTCAAAAGTCGTATGAAAACAACAAAGAAGACAACTGCTGAAGAGCAAGAAAATAGTACTATAGAGCAAGTCAAAGCCTAGTGCATCATAAATCTTTAAATTGATTAGAAATTAGTGGCACATGGAATTAATTAGCATGTCTGAATCAGCTACGCATTTGAAGTTAAAAGTTACTAATTAGAATATCAATGTTATTATCCAATGCATCCCTGATTTAGTTTATCTTGAAGTTAAAAGTTACTCATTAGAATATCGATCTTAAATTTACCCAAATATCTTAAATTTACCCAAATATGGCAAATTGTATTTAGTTAAGTTAGATGATCTTTTTAAACTGGTCCAAAAACATTTTTTTGTCTTTTTTGAATTTTTTTTATAAACATGTTAATTTAGTTGTATTTAATTTATAATTCAAATTTTATCATTTTTGGATATACATATATATTTGTTGGATTTTAAATATAGGGGCATTTAAGTCATTATTTAAGATAAGTTAAATAACCCTGTTTTTAAAAATCCAAAAAATACATACACATATCCAAAAATGATAAAAAATTTTGATGTGGTAAAAATGGTAAAACTTTATTTATAGATTAAATATAACTAGATTAACATGTTTATAAAAAAGATTTTAAAAAAAATAAAAAATATATGTTTTGGATCAGTTTGAAATCATCAGTTTTTGGACCGGTCTGAAAAGATCACTATTCTTTAGTTAATATACCCAGATTTAATGTTTTGAATTTTTATAAATATGCAAAGTTTTTATTGCCCAATTTTATATAAAAATATATAATCCAAAAACGATAAATTTGAGTATACGAACTAAATATATGGAAGATCATATAAAAATAAATAAGGGTCATGTGGCAACCCAGCAACTAGCGTCAAGTTGCTCCTGCGCACATGTGCATAGTAACATGCTCCATCTAGTATTGTTCAAAGTCGACAAACTGCAAAATTGCTTAAGGTATAAATAACGGCTAATTCAATTATAAAAAAAAGGGGCTTATTCCCAAATATGCATTGTATCTTCCTAGCTCCTTTCATTATCCATCTCCCTGTGCTATTCTCGAGGTTTGGTCGTTCATTTTTGTGATGGCTGATTTATCAAATTATTCAGACTATAAAAGATTTATTGATGCCATTTGTCAATGTCCCACCACCCATCATTAGATATACATGTAGATTTGGCTGCTGGAGCACACACAAGACAGTTGGAGGGTGATGAAACAAATTAAGTATTCGGATAAGATTATCAATTTGGATTCTAATGCATGGAAGATGGTTAGAGTAGATCAGAATTCAGCACCGCGTTCATCTACAGGCTTTTGTTAGATGGTTATAGTTAGAAATCAAAGATATTAGGAGAAATAATGATCAATGTGTTGGGGCACAGACTTGGAAATAAAGAGAAAATTTAAGGAAAGTGGAAATTGTGCAAACAAAAAAATAGGTTACTCCTCTAGGCGTGTTACAGTCGTCACTTTCCTTAAAGCAATATTTGCACCCTCACAGCTGTTTTGGGTTTTAGCAGTTTGCCCCTAGGATACAAAGAGTGAACCTAATCTAGAATGGAAACAGCATCCCTTCTAGATTCTAAACACTTGATAGAAGAATAACAGGCTTAATAGGGAATTTAAAGAAAAAATCTCAAATAGAACCTAAGTGAGACAAGGATGCAAGTGTGGAAAACTTATGCATCTTCTGAAAACAAAGACTCGTATATATAGGCTTGGGCTTTTTAACATTTCAAAAAAAATTAAATCGGAAAATCAAATGGCTGAAAAACGGACGGTGGCCGGCTGAAAATGCACGGTGGCTGAAGCATTTATAAAGAAACGGCTGAGACGTGCCGGCTGAAAACGTACGGTGGCTGAAGCATAAGAAAAGAAACGGCTGAAACGTCTGAAACGGAATATTTTATTTATGAAATTCCAACATTCCCCTTCCATTTTCAAAATAAAATCAATTCCATTTAAGCCAAAGAAATCTCATACATAATTAAAGGTGTTGTTTAGACTTGAACCTTCATTTAGTGAAAATATCTCAAGATCTAGCGAGGTGTTCAGTAGCCAGAGCTTTGAACTGTCGACCCCATTTGATAGATCGGAAATATCCCACATACAAAATTTCAAATTTTATCAAGTGTTTATAAAGGTGACACTTTTATGGTCATGTGTCTATATCCCAGTTTCATGAGCACCTCAGAGTGAACCCACACACTCCGGAAACAGAAGCGGTCTCACTTCCAACACTCATATAGGTGGATCTATTTAGAGTACCCTGTAATTAAATACTCCAACATAAAGGTTTTAGATCCATTAAGAGTATAATACACTCATCCTCATAAATACATTACAGGAACCAAGCACTGCCTGAGGGATGCAAAATTAAATAAATAAATATAACCAGTGCTTGTAAGTTACGAAATAACATACTTTGCTCATTGAACTCTACACCTGGGTTACAAGCTTAGAGTTGAGTTTCAGTCATTGCAACTCATTACATGTGGATTTAAGTCTCATCCTTCTTGCTGTTTTCCAGACCACGTTCCGAGTAAGGCCTTTTGTAAGTGGGTCTGCCAAATTTTCACTTGATCTTACAAAATCAATGTTTACTACTCCATCTTGGAGCAATTGCCTTACATAGTTGTGTCTCAATGCAATATGTCTTGATTTACCGTTATAAGTCTTATTATATGCCCTTGATAGAGTTGCTTCGCTGTCACAATGCAAATAAATAGGAGGCATTGGCTTAGGCCAAATGGGAATTTCAATTAATAAATTTCTAAGTCATTCTGCCTCTTTCCCTGCTGCGGCCAAGGCAAGGAATTCGGATTCCATAGTAGAATGTGTAATGCAGGTTTGCTTTTTGGAAGCCCAAGAAATAGCAGCTCCTCCAATGGTAAAAATTCAACCACTAGTAGACATGGATTCCTTGGTGTCTGAAATCCAACTTGCATCACTGTATCCTTCCAATACAGTGGGTTCGCCATTAAAATGCAATCCATAAGCAATGGTCTTTTTTAAATATTTTAATACCCTATAAATTGCATTCCAATGTGTATATCCTGGATTACTAGTGAACCTGCTTAGTACACCAACAGCATAAGCAATATCTGGTCGAGTGCAATACATGGCATACATCAAACTTCCAATCACTTTAGCATACTCAAGCTGGGCTACAGATCGTTCATCATTTTTACACAACTTAATGCTGGGATCAAAAGGAGTTGAGGCTACGCCAGCATCAAAATGGTTAAATCGCTTGAGTACCTTTTCAATATAATGCGATTGAGAAAGAGAAAATATTTTACCATGTCTGATAATCTTGATGCCAAGAATAACATCTGCATTGCCCATATCTTTCATATCGAAATTAACTGACAGGAAACTTTTAGTTTCTTCAATAATATCAATATCAGTCCCAAAAATGAGCATATCATCTACATATAAACATATAATAACTTCTCTATTCGCAGTAAATTTACTATAAACACATTTGTCTGATTGGTTTAATTTATACCCATTTGATAATACAACTTGATCAAATTTTTCATGACATTGCTTAGGCGCTTGTTTTAAACCATATAATGATTTTATCAGTTTGCAAACTTTCTTTTCTTGTCCAGGTATTATAAATCCTTCAGGTTGTTCCATATAAATTTCCTCATCTAAATCTCCATTTAGAAATGCAGTTTTTACATCCATTTGATGAATTTCAAGGTGATAGATAGAAGCTAGGGCCATTAATAATCTAATAGTGGAAATTCTAGCTACCGGAGCATAGGTATCAAAGAAATCTATACCTTCTTTTTGCCTAAACCCCTTAGCTACTAACCTAGCTTTAAATTTATCAATTAATCCATCAGCTTTTAATTTCTTTTTAAAAATCCATTTACAACCTATAGGTTTAGAGCCTAGTGGTAAATCGACTAATGTCCAAGTTTCATTTTTCATTATTGAATCCATTTCATCTTGGATCGCTTCTTTCCAGTATGATACATCTGGAGATTTCATGGCCTCGTCATAAGTAGTTGGATCTCCTTCGGTATGAAAAACAACCATGTGTTTCTTATTTATATTATCTCTGGATCCTTCTACTAGGTATAGTTGAAAATCAGACCCAAAGCGATTATAACTATTTTTCCTTGCTCTTTTACTTCTTCTCATATTTTCATTATCATTTTCTATAGGTTTATCTGCAAATGTGGAATCATTACTTATAGATTTATCCAATGGTTGAGAAGAGGAAGCTTAGGAATAGTTTTATAATTATTTTCATAAAAATCAGCATCTCTGGATTCAATAATAGTATTTTGTTGAATTGGACTGTTAGGCTCTACCACTACAAATCTATAGGCTTTACTATTTATTGCATACCCTAAAAATATGCATTCTATTCCTCTTTGTCCTAATTTAGGTCTTTTAGGATCAGGTAATCTTACTAAGGCTCTACAACCCCAAACTCTAAAATATTTAAGATTAGGTGCCTTATTTTTTCATAATTCATAAAGAGTGACTTTAGTTTTCTTATGTGGAATTCTGTTAAGAATGTGACAAGTTGTTAATAAAGCTTCATCTTTAGTTCTTAGCAAATAAACATAAGTATATTTACTAAAATCATTTATAAATGTTATAAAATATCTTTTACCACCTCTTGTTAGGTTATTTTCCATATCACATATATCAGAATGAATTAAACCCAATAATTCTGAATTTCTTTCTACTTTTTGAAATGACTTTTTAGTAATTTTAGTTTGAACACATACTTTACATTTATCAGTTGATTCATTTGGTGATCTAGGAATTAATCCTAATTTCATCATAGTGTCCATACTTCTAAAATTAACATGACCTAGTCTATCATGCCATAAAGAAAATGAATCAACAATATAAGCAGAAGAAGATGATCCATTATTCACATTCAGGCGAAACATGTCATCTACAACATAACCCTTCCCAACAAAAATACCTCCTTTTGTAATAATAATTTGATCTGAGTCAAATACCAATTTAAAACCATATTTGCTAAGAAGGCTAACCGAGACCAGATTTTTGCGAATTTCTAGTACATGAAGCACATTTGTAAGGGTGAGTGATTTCCCAGAAGTCAGTTTCAGGATAATAGTCCCTGGCCCTACCACTTTGGCGGTAGATGAGTTACCCATAAATAAATTATTTCCATTATTACTAGATTCATAGGTTTTAAACTGATTTCTATCTTTGCATACATGCCTAGTAGCCCCAGAATCAAGCCACCAGGTCTGATCATCACTCACAGCACAAATTTCAGAAATCATAGCAACAAAATTTTCTTCAGTCAAATGTGCCTCATGACCCTTTTGAGTGTTATTCTTCTTTTTGAGAAGCCTACACTCCCTTTTCAAATGTCCCATCTTTTTGCAATAATAACAAGGTCCCTTTTTCTTCTTAGCAATAGTTTTATTAGTATTTAAGTTAAATTTTCTAAAGGGTTGATTATTGCTAATTGTCACCCGATTTTGAGATTCAACTATATGAGCTTTAGATTGAATTTGCTCGTCTTTCTTTTCACTTTGTCTAGATTTTTCCTCAGTACGCAGGTTAAGAGCAAGTTCATCTAAACTCATAAGGCCTTTCATTTGTTTCAAATTCTTGCGGTGGTTATTCCAACTAGGTGGCAATTTTGCAATAATAGTACTTACAAGAATAGACTCATCTATCTTACTGCCCTCAGACTCAAGTTGATTGACGATATGCTAGATCTCATGAACTTGATCAAGGATCGGCTTATCGTCAGTCATAGTGTATTCAAGAAAATCACTTACAAGAAATTTCTTGATACTCGCATCATCCATGTTGTACTTGTGCTGGAGTGAGTCCCAAATTTCTTTGGCCGTGTCCACCTTCTGGTATGCGTTGAAGAGAGAGTCTGATAGAGATTCGACGATGTGGCCTTTGCAGATGTAGTTGTCCATCTCCCACTTTATTCTTTTGCGTTGCTGCTGCAGCGTCTCATCCGTGGTTTCTTCAGGCTTCGGGTTGGTAAGAACGTAGACAACTCCAAAGTGGGTTAGGTAGAGGTGAAGTCATTGTTGCCACCTTTTGAAGTTGGTACCAACACAGACATCCAATCTTGGGATATCAGACTTAGCAATGGGAATAGTAGATTGGGGGCCATTTAGGAAAATGAAAAATACAGATATTGCCTTAAGAATGTTGGTGTACTAAGCCTAGAGGAGTAACCTATTTTTTTATTTCCACAATTTCCACTTTCCTCAAATTTTTTCTTTATTTCCAAGTCTGTGCCCCAACATCCTTAAGGCAATATTTGCACCCTCACAACTGTTTTGGGTTTTAGCAGTTTGCCCCTAGGATACAAAGAGTGAACCTAATCTAGAATGGAAACAGCATCCCTTCTAGATTCCAAACACTTGATAGCAGAATAACAGGCTTAGTAGGGAATTTAAAGAAAAAATCTCAAATAGAACCCAAGTGAGAAAAGGATGCAAGTGTGGAAAACTTATGCATCTTCTGAAAACAAAGACTCGTATATATAGGCTTGGGCTTTTTAACGTTTCAAAAAAAATTAAATCGGAAAATCAAATGGCTGAAAAACGCACGGTGGCCGGCTGAAAACGCACGGTGGCTGAAGCATTTATAAAGAAACGGCTGAGACGTGCCGGCTGAAAACGTACGGTGGCTGAAGCATAAGAAAAGAAACGGCTGAAACGTCTAAAACGGAATATTTTATTTATGAAATTCCAACCATCAATGGCTATACATGACATATTTCTAACGCTTTCCAGCCATATATATATATATATATTAGCTTTCTGCCTTTATCTGATTTTATTGTGTGATCGGGAAAATGCCAATAGATAGGGACGGGTCTCTAGTATATATAGTTTTCCTTCAGTGGTTGATGACATGGGGAACGTAGGGGAGTGGAATTTCTTATTGCGTTATCGAATCTAGCTAGTAATTAAGACGTTGTGTATGCGGCCTGAAATGGTGCAAAAGCCTCCATGTGGGTCCCTTATCAGAACTGCCCTCAAATTGCTATAGTAGCTGGATTGGTGGGTGGAACAGATGGTACTGACAGGTACAAGCACGGAAATCCTGTTACTGATTGGTACAAGAGTACGGGGAGATTGCTAGTTTATATCAACCTATTATTCTACTGTACTTAGCAGTTTGTGGTTTTGTGTCGATCTTGAATTATGTGTCTTTAGCGCAGCGTTTTCATATCTTTCTTCTTCTTCTTTTTTTTTTTTCCATCCAAACATATGGTTGCCCGATCTAAGAACACTGAGAAAAGTCACTTCTCGAAAATCTTGAGAAAGACTTCTCACAACCTGGATGTGAACACCCGTTGTTGAAAGAACCAGAATATAGCCATGGACAAACTTAATTATGATAAGAGGGTCACTCTCCATTTTTACCAATTGGAGCCCCATGTCTCGGACCCAACCAGGGTACGTTTGGGGTTGTGCATAGTAAAAAAAAATTATGGTATGAGATGGAAAAGAATATTTTGATAAATGTATAATTATTTAGAATGATAAGAATAAAGTTAGAATAAATAGGTATGACATAAGATAATTGGTAAGAAAAATAATTAAAATATAGAAGTAAAAATAAAAAGATATGATTATTATTTAATAGAAAATTGTTCTCCAAGTCTGTCCTACCATCCGAGAGCCACGACTTCCATATTTTGAGCTTCCATAATGCCTTCTCTTTTCCAACTTTCAGCTGCTAGAAAACGACCCCTATCATCCCTTAGGATAGTGCCGTAGCCGGTGCACTGACCCCGGAAATGCCTCTTGCTGTCCACATTCATCTTTACACGTCCATGGGCTGGTTTTCATATCTTTCTTAATCAACACTGTAATGATTTTTTTGGCTTTCAATTCGGACGATCTCAATTTTCTTAATTAGTGTAGTTTCCAAACTTCATATTCGATTTCCATCCAAAAAAAACTTCATTTTCAATAACCAAATTATTTTATCAGCTAAAATTTAATTTAAAAACACCCGACACGCTCGACAAGTTTTATATCTTACTCATCTTCGTCACAAAATAAACTCATAAAAATAGCCAAAAAACTAGATAGTAGCTAGCACGGAAATTGTAAATCGCCGTTTTTTGTAGATGATTGCAGATATACGTGTGACGACCATATCTAGCTAGGAAAAGCTCAGCTTCTCCTTCTTCTTTTTTTCCCCTTTTTGGCTCAGCTTCGAAGCAAGCATATTGCTGCAGAGGCCATTGCATCGTGTACGTACTTCTCATACGCGCTACTTTTTTTTGAAAATAATATACGCTACGCACCTGATGATGCACAATAACATGCAGTAAGTTTTAACCATTTGTAATCCGACATGTAAGAATAAAGCAGCTTAATCTGTGAGGCTGAAATCCTATTAAATGTCGGCAGTCCCTTAAATTGCCACATGCAAGTCACCAGTGCGTGGCAAGACCTGTTGAAGCGCATTTGGAGCTTTCTTTTGATCTACGAAGGCAAATATGTAATATACGCTTGTTGTCTTCTGGATACGGTACCAGTAAAAGTCTGCCATATGGTTGACTAATAATATACTAATGAATACAAGTTGTTGGCCTCCAACTTTATTTCAAAACAAGGCATGTGGTTAGTTTTAAGAGGAGCCAAAACAGATAAAAGAGAATAAACAAAACATTCCATGACTGTGATCCACGTACGTCTACGAGACTGTGTCCTGCACCAGTTAAAAAACCTTCAACCTGGTCAGTAGTCACAGGAATTATATATATGTATAAGCTAGCTTTGGACAAAAGGAACATGGACTATGGACGTATCAAGTTCCTCTCTCAGTTCACGGATGATCACATGCGCATGACTAGAGATCACATGATCAACCAGAAATCTAAGGGTTTTGAAATGATCTATCAACCCTTCTCCACCAAACTTTCTGCTGGATTAATGAGGCAAGCATGCATGGAATCCACTTCAAAGAATAATCAACACCTGCCTTCATTATATCTTGGAATGTAGTAGGTAGGAGCTGCATTTTTTTGTTGGTGTTTCCAGAAGAGTTTGTCCGGATTGTTGTACACACTAATCTATAGCCCTTAGATTCCAAGTTATTGAATTTTGGCTCGTACATTAAATTGCTCATGTATTGCTACCAAAAAAAAAAAAAAAACTCATTTGCACAAGCAGACAAAGCAGTGGTGGAACTGCTACTCAGGTGGCTGGCCATATGATGGAGATCACCATTCTAAGAAGGGTTCAAATTCTATACAACTGGTTCGTGGAAATGAATTCATGTAACCTTGCTGTTAGGGACCCACCTTGATAATTATATAAAACATAGGGCCTATTACATTTAGAATCATTTATATAATTAAAAAGCTAAGCTTTATATTAGTCAAGTATTTGCATGGACCATGAATCTACCTTAGGGCACTTGGCTCACACCTGTCGGGATGAGTATTTGCATGCGTGCCCACCTGTCGGGATTCGATTCCTGCTGTCAGCAGAATTGCCATTGAGTAGTTGGACTCTGGCAAAATTAAAAAAAAAAATTTGCATGGACCCACCTAATAAAAATATAAGATGTATTTAAAAAGTAATAAAACTTTTGGTTAAAAAGTTCTTCAAATAAGAAAAAATGATATAATAGGATATGATAATAATGATGAACAAAGATAATAAAGTTAAAATTAGTTATATAACCAATTATATAGAAATGATTAAAAAATAGGATGTTGTATAGGAAGATGTGAAGAAATATTTTAAAAAATAGAATACTTGTGGAGATTAAAATTTTGTAATATTAAATTAATATAATAAAATTATTTGATCTATATACCAATTTTAAAACTATTAATTTAACATTTATACTATGTAAAATATTCTTCTTATATAGATAAATAATTCTATAAATTATCATAACATTTTAATGTATTTGTAAATGTATCAAAGTGATTTACAACTTTTCTATAGGATTATATGCAGTTATAGCCAGCCAACCCAAGACTTTGAGTAAAATAATTTTTTGCAACATGATAAAATAAATGTTGGGAAATAAAATCATCACTTTAATTTTAATTTCATGGTGAAAGTGCATGGGCGCAAATAGAGAGATTCCATGAATAGATTTCTACAAAACTAATTCCGTGGAATTACAACCATTCTAGGAATGCATAGGAATATTGATGTTCATCGGATTTAATGGCGCTTGGTTTCAGGCATGCATTCATCAAATTCCATTTTCTACTGCTAATGAATGAATATTCATTTCCTCTATCATCAGGAAACCTGCTTTGCCTCCTCCTGCGCATGATGTAAACACAGTCAATGCACCCACCAGCTGGCAAGGGAATCCAAACATTTCTAGACCCTGTTGCTAAGCAAGAATGATTATGAGAGCTTGACCCAACAGCATGGCACCCTCCAAAAAGCACAAGCTCTCTTCAGTCAGGCCATGTCCCCTTGTGATTATCTTAGCAGCCCACTGATGATGTGGGGTGAAGTTGACCATTCGAAATGGACGTATCTAGAATTCTTTTGTTAAAATCAAATGCCAGTACTACAGGAGCACTACAACAAAATTTATTATATGTGGCCACCTTTTCATTACAATTTGATTTTTGCTAACTGAAAATTTCTCATTATAAGTTCAAATTTGGTTGCTAAAAAAACTTAATTGCCAATATTTTGTCACATATGCAAAAAAGCCACCACCGAGAAGAAATTTTATTGCCAATAATTTATAAATTTTGTGCTCAGACAATTAAAATTTGATTTAGTTGCCAAAATATCGTTATAAGCAAGAAAATTTTTCTCATAGAATGAAATGGAAATCTTTTCAGTTTTACTATGTGTGTCAAATGGACCCTGTACTTTAGCTCAATCTGGTGCACCCGTGTGTACTTAATTTCGATGTACAAGTGTATACGGGTGCAAATGTCTATTTTTTTATTATTTTAAAATTTTTTATATAACTATTAATCTAAAATTATTTAATATGTATATTGATTTTTATCATTTTTGGATATTTTAAATAGTAAAAATCCAAAATAATTATCTAAAAATCTTCAAAAATAGTAAAAATTGATACACATGTTAAATACGCTTAGATTAACAGTTTTATAAAAAAAATAAAAAAAAATAAAAAAGAGTTAAATACAGTTAAATACACTCGATTGCATTGCCTATAAACATATCAATATAAGCAAGGAAAATTGCCAAAAAGGTATTTCCCTATATTTTGTAACCCAATTTTAATTTATCTGCACTTAGTATCCAAAACTGCTAGATTCTATATTAATTGGAGCTAAAGTTTTATATAATACTATTATAAAAAGTTTCATCCAATACTATTTATGGGTAGATTTTAACCGTTGCTTTAAAAATTACTTTGAACTACACTTCCTATAAAAGTGACTACATTTACCTAAATGTCACTATTTAAAACAATCAAATATTTGTAGCTAAATAATTAATTGTTACTAAAATAGATCTAATACATCCAATACTATAAGAAAGTTGATTTTTTTAAGAACGAATGAAAATTGATTTTTGCGAACCCTTATTAGCGGCAAAAAATCTTTATTAACAAAATAGGTATATATAAGAAAAATTCTCTTTCTTATGATAATACTTCTAGAATCAAGAAAAAAATTTCTTTACTTATGTTGATGCTCTCATTAAGCAAGAAAAAATTTTCTTTCATATTACAACGCTTTTAATACCAAAACAAAATTTTGGTTGTATAAAAATTATATGGAATTTTTTTAACAATAAAATTTTAAGTTTTTAAATGGAAATTTTGGTTACTAAAAACTAGGATTTCGTAATGCAAATATATATTATATGCAACTAAAAATTAACAACAAAAATGAAATTTGTTGGGCGGAGCAATAAGTACAGTGAGAATTTTTATTGACATACATTCAACCCTGCAATGGATTTCAGTTTGGACAACAAATTTTGTTAGCAATATTGTTGCATGCTGATGTCTATCACCAACCAATGTGCTATCAATGCTCTCAGCATTTCGTTGCCCAAAACAAAATTTGCTGCAGTGGTTGTCGGAAATGCGTGCAGTTATTAGTGCAGGGTGCCCACTCCCATTTGCTGTAGTTTTTCATAGCCGAAAATTTCCTTTTTAATAGTTATCTCACTTATCTGCATCCATTAAATAGCCATCAAATACTCCCATGATAGCTACCTACCTAGGAGAGTCGGCTTTCTACATATTATTTTATTATATGATATCAATATTTTTTTTTTATGGAAGATATCAATATATTGAAAATAAAGTATTATTCTATATCATAATAAACCATATAACTTTATGTATCTTATAAAAATAAAATATATAAGATAAATATATTAGTATAACAAAAAAATACCCTTAAAATATTTTTAAAAAGTTATTGTAACATATTTTCACAACAAATAGACTAAGTTGGTGTGTTTTAGAACGTATGAATTTTCACCATAAATATTTTTAAAAATATATTTCTTATAATTTCAATAAAACTCGTTAGAAAATTATCTTTAAAATATTTATGGTGGAAATTTATAAGATATGAAAAAATCAAATTAATTCATTTAATGCAATTAAAATGTTAAAAATGTTTTTAAGGTATTTTCTTAAAAAAATTTAAGAGATAAGAAAATTACTTACAAAAACTTTGCATGTGGAAATTTGAAATTTTTAAAAAAACCAAATTTATTTATTTAATGAGAGAAATATTTTAAAATAAAAACTTTTCATTTTTAAGGTACTTTGTTCTATTTTCTTATTATATTATAAGAAGACTAATTTCTATAATATTTATGGTAAGAATTAGCAAAATAGGGAAGACACCTATGAATTCCGTTAATGAAAGGAATATTTAGAAATAAAATTTCCATTTGATATATTTTATACAATTTTTATTATTTTTGTTTATTAATATATTTAATTATGCGTAAATTATATTATATCATATTTTATAATGATACGCAATGTTATATAATCTATTATAACATATATCATTAAAAATAGTATACGGGAGGTCGGGGTTTGCTTCAATGCATCTGGCTAGAAATCCAATTTTTTACTATTTTTTTGAAAATATTTTTTACAAAACTCTTAATTTAGGTGTATTTAATCTATAACCCATGGTAAAAACACAAGTTTTACCATTTTTGAAAATGTGTATATATTTTTTAAAATTTTTTGAAAATAGGGGTAATTTATTTATTTAAAAATTACCAAAATCCCTCTTTTTAAAAATCAAAATATATATGCACGTTTTCAAAAATGATAAAATTTGAAATATATATTAAATACATATAGATTAAGAGTTTTATAAAAGAAAATTTTAATAATAATAATAATAATAATAAATAAATGGAGTTTTTAGTGGAACGCATTGAATTTCTTGTTGCATCGAAACATTCTCTTAGGAAGCCGGTAGTCATCAACTTTCATAGATAGTTTGCAAAACTATATTGGGTAGAGGAAATATACCATGTTGCCATATAAAAGTAAAATTTTTCAAAATTTTGTAACATAGATACAAGACTTTTGAAATAGTTAATACAAATACAAATGTTTTACTCTTTGAATGTCAAGAATGCTAGAACCCTACTTATTATAAAAAAATGCAACCCTTCTTTTAAGTTAGGATTCTTTCATAAATAGTAGGATTGCAAGTGCCACACCCACTAAGGCTATTCAACAACTTATCAAATGCTCGCGTATGTGAGTGATGGGTAATTTGCAAATATGCCACCATAGTTTAACGTTAATTACATATATGCCCTCATTTTCACGAATTGTATATTACCCTTACAAAGTTAACATAAATTGCATGTGTACCCTTATTAACGGCTGAAATTTAACGGCTGTTAAATAAAAATGTGATTTGCTAATATGACCCCATAGTTTGATGTTAATCGCAAATATGCCCCCAAAGTTTGACGCTAATTGCTGATATACCCTCATTATTTCACAAATTACATATTATCCCCATAAAGTTTCACCAAAATTACTTGTGTATCTATGACACATTTTTGCTGCCAAACGTGCATTAAAATTTTGGATAATGATGAAAATGACTCAGTTGTGCAGGTGGAAAGAGATAACATGTACCAATTAATATGAGTGTTTTATAAACTTCTTCCGCCTACACAATTTGGTGTTTTAGAGATTACGAGTTTTTAATATAGTTTTAAATAGAGTTATTTTTTGTCATTATTCAAAATTTTAAAGTACGTTTGGCGACAAAAAGGTGTTATAGGCACACAAATAATTTTTGTAAAACTTCGTGGGGGTAATATTAATTCATGAAACAGTTGAGGCATATCTGCAATTAATATCAAACTATAGAGGCATATTTGCAAATTATATTTTTTTATTTAATAGCCGTTAAATTTCAAACTTTAACACGGGTACAGATGCAATTTATGAGAAACTTCATGGGGCAATATGCAATTCGTGAAACAATAAACGTAAATCTGCAATTAACGTCAAAATATGAGGCATATTTGCAAATTACCCATGCGTGATCAGGCCTACCACATATAAGGAAGAACATTGCCGCAACCTGTACAGACATCATGTGTACGCGTGCCACTCACTTGTTGTGAATGTTCCGACCCTCGATTTCAGGATTTCGGAATATTCCGCCACTCAATTGTTTGGCACCCAAAATATAAAAACAAGTCTATAGTTGTCTTACACTCTTCTTAATATCCATATCTGCATGCTTATTAAAGTTCAAAATCGTTTTAATAGCCATTCTTTTTCAGTTGAAGGCTGGACCACTAAAACTCAATGCAGGGTTTCCACACGGGGAAAGAAAGAAAAAAAAAAATAAATAAAATCAATGCATGGTCACCTTCTTCTTCGCCCAGCGACTGGAAAAATTTTTTTTTTTTTTAAAAAAAATTTTTATACATGTGTAATGGTCATCTATATTTTTACCATGTGAAATATGATAATTTTTATTTTATTCCATTTTTTTCTTATTTTTGAAAATCAATAAAGATACATGAGCCCGGCACATGTAGAGTATGCCCGATTTGTTTACTTTTAAAATAAAATAAAATATTTAGTAAATTCAAAAAAAATTCAAATTTTATAGGACAAAAGATATTGGTGAGGTCTACACATTTATTAAAAATATTTTAAAATAAAAATATATATTTTTCGGCTGCCCATAAATCACCTGCTCATATAGGGAATTCAACTTGGATAAGATAAGTCTGGTCTACCCTTAATTTATTTTCAAAAACTTCTTTCCTACTTTATTTTAAAGTTGGTCGATTCTAAACATACTCTCTCCTTTTCTAAGGTCGGTTCAAATTACGGTTCCAAATCAATTCTTTATATTAGTCTTTATATTAATTTGAAAATCATAATTTTAACATAAATTTTAATTAGAAACTTATAATCAATATGATAATAATATAGTTTTAAAATGCATTTATTAGATATACTAAATAATAAATAAATTAAACAAGTTTTTATATTTTATATCTTCAAAAATGTAGTATATTTCATAAAAGATATATATTCAAATCTTCAAAAATGTAGTGTATTTCATAAAAGAGAAATTGAATATATATATATATAAGAGTTGTTCCGGTGCAGCGCAATTGCACCAGAATAGCGATACATATGCCCAAAAAAGGGCCCTAAACATATTAGAATGTAACGAAACTTTATACAATCATTTATCTATAAATAAATTTTATAGCAAATTGTTTACATGTTAAAAAAATCACTTTAAAGTTATTATTTACATCAAACTATTTTATTATGTTAAATTTATACCATTTTCAGATGAGGTTCATACACATATTCGATCGAGATGAAAATTGTTATGATAATAAAATACATGATTCTAAATATAATTGGTAGAATAGATTATAATTTTATGATCATATAAGGCCCATTTTGGAGCAATTGCACTGTTCATTGCACTTGAATATTTCTATATATATATTAGTAATTCGAGCTAATTCTAGGTTCTCAAATCTTGGAACCTATCCTGCCCTAATTATTTTTTATTTGGAACCTATCTTACCCATTTTAGGCTACTCGATTGGTCATATTATAAGTATCATACCTGAGTTGCACCATTGCACTTAAAATCCCTTCTTCTTTTATTAATTCTAATTGATCATGACATATCAACTTGTCATGCGTGACATGCTTCAAGTTTGTGTCTACTAGTTAGGAATCCGATTCTATCACCTGATGTATGCTCAGCTCCCAATTCCTCCTCTCCATACAAATTCAAAAACACTAAAAACAACTCTTCAGCTTCTAAACAGTATATATTGTGATGTCATGCGTGACATACGTGCAGCTGCAACTTTATACTAAGTCAATCTATCTGCTCCATGCTCAACCCACCCAGTCCCCCCCGTTATTCTCCATCTGTATATAAATTAGAAATTGCAAACAACTTCAGCCGTCCGTTTGTTATTTTAATCTTTGGGTATATCATTTTGTCACCATGGATCGTGATGGGCAGCTAATGCTAGTTACATCAAACTGATGTTTTATATTACCCAGGAAATTTCGGAGGACTTTCCTAAGGACTAAGGTGTGGTCTCATCGGCCTCCCCTTTCAAAGAATCCACACCCCAAAACTCTTTTCTGCTCACTTTATGGAGAATAATTAAAGAGCCAACCGTAATCAAAAAAAACAACGAAACCCAAGAGAAGGACCACGGCTCCAGAGATATTGATGAAAAATTAGAAGATGGCAGAATCTGTTTGTAACCCTGTCGTTGGGTTAATATAATATAATATACGTAAGATATGAAATCAGCAGCATGCGGTGCATATGAGCATATATCATTATGTAGGAAGGCGGTGAGGGGTGGCGCATCAAACAAACACTAGGGAATGGGAGAACGCGGATTTGTTGACCATCATTAGAAGTTAGTGCAATAGTTCTACCGAAAATGGGAGGGGTTTGCTTTTAAGAATCCGATTGGTTAGATGCTTCAAATCGCTTTGATTCGATGGAAAGGCCCTTCAATCACTTTGATGGAGTTGGCTCATTGTCCCACTGTTTGGGCCATCTTCGGACTTTGCTATTTTTCTAGCAACCAGTATTTTTCTAGTCTGTGTGCGTGGAAGTGTAATTCATCTATACGTTTGTTTCGGTAAAATTATTTTAAAAGAACTGTAATATGAACAAAATAGGACTTTAATGAAAAGTAAGGAAGAGACATTAAAAAAGTAAATAATAATCTGAAAGAAATTAAGATAATTTTCATGTATACTCATAAATTTTGACCTAAATTCCTTGTACACCCACGGAGTTTTGAAAATTCTTTTTATTCCTGTAATTTTGTCCACAGTTCCTCTCCAACCCAGGCCGTTAGGTTGAGGAGGAACGGTCGTTATCGTACATATTACTGCTCTAATGTAGGCGATAGTGGGTAGCGCTAATGGCGAGAGGAGAACCAGGAGAAAATAGAGATGAACGTGATGGAGAGGCTGGTGGATTGGCCTCAGTTAACGGAGGCCAGAGATAACAACGGCACAGCAACGATCAGAGATGATGGGAGAAAAGTTAGGGCAGATACGACTTAGGAAATTTGAGAGAAGAATTAAGAGCGGTTTTGGATTCACGCTGTTGGTTAATTTTCCTAGGGTGTGTTTGGCAATTTGAAAAAGTTGTTAAGTTAAAATTTTTCAATCTAAAACTTTTCACTCTCCATAACTATTTTTTTTAATTATTTTTTACACATATTTCTATACAATAACTCTACTTTTCAATCATTTCTACACAATTACCAATACAACTAACCTATTTATTTTAAATTTATTTTCTTTATTCCTCATCATTATCCCTATAATATCATATCATTTTCTACTGATTTGACAACTTTTACATACAAAACTTTTCATCAAAAGTTTTACAACTTCTCAAACACACCCTTAAGAGGTTCGGCAGCATATGCTTATTTTAATTGCTGATTTGGGGTGATTGACTAAAATTTGCAATGGGGCAAATTTTGACGATGGCTATGGGCAGCACCGCAGTTGTGGAAGGTATTCAATATCGAATCGATTGGCAGTCACTATTGCTAGCCCTGGAGAGCGCCTCAGCAGCTTGTGGATGTGGATTTAAAGAAGATTGGTGCGATGTCAACCATGAGCTCGGAGAGCACATCAGAGAGATATAAGATTGGGAATAAATTCTCCGTCGGTTTCTTGCATCGGCCAATGATGGATTCTGAAAACCGATCGACGACAGCCTCCTTTGCAATTCTGCAAAGTAAATCTCCCTCACCGATTCGGATGCGACAAATTCGTGGTTGCAGAGCACCCGCTCGCTGGAGAAGAGTGTCTTCATGGTGGTTCTAGAAGAATTCCGACATGGTCGAGAGCTGATTTCCTCATTGTTTTGTAGATTTCGATGCAATCCTTGGCATACACCGATGGAATCATGCACTCTATAATTTCGGTTGCTATATATCAAAATCGACACTGGCAAAAATTCCTTTCTAGATTCGGCAAATTCCATTAAATTTGAGCCAAGCAGCAGCGCCCCTTTTTTACAGCAATCAATCTCTCGACCAATAGCCATGGAAACTAATAGGCTAGTGTAGTTGAAGTCAAATGGGAAGAAGGTGTAGGTAGGTAATTTAGACATTTTCAAAATATTAAAAATAAAAAATTTGAAAATTTTCAACGGCATCTCATGAAGCTTAAAGACTTGGGTATAACAAGAATTCTAAGCAAATTTTGTGATTATATAAGGAATTATGGTCAAAATCAATAGGTATATTTGGTAATTCCCCAAGAAATTATTAAAGATGATTAAATGTTGCCTATGATTTCTTATATTATTTTTTTAGATTGCCATTCGCATAATTCTTTTTTGGATTAATTTCAAATATACCTACTACATTTTTCCTTAATTACAAACACACCCACTAAGTATGGGTGAAATTTCATCAATACCCTTTCCATCAGCTATAATTAAAAATTGTTGTTATTCATTATATGAAATGTTTAAAATGTTTCTTATTATTTAATAATAATAGTCAGCGAACTACGATAGAAGTTAAATAATGTGATAGAACACATCTAATGTAAGAGAAAAGCTAGACAAAATGAGTTTTAACGGTTTAGATATTGTATCAATCACAATAAATGTTAGATCAATCAGGGTCATTTTGAAATTTTAAAATTATTAAACATTTATAACTGTCATAATGGAAATATTTGAAATTAATGAAATACTTAATAAGTATATGTGAAAATTTTCAAACTTAGTGGTATATTTGTAATTAAGGACAAACTTGGTAAGTATATTTAAAATTAACCTTTCTTTTTTGGATTAGTATTTATAGAGCGTGACAAACAAAGGAGACTTACGGCGGCGACTCGGGCCGTGGCGATTTCAAATGTCATTCTAATTGAAGAAAACAACGAATAAAAATAATCGAAGTTCTCTCTCACTTGCTCAGAACAGCCAAAATGTATGAATATTATAATATATAGATATACGCAATATTTACAGAATTTAATCCAACTATTTTGAATTTATTGTCACAACAACTTCTTCTACAACCAAGCTCCTTAAGTTGGTCATTAGACTCATTACTAAGTAGCTAAGAAGTACACATGAAAATGCAGTTAGATGATTTTTATAAAAAAAAAATTTAAAAAAAAAAAAAAATCGATTGTTAAGTTTACCCCTCAATTGTCTTGTCACATTTATTTCAGTATCCCATTTTATTCTTTAGTGTCTGATTCCATTGCTTCATTGCTTATATTTCACTTCTCGAAGAAGCAGTTTTCTAGCAACCCGATCAATTCTTTAATAGTTTGATTAACACACGACAATGCTATAGTGTCCCCAATAGGGGTGCAACTTGGGCCTGGTTCGGCCCGAACCCGGCCCGCCGAACCCGAATTCAAATAGGTCTCAGTTTCGGGTTCAGGCAAGCCCGAACCCTGCAAACCAGAACCCGAATTTGCATTTATATAAAATATATAATTTATATTATAATAATAATATATTATAATAATAACATATTACTCATGGATGGATGATGGACAACAGGAGTACGGCATGCCAGGCATGGACAGCTCATCGCCGAGACAATCTAACGTCTTAAGTGATTTCAACAAAATATCTATTCCCAATTTACATTACGATACAGGTCCAACAGTTTTTTTAAAAAAAATTACTCTTCACGCCTTTTCTACTGAAGCCTTTTGACCAACGAAATCCTGTAATACTAAATATTAAATTTTTTTGAGATCTTTTTTTCCAACGGGAAAATTTATGAAAACTTTAAAATTATAGTTGTAAAATAAGCTTAAAACAATAGAGGAGTAAAAAAATACAATTAATGATTAATAATACAATTTTATTGACAACGTTTACACATAATCCATATTCTACTTGATACAAAGAGAGTGCTCAAAACAGGTTTCTTTCTTTCCACTCTTAAGCGGTATTTGAATTTTTCTTAAATTTATACTATAAATTGTTTTTAAACTTTTTTATATAATAGATTTGTGATAAAAAATTATATATAAGATGAGTAACAAAGACATATTAATAGAAGATGTCAACCCGAAACTCAACCCGAGCCCGAATTTCAAAAATAGGGTTAGGGTCGAGGTTTACAAATAGGGTTAGGGTTAGGGTTAGGGTTGAAGTTTTACAAATAGGGTTAGGGTTAGGGTTGAGGTGAACCCGAGTTTCATAAGCCCGAGTTGCACCCCTAGTCCCCAATGCACCAAGATTTTTCTTCTGTTTAACTTGAATTTTTGCATGCAAATTTCTTTTTTACTTTTTTAACTTGAATTTTTTTTTCAACCTTAAAAGTAATTTCAGGCATCGTTTCAAACTTATGATCTTATCTAATCAAGTAAATTTAACAAATGACACTTGACGCATTTTCAAATTTTAATATTTAACCGTAAGCTTAAGGCCTTCCTAATTCTCATCTATCTCAAAACTAAATTGCGTTATTAAAATCATTTTAATAACTCAGAAAATAATGGGTTTTTTTTTGTATACATATTTACATCCAATCTCAATTTGTATCACAATTACATCCTACGACATTCTCACAATTTTTCCTAAACATGCTTACAAATTTCCTACTTTTACGAGAGAGAAACGCCAACAATATATTCCCATTAATCCTCTCGGGGACACTCATATAAGGAGACTTAACACCTCCACGTTTTTCCATCAAAAAAAAAAAAAAAAAAAACCGCCTCCACGTTTCGAAACCCCGTCTACCTGAAGGGAGATGAGGAAGTTACATGCCAAAAAAACAATGGTTTTATTTCTTATAATCTCGTCATTTTCAACCAATGCTCATTAATAACCCTACGGATGCATCTAACGTGGCCTACGCCTTTATCTAGTTAGTTATCACTCCACATCTGTTCGGGGAAGAGCTACAAACCCACAGCCAATACCGAGCCCAAACAAAGAACAATGGCAGACGCCAGACTTCTGCCATATCTTCCCCAATGGATTCTCGCCTAATAATATTTTAAAACTGATTGTCGGGATCCCCAGAATGCAACGCACAGTACTAGAGTGCAGACGCAAAGAAAATAGAGCACAAGCTGGCTAAGGAGGGGGAATTACGAATAGATACTAACATTGAAACAACAAGGGATACCTTCACAAGGGAAATGAAAGCTTTTTTTTTTTTTTTTGGATTATCGGAAATGAAAGCTTTTAATTGCACTTTTGGCAAGCACAAACACGGATGAGGCATATGCATAAAACCCGTTGTGCCCAGAGTGCACTAGTAATGAATGGAGAAGACCCAAAAAAAAACATAAAAATCCATTTGCAAAGGCCGTTAGGCTTGTATGGAAACATTCACCGCGTAAGTCTCTACTAAATTCAATTTTATTCAGTCCACGCAAATAATTTATAAGTCCATTCGAATAGTTTGCCGCATTTAAAAGAGGCTAAAACTCTAACCAACTGAACGTCAGGATAGCTGGATAGGTTGATTTTTCTTGCATCTTAGACTTGTTAATAGAATAACATTTAGTCTATATTAGAATGGTTGGTGGGGAAACTCAAATCACAATCATGTAATTCAAAATTCAAAAATATGTGATTACAACATTAATTCTGCAATGCAGTACAGAAAGGACTACAATAGAAGAAGCTATAGGGACTAATAGTACAAAATTCTGTTGCAATGGGCATCCGATTCTCACTACCTGAGGAACATCTAGTAACTGTTAAATCAAATGGGAACTGATCCATAGAACACTACCTCTGCTGGTCCTGTCATGTAGACATGATTGTCTTCCTCCCGCCACTCAATCTCTAGTGGCCCACCAGGTAAATCAACTGTGCATTTCTGTTACAATGGTAGATAAGAATAATTGAATCAACAGCAAAATATGGATTCACGTGAATTAGATGAGGTCACTATATACAAAACACATCCAAAACTTACCCTCTCAGAACGACCCTCGAGAACTGCAGCAACCACCACTGCACAAGCCCCCGTTCCACATGCTAGTGTTGCCCCTGCAAATCAGGTCTTGTTAATTGACTCCCTCCTTTTTTTCGTTTGAAAGAACCATATAAAAAGAATACACACACACACACACATATACACTACACCTGATAAGACTGCACCATACAGATTGAAGACTTTTTATGTAAAAATATTTTGTTTTTTGGGAGAAGCAAGCAAACTAATTTCTTGATATTTGCATTATTTCATAAAAAGGAAATGCAGATACAGAAGAAAGTTGGGTTCAAATTGCAGCTAGGCAAACAAAAGCGAGAGGCTGGACCCTATGTAAAATCCACAAGCTAGAAAATGCAATAGGCTCATGCTTAACAATGATAAAAACCAACTCATAATCAACAATTAACTATCCCCTAACCCATTGAAAGTTCAAAAAGTGCACAGATATGTTTCAATAAGGGCAAGTAGACTGGGCTCAAAATGTACAACAAAGGACCATCTATGAAATTGGCAAAGCAAGTTACAAGAGACTTAAGCTATAAAGCAGGGTTGACGTTTTCATAATTTGGTTAAAGAATAGGGTTTAATAATCAGACATAGTAAATGGACAGAATAGAAGAAAAGGTGGTCTATGGTATCTTCATTCAATGTACATGTGTAACATGTCTGATTATGCTGGGTACACTGAACAATCAAATCAGTAGCAAGACACTTCCAATTGGACAGCCTTATTTGAAAATATATGCAGCAAAAAAGCCTAAGAAAGTTCCTTTGTTAGAAGACTCGAAAGTATTAAAACTTTCAACAAACAAAGGACAAAAAGTAACCAGGCCTAATCATCAACTCAAATTCACATCTATTAATTACAGTCAATAACAGAAAAAGGAAAACGATTTGATCAAAATTCCAATAATGATTTCGGAAGTCATAAAAGGTAATTCCTACCAGCACCACGCTCCCAAACGCGCATTTTCAGGTGTGAACGAGAGAAAATTTGCACAAATTCTGCACAACAAAGATCATTTTTAAAACAGGAACCACAAGGAGAATTTTACTCTGATAATATACTAGGAAACTTAAAACAGTCATAAACCTAAACTTCAGATTGACTATGAATAGCCATGTTGTATTCACACAAATATCCAGCCAAGCCTTCACTCGCTTAAAAATTAGCTACTGCAAGTGGATTGTGAATTAAGTTGTTAGGAATAACATTGCAGTTGTAATAACATGAGGACTTTATTAACCAGGGTGGTGCGAAATGGAAACAAATCATTATCATGTCATGTAGCTTCCATGATATAACCACTAATTCATACAACTCTCAATGGGAGTGCACAACTGTTCTTTCCATACCAGCTCCATATGGCACAATGATGAAATTACAAACAATTAAGTTCAAAACATTTTGAAACTCAAATGCAAAGATAGAGAGCATACGCCATATTGAAAACAAGGAGCATTTTCAACCAAAGATCCAATATGTCTCACTAAGAAGAATAGCAAGTTGCATCAAAATCAGTTCACTACCTCCCATATGATGATGTGGGCCTTCACACAAACACAAAAATGGGATGGAAAGCTAAAATATTTGAGGCAAAGAACACGTAATTGACCCATATCAATAACAGACTGATAAAATGTTAAAAAGCTTGTAGTTTCAAAAAGCCCTACTATAATCTAAGTAAAAACAAAGTACATCATCTAACATCTAATTATCCATTTCGCATTCAGAATATTGATTCTATCTGTGACCAGCATATTCAAAGCTTGCACTTGATTTCAAATTATTGACTCACCTCAATGCATATGTAACTGCAATTCGTCAACAGCTCAAGACGAAGACATTAAACTGACCTGTATTAGTTCGAGAAGGAAACACTTTGTTGTTCTCAAACTTTGGGCCTATGTCTTCCAACTTCAATTCATCAACCCGCAAAGCCTGTACAAAGCTATAATGAGGAATTGACCAGGCTAACAGGCATAATTGAAGTCAACGGGCAATGGTGACATTAATGCTTCAGGAGAAGCAGCAAGATTACATGCTTGCATACTTTTCAGTACGTCTCGTTCCTTGGGATCAAGGTATTCTGACAAGTTACTCAAAAGGGAAAATGTGAATACCCTTACTTACCTCCACTCCTAACTCAAGTAAATTTTCTTTCCGAGCAAATCAAAATCATCAGTGATAAAGGCAACAGTAAAAAATAACAGGAAAAAAAAAAGTGGAGGTATTTTAAGGAATGAAATTCGGATGTTAAATCATTTGTCTAAAAAATATGTTTTCCCTGCCAGCTGACAAATCACTAATTAAGTTGTCAAACGGCTACCCTTACAAAACATGCAAACCTAAATAACTTTCAAAAATGAGTAAGTAATATCCTTTTGATTTGGTTTCAACAATCAAAATATACTGAAATCATTTCAAAGGAAAAGGTCCCAGATAAAGGGTGATGCAACAGGAAGATAGAATCTTGTGAGAGAGATTCTGATCTATGACATAAAAGCTTGGCCAAAGGACCTCCAACCATTAAAAAGAGAAAGAAAGAAGGGAAAAAGAAAGAAAGAAAGAAAGAAAATTTTCTTGCACCACACTTCATCCAATAGGGCTAAATAATTTTGATGGTTTCAATTCCCATATAATTCACAATTTCCGCAAACAATCCCTCTCCCTCACAAATATGATGATTAATGCAGCTCCCCATTATTGTGTTGTAATTTGGCATTTGGATCTTAAACAACTCAAAGATTATAAGATTCTACTTAGTTCAGTGTATAACGAAATAAGAAGAAAGTAAAAGACAAAAAGGAAGGCAACAACACTGTCAGCCACATCACATGAAAGCAATATAAAGAGACAATAGAATTTTTTTTTTTTTTAATAGAAAAATTAGAGATAAGCAAACAGGATGAAAAAGGAAGAGAATTTCTTTTTTATGGAAAAAATGATTGACTCTGGAAAATAGGCTTTTCAAGTGAAATGTTGGTTTCGTGATTAATGTTACTTTGAGAGGGTAGAGTTCGTTAGCATGTAATATCTTGTTTCATTGGTTATATATTAGGCAGGTAAAAAATAAAGAAAAGTAAGACAGACGTAACATTGTTATTCATCCAATTAAAATTTAACAAACCCCAATGTATATTTAGGGTGTGTTTGGCAATAAGAAAAAACTCTCAAGCTAAAACTTTTCACTCTCTACAAATATCCTATTTTTCAATCATTTTTTCACATCTTCCGATACGACTACTCTATTTTCTAATCATCTCTACACAACTACCCATACAATTAACCTATTTATTTTAACTTTATTCTCTTTACTCCTCATCATTACCCCTACCATATCACATCATTCTCTTCAAATTCAAAGACTTTCATCTAAACCTGAAAAAAAAAAAAAAAAAAAAAAATTAGCTTTTTAGAATGTCTCTCGTGGTACTGCTTGGAGTGCCACTAAGCAAACTAAAGATGACTAAACACAACATGATGAAGACACATGCCATCGAGTAAACTATGAAGAGAGACAAGCTTGTGCTAGCTTTCTGCTGATGAACCTACCTCACCATCTTTTGTTGCAAAAGTAACGCAATGAGGATTTCCCATGCTGACGCATGTCACAGTCCATGGAATTCCATCCACTATTAATTCTGCACTTACAACAGCTCCATCCTTGTTTGCTGGTAGTGTGGTGGGAACATCAAAGGATTTAAGTATTGGTTGCCCCATGTCAACTTTAACCTGCACAAGCAATTATAAAAATTAAAAAAATATATATACACAATCATGGTACGACAACTTAATTATGATTTTCGCGAGTAAATGCTTTATCTTATCAGTAAATAATGACTTGCAATTTAATTGTTAACCATGAATATTTAAAACCGTGATCTTAAAAATGATTAAACGGGCAGAAACATGCATGAGGCTTCTGTCCATGAGTCTGAGCAGCGCAAAATGCCCACAACCTTACGTCTATTTATCAGAGAGACTATTTCAGTGAATCCCATCGTATGCTCCCAGGAGCATGCAGCGCTGCATGCTCCCGGGGGCATACACCTTTTTTTTTAATTTTTTTTTTTTATAAAACTGTTAATATAAGTATATTTAACATCTTTATAAATTTTTACCATTTTTGGAGTATTTTATGTATTTATTTTTTATTTTTGAAAATCAGTGGCATTTTAAGTAATTTTTGGTGTATGCCCGGGAGCATGCAGCACGTGCTCCCGGGAGCATACGATGGAGCTCCCTATTTCTGCTAGTCAAACCCATACCAGAGAAGACACAGGCAACAAGCCTTAAAATCACCTCAGGCAACACCTTTTGTAGAACAGACTAAATAACTACCAAATTTTAAACTAGTCAGGTTGAACCAGTTTATTTCGGGCTGAAATCATCCATAGTTCAAGGATATCAAAAAATGTAAACAAATAAGAGAAGGACCTTTATCTATCAGGTTCAAGCTAGCCCAAAGGTGCACTGCACTGGTTGGGTAAAGCAGGCCCCTAACCCACTAGGAACCATGGAAACATCTTGAATTAAAAACATCCAGCAAAAAAAAAAAAGGCATAGAAAATTTCTACATATTAACACATTCTATTTCGACAATTTTGTACATGAAATCTATGGCCTTCTTTCATTTTATGAATTGGTTGGTTAGATCATAGGTGTATAAGCTCATAATAGCATTTTGAATTGTGAAAAAAAAAGAAAGGTTTATGTATAAAAATAGCAATAGAGGAAGTGGGGGGAAAATAGTAATAGTAATAATAATGATAATAATAATATAATAATAAAGAAATACCATGTGGAGGTTAACAGTTAAGCGTCAGTTTCTAGCTATGCTAGAAATCATTAGACATAAAAGAAAAGGTTTTGATTCATAATGAACCAAAGCAACAAACAACAAAAGTTTTTTGGAAAAAAAAAAAAAAATTCATTATTTAGAGGAAAACCATACCTTTCCATCATTCTGAATTTCAGGGACAATTAGACCAGCGCCAGTGTGAATAGTAAAACTGTATGGTACAAAAACCACCAAAATTTTGAAACAAAACAACAAAAATAAGAAAAACTTATCAAGAAGACAAATTTTTAACCATAGGCTAGCATTCTAGAGTCTAATACTGGGGAAAGCATTAACCTAGGACCCTGCACTAGATGTCACAATGTGATAACTGTAATTTGAACATAATGTTCCTATGGCGTTATAACTTTAGAAAGCCCGTACAAATGAAGAGTAATGTAAAAACGATTCAAATATGTGTAACAACACCTTTGCTCGCCATGCAAATTTTCGAGCTCTGCGATGAACCGAGCAAAGCACCGTACCCCATTCCCACACATCTGCATCCATCAAAAGTTTGGAAATAAAACAAGCTAACATGGGCCAGCACGAAATACAAGCACAACTGAAAAAGAATATAGATCAAGGTAAAAGTTTTCACATGAAAAAGGCATTTCAATAATTATAATCTAATTCTGAATTTTTCATTCCATCTTCCGCAATCTGCATCAATTATCGGACCTCAACATTGAAGGTGACCTCGTAAGCCACTAATGGTCTGATCAAGGAATTCTGTATCGAATCTTACCTGGTATACAGCAATCAGCAATGAATTATCAAAATGATATCGTAAGTACAAGTTTAAAAAAATACAAAATTAAAATTTTCTCATCTGGATGGAAATCGTCCCTCTCGAATGTTTACTATGTCCAGTTCTGCATCACTGTACAGCTTGAGTTGCAGACAACATCAGCATGCTTAACTATCCTTGTTTTTACTTACTCTAATTGATTAACTTCACGGATTTCCATGACTCCATCTTCTTCCCCCGAAGAATATGAAAATGAATAATCATACAGCTGGCCTACGCTCTATAAAGTTACACATATTTAAGAAAACAGATTACCTCAGGCTCGCTGCCGTCTGAGTTGAAAATCCTCATTGTGTAATCCGTGCCATTGACTCCAGGCATTGCAAAAATCACACCATCAGCACCAACTCCAAAATTCCGATCGCATAGCTTCACTGCCTGCTCCGGCGTCACCTTTGGCTCCGAAGAATCACGATTATCAACCTAAGGAATACAATACCCCCACGAAGAAAATCAAGAAAAAAAATGCAGAAATTCCACCAATTAGTATGATGTAGATTCTGTTTTCACTCGGCCACTTCCCCCATACGTCAAATTTCAGGCTTTTACGACACTTACCAAAATGAAATCGTTACCGAGGCCGTGGTATTTGACGAAATGAAGGATTCCGCTTTCCTTGCGGTTCAAGAAGGAGCCTTGCGACTGAGTCTTCAGAGGGGCTTCGATCCTCATGGAGAAGGAGACTCGTCGGGCGGGACGTCGGATGTGGAGAGAGACGGACGTAGGGAGGTCGTACTTGAAAGGGGATTTGAAGGAAGAGAGGGAGCGGCGAGAGAAAGAGGAAGAGGAGAGGGCGATGGAGAGGGAGGCGGCCATGGCTGGAAATAGAAAGCGGAAATTTGCAGAGACTGGGCTTATGAAAGCTACCTTCGCACGTGCGACTGGGATTTCTTTTGCACGTGGGTGGGTTGGTGTCAGAGTGTCAGGTGGCATGTGTGATTAAAGTTTGGGGTGAAAAGTTAGGACCTAGTTTAATGCTAAGCCTCGAGGTACTCAGGTGTATTTTACCTATTTTTTTTATTTTTTTTGAAATTTTTTTATGAAAATATTAATCTAAGTGTATTTAACATATGTATAAATTTTTACCATTTTTAAATATTTTTAGATTTTTTTTGAATTTTTTAAAATTAGTTGGTAATTTTAAATTACTAAAAATGCCACTAATTTTTAAAAATTCAAAAAAATTATCTAAAAATCTCCAAAAATGATAAAAATTTATACATATATTAAATACACTTAGATTAATAGTCGTGTAAAAAAAATTTCAAAAAAAAATAAGAAAAAATGGGTGAAGTACACCTGGGTGCATTAAGGCTCAATGCACCCGGGTGTTTTGAACCAGGGTCCGAAAAGTTAGGGGGGAGAAGTTTTTAAAATTGAAAAAAAAATAGAATATGAATAATGATTATAAATAAATAGAATAAAGTTAAAATTAATAAGTTAATTTTTTAATTAAAAAATTAATAAGTTAATTATATGAGTAGTTATGCAGAAATAGGGTTAATTTTAAATTTCATTCATACTCATTTCGTTATGCACAATTAAAAATTACCGTTATTTATTATAGAAAATATCCAAAATGCCCTTATTATTTAATAGTAATAGTCATTTAACTATAAGAGAAGTTAAACGGTACGATGAAAACTCTTTCAACTGAAAAGAAAAGCTAGGTTGAATGAGTTTTAATGGACCAAATATGGCACCAATGACTATGGATGCCAGATGAATTAGGGCTATTTTGGAATTTTAAAATTATTAAACGTTTTGAACCGGTATATTAGGTATATTTGAAATTAATGGAATACTTAATAGGCGTATGTAAAAGTTTTCAAACTTAGTAGATATATTTGTAATTAAAGGCAAAAGTAGTGGGTATATTGAAATTAACCCCCAAAAATAATTAAAAAATAAAGTAGTTATATAGGATTGTGAAGAAATAATTAAAAATATAATAGTTATGAAAAGTAAAACATTGTAAATAGAAAGATTTTAATTTAAAAAGTTTAGATATAGCTAATATATAACATGCCCTTTGTAAAATTTCCAACCTCTTTTCATAGTCGAAGCCCTAACTTTTTCATGTCCATATAATTTTGAGGTTAAATTTAGATGGATTTTGTTGGGGGTTAAAAATTAAATAATTTAAAATCTCTTTTTAACTTATTTTAAATAGAGATTAAAATAAATAATTTTCTAAGTATATTATGATAATGTGATGATCTTTCAAAGACTTTTTAAGAAACATTTAACGGAATTATAATTTTTAAAAATAAAAAATAAAAACCAAGCAGAAGTAGATCTCTTGTGTTTTTATCTATTGTAAAATTGTGTTTTTATCTATTGTAAACATGATGCCTTTTAATGTTTTATTTCAGTTTTTATCATTTCAGGCTTGAGATCACATATGAATTTTAAAAAATTTTAAAAATGACATATGTAGCTATATATATAGGTTTTCAAACCAAAATTTTTCAATCTATAACTTTTTAATCTCAAAAATTATCTTATTTTTAATTATTTCTTTATATTTTTTTTATGTAACTGTCCATATAACTAACTATCTATTTTAACTTAATTTTTTTTACTCTTTATCATTATTTTTATCATAACATATCATTTTCTCCCATTTCAAAAATTTTTACACCAAAAAATTTTCGTTCAAAAATTTTATCATTTTTCAAACATATCTCAAATTTTTTAAAAAAGAAAAGTTAAACAATTAGTGTACTATGTTAGGTTACATAAGTTTGAGGTAGAAAATTTTGCAGGTTGTTGCCTTGCTAGAGTAGATCTTGACTTACCTACTAGGGATCTGTTTAACTAGGCGGAATTAAAATCGTAACTTCATATGTTTTTTAAAAGTCTAGATTTCAAGCTTATTGATTAGGTGCTTTCGCAACTATTTAATATTATTTAATAGAGAAATTTCACCTAAAACAAAAATAGCCTGGCCAAACACTCATTAAAAGTAGATCGAATTTCGTACTTTCCACCTCTATACTCTTCCTAGAAGTTGTCTTCCATCAATTGTTTAGTCATCTAAGTGACAAGATTACTAAGTGGTGATTTGAATGCTAACCAACTACACATTTTTGCAGATAATTCCTTATACTCTGGATCATATAAGGATGTCTTTTTGCAAAAGAACTCTAAGACATTCCATAGTTAGAAAGGAAATCAACCTATGAAGGACAACTACAGTAAAAGGAATAAAGAGGCAAGTGCTCTTACCCAACTTCAAACCTTAGACCTCATTCTTTACACATGCTTATGTACACCCATGCCAAACACATCCTTTTAAAGAAGCCTCAAATTTTTGTCTTTATCAAGGGAAAATGATAAAGATTATTAATAGTACCAGGCTATTCTACTAATGAACGGCAAAACAGATATGTATTTATAGTAGTTAGCTAACTAGCTAGCTAGTTGTAAGTGAAAAAGAAAGAAGAATCCATAAAATCCTTTGTTTGAAATGATAGTAATAGTAGGCATGTACATGAGTATAATTGATATCTATGCCTGGCAAGGGTGCTGTTGGTTGTGAGATTGAATCTTGTAGTGTAAAGTTTTGTCCTCATGGTAGAAGTTGTAGGGGACGTTTGGGAAGGTAAAATTTATGAGAAATTTGGTATTTAGTGGGAGTAAAAAATGGAATATTTTGAAAATTGTGTAATTGATATGAAATGATAGGAGTAAAGTTGGAATAAATAGGTTTATTAGAAGGTAGTTGATAGGAAAAATGATTAGAATATAGGGATAAAATTAGAAAAACATGATGATTGGTTGATTAATAAGGTGACTTGAAATCCGTACTCCCACCATTTTCCTTCCACGTTTTCCACTCTTTATTCCCAAATGTTCCCGTATTCTCACATATGGGGAACATTTAGTCTCTCCTTTCTTGATAGTAAGAAAATTGTGAGAGTACTTGGGATTGATTTGTGATATAAAATGAGATAATAAAAAAAAGATGTACGGTTTTTTAACTTGCTTGAATATGAGTTGAAATGATATGCAATATAATATGACCAATCAAAAAAAGAAGCCTCGAATTTTGGCTTTATGCACACGATATAGTATCACTCACTTATTGTTTCTTTATGCAGTGCTCCATCATATAACAACTTCTATAGCGTATGTTTGGCTTGCTTATGCTTCCCTATTTGGTCTAATGTCTCATCAACCCTGTTGCTCTAGCCTAATTCTTCTAGTAACTCTTGCAACCTTCATGTCCATAAGTTCTGTAGCAATTTGGGCACCCCCTGGGTGCTTAGTCAGCACTTTTGTCACTTAATCAACAGTCGAAATCCTCTTTTATTAATTTCTTTAGAATTGTTGTTAATGCCCCTTCCATAATTGCTCTTACTCTATTCTTGTGCAACTAGTAGAGATTATGGTTTGCCATGATAGCAGTGATCTTGTATGTTTTAGACTTCTGCTATACGAAAACCGCCCAAGAGTCTTTGAAGCCTCACACTGACCAATTTTGGCCCTATTTTGGTCAATGGAGCGACTATTAAAAAGTGTAAAGAGCACCATGACTACTTCTTTACGACCTTCAATTGCAAGTCTCAACACCCCAATTAAGCAGGAAACGATATTTAAGTCCTCCACCAAAATGTCTCTATTTTTTCATGGTCGTCAGAAAAAAACAACACATTATATACACTATTTTTTCTTGCATGTTACTAGCATTGCTTGGCTCAAAATCCCAAGAAACCTACTTAATCCTCCTACTGATGCCGAATACTCAAAATTCAAATAGCACAAAACGGACTCCATGAGAATGATGCAAAGAAATACAAAGTTCATCGATTATTTCTTCCAAGTGAGTAGAAGAGAGAGTTTTCAAGATCTTTCAAACTTTATCCATGTCCCTCTCGTACTCCAACTTACTGAGATTCGACTGCACATTTATCGATAATCAGCAAATAAATTCTTATGCTCAGAAACATCGCATAATGATTTCAGATACAAAACGGACTTCTTAGATTTCAAATTTCAAATTTTTGTAATTCAATTGTTGCATTTCATGGTTTATCAAAATAAATAAAATTTGGTTGCCTCTCTCCTGGAATCTCTCACCAGGACTCTCTCTTTATTCTCTCTAATACTAAGTTTTAAAGACCGGATACTAAGTAGTTAATATTACCTAGATATTCTATGGATGAACAGCAAATCAAATCTTGTGTTTATGATCCTTTAAAAAAAATCCTATGTTTATGGTAGTTAGCTAGCTAGCTAGTCATAAGTGAAAAAGAAAGAAGAATCCATGCATGAAATCTCTTGCTCGAAATGACAGCAACAGTAGGCAGATACATGAGTTCGTCCCATGACCAAATGAAAAGACATTGATGCCATCAAATATGCAGAAAGTGCGCATGTAGAAAAAGCGGGATGTAAAGTTCGTTTTAAAAAAGTTTTGAATTTTGATTTTATCAAAGAAAATATGATGATCATCATGAGTATCATTAGTAACGAGTTATTCTTTTGACGAATGCGAAGCCGGGTCTATATTTATGCTACATAGTTAGTTATTGAGTCCGAATCTTTTCAGACTTGTCCAAATACATTTTTTTAATTTTTTGAAATTTTTTATAAACATATTAATCTAGTTGTATTTAATTTAAAAACTAAGTTTTGCTATTTTTTGAATATGTGTATATATTTATTTTGGCTTTTTAAAAACATGGGTATTTAAGTCATTTTAAATACTCAGGTTTTTAAAAACTAAGTTATATTTATTTAAAATGACCTAAATATTCATGTTTTTAAAAAACCCAAATAAATATGTACACATATCCAGAAAATAGTAAAACTTAGTTTATAAATTAAATATAATGATATCAACATGTTTATAAAAAAAATTAAAAAATTAAAAAATATGTATTTGGACCGGTCTGAAGAGATCATTGAGCTTAGTTATTAGTCATAAGAAAGAAAGAAAGAATAGTTTATCGGATTTCTTGCTTGAAACGATGGCAATAGTAGGCATATATGTGAGTATAATTGGTAACGGTGCCTGACGAGGGCCTATTTATCGTGAGGAGGAATCCTATAGTGGTAAGTTTTATCTTAATGGTAGGAGCTTAGTCTTACAAATAGGGAACGTTTGGTCTCTCCTTTTTCGATAGTAAGAAAATTATAAGAGTACTTGGGATTAGTTTGAAATATAAAATGAGATTTTAAAAAAAAGATGAAAGAGTTTTTCACTAACCAAAAAAATAAAAGTTTGCGTCTCAAAATTCACTATAAAACTAGACATCTATGCTCCTCATATACTTGTAACTAGGAGTTAAAATAGGATTTAGTTGACTTATGCCCCACCCTACTCCAATTTTACAGAGGATCAGGATAAAAATTTTGATCTAGTGAGATAGGGCAGATTAAGATTCGAGACTCACGCTTCAATTCTGGGAGCTGGGCAAGTCGACCATGTCCCGACTTGTCTTGACTCGTCCTTCTCTTCCACAAGGTAAATTAGTTTTATAAATCATATGGCTTACTTATGTGATGCATTTTTGTTGGATAGATGTTTTTAAAATTATGACTTATTAATGTGATTATGGTTTATGTGAAGTACGTTTAATTTCGTAGCTTGCTTATATATAAAAAAAAAATTATTTCTTTTTTTAGGGTGGATAAATTTTTATGTCTAATTGAATATATATATATATATATATTGGGGATTTGTGTTTGATTTGAGAGGACTTCAGCTTCGAAATTTTTTATAGCTTTTACAGTTTTCCATTTTCACCTCATGGCAAGGATGTATTTAAAAATTTTCTCCTCAGAAAATTTCGGACAACGCAGATGACTCCTGTTCGATTCAATGGTTCTAGCTTTATGAAATCTCAAAAAATTTAGGACAACGTATTCGCATTGGTGTAAACAAAATCTCTAAGCTTAGTATAAAATAAGTAAGTTTTATGAATTGTCAGTGTGCTATAAATTATATTTTCGAAGTATTGGTAAAAGTATAATTTCGGGCAAAATTTGGCGTACAAGTGCAAACAACTCTTTTCCGATTAAGTATAAACTATACCTTTACAACAAAATATAGCTACATGGTAAATATTAACATAGAATGGAACAAGCATCTTGCAACTGTTCTGGAAAAAAATGGATCTGTTGGTGTAATAGTAAAGTACCATCAGATACAGGAAAATATTCCAATGTAGTTGGACTGTACTACATTGTAAAACGGAAGCCCAATCCTATGCACCCGGGTGCATTCAGCCTCAATGCACCCGGGTGCACTGCACCTATTTTTTTTTATTTTTTTTTGAAAATTTTTTCATGAAGCTGTTAATATAGGTTTATTTAACATATGTATCAATTTTTACTATTTTTGGATATTTTTAGATATTTTTTTTAGATTTTTTAAAATCAGTGGTATTTTCCGTAATTTTAAATTACCGAAAATGCCACTGAGTTTAAAAAATCTAAAAAAAATATCTAAAAGTCTCCAAAAATAGTAAAAATTGATATATATGTTAAATAAACCTAGATTAACCATTGTATGAAAAAAATTTCAAAAAAAATAAAAAAAAAGGTGCAGTGCACCCGGGTGCATTGAGGCTGAATGCACCCGGGTGCATAGGATTGGGCTCCTGTAAAACGGGGCTCACTTGATTATACAGTTAATATCTACCCTATTCATTGTACTTAGAGTTATTTAAATTAATACTATATAAATTTTCATCCAAATTAAACATGTATGTAAGCCTATCTTAAAATGGTGTATATATATAAGACTATAAAAACAAATCTGCAAAAATAATAGCCTGTCTAAAATGGTTGTGATAAAATTAGATTGAAAGATAAATTTGGACCTGAATATGAAGCAGCTCAAACCAATTTTACTTTTGGGCTGCAAAGCTAAGCCCAGATAAGTTGAGCAAGTTTGGCCTTCGCATCGTCGGAGATCAGTGGATAATTAGGCTTGGCATCATGTTCCTTGTTTTCATTGAAATTACTGGAAATTAGCCCAGTACCAGACGCGAAATCCCGCCTGAAAACTCCTTTAGAACCAGTAGATAATAATCATCCTTACCAGTTGTCACTGGGATCAAAAATACATGTGCGAGACTAAAAATTTTCAATTTAAAATTTTTCATTATTCACAGCTATCTTATAACAAGAGAATGCTCGATCTACATGATTTACATGAACCGGGAGGAATCGCAGAACTACTATCTACAAGAAAGGGAAGAAACAGAATTCCTTCTTCCGCAGCTGAACTCTTTGCAATGCCGCCATTCCCTTTAAATGGCCTTGCGCGGGAATGCTCCTCACGTGGAAATGACTCAACACGTGCGCCCCCCCTTCACTTACGATCTCCCCATTCCGGGCTCCAGCATGTCCTGGGCCTTATCGCTTCTCTGGGCCTCTGCCCACATTGTCGCCCTTGCCCATTCTCGACGTCTCTGTCCGTGCCCTCAACAAAATGGGATCCAATTGAATGCATTTAACCCATTTTAAAAAAAAAAAAATCAAATTTTTTAGAAAAATATTAATCTAAGTGTATTTAACACATGCATCAATTTTTATCATTTTTTAAACATTTAGATTTTTTCTAATTTTTAAAAATCAACGGCATTTTAGTAATTTTAAAATTATTAAAATGAAAAAATCTGAAAATAATCAAAATTGATATACATATTAAATACATTTAGATTAAAAATTGTGTCAAAAAATTAAAAAAAAGGATATTGAGTTTAAATGCACCCAAGCACATGCAACTAGAGTCCTAACAAAATCATATAAGCAATATTAAACATGGTAGGCTTATTAGTGAAGTGGACTTCAAAACCCAGGAAATTCAATTATGTAAAAATTCTGTTTCCCCAATGATATGATTCTTAACATTTATTCTTTTATTATTATTTATATTTTTAAATTAATATATCACATATGTTTTAACTTTATTTTCTTTACTATACTTACACTATATAATTTTTTTCATCTAGTCTATATATACACAAACATACATATGTGTAGAGAGAGACCCCATCATGTGTTGTCCGCTGTAAAACGAACCTCACGCCTATTAGAATGTAATGAAACTTTATACAATTATTTATTTATATAAAAATCATATTTTAGACAACTCAGATGTTGAAAATACCACTTGTAAACTTGATATTTATATTAAACTATTTTATTATGTTGATTTTGCACTATTTTAAGTGGGTGACCACACATATGTTGGATTTAGATGAAAATTAGTATGTTAATAAAGTAAACAATTCTAAATACAATAGGTAGGGTGAATTTCACATTCATGATCATGTGGGCCCACAGTGCATTAACTACACTATAGTTATGGTGCAGTTTGAATGCACTTAATTATTTTATATATATAATTTTTTTGATAAGACCATCTAGTCTATGTTCGATAACAGGCGAAAGCAAACCAAAATAAAAAAATAAAAAAAAATTCTCACTCTTTTTCTTTGACGGAGAATTTCTCACTCTTTTTAACATTCCTACTTCCTAACTTTACCTCTTACCAAACGCATTTCAACCAAATTGGATCAGTCAATAAGGTTTGAAAGCAATCCATTAAGCAGATCTGAAAGCAATTTGTTTGAGAGCAAGAGGAAAAGTGTGGATAAAAAAAATTATAGAAATGGATTAGGAAAATCCATGCACTGTCCTGTGGAGGCAGGATACGGCACAGGTGATCTCACGTCAGGCATATGTGTGAATTTCAAGAGGAATAAATGGGAATTGTGGATGGCGTGGGTAAACTGGTAGCATGTATTGTACTTACCGTAGGCGCAGATGGTGCATGGAGACGGTCCATGGCACAGCTAATCCCACATCAGGCATATAAGTGAATTTCAGGAGTGAATGGGAATTGTAGGTGACGTGGGCAAACCGATACCATGTACTGGTCAAACACGCCAGAAAAACATATTTATGAAAAAATAAAAATAAAAGTATTGCATGTGGGGCTACAAGTGATGCCATCACACGTAATCATTATCCTTATTTCTCACAATTTTATTTCCGATGTATTTAGGAAGTGGCAAAACTCTTTTTGTAAAAATTTTAAAATGTGAAAAAATAATATAATATTATAGGGATAATGATGAAAAGTAAAAAAAATCAAGTTAAAATTAATATGTTAGTTACCAACTTCCACTAACACATGTGATAAGGAATAATGGTTAGAACTTATCCATAAGGGGTATTCTGGTGGATGCTGCTTGCGTGTTTTGCAAGAGGGAGGTAGAAAATTCCGACCATCTGTTTTTGGGTTGCCCTAACATTGCGAGGTTTGGCCGTATTACAGCTATAATGTGCCCTCCTGTGCCCTCAGTTATTGAAACGTTAAGTACTTTGTCCCGTAGAAACCAATCGCATGATCTGGCTTTTTTATTTTGTTCTGTTGGCGGGTCTGGTTTCTCAAGAACAAGTCTAGAGAAGAGGGTGCTCAACCGGCTTTTGACAATATTCTGGCATGGTGCCGTGACTATTACGAACAACTCCGGAGGGCCAAGCTCCTTGGTCAGGCATGTGTTCTAGATTCCCCATTGGTGGCCAGATGGACTAAACCGCCCGAGGGGGCTTTTAAGATGAACGTTGATGCGCGTGGCTTGGACGACAGGGGTGTTACTGGTCTTGCGGCTATTATCGGGGATTCCAGTAGCTGCTTTATTGCTGCTAAGGGGTGGAGATGGACGGGTATGATGGAACCGCTCCTCATGGAAGCTCACGCTTTTCTATTGGGAACCAAGTGGGCGCTTCAGCTAAGGTTGAGTCAAGTCCTCATTGAATCCGATTCTCTTCTACTTTGCACCTATCTATCCAGTGAAGGCACGATATCCTCTCCGGTGGGTCATGTTATCTCTGAAATCAGGTCTATTCTCGCTGCAAATGACCACCTTTCTATTCACCGTGTTCTTAGGCAGGGAAACGAGGTTGCCCATTCGTTAGCCGAGGTGGTTTCCTTTTTCTGATGTAAATCACCTATTTTGGTGGGGAAACCCCCCTCAAGTTGCCTTAGGGAAACTTTGTACAGATAATTTTTTTGCTATGAATTGCGTGGATTACTCTCCTCCGAACCCTTTTCAAAGGGAAAGGGTATCGGGATAGAGTAATTCGTTTATCAAAAAATGGTTACCTGAGTGGATGTCCTCATTTCTAAATGGAGGCATGAGCAGTTGTGTTCCATTTTGAAAATTTACTAGGGCTTTGTCTCCTTTGTAATTTAGGTAGAGATTGTTGTTTCCTTATAATTTAGATGGGAGCTTATTGTTTCTTTTGGGCTTGATTATAATATTAGAAATGAGTTGTAATATGTATACCCAATTAAAAGTACATATGTTAATTGTATAAATAATTACGTATAAATAATTAAAATGTAGAGTAGTTGTATAGACATGTGAAAAATAATTTTAAAATATGATAATTGTAGAGAATAAATGATTTTAAACTGAAAATTTTGGATATAAACAAGGCATTTTCTCAAATATACCCATTGTGTTTACCCAAATATACTCACCGCATTTTCAAAATCCTAAATATATACATTATGTTTGCAATTAATCTTAAAAATACCTAATTCGTGAGTTAACGCCGATAATTAATATGTGAAATTACTAATATGTTCATCAAATTTTGAACATAATCGAAAATTCGAATGTCATAACTCACAAATGCTCTAATTGCATATGAGTTTTAAATTTAGCGAGTCCTAGTTTTATTTTATTTCACTTTTTGTTATTTTATAATAGGGATATTTTGGACATTTATGAAAATTTAACTAATTACTTTTAACAAAATGAGCATTTTTAGAATTAACTGCAAGCGTCACAGGTATATCTGTGATTTTGAAAATATAATGAATATATTTTGAATTAAAGGAAAACATAACGAGTATATTTGAAAAAAGTCCTGTAAACAAGTATATTCTAAAAATTTAACCTGTTTTATTCTTATTGTTTTATGTCTAATTATTACGGTTTACAATATCATGCCACTTTTTTAAAACTCTTCCATAAATTATTTCTTTTTCTTTCAGTTCTTTCCCATCATATCCTCTCATGAATATACATCGCTGTCAAGAATCTACGAAATATATGCACTTCCCCGCACGAATAATCTCATGTGTGTTTAAAAAAATAATAAAAAAAAAAGGAAAAGCTCTTATTGTAAAGAGTTTGGAAAAGTTAGAAGAGTAATGTGATAAGACAGTAGTAGCCACTAGGAGTGAAGGGCAAAGGAAAGAATAATAAATATAAATAATTAAAAAATAAGATAATTATGTAGAAAAATATATAAGAATAATTGAAAAATGTGATCGTATATACAAAAGTGTGCGTAAAAGTCTGATGAAAAAAAAATTTCGTTTACCGATTACACTCCGAAATATTCCAAATGGCCTGATGGCGGTCACTTTTATTTAAGATAAGTGGAAGCCAAAAAAATAAAACGAGGACATAATGAGATTTTTATTTCTAAAAATCTTTTTTATTTTAAATATATAATAAAGTACTTTTTAATTTCAAATATTACTTTCACTATTCTCAATATAATAATACTTTTTTCATCGGCTTTTTTTGTGTGGTGCCCATCTTATTCCGCCGGATTTATGCATGAACCCATTCAATGATGCGTGCAACAGGAGGCAGGCTTGAAGTTATCCCAAAATTCAACAAAGGCATGCTTATTTATGAATTTGAGCCACACTTGTCATATCAGCCGGTCCAAATTTTGCACATGCAAACAGTACTGGATTACCCTCCCAATTGCCAGTGGCCTGTGGGTGTCCTAACCAAAGCTAGCCGTACCCAACCTATAGCCTGTTCGCATAGTCTAACACATTACACATATTGGGCAGTATGATAGATTACTGGCTCCTCATTTGCAAAATTTTAAGATACATTTCATCCGTTGTATTTAAAATATTATATTTAATTATTGATTTAATTTTAAAGTGTATATAAGTGTGCAATAAAATAAATATTGGGTATGTTTGTTTACATCCAACATTTATCAAGTGTTTGTTAATAAATAAAAGTTGTCCAGTTAAAACTTTGTAATCTAAAACTTTTCACTCTCCATAACTATTCTATTTTTTAATTTTTTCTTCATATTTTTCTATACAATTACTCGACTTTTCAATCATTTCTACACAACTACCAACACAACTAACCTATCTATTTCAACTTTATCATATTTATTTATTATCATTACCTCTATCGTATCACACTATTTGACAACTTCTACTATCTACAATTTTTCATCAAAAGTTTTATCCATTTCCAAACACACCCTTAAAATTTTTTTTTCTCCATGATTATCCTATTTTTAATCATTTATCACATTTTTCTATATTATGGACATATTTTCAATTATTTCTTTATATTTTTTGTACAGTTATTTTACTTTTTAATCATTACATGTTTCTTATTTTAAAAAATTTTATATTAAAATTTTTCTCTTAAAGTTTTATCGCTTTCAAAACACATACATAGTTTTAAAATATTTATGAAATTTTGAAAATGTTTTCCTTGAACGGTGAAAATAAGCCCACTTATGTTGGTCTAACAGTAGCTTAAATCTGAACGGATCACGTGAACGCTGTATATACATGTTTCTCGTCAGTGGCTTGAGTTCCAGTGGATACTGAAGCTTTGGTCATGATTTAGCTCGGAGCCTGTTGATGGAAGGCTAGTTGCCATCAATGTTGTGCGCAGCCTTCAATGATGAAAAATTTGTATCATAAACCATCTAACTTAGCTTATTAGCATTTTGAACCTTGAATGTTGTGTATTAGCATATTAAATTCTAAAGAATTTCATTTTTTACATTTTAAACCCTTACCGTTTACAACGTTAAAAAAGCATCGTAAGCTCATACGTATTGCCCAAAATACCCTTGAATCAGTATACATCGACCCGATAGCTTCTCTACGACGCCGCATGGATCTCCATCGGCATGCCAAACCATAGAACAGGTCCGCCTTGTTTGCATCCTTCAATTCATCATCATCTCCGGCGAGGACCACCGAATCATCCCCAGATCCAACAAGAACCCATCATGGAAAATCCATCCACGTGTTGCTGCCATATTTCTCGCTGTCAGCATGGCCCACCTCAAGTCCGTCGTTTCTACCACTACTGCTGCAGAATCAAGCCATTGCAGCATCAATTTGCTCAAAAACCACTCACTCTAGCTGGTTATGTCTCCAAGCTCGAAGACGACGACACCTCACCGTTGCCTCCTTTTAAGTTGGCGGAACCCATCAGACATGCTGAATTTGACAGCCGCTGCCACCACGACTGGTGGTGAAACCCACCACAAAATTGGCTAAACTCCGGCGCCGATCAAATCCAACAGGGCCACCATGACATCCACCAACTATGCCAGACCTACCAAGCCCAGCAGTCCGTCCTGTCGGCAAAAGTGCTGATCCATTTTTGTAATGTTGCCAGCCTCGGCGAACTCCAACACAAGAAGGAACTCTTCCTTGGCATCGCGATGCCTTGGGAGGAGGGGGCTGTGGTTCGGATTTGAAATTGGCTGCCAGATAGATGGATTTGAAAAGGAGGCAACTTGATTTATCGGCTCAAATTTCAGGCTGTTGGAAGTAAACTGTAGAATGTAGATGCCAATGGGTTTGATTTCGGGGATGGGTTTCTGAAATGAGGCATAAGGTTGTTGCTGTACTTCTAACTAGAAGCCGCTGCCGTTAGTGAGGCAGGAGAGATTGGTTCTTCCTATGGCTACCATGATTTTGGTGGAAAACAATGCTTTTCCTTCCATCGATTTTGTAGGAGTTGAGTCCGGTCATTTTCGGTGCGCGTAGATTAGATGTCGAATCTGTCAAACTCGTAGAGATGGGTTGGTGCTCGGAAAATGGGTGCATTTGAAGAAGTGATCTGTAGAAGAGGAGGCGGCGGCGGATGAAGCCGATTGCAGCCATGGTTGCCCTTGTTGATGAAGACGATGGAGCATTGTATTTCGTGCTCCGGTAGTGCATCTAGAAATCGTGCAATGCAGTAGTATATATGTGTTTTAAATTATTAATGAAATATGTAATTGTACCCAAATTACTGTATTGAACAAATAAAAATATTTCAAAATTACTTTAAGCTTGTTTCCAAAAAATGTTTATTTACTTTTAAGAAGAAAAAGTATGAAATTATTTCAAGCATTTAAATTAAATAATTATTAATAATTACCATGATGTTTAGGTCTTCATAAATAAAAAATTTATGAGAATATATAATAACATGAATTTCACAAAATATTCGAGCAACCATTTAGATATGAATTGATTTTTAAATTTCATATATATGCAATGGTATTATTTTTAATTTATATATATGCAAGGGTACTTTGGACAATGCACATGGGCTGATGGTGTTTTTATGACGCCCTAAGAGGCAAGGGTTTAAAATGAAAAAAATGAAACTTAGCATAATTTAATATACTAATATGCGAATTTCAAAATCTAAAATATGCAAAATTAAAAGGTTCATAGCCCAAACTTCCCCATCAATGACCTTATCAATTTTTAGGCCATGAAAAGTAAACCTACACGTGACAGGCTGACTAGCTACGGCTATCCTGTACATGGATGTAGATAGCCAGTGAGAAAGATCTTATGAATCTTGTGGATGTTCACTTGGGATTGAAAGCTGCCTACGAAGTTATTGGAACATATGCGTGTCCAAGTAGCCCATTGACTGGTGCATGTGACTCGATAATCGGCAGGCTAGGAGAACCAATCAGAGCCAAACGAAGAACCAGATCTATAGCAAAACTCACCTGCAGCAGTCGATATCACCCTGCAGCAGCAAGCAACCGACCGAGGATCGTTCCGAGTCTTTTAGACAGGCCGCCCATGAGAGTGACTACTTTGCTCTGCCGGTTGTGTCTCTGACCAGTTAAAAGATTTTTTACGTCCTAATGCTTCACAGGATATGTAAATCACATCAACTAATTAGCACTGCGCCTACTTATGCCCGTGAGCAATTAATCGTAGAATATTGCGTGTGGATGACACCGCACCACACCAAGTATAAGCTCCGCATCATTCTAAGTACGTATAAACGCAGCTGCACGCGCTTCGCATGCATTAGCCTTGTACTAGGAGTTTTAATGATCATGCTCAATTCGTAATCCGCTCGTACAACTCTTTTATAATGGATTTGGGTTAAGATTTTTGAATAAATGGGTTATGATCCGCTAATCTGTTCAACCATGTAATTAAATAAACGGATTATAATTTAAATTTTATAACCCATCATCCCATTTAGTAACCCGTTTAACTCATTGAATACATTAAAATTTTATATTACATATGTAAACCACTTGATTATTTTTTCCCGCTACGTTTTCCTACTGCTACCTAATTTTCATCTTTACACTGCTACCATAAGTTTATTTTTCTATTACTGTCCTATTTTCATTTCGCCTGCTCTGAAAATACTCTCGCATCTCCCTGTGAGATCATCATTTGCAAAAGTCTAACCTTTCAACTCGTTTGTCATACAATCCATTAACAACCTGTCAAGTCGTTTATTAAATGGGTTAGGATTAAGGTTTTTAAAATAGGCTAATAAATGGATTAGAGTTATAATATTTTAAATGGGTTATGATTAGGATTGGACTTCAACTCATCCAACCTAATCCGTTACCACCCCTACCTTGAACTGGCATCTCATTGGCCTTTCTTTTTCGATTTCCACCTCTATCAGTGGTTGCAAAAATTGGTAGCTACTTAATTTACTAATGCAAATGGTTGTTTTCTAACGAGTTTAATGCGTATGAATTACACAGATTGAAAAGTTATTCATTGGTTGCAATTTTGTTATATCTGAGACATACGACATGATATTAGGGGTGTTAACGGAATGGGCTAAACAGGTTAAAGCCTATTCCTAATCCTAATTTATTTAAAATATTTAAACCCTGATACGTTTATTAACTCATTTAAAAAACTCAGTTCTAACCCATTTGCAACTCATTTAGTAAACGGGTTGTATAGCAGATAATCTGAAGTCATAGACTTTGATATATAATAATCTCGAAAGGAGAAATGAGAAGGTATTTTCGGTATAGGAAAAATAAAAATATGATAATAACATGAAAAATGAAATTTGAGCAGCACTAAGAAAATAAAAATTAGGTGACAGAAGGAAGACTTATTGAGGAAAAATAACCAAAGAGTTGACATTTATATGTAAACTTTAATGGGTTAAACGAGTTACTAAACTGGTTGACGAGTTATAAAATCTCAACTCTAATCCGTTTATTTAATTAAATAGTTAGATAGGTTGGCAGATCATAAATCGTTTATTCAAACATTCCAACCAAATCCATTTATATACGAGTAGAGCGAGCAGGTTGATGGGTTAACAATGACCTTTAACAGCCCTATATGATACACACAGATTGAAGGGTACTCCCTTGTCCATCAGATACAATTATTAATTGAGGATCGCATGTTAAGCCTTCATACCATATTTATTTTTAATGTTTTTGATTTTTTCATAAACACATTTTCATAAGTGTATATTCGTAAGTGTATGTAAGTCGTATATTAAGTTTTACCATTTTATAACATTTTTTACATATTTATTTTTATTTTCGAAAATCAATTTTTTTAAAGGTGAAATGACTACCATACACCTGAAATTAACGATTTTTAAAAGAAAAAAATAAATATGTAAAAATATCATTAAAAATATAAAACTTAGTATATGAGTTTGACACACGTAGAAAAATGTGTTTATGAAGAATAATAAAAAATAAAAATGGAAGGCTGCATGGGATTAGTCGCATAGAATGCTACGTTTTCCAACCTCCTGCAACTTTGGGCGTCAGATTTTCCAATCATTCAGCGCCGTCCAACGTCATTGATCCCATAAATAACACCGACCACCAATCACCGTCAATGATTCGAGTGGGTGACAAAACTGCTAAAGTTTTTTATGCAAGATATCTTCCAAAGTTAGCTACCTTTCTTTTTCTAAAACAGGTCTTATAACTTTGCTTAATTATAAATTCTGTTTCGATATGTGTTTACAAATTAATTACTCCTAAGTTTAAAATATTGCCAAAGAAAGTTTTTTTTGATAATATATTGCCAAGCAAACTTGGTATTGATGTTTGCAAGATAATTCTAGGTATAAACATGTTAATATACATTTTGAATCTTTTGAAATACCTTCTAAACCAAATTAAAGTCAACTCAGTTAATAAAGTGAAATACTTCAGTGTTGGCCAAACTATTGAAGATTTCATAATATTATCCCCATTTTCGCTCTACTTTAATGATGAAATTAAAATTCGATTGCTCATATAATTATTTAACATTATTTAGTATGCAAAATCATTTAAATAAGATTTTTGGGTGAGTTGTACTAATTAAAAACACGTATAACCATGTGCGAATTTAAACAATATCTAGATGTATTTATAAATGCATTAGAATGTAATAATATTTTATAATAACACTATCCTCGTATAAATAATATTTTAGATGATTTATATGTTGAATATAACCTTGGAATTGATGTATAAATCAAATAATTTTATTATGTTCATCTTATGCATTTGAAGGTCATGGACATCTTTGATTTTGATAGAATCAATCTCTTAGATAAATAAATAATTCTAAATGGATTAATTGGGTTGGATTTTGATATATCATTAAGGTGACCTAAAATGGGTATGACATGATAAAATATTCAATGGTATGGGTGCCATTAAAGTATATACCATACATGGGAGATTTTCATATCAAGTTTCATAAATATACAATTTTGATCCCTCAGTTAAATAATGACTGTAGCAATTAATTTTAATTTTTTTTTATGAAATTACAAAAATATTCTTTTAAATAATTTTATCCACACATTAAATAGATTACACTATTTGGTTAACTTTTAAAGTATTTTTTATGAAATTTATTGGTAGAAAAGAATAATCTTATTTAGATAACTGGATGTCTATTTAGAGATTAAAAATGACATTTAAATCATTTTATGTTAAAAGTTAACACTATTAGTTTTTCGCATTACTAAAATAACCAAAATTGAATTTCTTTGAAACTTAAAACCATTTGCCACAAATATAAATTTAAAGGTTAAAGTGCCAAATTTGCAAACTTGAAGGACCTATATATATATATATATTGTTTGTTCTATTTAAAAATCCACTATATAGTTTTTTATCAATTCTTTTATATTACACTCATCTTAACTCATATTACAATTAAGCTCAAGAATTCTTATATTATTTTATCTCATTTTATCTTATAAATCAACTCTTAATTACCCTTCTTACAATTTTCCTTATGCTAAAGAAACCTTCCACACCCACGAGCAACTAAAGCTCTCACAGTAGGAAATCTCAGACAGGAGATTGGAATCCACTATCATGACATTACTAGCCACATATCATACTAGCAAATCCTTTGTATAGTTGGGGGAAAATAATTCTTTTTTATTTTAAAATACTTTTATTAAATTAATTAATTATAATATTCCTTTATATGTATTAATTTTATGTTTTAAGATTACATATCAAAATATGTGTATTAGAGCACAACGCCATAGTAACATGTTTGGGTGTGTGGGTGAATATTCGAGATTGTTTTGCGGGGAGCAAAGTATCCATTGTAATAAAAGAAAAGATTATATATCGAGATACTTTTATGATTGCATATTTATTGAAGAGTTTTTTGAATTTATAAAACATAAAAATTTTCAATCAAAATAACTTTTAAAATTATATAATATATTTTTATGGAATTGAATTTAATAAAAAATAACTTTTGTATAACAAATCAACTCGTCACATTGCTGGATGGAATCATAGCCTTATATGTTTAAGTCAAGATTTATCTTGCAAATATACAAATCAAAGAGTCTAATTTGCAAGTAGCCAAAAATATAGGCCAGGAACTTTCTATAATTGAAGGCATTCACATTTACTTGGAATCAAGGGCAACTTTCTCCTACCATTATATATATATATATATATATATATATATATATATAAGATATATTCAGGTGCAACATCGTTGAAATGGGCCCCACATGATCATCAAATCATAATCTACTCCACCCATTGTATTTAGAATAATGTATTCTATTACCATATCAATTTTCATCCCAATCAGATATGTATATGGGCCTCATCTGAAAATGGTACAATTCAACGTAATAAAATAGTTTGATATAAATAACAACTTAAAAGTGATTTTTCAACATCTAAATCATCTAAAATATGATTTATATATGGATAAATAATTGTATAAAGTTTCTTTTCATTTTAATATGTGTGGGACCCATTTTTTGGGCAACCGTATATATAGGACTTATTCCCTTGAAGACGGACAATCACTGTAAAATAGGCCTCACGCATATTAGATTACAATGAAACTTTATATGATCATTTATCTATATAGAAATCATACTTGAGATAGTTTAGATGTTAAAAATACTACTTTAAACTTGATATTTATATTAAACTATTTTATTTCGTTGATTTTACACCATTTTAAGATGAAGATCACACACATGTTGGATTTAGATGAGATTGGTAAGCTAATAAAGTGAACAATTCTAAATACAATGGGTGGAGTAGATTTTCCTTCCATGATCATGTGGGGCCCACAGTACATGGACTACACGGTGTAGTCGCATGCACCGGATCATATTCCTATATATATATAAGAGTTGTTCACTGCACCGGAATAGCGATACATAATACATTTGCCCAAAAATGGACCCCACACGTATTAGAATACGATGAAATTTTATACAATTATGTATTTATATATGAATTTTATAACAAATGGTTTACATATGGAAAAAATCACTTTAAAGTTGTTATTTATATCAAACTATTTTATTATGTTGAATTTGTATCATTTTCAGATGGAGTCTATACATATATGCGATTGGAATGAAAATTGGTATTGTAATAAAATACATAATTCTAATTACAATGAGTGAAGTAAATTATAATTTTATGATCATATGAGGTCTATTTTGGTGCATCTACATTGATGTTTTCTCTTTAAATACATATATACATACATACATACATATATATACATACATACATATATATACATACATACATATATATACATGCATACATACATACATACATATATATACATGCATACATACATACATACATATATATACATACATACATATACATACATGCATACATACATACATACATATACATACATACATATATACATATATATATACATACATACACATATACATACATGCATACATACATACATACATATACATACATATACATACATATACATATATATATAGGGAAATGATCCAGTGCATGCGACTGCACCGTGCAGTCCATGCACTGTGGGGCCCACCTGATCATTTCCCATAAATCCACCTCACTCATTGTATTTAGAATTGTTCACTTTATTACCATACCAATTTTCATCCAAATCTAACATGTGTGTAGTCTCCATCTTAAAATGGTGCGAAATCAACGTAATAAAATAGTTTAATGTAAATATCAAGTTTAAAGTGGTTTTTTCAACATCTAAACCGTCTAAAGTATGATTTATATATGGATAAATGAGTGTATAAAATTTCATTACAATCTAATATGTGTGGGGTCCATTTTACAGCGGACTGCACAGGATCGGTTCCCCACACACATATATATATATATAGGATTCTATTCCGGTGCAGCGTCACTGCACCGGAACAGCGGTGTAGTAGCCCAAAAATGGGCCCCACATGATCATGAAATCATGATCTATTCCACCCATTGTATTTAGAATAATGTATTCTATTATCATACCAATTTTCATCCAAATCGGATACTTTAAAGTTGTTATTTACATCAAACTATTTTATTACGTTGACTTTATACCATTTTCAGATGGGGGCCATATACATATCTGATTGGGATGAAAATTGGTATGGTAATAGAATACATTATTCTAAATACAATGGGTGTATATATATATATATATGGGAACCAATCCTGTGCAGTCCGCTATAAAATGGACCCCACACATATTAGATTGTAATGAAACTTTATACACTCATTTATCCATATATAAATCATACTTTAGACGGTTTAGATGTTGAAAAAACCACTTTAAACTTGATATTTACATTAAACTATTTTATTACGTTGATTTTGCACCATTTTAAGATGGAGACTACACACATGTTGGATTTGGATGAAAATTGGTATGGTAATAAAGTGAACAATTCTAAATACAATGGGTGGGGTGGATTTATGGGAAATGATCAGGTGGGGCCCATAGTGCATGGACTGCACGGTGCAGTCGCATGCACTGGATCATTTCCCTATATATATATATATATAGTTTCAACTCTCAATCAGATTGGCTGCATAAATCTTCAGTCGCAGTCCAAAAGATGCAAGATTTACTGAAAACTGAAAAGCAGGATACCATACTTTCAAATCAACTAAAAACTGCAGCAAATACGTCCATTCTTTATAGAGGGATTTTCAACAGGACTCAAAACCACACAACATTCCCTAGCAGCAATACAAAACGAGGGCCACCAGGAGAACATCATAATCTCTAGTAATCTGCTGTAGGAAGTTGCTCGTGGGTGTTTTGCCCAATGAACAAGATGTCATAGACTAAGGCGGCAATGGCGGCACCGATCAATGGGCCAAGCCAGTAGACCCAGTGGTTGGACCACGTCCAGCTGACAACCGCCGGTCCAAAGGAGACGGCAGGGTTCATCGATGCACCGTCGAAAGCTCCTCCGGCGAGGATGTTCGCGCCGACAATGAAGCCGATTGCAATGGGTGCTATGGTTCCAAGACTCCCCTTCTTTGGGTCCACGGCAGTGGCATAGACTGTGTAGACAAGGCCAAAGGTCATCACAATCTCCAACACCAATGCATTCCACACCGACACATCAGTTGACAGGGAGAAGGCTGCAGTTTTCTGCAATGCGTTGACAAGCACAACAAGTAAAATTGGGTATTAGAGATGTTCTTGATGAAGATGATAGGGCCAAAAAAAAATCAAAATCAAAATCACTGAAAAAGCTAATTCTCATCTTACCAATCCACCAGTGGAGAACTTGAGAAGCGCGCAGGCAATAACAGAGCCAAGCAACTGGGCAATCCAATACAGAATTCCCCTGAACAAGGTGATGTTCCCACCCAAGAAGGCGCCGAATGTCACTGCAGGGTTCACATGCCCCCCTGAAATGTTTGCTCCGACGGACACCGCAACAAAGAGCCCAAAGGCATGAGCCAATGATGCAGCGATGAGCCCGGCTGGGGTCGTTGACGCGTTGTCAGTGAGCTTATCTGCAACAATGAAAGCCAAACTCCAGCTTGATTTACCATTAAAAGAAATGAGTACTATTCAAAATCAATCACAAAACCCGAATTCAGACGAGGATCGAATAAAAACTGCAAACATGGAAGTCATCTTACTGAATGCCATCCCAGAGCCTTGGCCGGCGAAGACGAAGATGAGCGTAGAAAAAAACTCTGCGAGAACGGCTTTGAGGGTGTCGGGATGGCTAGCTTCCCCGGAAGTGCCAATGGCGATTCTGGTGACTGGCATTTTTGGAGACTTGGTTTCGAAGCTTGGAGAGCTGGAATTTTCCTCACTGCTCTGCTGCGGCTACGAGCTCTGCTCTGTTGTCAGTTGCTCTCGGAAGGAGCCGGTTATATAACTAAGAAAACGGCCGGACGACCGGCTACAGCCGGTTTTTTACCTGTCGCCGATTTTTGTTAGGATAGAACAGGCTCGTTCATGCGGTCGTTGTCGGCTTATGCGCGGCTGAATGGCGGGCCTCCGATTCTCTGTGCGTTCGCCACGCGTACGCTGTTAGTTGGCGTCCAGTGGAAAAATCGGCGTAGTGACAGATCGGCGCCGACCAGATGAGCTGGAGATCGGCATGAGGAACTGTGGTGGTGGGCCCAGGTGGCCGTAATGCCCTGGATTTTCTAAGGGCTTTGTTCCTATGCACCTAGGCGTAAGTAGTTTCGGTACACTTGAATATAAAAACTTATTAAATTTTTTATACAATTATTAATCTAAGTATATTTAACCTGTATATCAAATTTTATTATTTTTGAATATTTGTAGATATTTTTTATAATTTATTTGTAATTTTAAATTATGAAAAAGTACAGATTTTAAAAAATTCAAAAAATATCTACAAATCTCTAAAAATAGTAAAACTTAATACATATGTTAAATATACTTAAATTAAAAATTATATAAAAATTTCAAAAAATAATAAAAGAGATTAAATACACTCAAGTGCACCGCGCCTAAGTATGTGTATTCAATCATATCTCATTTTCCAAACCCTTTTTTCCACTAGGGTGCACTTGGGTAGCATGTTGTGAGTTTCTTAAAATGAATAAAGGTTTTAAATAAAAAATATTTGATGTAATTAAAGTAGAATAGGTTTTAAGATACCCATACTCGAAATTAAACTGAATTACTAATATATATTCAATGTCTTTTTTATAAAATATATTATATTTTTGAAGAAATAAAAAAAATATTTTAAATATAAAATCTTATTTAATTTATCTATTATTTAGTATATCTAATAAATGCATTTGAAAAATATATCGTTACCATATTGATTCTAAATTTTTTAAGTAAAATTTACATTAGGATCATAATTTTTAAATATAATATAAAAATTTATTTAAAATCGAAAATAAAATCAAACTAACCTTAAAAAATATTGTAAAGTACGTCTAGAACCAATCTGATACAAAACAAAATGAGAGAGAAATTTTTTAAAAACAAGATAAGAGTAGGTTCTACATCCATTCCCAAGTTACAATCCTACCTAAAGTTGCAATGACGAAATCCCATACACATGCGGGAAAATTGTCATTTTCGGCCGCCATTGCAATGCCATCTGAATTCTGAACCATTCAAATGGACAGATTGGCTTTCTTCGGTGATATGTGATTTGTATACAATATTCTACATTTTTCATCTCGATTTGAATCACAAATCCTCTTGCGCTCATCCCCGCAAAATTTTTAAAAAGCTGCACAAAAATGAAATGATAAAGTGGCATCAGCCAATACATTTTCGTTATTGGGTAAATAAATGGTAAAAGCGGATTAATAATTACTTTGATGGTAGGTGTTCGAATTCAATTGTTTTTTCACTTTCTATCTGCTCTTATAGTTCTACTGTTCTACTAGCTGACTAATTAATTTGAATATTTTCTGTGAGTGATTTGCTGAATTTATATTCGATCTAAATGAATTTAATCTGTTTTCTCGTCATAAATTCTCATCAAACCCACATCCTGGTACTTGCGTACTACGCTGGCCCAGTAGACTAGAGGAACTCGGCCCTGCTTACAGATTAAACAGCGGCTAGGAAAAAACAAAAAATCGTCACTAAAATCGCCGACTAAACCACCCCCAATCCCCCCCATTATTTTCACATGTATGTAATCAAGCTGTCATTCGTTTTCGCAAGCCAAAAACCGACTTAGCTGCAAGATCTACGTCGCCGACGAATATTTAGTCACAACGTTTCTAATCCCTCAATTCCTCCCTCAATGGTTAGGTCCATCTTGGAACGGTCAGGATCCTCATTCCTTTCGTTAATTAGAAGCTCCAAAGCCGTGTTTCGAAGGTTAAATAACAAATTTTATGCTTTTAACATTCCAATTTACTTTATTATCAATAGTATATATATATATATATATTTATTTTATGGACATTAGTTGCCTTGTTTATTCTTTTAAATATCCTTTTAATCTATCCGAATGTACTCTAATGAAATGAGCATTTGAGAATTGATAATGGATGATAATGAATTTTTAAAAATGAAAGAGTGATGTGATATGAGTAATTATAATTAAAGTAAAAATATATACATATGATAGTTGTATAAAAAATATGATAAAATAATTAAAATACCGTGATAAAAATAAGAATAAGGTATTTAAGCAATTAAAATATCAAATTATAATAAAAGATGGGTAGAAAAAGTGAGAAGTGTGCATTACATTCCATTCACTAACCCAAGATTACTAAGCTTTAATACTCCCTGGTGATGGAACTCTTTTTAATTTTTTGATATTTTTTTACTGATACATAAGCCTAAGTATATAAAATGTCTATTCTTTATTCTAGAAATTCAAAAAAATGAAAATATAAACATAAAATTTTTTAAAAAGCTCTCATGACTAGGAGCGTTGAACTGAACGAGGGCCAAAGAATTTGATATTCAAATGTATGAGTATAAATAGGATTAGTTTCGACCTAAATCCACCTAATCAAATTTATGATAGGTTTGGGTTAGAAATTTGAAATTTTGATTACATAACCCAATTTAATTTGAATCGATTTCAAAAGTGGTCTAGTGGCAAAGCGTTTGTCAACCCCGTTCTAACCCAATTTCATGTGTTAGTATAAAATATAATAAATTATTTAAAAATGGTCACGCAAGATCAATCTAGCTTTACTTTGAGTGGCAAATGGAGTGTTTTTCCGTATCATTTATTTGGGAGCTGTGTCTCTAAAATTTCTTAAGTTAAGCTGATGTCTCTTACAGTTTGCAAGGATGCGTCAGGACTTCAGTACATTAAATATTAAAAGAGATATAAATATATGAATAAAAAAATATTACTTAAAAATTAGCACATAAGATCATATTATACATAAGCATTAAATAGACATCATTACTTTAAAATATGATTACTTAGCAATTATGATATAGCATAAGTCATAAATTGGAAGATATTTTCATAAAAAGGATTAATTTTATTCTTTAATATAAATTTTATATTTTAAAATTAATTTAATTAAGCAAGAAATTTTAAATATTTATATATTTACTAACCCAATCTGTAATCCAAGCCGAATCGATTTATATGAGCTTAGTTTAAGGTTAGTTCTAAGTTTGACAAATAGAATTGAACTAAGCTCTAATTTAATAAGGATTACAGCTGGCACTAAGCTAGTAGCTGAAATCATCCCTCTTATTTGATGCAACATGTCACTGTCCAACACTTTATCTATGCAACTTTGTATGGGCGCCTAACCCACTCTCTTTAAATTGATTAGCAGTACCTAATCTCATCATAGCTAACATAACAAAGACAATATTTCACTGTGCAAAGCATGAACGTTGAAAATTCTACAGGGCTGCCAGCATCGTTTCAAGTGTTTGGAATTTAATTTATAATTTAAGGCCTTCAGTCAACTTTATATGTCATTTATGGATTAAATACAAAAAATAAATACTTTTGTAAAATTACTGATTATCTACCACATTCTTCTTGAACATAGTCTTAAGCAGAATAGTTGGATTCTAAAGGCAGATTAACCCCATTTTTTCACTTATGTTTTGTAATTTAATAATTCAACGGATGTGATTGTGTAAAAACTATGAGCAACATAGAAAACATTTGTGGATGTGTTGTATTCTGGTGCATCTGGTTTTACGGGATCACTAGAGAATCCAGAGATAGGTGTGCAACTTGGGCCAAGTTAGGCCCGAACCTGATTTTGAACGGTGTTGAAACTTGTTGTTTCCTAATCCGAACTCGATGAACCCGATTTGTAATTATTATAGGGTTAAAGTTCAAATAAACCCGAACCTGAAGAACCCGAGCTCGATTTCCCTTTTTATATTTATTATAAAATATATTATATATATGCTATTTAAACAATATTTCTTTATATTATTTATATTTTATGTTATTATATTTATATTTGAATACATGTTTGACATATTGTAATTTTATTATAAATAAAGTATATTATTTTTGTTCATATTTATTTTTTATTTCTATCATTTAATTTTAAACTCATTAATTTTCTTCCTTTATCTTATTTTTTGTGGTAATTTTTTCTAAAAATATTCTTTATATTACTATTTTTTAAAAAATATGTAGTTTGATTATATATTATTATATTTACTTACATGATTTATTATTATTATTCATTCATATAAAATTCTAAACTTATCACTTTTAAATAAAATGTAAATTCATGAATATAAATTCCAACCCAAAACTCAATCCGAACCCGATTTTCAAAAAGAGGGCTAGGGTTTACGTTTTACAAATAGGATTAGAATTACAGTTAGGATTAATATTTTATAAATACAGTTAGAGTTAAGGTCGAAGTGAACCTGAGTTTTATGAGTCCGCGTTGCACCCCAATATAGAGACTCATTGTGGGCTTCCACTACCATCCGCACCAGCACGCGCTTTGTAGGGGTGGGAATCGGGCGGGTCAAAGTTTGCCAAACCCTAACCCTACTTTTCAAAAATCTTGTTTGACCCTTATTTTTATACCGGGTCGGGACAAAGTCGGTTTGACCCTTACTTTTTCTACTAGGTCTTAGGACAAAGTTTGGGTCGGTATCTCACCGGTTTCGGGATAGCGGGTCGGGTCAAAAATACGGGTAAAAAAATATAATTTTCAGAATTTATATACTTATCAAACATAAATATACATCTATACTAAATTTAAATATTATATATTTCAATATTTCACTAATTATTAAAAACACATAATTAAGAAAACAAAACATTTGAAAATATAGTATACATTTATTAAAATAGGTTAATATATAATTACACATAAGGGTTATATATGTACAATTTTTTTATTGATTCTTATATCGTTTTTTGAATAAATTAATTCTTCTATTGTTGATAGAGTTGATTATAAAAAAATGAGAAATTTGAAAGAAAATAATAATAATATTTAAATATATGCTTATAATTTTTAATAAATTTATATATGCGGGGCGGGTCAAACTCTTCGAGTCGGGACATGGTCGACCTACCCTGACCCTATTTTTGAATTCGGGTCAAAATTTCTGACTCATCCCTATATCGGGTAAAAAATATATTAGTTTTACCCGACTAAAAACGGATCGGATCAAAGCTGGGTCACAGGTCGACCCGCCCCAATTCCCACCCCTAGCGCTCTGTGTCTACTGCGACTCACACATGGCTTACACGCGCTGGAGTATGCGCAGCACACGACCTAACGCCGTAGTGTGTATAAAATCGGAGCCGACTCCTGCGCTCTGCATTCTATGAAGATGATGTTATGTACAAATAAAATTATTTATTTTATAAATGGACCATCAATGAAATTGACTCGGGGCAAGTTTTTGTTGTCGTTTTTTTTTTTAATCATGAGTAACAATAGATGCCGGGTTGTGCTTCTGTTGTAACTTTAAAACTAAAAAAATTCTTGCCGCCTGTAAAATTTAATTTATGACCGACCAATTTCCATGTATTATTGTTTATATACGGGTTAATAATCAATCGAGGTCGTTCTCTTGTTAATTTCAGTAATTAGTCGTGTCTTATTTGGTGGTGCCTCATTTTTTGTTCTTACCCATTCTTTATTTGACCGTACACTTCAGGATTTGAGCCAACCGACCATGTAATTGTTTTGGAAAAAAAAAGAGTTACTTTCTTATTTGATGTGATATTTTATTACATTAACTTATGGGTGTGTTTTTATTGCGTTCAATTAAAAATTTTAAATAAAAAAATTATTTACTTTCCACAACTATCCTATTTTTTAATTATTTTTTATATTTTTCTACATAAACTACCTTACTTTTCACTTATTTCCATACAATTATCCATACAACTAATCTATCTATTTTAACTTTATTATCTTTACATCTCATCATTACCTTTGTCATATCACATCATTTTCTATTAATTTGACAACTTTTAACTAAAAATTTTTTATCAAAAAGTTTTGGGTGTGTTTGTTTGGGATATAAACATGTCAACTAAAACTTTTCAATCTAAAACTTTTTACTCTTCATAACTACTTTATTTTTTAATTATTTTTTCACATTTTCCTATACAAACTACCCTACTTTTCAATCATTTCTACACAACTATCTATACAACTAACCTATCTATTTTAACTTTATTCTCTTTACTTCTCATCATTACTCTTATTATATCACATCATTTTCTATCAATGTGACAACTTCTATCTCAAAAACTTTTCATCAAAAGTTTTACCCCTAACTAAACACACCCTTTACCTCTAACTAAACGCACCTTATATTATTTTTGTTAAAATAAATGCTTATGTTTTTTTAGAGGAGCAACAATACTAATGTTTTTTTAGAGGAGCAACAATACATCGCTACCAAGAGTCAATAAAATTATCTTTTTTGTTTTTAAACTTTCTCTGTAAAAGTCAAAACCTCACTTGGATTGTACACTTATGAAATTTAATAAAAATTTTAAAATTTTGGTGCTAGTTTATTTTTAAGAATAAAAAAGGTATAGCCGTATAGGTACTTTTTTTTTTTTTCAATTTTCAGAGGCACGCATATATTCCCGCGTTTTTTAAATTCACGAAATATCAAAATTGATAAGGCTGTCATCGATGTGGTGCTCACGTTTCTCTAAAAAATTTTGAACATTTAATTTTTGAACTACGTTTTTAGGGTCACGAAACTTTTTTCTTTTTCCTTGTCATATATTAACATATTGTTTACTTATATAAGATTTCCACAATCATTCTCTTTCGGTATTAATGTGACTTTAACTATCTCTAACTGCTTATGTATTTTTTTTATTATATATTTATATCCATTTTAAATATCTATTACAATAAAGCTCTTTAGACATTTTTATAAATCGAAAGAGACAAAGAACTGAAAAAACACAATTTTCAAATAAAAGGGAGGACAAAATGCCCCAAGAACCATTCAAATTCCTACCTTCTAATTTGGAGACGATTGGCGCTCCCAACCCAGCAAAGGCCTGATGCTTATAACTGCTCATATTTGATATACTTTTCACATAAGTAATAACTATTTCTAAGCGTTAAAAAAAGGAAAAAAAAAATTCTAATTGCTCATATTTGATATACTTTCCACATAAGTACCCATCTTAATAATTATAATAAGATCCAATTGAATGATATTTAAAACAGTTATTTAAAAATTTAAAAAGGTCATAATAAAAGAATTAAATGGATAAAAAATGTAACATAATTCAAGGGCAAATACGGATTCAAAGAATCAAACAGCAGCACTGGTCAAAAAATTATGAAGATTTTACCCTCTCGTTGAATGATTTCCAGGTGAAAATGCGTATTTGACTATTTGCATCGAGCGTTATCCAAGCACTTAGAAGGATCATCGTGGATTGGGTTGTGTACTTGTGTGCTTAGAGCCCACTATCCTTTTAAGGCCTAACCAATAGGCCCATCAAAGTTCCACATTCACGCCTGTAATTGGTGAAGCCAAGCAATTTGGATGCCGCGTGGGAGCCAACCAAGCATGCGGCGGAGTCTCTTGCTTACATGCTAGAGAGAACGTTGGCCATTGGCTGTCTGTTGGTCCTTGAACGTGTAGCCCACCTAATCGATGTCTTGACCATCGGTCATTGTCCAAACTCTAAAGCATGTGCAGATGTTTCTACGTGACGTGATCTTATGGCAAAGCTCATCCATGCATTCAGTTCAGGAATCCAAGCAAGAAGCGGAAAAATCTCTGGCATATTCCTTGTTTTTGAATTCGAAACACATGCTTTCTTTTCTTCCACTGAACACTGGCATGTGATTTGGATTAAAATTCAAAGTTTTATCTTGATTGCCATATTCCACCGACTATGGGTTGCAATCAGATTCTTCACGGCCCACCGTTTATTAACCTTTGACTAAATTTAGGGTTTTTATTTGAATCCCAACTCTTATTTAAAAGTCTAATTTCTATCATTTCATGTTTTACTATTTTAACATATATATAAGCATTTCGATGCACCCTATTTTAAATTCACACTTATTTAATGCTAGATGTACACATGATCACCTTTAATGGTATAGTGAGCAGTTGCACAAGGGACACCCAGCAAATGCGTATGAAGATATCATGGAAGCCACGAAAACGTCGTATCTAATTAATGAAAACTTGACGTGGAAAGTGCTGGAATATTATTGGACTGTCCAAATTTCCCAACGGAGTCAGCATCCATTGCATGTGAGTATGTTCAAATAATGTGTCTTATTTATCAGTCGCAAACTTGTGAAAAAACAATACTATCTGGGTTTCCATAAATTTCATCCAACAACCAAACTATCTAGAGATGTGTCTCTTCTTATATGCAGACATCCGACTCATTTTCATATCATTTTCGCCTTAATTATGAATTTGAGCGATTTATTATTTGTAGCAGGCATTCAAAATTATTCCATTTATAAATGGCAACACTATGTAGCATTAAAAGTTCACGCGAAAGACCAATGACGTATTGCCTCAGTGGCCGGGAGACGTGCCCAGCAGACGGGCGTCTTTTGTTCGATCCACGGCTCCAGCAAAACGCATGTGGTGGCAATGTAAGTGAAGGTGGTTTTATTTCTCTCCCGGTAGTGGGAGCGTCCACCTATGTTCAGATAAAGTTTAGAAAAATTTGAGTTAATTGGTGAGATCATTGTCAGTTGTTGTTAAAAAAAAGTTGTAAGAATATTTCAAAATTTTGTTATAAGATCAGTTGAGATCATTGTAATCATTGTAATATATATGAATCAAAAAGTTCACATAAAAGGCCTATAAGTGTACCCTTGATGTATTTGCAGTTTTCTCTTCCACTTAGGATATTGTTGAAAATTTGTTTCTAGTGTATGAGGTTTATAAATTTACTTAAATATAATATAAGTTGTCATGAAGTATATAAAGCGAAATGATCCTGTTAGCCCGAGTTAAACAAATGCCCAGGTTAGCTCACCTCAAATAACTTATTTACAATAATTTTTTTTGTTCCTATTTACAATATATTTTTTTGTTTTTTCCTTCGTACACTTATTTATCTAAGTGTATTTAACATATAAAATAGTAAAACTTGGTTTATATATTAAATATATTTAGATAAACAAATGTATGAAAAAATAAAATTTTTATTATAAATATGTTTTTTGATGTAAGCTAAACGATTATTTGCTTAGCCCGAGTTAACAGGATCACTCATCGTGTATAAATACCTATAAAAAAAGTTAGCAGGAAAGATGGAGACACCAACAAAGAAATTGCCATTTTTCTTTTGGAAAGCTAACAAAGGAGTTATAAATTAATCTTATGATTCTCAAATCAAGATTGAAACCAGACCCACTCATGCGTGAATGCCATGGAGAGATAAAAACCAAGTGTTGTATGACGAGCTATGATTAGTTAGGTTCATTGATTTTTCTGAGTGGGCTGTACAATAGGGGCAGAAGAGCAGTTCAGGTTGCTTAAATGGACTCTCCAGACAAACATGTGGTTATGTCCCCTTTAATTACATCAACGTAGTAGGGTAACACTGACTTGCCACTAACTACATGGAAGTATTGCACTGCCGACACAACAGCGATCGCCCCCTTTTCATGTCCTTTTCTAATTACTAGCCACATACGTACTTGTCCTTCGAAGTTCAAACTCGATTATTTGACCGTGCCCCCACAAACAAACAGATCTCTCTCACCGTCATTTGCATTTACCTCCTACCTTTCATGATTTTGCAATATTATCCCATAATTATTGATTTTGCAAAAACTTCTTCTCACAAACTTTGTTTGCGTTTTGAGGTCCGTTAATTTCTTTCTTTATTATTATTATTATTTAACATTTCATGCTCGTCGTTAGTCACTCTTAATGGCCTCAACGTAGAAAAGTCAATCTTTCGTAGTGACAGAGGGATTTTCATTTTTTAAACTTTCTAACTATACATATTTGTATTGTATTCTAAGTTCCAAAGTTTAGCTATTAGCATTTCAACCCCGCCAAGTTTAACTTTGTACATTTTAGACCCTCAATCTTCATGGTGTTAAAAAATAACGTTAAGATCTTGTGAAAATGTCTAAAACGCCCTTTGCATTTTAAACTCTTTAGCTTACATTTTGCATTTTGAATCCTAAAGTTTGTCATTGTGTATGCATGTTCTTGTGCACACTACTGGAGAACCAATTTAAATTTTCTAATTATTAAATTACATAAAATTACATATTTTATATATAATATTATTACATTTAAATATTTTAATTAAAAATTTTATTTGAAATTTTTTAAAAATATTTTTCTCTTTTTTTTCATTACTAAATGGGCGTTTAGTTCTTCAAAATATGCAAATAGATGAACAAAAATAATGCAAAAAAAAAATGAGCTATTTTATTACGTGAAAATAAGCTACAAAAAAAAGGCCAAAATGTCTATCGACTAAGTCATACATGGACCAAAAGCCAAAAGAAGCATATTTTGATTTCTGTTTGGACTCGCATTAGATTGTTAAATGGTTTGCGACTTGATCCTCACTATCTAATAATGATATTTTTTAAAACATTAATATTTCTACTATATAGACTAAGATTTAGATTTTTATTAACTCTCCTTAGTCGCAAATTTAGTAAAGTCTTCAATGGTAATTTTTGATAAGAAGATTCATAATTGTTGCTGTTTTTGTTGTTTAATATAGCCAAATCAATTGAATAAAATTTTTGGGCTTTCTATCAAAAAAATTTTGAGCTTAATATTATTTTTGCACAAGTTTCATGAAAATATTTTTAAAATAATTTCGAATAAAAATTATTAGTTAAAAATATTCAAGTGCAATAATATTATATGAGCAAGTACAAAAATATTTAAATTATTGGTGATTGAATACTTACTGGTTCTCCAATGGTATATATAATATGACGTACATGTAATAACGAACTTTAGAGTTTAAAATGCAAATATGTAAAATTAAAAGGTTTAAATGAAAGGAACATTTTAGACATTTTATAGGATCTTAATGGTATTTTTTTAACACTGTGAGCATCGAAAGTTTAAAATATAAATATGCATAGTTAGAGAGTTTAAGACGCAAATTTCTCAGAATGAAAATTAGTAGGAAATGTGTTGATTTCCATTTTTTAAATGAAAATCTGTTATAAGAACCATTGTACCCAACACTTACTAGCAACACAACAAGTTCCCTTTGTAAAAACTCAAGGTTGTAAAAATTGGATCGACCCGAGCGGTTCGACCGGTTCAACCACGAATTGGTCATCAGCTTAATCTGATTCAACCTAATCTAGTCGGCAAGAACCGGTCTAACCGTCGATCTAAGTAGTTTTTGGATCAACCGATCAAACCGATCAAACCGATTAACTATTATGTGAAACAAGAACACGACAGTGATGGATTTTTTCTCATTGACGGTCATTGGAGAAGATGGACAAAGATAATGGAGGGCGACTTGTTGCAGGTCCGATGGATGCCCAGTCAGAATGGCATCTTGAACGAATTGCCGACAGTGATGATGTGAAGCAGCAACAGTAACAACAATATGGGTTTGTGAAAAATGAAGATGCTAGGGCTGTCTAGACATTTTGCAGTGATGAAGAAAGAAAGGTAAGTATGGTACATTATGGTGTATGAAACCATGGTATTCATGAGACTCAAATCTAGTGATCTTGATGTCCAAATCTTGTGTTTTAGGTATAGATTTCTATATTTTAGGATGCTATTAACACATTGGTGAAATCAGTTTGGGCAGATTTCACTTGGATATTGTCGATCTTATAAGGTTTACAAATCAATAGTGTGGTTCTTATATGAAGTGCAAATTTTACCGGGTGCTGTTGGTGCTTTATATTAATTTGGAAGCTATGATGTTTCTTTTTGTGTGAGTCACAAGAAATAAAAATTAAATTTTGTAGGTATAAAAATGTCCAAATTGTGATTCTAACTTTTATTATTATCAACATTTAAAACTATAGAATTTTGACTTAGGAATTTATTAAATATTTTATATAAAATATTAGCATACTTGTCTAATCTGGTTTTCATAAACGGTTGAACTAGTCATATCAGAACTAGTCCCTTAACTGGTTTGTTAACTAGGTCAGTTTTGACAACATTGTAAAAACTATGGCCACCAACTGAAATTTTCATTGCCGTAACCCAATTGCCATTGTTGTCACTTTCCAATATTGCAACAAAACTTCCTTGCTCATTGCCAAACCCATTTGCTTTCAACTTCTCGCGACCACAGATTTTTTTAAGAATTTTCAGGAAAAAAAAACATTTTTTAAGAACTTGCTATCAAAAATAGTAAAAGAAAAGATTTTTTTTTAATTTTTAGCAACTTAAAAATTATTTTTTAAAATTAAAATTATCGTTCCAAAATCGCGAATTTCTTGTAGTTTCATAAATTTTTAGCTTGATATATTAATTAGTATATAACATGTGTCTTTGACTTTATGTATGTGAATGGACGGTAATGTCAACGTTTGGTTTAAGAAAAATGACTGACATGAACACATTTTAAATTGAAGTTGCTTTCAATTGCAATCAGATTCAAAGTGTTCCTAATTACTTGGACTTGCAAAGACTTGATACGACAAGTCAAGAAAGAAATCATAACCCCGCAGAAATGGAATTAAAGAAATTGCTTGATCTGGGGACAAACCCAATTAAACAGCGATTCTCAACTTCTTATGCCGATCTTTGTTATACAATTAAAAACATTTAATTGGGAAAATACAGTTGAAAATGAAAGAAACCAATATATTTCACCCACCTACAATTCGCTGGGTTATCATTTAAAACCCAGAACACATAGCCAAATTAAATATCCTAATTAATTGATCTGCTTTGTCTTTCCGGCAGCTTTATTTTGCTTTCAAGCAGTATATATATATATATTAAATTGTGTGTACTTCTCCATTAAAAAAAATTGTGTACTTGCATCATATCTCATTTTTTTTAATCTTCAAATCAAATTTCAGAATTTCGATGATTGTTAAGAAGAAAACAACACACTTCGAATTATCAAGCTCAAGAATTTCTAGTATAGTTGGTCTGGTGTAATAATCTTTAAATGCATGAGCAGTTTGGAACCCCTAGCATCCACATTTGACATGACTAAAAGATAAAAAGATAGGCCCAGTTGGTAGGAGCCCTGGTCAAATGGCCATGCAGTCCCTGGTTGAGTCCCCCAACAGGCGGGGATGTCCGGTTGATGGGGTGCTTGGTCTCTCCAGTATAGGTAGAAGCTTAGTCTTCCTTAAAAATAAATAGGAGCATTCAGTCTCTTCTATAAATTTAAGTGAGAACTTGTTACATCCCTTGAGCTTGGTTATAATACTAAATAAAAATATAAATTATATACCCAATCAAAAAAAAAAAGAAATCTAAAAGATACATTAAAATAATTTTTGATGTCCAATGTGATCAACTCGAGTATCAATGGTGTCAAAATCTTATAGATTTGGAGGTAAGTTCAACTTTTCAGAAGGAAAATTTAAAGATCAAATTAAAATTATTTCTAGGTAAGTGCAGTTACATTTAGAAGGGCCCACTCAAGAAACTGACTTTTTTTTTTATTATAAATTTACAATGGAATTTTTTGCTCCCACAGGAGCTCAAACCCGGATAAATGCACATATCCACGGACACGCTACCACTGCGCCTAGAGGTGGTACCCAAGAAAATGACTTTTACTAACACTGTCATTATATGTATCATTTTAAATGTGGTGTGCAATGACGAAATAGGTGTAAGTCAATTTTAATAATAAACATTAAAATTATCACCAACAGTCTTACTTATAGTAAAATTTTTGTCGTTCAAAAATTATTTTTTACAATATCTATTATAGTAATGTCATAAAAAATTAATTTTGAGCAATAATAATTATTTATATCATTAAATAGTATTTTTGCTTAAGCATCACAAAAAGTATATTGCAAAATGTTGATCTTTTAATAGTGATTAGCTAGAGTCGGATTAAAATTATTGACAATTGAGTGAACTTATTCAAAGGAAGCAAATAGCTTTACTAGAGCTGGACACTCGAAAAAAAAGGATTATCATTACATTAGTTTCGCTAAAGCAGTTGTCACGGCAGACAAAGCGGACGTATATTGGTACAATAACAAGGGTAAGAGGATATATTAAACTAATGAATTTCTAATCTCCAATAGGCTTTTTAACTTTGGGCCTTTTATGTCAATACTTTTTTAAAAAATAATTTTCATGTCAATATTTATGCATGACATGATAGAACCATGCTAGTCATTGACAGCTCTATTCACTACAAATATTTTGATTTTTGGTCATGAAAATTTTGTCGCGAAAGTCAAACTTTAGTTGCAAAAAAAAAAAAAAAAAAAAATTGTTACCAATGATTAATGTTATATTCAATCAATAGCATAGGAAAAGTTTGGGTTTTAAGTAATAATGCATGGATTTTGTGCTTTGACAAACAAAAAATCCTTATTATAAACAATAAAATATTTATTTGCCAGTAGTTATTCCGGCTATTGATTACCCTGCAATCCTACATTTAAGATATACTTTTCTTTGCTACTAACGTTTTTTGTTTGAATAATTTGCTACTAATGTTTTTAGTTGTTAATAACGATTGTAATTTTTCCCTCTACATTAAGTCCAACATATGGACCGTTTAAGTAGTCACCTACAAATCCTTGTGAAACTTGTGCTAGATCTACAAAATATCTGCTAGTCTGACTCTCACACAGCGGAGAAACCGTGAAACTTGAGCTTCTATCTACACTATCTACAGCTGGTCCCGCCTTCTTCGCAAGAATGCAAAGCTATGCGAGTCTCATAAAGGATCTTGTCTATTGAAAGGTCGGTGTAGTTGCTGTAGATAATGCCAAGAATTTTTCACTTGATATGCTACAGGAATTTTGGAATTTTCCAAAACCGTTCCCTGATTGGTTGGAAGTTGTGGGAAGTGACTTTCTTAATGGTTTGGACATTTGGACTAGTGTCTGGGATTTTGGTGATCCAATCTCCTTCCATTTTGACATTGATGCAAAACCACCTAAAAACCAATATTCTGGCGGCAACATGTGTCCAAAATCACATTCAAATGTCGACATAAGCTTATGCCAACCCTACATATAGAACTTTCACCCACCCAGTCATTAAAGCTTTTTTCCATATGATGCCAACCCTACCAATCAAAGGCCAAAAAAAAGCCAACCCTATACAAGTTTCAAAGCCTCAAGCTTCATTAGATGTCATCCAATGTTCTTGCACTTGTCTATCTCTTCACTTGGGATTTTTACAAGAGAGCTGCATTTCCATATTGTTAAGCTTACATAACGACCATTTAATTAAAACAAATCCTAATTATGGTTAATTAGGCATTGACTAACAAGTACTTGAGAAAGGTATGTACGTTGTTGTAGCGGTGACATTTTAATCTCTAGCTCTATGAGTTAATACCAAAATTTATCTTACTTATTTGAATGTGATTAATCAAGTATTCTTATCTTAGGTGTGCTTAATTTGATTGAATTAGTTTACACAGTCGAAGTTTTTTTTATGTAAATAAAGACTATCACTCAAATCCGAGTTTGAAACTAGAAGAACTCCATTCATAACCAATAATGTCAAAGTAGTTAGCTAGGCACGTGTTGATGAGATAGTTGAAGATTTAGGATTGGGTGATAACTAGCATAGTAGTTAATTGACCCTTTAATTTAGAAAGTGTTCCAAAGAATTTATGACTTTTAAATAAGATTTGTATGAAATAAGATTTGTTAATAATAAGATAATTTTTTAAATTCTTAATATAATTTTTCTTATGTAATTATATTTTTATCGTAACTCTTTATTCCATCTTAGTCCCTCGAATCCTTCCGTGGAGACTGTAAATTACTAGTCCACATCGAGCTTTTATTCAAAACGTCTGTTTTGGGGCCATTCATTGGACCCGACCCTTGGGGAAGATAGCCATGTGAGGCACATGCGCCCCATCATGTAGGGCCGAGCAGGCTCTGGATTTAAGTTCCGGGCAACATATCAAGCAGACCACAAAGTGGTGCATATGCTACATTGCTAGGGAGCAGGTTCGTTATCGGCTGTTGTTGCTGGCTAGCTCTATGCCTCTCTTATCCACTCAGTCGATGTCTGCCCAAATTCATAAATCCTCATGCATGCATGTGCAATTGCTGTCGGATGCATGCACGCATCTCCGTTTTTCTGATGTGTACTCCCTTAACGCTCACACTTTTGCCTTTTTTTATTTCATATAATATTTATATAAATGTTATAATAATTTAAATTTTTATGTTACAATTTCTGTAAGTAGCGTTAAAAAACCTTTATGTTAAACCATTATTCCATTTTTTCTTCAAAAATTTGGTTTATTTTATCCGTATTTATAAAGGCTCTGATATTATGCGACTGGTCGCAGCTGCTGACATGCGGTCGGCCAAAAAATGTTTATTTATTTATTTTTCCTAGATCTTAAATTATGTGAGATTTAAAAATTCTTAAATTTATTCGGTGTCTTATTTTAATTTTTTAAAATGAAAAATGCATCTATTCTCGTTTTATCTATTTTGGAAAATAAAATAAAATGACAAAGAAATTTCAGAAATTACTAAATTTAACAGACCTGCTTATATATAAAAAAATTAAAACAAACAAAATAAAATTTTTCTAGCTGACCGCATAATATCATAGCCCTCTTTTTAATTATTGTCTAATTGATTGTATAATTTTTTGGGAAAATGTTACATGCATCCATGAATTTTTCCTTTTTTTAAAAAAAAAAACCAATTGCTTGTATCTAAAACAGAAGAATCCAACCGAACCTGCATCATCTTCCAGCAAGAGACAAAGATGTTTGGAAGGAAAAATAACTTGACTTACAAAAAAACAAGTCCATATGTAAAAGATTTCCAATAGCATGTGGGGGTATGCCTCACCAAAATCTATGCGTTTCCCTATGCTCTGCTACTATTTTCGCCACTGTATGGGCCACTTGATTTGCTGATTGTGGGACATGATTGAATCTTACCCATTTAAATTTTATGCATAGCTCTCTAATATCCTTCATCAAGAATTTCTATGAGATTTCCATGCTCAAATCCCTTAATACAAGTTTATCAAAACAAGGGAATCAATTTCTAGCTCATTTTTGCTAACCTCTAATTCTCTTACCCACATCGATATTGATCTTCGTGACACCCCATTTCTGGCAACTTGCCTCTGACTTGGCTACCCTGAAGCTTCAAACTTCTATTACTAATCATATTTGTTGTCTTGTAATGGTGAAGGAACTCTACACACCAAGAAACAATTCCATCCATGCACCCCCAGCTTCTCCCCCACTCTGCTTCTGTTTCTAATGAACCAAATCCTCCAGCAAGTAGTAATATATAGTCCAAACAAGCATTGGTTTCCATCAAGCATTAGAGTTCGCAACAATAGGTTCAAGTTCTCAAACCTGTGAGCTTGTAGTCTTCCAAACTTAGTGGATTTCATAAGCTTTCCCGCTACTCTTTTGCACAGCCAAAAAACATGCAAGTTCACCTCAACAGAATCCTCCTTGCATAAGCAACAAGAGATGTTTACATTCATACCTTTTCGTTGTAAATTAACACAAGTCGGGAGAGTGTCGATCACCATTCTCCAGCTAAAGTGTTGCACCTTTGGTATTCCAGTCTTCCAAACTCTTTTAGCCAGATCCTCAAATCTCACTAATTAACCTATTTGATATGTGTTGTCTCTGTCTCTCCTCCTCTCCCTAATTTCCCCATAGGCAGACCCGACTGATCCCTAATGTCTCTCTCCCTCAGTAAGTAATATCCTCTTCTTTCACATTTGGAAGTGGGATATCTTTAATATTTCTCCACCCTTCCTCTCCTGCTACCCCTTTCATTTCCTCTTCCTTCCAACCCCTATATTGGTAGTCAATAAATTCCACAACTTTCATTTCCTCGCTTAAGTCTTCTAAAATTTTACTTTTAATTCCATTTATACTCATGAATTTTTTTAAATTTCTAATATATCCATGTATTTTGCCTAAAATTTCACTTATTCCATGTCATTAGAAATATGTTGCAGTGGCCATTGACGTCCTTATAAAATAACGAATATGTCCAAATCTTTATATAATTTGAGGTTAATTTGCTCAAAATTAAAAATTTATATTTAAGTAACATACGATTTTATAGTTATAAAAGTGTTAAAACTTTATTTGAATGTAAATTTTTAGCTATAAAATATAATTAGGAGTGGGTATTTTCATCATTTCAGAGGGGTTTAATGAGTTCCTAATAGCATTGGTATAAGTGAAATTTTAGATAAAATACATTAGTATATCAGGAATTTTTAAAAACTCTTGAATATAAATAAAATTAAGAATAAAATTCACAGCTACACCTAATAGTTGCACTAATTCTATTTCCATTCTTATTAGTTTCTCAGCATATGCTCCTCCCAAATGGGTTTTAACTGGCGATCAATCAACGGCAGCGGAAATAAAAATAAATGAATAGTGAAACTAGGTACTAGAGAGACGTGGGCCCCACTGGATTCTAACGTCCATGAACCCAAGTCGTCGGTTCCGCTGGTGGGCCAAGCGCGTGATCTTAGAAAAGTGACAAATCCTACAGCGGAAGAGCAAAACCGTGTGGGCCTCGCTGGGCGCGCGTAGCCCTACCCCTTCGAGGGATGCATGTGCCTCCGAACGCGGCCGTCATGCCACGTGGGGGAGGCAGCCAAGGTCTGCCCTCTGCACTGCATGCTTGGGGCACGTTCGACGACCAACCCCCTCCTTCTGAGAACACGTGGGCCAATCAGAAGACTCCTCACATGGCGCGCGCACCCAATCGCCCATGTGCCTGCGGAAGACGACAAGCGCCTGGGCTCGCTCCAAGGTTGAAATCCCCACCTCATGATTAGTACGTCCCCAGAACAAATTCCCAACAGAACAAAATGCGATCGCGAGCATCATCTTATAAAAGTCGCCCGAGTAACTTTGAATTTTCCCCGGACGACACGTGGCGCCAGTCCAGTGGAGGATGGGGTTCACAGCTTTTGCGTGTTATTATATTCAAGGGCTCACATGGCCTGGTCGACCGGTAAAGCCGTTGAAGCGACGCAGGTAAAAACAAACTGTCACCTCGTCCAGGGACCGTTTGGATGGACGCGGATGGCGATCGTTTTTGGGATGGAATGGGCTCCACTTCCACCCAGCAGAGGTCCTTCTTTTTCAAAGTCTACATGCGCGTGAGCTGCACATTTGGCTGTGGATCACATGATTTGCAGCTGTTCCAGAAGCCTTTTGGACTCGAATTAGGATATTTGACTTGTATGGGGTGGGCCACTGAAAATCTCACTTGCATTTCACCCTGGACAACCAAGATCTCCACTTTTGTTAACGAAAAAGAAAATGCGGTGCAACAATGATAACAAGAGAAACATACCCACTCCTTTCAGATGAAACATATATAGGACCAAATATTAAGTTGTCGCTTCCAAAAAAAAAAAAAAAACTATTAAGTTGTTGCTCCATTTTGATACCAAAAGCTTGAGTCATTTGGTCTTAGAAATTTCTTTAAACCTACGGTTAATGATGATGATTCCGCATCTTCTGGTTATACCATGTTGTGTTTCATTGAGAGAGAAAGCACTTGGTCTTTTTGCCACTCTAATGGCCCACCACCCCTTCTTTTTATGCGGTGTGCCCCAAAAGTCATATCACCTCATGTCGAGGACGGAAGAGGCAGAGAAGTAACCAAGAAGTCAGAATTTCGAACGGGTTGTGATACTCGAGACAAGGCTTCGTCTCAAATGACACAAATTTGGGTCATCATCGTGTCCAAAGTCCAAAACCTTTGGATTTAAACAACTTAATAATAGTATATAAATCTTATATTCATTGTTCTATGTTTAAATCATCTGCATATCAAAATTTCGGGTAACGTACATTACCACCACATCTTTTCTCAGTCTTGTGCAAACTCTAATTTCAAGCATTTATTCAATCAAACAATGTTATTTTTCCATTTCTTTCTGAATTATGTTGAAGCAGTCCGCAGAAGTGGACAGCATGGGAAAATTCAAGAGGCATGCTACCACGTTTTTAAAAATATTTTTTGGAATGTCACACACGTAGAGTCAGTTGATTAAAAGTTAATTAATTATGAGAAGAATATAGTTTTAAAAAGTGGTATAATTGCCACTAATCCTCTCTCGATTCATTAGATCACAGCTGCATGTACAAGATGCATTGAACAAGACGAGCGTGGATTTTATATCAATTCATTGTTGTCATCTTCCCCGCAAAAATAAAACGCATAACAGCTGTACATATTTTTATTCTCTTAGACAGGGAGGTGGAGTGCCGAAACCGCTTGTCGGGGTCAAACAAAACGACAAAAGAAGAGGTAGAGGCCACAGAATCTCATATTCTACTCGCGGGAGTAAGCAATCGGACGTTTCCCGTACCATACGTGTTACTCACTCCCAGCATGTACAGGGGAAGATCCCGACGTCTCATCTCCTACTAATTTTCAGTCATCGTGAAATACTTGTGCGGGTCCGGGTAGCCTTTGCGCAGTGCGCACTCCCTCAGGTTATGGTGTTCTTTAAAAAACAAGCAATTCATCTTATTTAAACTATTTATTTAATCTAAATATTAAAATTTTCCATGATCTATCATATTTTAAAATATATTTTTCACACTACCTGAACGACTTAGTGGTAGGCTCCACTACTTTTAAACAACCTATGGCATTATGATTTTCGCCTCCAGTTAGGCTAGAAAAAATATGCTTTTAAACAACCACGTGCATTATTATTTTTGCCATTACGTACACATTTTAAACCTCCAGTGTGGGAGTGGAGGTAATTTCCTGAATGGTTTGAGTTCCTCTTAGAAACAAAAGTTTAATGTGCAAAAATCATGATTCTGGCTTTCGCACATAAAATATGCCTCAATCTGACTTTCTTGAAATCAAACGAAGTATCTTTTGCTTGCATTTCAAGATAAATAAAGTCCTTAATATTACGCTCGGTGTGGGATTATTTTGGCCACCAGACGTTCAGTGGCTTTATGCCTACCAATTTGTTTGAAAACTAATAAAAAAAATTATGTAAAATTTGTGTTGTAAAAGTTTTTGAAATGTACGAAAATAATATAATATGATCATGTTACTGACGAAGAATAAAGAAAATAAATTTATAATTAATAGATAAGATATACGAGTAGTTGTATAGAAATTGTTGAAAAGTAGATCAGCTGTAGAAGAATAAATGAAGAAATAATTTTAAAAAATATGACAATAATAAAGATTGAACAGTTTTAGTTTGAAAAAATTTAGGTATTAACAAACACGTTCTAAAACTCCACATATTTGAGTTAAAACAAATAGAAAACATGTTTATGATAATAATTTAATACTTATGAGAAACACGAAGGCTCCATGTTTATCCGTTCATTTTTAATATAAAAAATTTTAAACTATTTATCATGTTTAATGCTTCTTATTTTATCATGCTGCAAAAATATTTTTTTACTGGAAATTTATATTTTGTAATAATGTCTTTTTGAGAACAAATATATAACTATTAAAAAATTTTAAATATATGTTGTATAATTTTTATTGAATATTTATATTTTGTAAAAAATAACATTATTTGAGAATGAATATATAACTAGTAATCTTTTTATACATGTATAATATGTATCATATATAAAAGTATATAATGCATGTAATTTTTGAAATCATAAATAAATATGATAAATAATTTATATTTTAAAATTAAAAAATTAAGGGTAAATGTGGGTACTAAAAGTACTAATTGTTGCTCAATATACAATTGCATACTTAAATCTAATTATGAAAAATTGCCTACCAACATCTTTGATCTGAAGGTGCAACTTGAGTTTATTAAATTTAGGTTTGGTTCAACCATAACCTTGATTATACTTGCAAAATCTAAATCCTACATTTCATCCTACTTATAAAATCTAAAAATTTGGTTGCATACTCTCAACGTTTAAGTTGACAAATTTTCATTTAAGTAAAGAGAGACAACTTTTGTGCAAGTGTAAATAAAAAAATAATCTAATATATATATATAATGAAGATTTATTTTAGCTACTTGAGTGAGCAAGGCTAATCAAGCTAGTTAGAATGTGAGTAAGAAAAAACAACGAGATTTTTACATGGAAAAAAAAGAAGATGACAAGGAAGGTTCAAAGTCAATGTCCTAAAAACCATGAGAAGAATAGATATCAATACTTAAACAGTGAATACAATAAGCTAGTTTTTCCACTTAATTCTTTGGTGCAGGAGTTCCTTTTTTTTACGTTAGTGAGTATTTCTCTCCTTTTTCCTAATAATCATATCTTTGTTTTGCTAAATTGATCATGTTAGGGTTTCCCTTCAATAGTGTTATGATTCAAAATATTTTACGTCCTATTTAGACTTGTGGTTGTTTTGCACAATTTACTGATTTGTTTCTTACTTAGCTCGAGGGTGCCTATTGATATCTTTTATATGACTTAAATGTGTCCAAGTCATTATTGATATGATGTTGTCGTAACCACCGTTACTTACATTAGAAGCCTTTTTGGTTTATCAAAGATTAACTTCAATGTAACCTTCTTTTTTTTATGAGAATATATTTACATACATCTCAACACATATTACACTGAAGGTCTGAGACATTCTTACAAATCTGGAGACACTGTTTCCACAAAATAATTAGGAAGACACAGCTTCCAACAACCAAACGGGAGACTACTGCTCTCACAAACAACCGGACGGGAGACCACAGCTCCCACTAATAATTTTTTCTCATTTCTGGCCGAAATTTAAATGCTAGATTCGAACCCACAACCAGCGCTGCTCAGATTCTTATAATGCCTTGGTAACTTCAATGTAACCTTTGGCTAAGAATTAGATATTCCTTTATTAGTGTTGCAACATAAGAGTTTTAATTAGGCCCGATATTCTTTTGGATCCTAGTGGAAATGGTCTCGTCACCATATAATCTAATAAATTTTAAAAAGCATAATAATATAATACATTTTTTAAAAATTTATCTTTTCCAAAAAATTAAAAAAGAACACTGACTAATATAATATTAAATGGTACAACTATAAATGTAAATATTAAATAAAAATGATATAAAATACTTATAATATAATTTGAATTTGACAAATATTTGTATAACTATAATAATAAAAGCATTGACTGTTATAGACATAGGTATATTTTTAAATTTTTCATAAAAATATATGCCTAGCTGTATTTTATTCATATGCAAACATTTTTTAATTATTAACATGTATATGTTTTTCTAAATCTAAAAAAATAGCAATTTTTGGTATTTAATTATTTTTTAGCACTAACACTGTTGATTTTTGAAACTCAAAAAGATTAATATATATTTTAAAAATGATAAAATTTAGAATATAAATTAAATATACTTAAGCTCATATTTTCACCTAAAAATGTTAGTTAAATTTATGTAAATGTCCAAAATATCTCTATTATAAAATAATAAAAAATGAAATTAGAGTTAAAAATTTAGAACTCCTATGTAATTATGGCATTTAAAATTTTTCAGTCTTGTCATAAATTTGATGGACATGTTAGAAATTTTACATAACTAACTGTGTTAAGTTATGAAATATATATTTTTGGAATTAAATACAAATGCAGCGAATATAGTTGAAATTTTGAAAAAGTTATGGGTATATTTAGGATTAAGGTCAAACATAATGAACATATCTATAGTGTAATTTGGAAGTGATAAGACTTTTGAATGAAAAGTTTTTTTTATGTAAAAATGGTTAAAATGAGAAAAAATGGTGTGATATGATAAAGGTAATGATGAGAAATAAAAATAATAAAGTTAAAATAGATAGATTAGTTGTATAAATAGTTGTATAAAGATGATTGAAAAGTAAAGTAGATTATATATGAAGATGTGAAAAATAATTCAAAAATTAGATAGTCAACGATAGTGACAATTTTTTGTTTGAAAAATTTTAAATGAAAATTTTTATTTAAAAACAAACACTCCCTTAATGAAAGCCCTTAACCTTATTTACAAATTAGGTTAATCAATTTCAAGTTCATCGGGTTTCGTTTTTTTTTTTTTTTTTGGCTGAGTTTGGTAGTCCGGCTTCGGGCCCAACACAACCACTGGTGCCATGTTCGGCTCCTGTTTCATGGATCGTTGAATTGTCACAATATTAATATGATTTCACTGTTCCTCAAAAAAAAAACAAAAAAGGATTTCACTGTGGCGGCTGCTCTTGCGAGTAGCGCTCTGGAGGATCTTCGTATACATACATTAGAACCCGGTTTTGTTTCGGTGGTTTCGGCCAGGTTCAATCCGGTTTAGTATTCTTAAAAAATATGAAGACATGGATAGGTCAACCTCAGCATCATGGGTAAGTTCAGTTTTTTTGGGCAGTGCACAGAATATATTAAACTTCCCGCCGAACTGCCCTGTGACAAGGTTTCTGTTCAGGAAATTATTAAAGTAGAAACATCTCATCCACCGGTTCTCGTAGAAAAGTGTGACCCAAATGAGTTCGAATATTAAATATTTTATCCACCGGTTCCTGTCAAAGTAACTTTTAGTATCGTTAATAAATAAATACTTGCGGATAGAAGACAGATGATTTAGAGATGTGTTCGAAGAATGATAAAATTTTTGAAATTGGTATAAGATTATGTAATATGATTGAGATAATAATGAAAAGTAAAAAAAAAAAAAGTTAAAATGGATAGATTACCGTATAAGAAATTAGATATAAATAATCGAAAAGTATAATAATTGTATAGTAAAATGTAAAAAAATGATTAAAAAATAAAATAATTAAGGAGAGTAAAAAGTTTTAAATTTTAGAGTTTTAGTTTTAGCCCAGCACTTACCTGATTTAAAATAGTTTGAAATAAAAATACAAGAGTATGCATAAAGGCTTCCATGAAACCTAAAGTGTATTGTGTCACTATCCTTAATAATACTGTTGCAATTTAGTGGAATGGTTCTAGCTAATTTAATTCTTTAAAGTCATTTTGACGATTAATCATAACTCAAACCACTATTTATTTTACATTAATTTTTCAATTCTAATATTAATAATTATTTCAATCATCCTCTTTCACTATAACAAAACGTATTATTTATGGCTACTCTCTTTATTCGAAATTTTAATTTGGTTGCATTTAATCAAATACACTCAATTTTAGAATATTAGTTGCGCCCACAGTTTAATTGTTATTTGAAGTTAAATTTTCATAATTATCTTAAATATTATTTTTGACTATATTAATGCATTTAATGAAATCTCACAACTCTAAAGCAACGAAGTAACTAAATAATTAATCGTAGCTACAAGATATCTAACACAACCAAATATATGTTATATGCATTAAAAACTTAGCTAAATTAAGTAAAATTTATTGTAGCACTCGCATTTATAAAAGAAAAGTGATCATGTTAGCATAGGCTAACTAAATGCTCCGCTTAGCCCACCTTAAAAAACTTATTTAAAAATTTTTTTTTATTTTTTTCTTCGTAAACTTGTTTATCTCAGTGGATTTAACATATAAACCAAGTTTTTACCATTTTTATTTACCTATATATATATATTTTTTAAGATTTTAAAATATCTGTGTATATAGGTGTTTAAAACAATCCTGTGTTTAAATTTTTTAAAAAATATATATCTATATTCAAAAATGGTAAAACATGGTTTATATGTTAAATACACTTCGGTAAACAATTCTATGAAGAAAAAATATAAAAATTATTATTAAACGAGTTTCTTGAGGTGGGCTAAGCGATATATTTGCTTAGCTCACTTAGCACGGGCTAATATGATTATTTCTCTATAAAATTACTTCTGCAATAAGCAAGTCGTTTAGGTACATCTGTGTGAATATAAAAAATATTATGATAATGTATATACATATCCTACATGTAGAAATATGTCATAAAGGATTAATGTTGATTTATATCAATTAAAATTTTTATTACATTATATTGACCTTTGCATATTGATGATCGACGTAAATCTTTGATTTCATAGCAAATATATTTTTTTTATTGAAATGGTCAATTGGTTAATAAATCATCACAAAGATTTCATGAATTCAATTTAGGCATTGTTTAGTAACGTGAGTGAGGATGCTGAGAAGAAATTTTTTTTAAGAAGTATATGAATGATGTAATATGATAGATATAAAGTGAAAATAAATAAGGTTAGTTGTGTGAAAAATGATTGAAATAAAGAGGTAAAAGTGAAAAATATGATAATTAATTAATATGTCAAATCCATAACAAAAAGTGTATAGAGAGACATAGAAGAGTTTGCTTTTCACCTAAATGTGTTGCCAAATCCACCATAAGTGGAACCCAGTTGGTTTCACATCTTAGCATGAATGAATGTGATTCAAAGTTAATATCTTGAGAGAAGCGTAATCTCCAGTGATGTAGTAGGGTAATAATATCCTTTAATTTTGGAACGGCTTAAAACGTAGCTTTAACCTACATGATATCAAAGTAAATCATAACTTCAACCCTCTATGATATTAAAGTAAATCATTATACTTCACATGTGCATCTTCATTTCACGCTGCTTGCTAGTTTGGATGGTGCTTTAATTAGTGAAAGATTGATCAGTAATACAGTCCACTACCCATGCTTGATTATAAGAATTGGTTTTAAAAATCAAATTTATATAAGGTCGAAGGTAGCAGAGTGCGACTTAACAACCTCCACAAAATCACGTGAGATTCTTTTTCTAATTAATGACTCTAATTAATGGCTCCTTATCCTTTAATGGATGATTACCATATTAAAATTGTTTGATTGATTTAACGAACTATTAGAGCTTTTTATTTGGTGTCTATAATTTTATTTATATATCTTTTAAAAATTACAACCAATACTAGACCTTGCCTCACAAATTAGGCTCATCTAATTATTTCTTCACCGTCCCTTTTCTTTCGCATGCCATTATTCTTTATTCTCCAATCGATATGATTGTTTTCCTATATGAATGGTAACGGTTTTAAGACTGTAACAACATCTTCCACACCCATGCGAACTAGTTCCCATGAGAACGCCTATTGCACAAGCTCAAAATGGCATTAGGTGCACAGTAAACAGGGCGCTTGGTTGTATGCGCCTAAAGCTCAATGCACCCGGATGCATATGATCCATTTTTTTATTTTTTTGAATTTTTTTTGATAAAATTGTTAATATAAATGTATTTAATATATGTATCAATTTTAATCAAAAAAAATATATGTATCAATTTTTACCATTTTTAAAAACTTTTAAAACTTTTAAAAAATTTGTAAGAATCAGTGCCAGTGATTTTTATAAATTCCTAAAAAAATCTAAAAATTGTAAAAATTAATATACATGTTAAATAAACTTAGATTAACAATTATATAAAAAATTTTAAAAAGGCGTGTATGCACCGTATCAATGTACCCGGTGAAAACGACAGGGGCCACAAAACAGGGCTACTTCCTTTTGTTTTTTTGTTTTTTTCTTAAATCCTTTCAACGATAAACTGCGAGATCACGAGCAATACGAACTCATGCACGATTGCTCCAGCCATCGTGTATCAAAAACTGTCATCCGTACCGATAACACGTCCAAAATTTTTATATTTTCCATCAACTTACTCTTTCTATCAACGGACGAAATTCGATGACTACCAGGAGCTTTCCTGTTCATATTGTACTCTGGCGTGGCACCAGTTGTGTGTGGGTCCTGTTCCATCCCATCCGCACATCCAACGGACACTTGCGCGACGCACGTGTGCTCAGGTTCTGGTCGGCAAACACTGACATGCAGGTCTACACGTGGCGAATGATCGCTTTTGGCAGACACGTGCGCCGCCTCAGCACGTGTGCATGTGGGGCCTTCATCATGATGCTAGCATGAGCACCGAATCTTTCGATGTTACAAAAAACTTACAGCGCCGAAGGAAGGAATATCTTAGAAAAATCCGGGAGGGCGAGGGACAAATGCCCTGAAAGGGTGGGGGGATTTTTACAGACATGGAAAAAAATCGCGTTAATTTCCATAAGAGCACGTACTGTTCCTGGCATTCCATTGTTAATTTCCTTCTTTTTTTTTTTTCTTTCAAAGAAAAAGGGATGATGGGGATTGGATTTTGGAAGCTTGTGAAAAGCCTCTATAAGAAGGGCCCCATAATGGCTGTTGGAAGATTGAGGGTTGATTTTTTTCGTTTCGGCTTTTGGGTAGGGGTGAGGGAAACCAAAGAAGAAAGAGAGATACCGATACCATGGAAGGAATGGCTTCTGTATGTGGCTATCAACAGGTTGGCTTTCTCCTTTTTGCCTTTAATTCTTGTTCTGGGTGGTGGGGATAGTCTCTTTTATGCTGACCGATTTGGATATGTCAGCTGGGTTCTGTTCTGCTCTTTTCTTTTGCGGGGATTGATATTTATTAACCCCTCTTGGTTTTGATAGCATTGGGAACTGAATGTTTTTGGCATGCGCCTTGTGCATTGCACCTTTTTGGCCTGGCTATGCTCCCAAAGTAGCAGTGGGGGGATTGCAAATTACAGGATTTCAATTTGGGAATATGAGGCTCCTTGGTTTTTATCATGCTTTGGTCAGTGACTTTTGGGATACTGAGCCTTGTATTTCCTCGGGTTGTTGCGCTTCCCATGTCTGCATGGTGGATTTTGGCCTGGGTAGTCGTTTTTTGGTAAAATGACTCTCGAAGATAACATGACGCCTGGATTCTGCACGTATGTTGCCGTTTTAGTGGATTTTTTCGGGGAATGACAACCAAGCTTAGTCTTTTTTATGTGTTTTGCCCTGTAGCCTGGCTTTCTGCCTTCTTTGTTGCATTTGGATCTTTGCCTCGTGAGTTCCGGGGCAATCTATGTGGTTTTTAATCTCCATAATATTTTCGCTTCATGAAATTTTCGAAAGTGGTTTTCTAGGGTTGTGAAATTCCTGCTTTTTCATTTTTGGTTCTTTTTTGTCGTTCCACATTCGGTCTTTGGATACTTTCCGTTTGGCATCTCCTTCTACTCCATTTTGTTTGTGTTTTATTGAGCTTTCCCATTTGGAAGTTTGTAAATTGTGAAGAGCGTCTACTTGGTTCTTGAGTATACGCGTTCGTGAAAATTGGATAAGGCTCCAGCCCATGTTCTTCGGATCGGAAGGGTTGGAAAATTTTGAATAGATAAGAAGAAGGAACTACAGCTTTGAAAGATGCCGAACTTATTTTCTTCTCCTTTTTAATATGTGTGTGTGTGTGTGTGTGTGTGTGTGTGAGAGAGAGAGAGAGAGAGTATATATCTACTTCGTGAATAATGTTGTTTGGAAATTATTTTTCCATGGATGTCTGAAAAATTGCATGCGTCATTTTTTCTTTAGGCATAAAAAAAAAGTGCACTGATGGATTCGAAGATCTTAAACAATGTTTTTTTCCTCTAAGCTAACTCAGACAAATTGGGCTTTTTTGTTAATAGCACAATTCCTGTCTTAGATTGGATTTTCATTCTTTCTATCGAAGAAAAAGGTATCAGAAGGATATTTGTCCTTTTCAATTCCTTTTTCCTTCCAAATTATTAGCGAACTTATTTAACTTGTTTGTATTAAGTTGTCAATTTGATAAAATGAAGTTGTTTAAACTGTTGGTTTTTTGTTTTAGAACTATTCCATTTCATCCGCATATAATTTTTAATGCCATCGGGTTCTAAATAAAGAATTCTACTGTGACAGAGTTTTGAGGAGTTGCAACACAAGCTTCTTTGGACCAGATTGGAACTAGAGTCAACGTTGGTGGCCGCAAAGGAAGAGAAGAGACGAAACGAGGAGAATGTAAAACAACTACTCCAGATCTTGAATTCAGCCTTCCAGGAACGCGATGAAGCCAAGAATCAACTCCAAAGATTGATTAACAAGATAAAATTATCAAGCACAACAGAGCCAAACCAAAATCTTTTGAATCTGCAACCAGAAAGCCCACCGCAGATGATTCCAACCATTGGGAATTCCAGCCTCACAGAAACTGACAGCTTGTCCGAGACATACAATCGCCACTCTCATGCTTCTTCCCCCGTGGATTCCTTTCTTGATGTAGTGTCATCACCTGATCTTAACAACATGAATGTAGCTGACTCCAGCCATACAGTTTTGCCAAAACAGCCATTACTCCATGAACACAATGTCACTTTGTCCTCAGGAATAGTATCTTCTGAATTGTCTGGAATTGATCCAGCTTCAGCTATAATCAATCAGATTGCTTTGAAGAGAACATTGCCTGAGAAAGGGAAGCTACTACAAGCTGTGATGGATGCTGGTCCTCTTCTGCAGACGCTACTTGTGGCAGGACCTCTTCCTCAGTGGCGCAATCCACCACCTGTGCACTCGTTGCAAATCCCACCAGTCTCAATCCAAGGATGTGATCCAATGCCCGTCGTTCCCAAAACGATTACCAATCCCAGTTATTCCATAAAAAATTCTGAGGTGCCGTGTCATGAAAATCTCAGCGGTGCATCGCAGGTGCGTTCCACGGCAATGCTAAACTTCTCAAGTGCAGTGGGCCCATGCATGAAGCGGTCATTCTTATCTTCTTTTGGCAGCAGTGGCTTATTAGTTGATCAGAGCGTGATTACCAAGCGACAAAGATATTAATTAAGCGATAAAATACTTGCCTCCTCTATTCTTGAGGCGATGCACTGCATTTCATTTTTTAGGTGATTTGAAATGAACTATTTTTAGTTTGTATTATACTAATTTGAATTGCTGAATATGTAAATAAAACTCTTGGAGTTTGATGACATTTTTAACATATAGTGTAAGTAATGTTTTGTTCCCTTTAATGATGTGTTCCAATCTTAGATTATGTTATTGTTTCCTTCCTCTAGACATCCATTCCGTGAGTAGGAATTTCTTTTGGGCGTTATGAATGTTGAATCTTTTGCATGTTGTGTAGCTATGAATGGTTATCTTTGATTATCTTTTTGTGTGGCAGTAGCTTCTATTATTGTGGTGGGAACTGCTTGTATTTTGGCCAGCAAAAGTTCCTTGAAAGTGATACTCTGGAAATTGCTTTTGGAAAAGTTAAAAAGGGCTTTTGTTACTGAATACATCAACAGGATAAGGTCACCAACCGAAGGTCCAATAAAGGCCAATTTTTCCGTGTCTTCCTGAAATGCCACTCTGTGTGCATGAGAATTTCTTTGTTATGGTTGCTTCTAAATGCCTTCACCTTCCTAGCTCCGAATTATCCAAATTGTAAGTCGTTTATGGGTAAATCTAAACTATCCAATCCAGAATTATAAACAATTAACAAGATTCTGAGGATAAAACATCTGACCGGTGTTGTCTCTGTGGAATGATTCCAAGTTGACGTGCACCCGATTTGAAGATTTGGGTCCTGCTTGTATTGTTCCCTTAATGTTGCTCCTGAGCTTATCGCTTTTCTGTATTTTGTCCTCATATTTCGTTCTTTATACGAGAACTATGGAGATCATTTTACTGTTGAGTCTCTTGTACTAATGGAGTATACAGCATTTAAAGCTCAAAATCTGGCTTCGCTACCATCCTCATAACGCCATAACATTCTACATCCAGTACTCAAGATACAGTCTTTGAACTTGTGATTAGCTTGACGATAGAAAGCTTCCAATTGAGGAAACTGGATTGGCCAATATGCATTCCTTTCTGCCCTCACTTCGGCTGAAGCACGACACCCATCTGGTCCAAAACTTGAGGAGTGTGGACACAGCTTTTCTTTGATCTTCTACCCAATGCAATCTGTCCTGGAGGTTAATAATCTTCTTAATTCTCCTAGATGCAATTTGAGCAATAACTAATACCACATTGCATTTATTCTCATGTTATAAAACCTTCAATGCTTTCTATTTGGTCCTCAGCATTAATTAACTCATCACGATCCTATTTCCACACCATTGACAGGATTTTTAGTTTTTTATTGGCTGAAATATGCCTGCAAATCATTTCGGTCAGCGACAGTATCTAATCATTTCTTTGAAGCAGTCGGTAATAATTGTTTTATTGTAGCAATCATTATTAGTAACCCAGTCAAGTGTGAACTGTTGCTTCACCTTTTGAATGAAAGCTGTCTCTTCCTCAATTTAGTGCCGATCAACTTTCTCTATGTTTGATTCAAAAAAATGATTTTTCCCCCTCGTCTTAGCTGTGCGGAAAGGGAAAGCATTTTTTCCCTCCTAACCTGTGTCATTTGTTTTGTATGTATATTAGTTGTATGGTAGACAATTTATTTGAATATTGCAGAATGTCATCTTCGGGTGCTGGTATTCAGATACCTACTTTTGGAGGCAAGTCTAAGTAAGTTGACTTTGGTGCTTAGTTGAGATTGTGGACTTTTTTCTATGCTTCTTGACATGAGACCAGGATCTTTTTTATCCCCCAATAGTCGATAGCAGTCTTAATCTTCCATCAATAAGCACACTCCATAATGTCAGAATCAGTAGTCGAAATTTTCTTTATAGATTTTTCTATAATCATATTCAGAATCTTTTACATATCCTCAAGCCATTCACAAGAAAGGAGACTGAAAATGTTATCCACTTCAGACCGCCAGTGTAGCACCAATCTGCGACAACCAAGCTAGTCATAAGGTCTGGGACACTCCCTGTCTCAAACCAGGTGCTCCGCCAAGGGACTCCCAAAGACCATGAAAATGTATCATCATGCATGCACTTCACCTCCTTTCGCTGATTGTTATTATCATTCCTCACATGCCATTTTTGAGTTTGATACTAAATATGAGATGCCACTTTAACCATGTTTCTCCGGAATCTCTCCACAGTCCGATTTCACATGATTTTCATGTCCATAGATTTTTAGGTTCCAGGGTGGCTGGTCCAGTGATGGTTGCTGATTGATGCTTTTTGAATACGTGTGTTTAATTGGCTTTTGATATTGAGGATGATTTACCAGTCCCATCATCTCTGGTATGCTTGTTATGTCACATGAATTATTGATTCTTCACGCATCTCCATTAAATCTAGTAATGGTAGAAGCTAAGCTGAACGCCTGAATTCAATGTGATCAACTGAATTTGAGGCTCGGGCCCAAAAGCTTGCAAGCGAATCACATATTGTGGACATTTCTATTCCCTGTTTCAACAAAGGACGTTTTGATTGACAGAATTCTATTTGTGAATCTGTTGGATCTGCTGGTCCTCTTGAAGGACACTGTTTTTCCTTACTTAAAATGCGACTTTGCTGAAAGAATTTTTCCTTCATAACGTACCGCTTATGTTATTCTATGCTCAACTTGTCTGTTTTCACACTAAAATTTTATGGTGTTACAAAGAATGTTTCTGGTTCTCCGCCTGCCTCTTGCAAACAGTTTTTCACATTACTGTTTTTGAAGGGGAAGGAAGAAATATAGAGACTAGGTGCACTGATACTAAGAGATATGCATGCCATTGTAATATCACAAATTTCCTGTTTTTATGGCTAAGAATCCTTGTGCACATTTCTCATTTGCATAATGAGATTTGAGAGTTGGACAGACTCAAAAGCCCACGAGCAATGTAAACATGCAACTCAAGCTATTTTACGAGCTGAATATTCAATTATACTTGGATTCCCAACTGATTTTACCGATTGGTTGATGGCCGGTCTTGTCAAAATTCTTAATTTGAAAATCAACGAAGACTTCATGTTCAAGTAGGCTGTGTAAATTTAACTATGGTTTAATGTAAAAGGAAAACATTACAAAGAAATATTTCCTGCTAATACCATACGAAATTATGCTGCTGGCAGCACTAGGATACATCAGTCCATTTGGCAAGCCAAAATTACGTTGATCAGAACTATTATCTGCCCTTCTTTTTTATATGTATATATAAATTGAATCCGTTTTCCATATATTCCAAGCTGTAAATTGTAATTGTTTGGCCCGAAACTGTATATGAGAAGCCCGGTGGCTGATGGTTCAAGACTCCAAGAGTGCTTGGACTCATCTCTTGATTCATCGTTGCACGTTGTTATTGTGGTCGAGTGATCCAATCCGTGTGGCTTTTGCTGGAATCCGTTGACAAGAAAGCTTGGCTTGACAGACCATCTGGGTCAATGAATATGTGGTTGTGAATACCCTCCAAAGTCACACTCCCAAGCTCTCTTCAGGAGCCCGTCAGCATATCCAATGGGCTTACTGCCTGAATCTACAGCTGACATTAAAGCCGACAGTCGGATGCATTATTTCAATTTAGATCTTGAACCACAATGCAAGTTCAGTGGCCAAGACTTTCTTTCGAACCTTTCTTTTTGCTTGTTGAATCTTTCTGTTCATTGAGAACTGGATTGATCTGACTCATTAGAATTTGAAGCCAGCTCAAGGAGTTACTTAAAATGCCAAATACTAACACTCTTGAGCTGAAAATAAAATTCCTCTCCCCGTGACCATCATCACAAAATCTATGTCATTATTGTCATATTCGAGATTGTTAATTTGCGATAACCATAACCTCAAGCACCACAGCATTTGTCTTTTTAAATGCACGACAAGCCCAATCAGCTTGTGGTGGTGAAACCTGGTGCTTTACTGCTAGTGTGATAAAAACCGCAAAGCGAGAATCAAAAGGATGCTTGAGATGGGTTCTCTTTTGTCAAATTCATATTCTGAGTGAAATTCTCTGCAAACCAAGAGACTCTGGCTAAATGGCACAATAAACAGGAATTGAGTTGTTGTGGAGATTTGAGTGCTGCATCCAAACACACAGCAACGCTTGCTTCCTCGATGAGCTACCTGCCTTTTGGATCCATGAGTTGTGAGAAAACCTCACTAGTCGTCCCAACATCAAACTCCTGTTCACTGACTATCCCAGCACTGCTGTCATCCACAGAATGCATTTGCGGAATCCTCTCTGGAAGGTCTGGAATGTAGTTGCTGCTGTTGTCATCAACAGTCTGAGCAGAAGCAGCCTCTTGCAGATGAAGTGCATACTCCAAGTTCCACAACACATCTCCCATTGATGGCCTCTCACTGCCTTGTTCTTCCAAACACTTCTCTGCCGTCTCCCCAAATTTCCTTAAGGATTCAAGTCTCACTGAGCCCACCAGATGGGGATCGATGATCTGCTCGAGGCGGCCCCTCCTTTGCCACTGCATTGCCCATTCTGCTATGTTCACCTGTTCTCTTGGAAGTGCTGGATTGATAGCAGGCCTTGCACACAGCACCTCTATCAGGACAACCCCAAAAGAATACACATCCGACTTCTGTGTCAGCCGTTGCCTCCTGAAATATTCTGGATCAAGATATCCAAAGCTACCCTTCACTGCAGTGCTCACATGGGTCTGATCTAAAGTTGGTCCTAGCTTAGACAGCCCAAAATCTGCTACCTTTGCAGTCAGGTTCTCATCTAGTAGAATGTTGGTTGTCTTCACATCACGGTGTATGACTGTTTCAGCTGCTCCTGTATGAAGGTAATGTAACCCCTTGGCAGCTCCAATGCAGATCTCAAGCCTTTGTTTCCATGATAATGCTGGCAGGTCTGATCCATATATGTGTTTACGAAGCGGCCCGCCAGCCATGTATTCATAAACTAAGATCATTTCATTCAGTTCTTCACAGTAGCCTATGAGAGAAACAAGGTGGCAATGCCGAAGCTTGGAGAGCATTTGTATCTCAGTTCTGAATTCAATCAGGCCTTGTCGAGACCTTGAATTGCCACGCTTGACAGCGACAGAGACCCCATTTCCCAGCATCCCTTTGTACACCTTCCCGAATCCTCCCACACCCAAAACCAGGCTTTCGTCGAAATTGTTTGTTGCCTCTCGAATCTCTGAAAAGGCTAGAACACGGCCGAGACCCGCAGGAGTGGATGACGCACAGCTACTACCTGTTGAAATTTTGGTTTCAGAATGGCGTGCATGAGAAGAAAAAGGTACCCATGACGAGGCCTGCTCTATTTTCCTCGGACCACACCGCTTTTGATGGAAATGGCGGCGGTAAGCTGCTATGCAAATTCCCAAGAGAGCTAATCCTCCCAAACAGAAAGCAATGCCAAACACCATTGGTATCCTCTGCCTGGAATGATTTGAACGCTTAGAACTCCCGCTGTAAGAAGCAGATAAACTGTTGTCCTGATTGCTAAGTTTCCATATTTCTAGACCATTCAGGATTGCATTGGTGGGTGCGTTGCTGTTTTCCGAGGGACCAATTTGAACCATCATCTTCTCCGATGTAATTGGAGCATTGGTAATGAAATCAACAAAATAAGCTGCCGACAAGTCATTGGTCTTGCTGGAAATGTCGAACGAGCTCAGTGCAGTTTGATTGTTGATGTAGACATTGAAAATCAGACTATCCAGAGCTCTGCTCACAATATCACAGAAATGCAGCCTAATGAGATACTGGAAATCACGCTCCACGCCAAACCCCCAAGAGACATTGAAATTCGGATCTTCAACATTCGCATCTGCCATTTCTTGGGCAGTAGCGTAGACGAAATTCGGAGCTATTTCAGCTGAGAATTCAGGCGGGTATTTGATCGAACTGGGGCTGACAGAAACAGAACGGGCAGCCGCAGCATTGATGAGGAACGGCTGATCAGGGTTCCAAATCCTCCACAGCATGTCATTTTCACAATTCAGAAATGGGCCTCCCACGTTAATCCTGTAGGAAGTCTCGAGAGCTCTCTTGCCCTGAAGCTCGACCGCAGGGCCGGCAGGAATTGCGGCGGCAGCCGAAGGGAGCTGATCGGCGGGAACGGATACTACCTCAATCCCATTGATGAAAGCAACGGAGCCGAGTGATGGAGAAAACGTCAACGACAATGCGGTAGAGTTGGATTCCACATCAACCAAATACTCTTTCATCAGACCAGATGACCGATTGGGCGCGGCCCCCAATGAAAATTCATGGAGCAGAGTGACGCCATTTACCCCAACCGAAAAAACTGCCTTCTTCCAGCTGAAGTTGGCACTGAGAATTGCGCAGAAATGCAGGCGCAGGAAATGGCGGCCGCTCTGCTTCAGCTCAAGCGTGTACGTCGATGGCTCCGTAAAAACACGGGCAGTCTTGCACAAGCTCGAGATTCTCGCAGCAGAATCGGATGCAAGAGTGCTTGAAGTTGGCGATAAGACCACACCCGAAGAACCCAGATCAGGCGTGAAAGAACGGCCGCCGTCGAACTCGAGCGTGTTGTTTCCACCGCAATTCAACAGGATGTTATCAGCAGGGAGGAATGAGGAGGACATGTGCTGGAGCGGAAAAAAAAGCATAACGAAGATGGGAAGAAGGCATGCTTTGGCACCCATGTGAGCAAATCCCATCAAAAAAGAACTACTAGAATTAGATTTTGGAACAGTAGAAGAAATAAGATTTAGGGAGAGGAATTGGAAGAGCCTGAAGTTTTGCTGAATGCAAGACTTTGGTGGGTAGTTTTGGGGGATTGAGTTGGCATCAGCATCGGCAGCAGTGGAATCATTACTAGCATTGGTGGTAGAATGAGGAAACACGGCTATTTCCTAACCTTGGGTTGTCCAACTTTCAGGTAGGCCTCACAACGGTGCTAGCAGCACGAAATTTTTCTCGTTGATTATTAAAATCGCTAATTTGTTGCACCACCAAACATTCGATTCAAGTCCAACAGGATAAACGGATGAGATCTTCTTTGATGGGACTTATGGGGATGGTGTAAAGCTTGGTTGGTAAGGATGCAGAGCGTGGGGGTTGAGGGGGGCGTGGAGAGCGCGTGACGTGCTCTGACTGAAAAGGAAAAGGCGTTTTCTTGGCTTGCACTGCGGTTTCCAAGAGTAGTTTGTGGTCCGTGAGAGATTCAGTATTCAATTGTGTAATAAGTTTAACATTTATTAGGGCCGGCGTTAAAGAAATCAAGAGGGCCGACTCTTTTCTAGTTTCTTTTATAATCATACTCGGAATAGAGATACAATGGACTTTGGTTGTATGCTCCCGGGAGCATGCAGCATGCTCCCGGGCACATACACCTATTTTTTTTATTTTTTTTATTGAAAATTTTGTCATAAAATTGTTAGCCCAAGTGTATTTAATCTTTGGATAAATTTTTACCATTTTTGTAGTATTTTAGATATTTATTTTTTATTTTTGAAAATTAGTGGCATTTTAGGTAATTTTAAATTACAAAAACGCCACTGATTTTCAAAATTAAAAAATAAATATCTAAAAATATCCAAAATTGGTAAAAATTAATACATACATTAAATACACTTGGGCTAACAAGTTTATGAAAAAATTTTCAAAAAGAAATAAAAAAAAAGTAGTGTATGCGCCCAGGAGCATGCAGGGCTGCATGCTCCCAGGAGCATACAACCACGGTCCACAATGGACTGGAGAGATACAATGGGGTCAACCCGTGAAACATTCATTGGTCCTCTCGGTTGAGCTTTTAAAACTACTAATCCTTTTACCACTCATTTTTGTAAAAAAGTTAACATTTTTATCAATGTATATTTTAGCATAATTGTTGACAATAAAATTAATATTCTTATAAAAATACATATAATTCATAAATTGAAGTAAATCATCAATATTCGAAGATTTTGTTAATTTCTTTTGCGTTTGAAATTTAGGGGGGTGTATATTGAGTTAAGTTTTTTTTTTCTTATATTATTTTCAAAAACTTTTTTTTATTTTATTTTAAGTTAAGTCTGTTTGGGGCTTATTTGTTTTTTTTTGTTCAAGTAAGTTTCAATTTCAATTTTTCTCTCTTATATTCAAGAGGATAATAGATATTATGTAATCAAGTACATGTCAACTTCTCCTAACATATAAGAAAATTTTCTACAAACTCTCATCACTAGTGAAAAATTATAACCCTACAACAACTAGAGAGGACTGCAAGTGAGGAAGGTCGAATCCTTCACTGTGAGCAAGCGTGTCTAACATGCAAATCGCTGCACTAAGACTCCAATTGCATTTCAATTTCAATTTTAAATTAGTTTTTAAAATGATTTTTATGTTATATTTAAAATTTATAATTATACTATAAATGTTAATTAAATCCTACAATTAATATAGTTTTTAATGTACTAAAAAATAGATAAATTAAACAAAATTTTAATATTTTTAAAAGATAATTTTATATCTTTAAATATATAATATATTACATTGCATATATATTAGTAACTTGTGATGGTTCTAAATACTCAAACTTTGGAACCTACCTTATCTTAATTGAAGTATATTTTTTCACTTAAAACCTACCCAACCCTCTGAGACGTTGACTCACAAGTAACCTATTGAATTACACCTCTAATTGAGATTAAATTTTATAATTGAATTATAAATGGTTAGGTAACTATTAACCATGTAATTCAATCGGTTTACACCCACTACTCAGATAGGCATAGATATATGTACTCGTAAGGCATTGGTAAGTGGCTATCTTATTGCACATGTAAGAGGCTAGGAAGAGCGTTTACTCTCTATTTCACTATAACTTGAGATGTATTATAGATTCAAAAATAGCGTAAAGGTTCATAATTTTGTTATTATGTTGACTTTTTAATTTACACTTAAATTCGAAGTTAAAATCTAATAATGAATTAAATGATATCTATGTCTATCATAGAATTCTTAGACACCAAGTCTTAATTAGGTTTGCAGGATTCAAAGGGGGTATTTGTAAGTCAAAAAAAAATTGTATGAGCATTTGACAATTCCCAAAAAAGTTAAAAGCGAAATGATTGCCAGCGAATAATTCCCTGGTGGAAGGAAGTGGCACGACAATGCTGCAGTGGCTTTTAAGGACTGTGGTCCCAAAAGTACAGGGCTTTGGATGGAGGGCAGCGATTGAGCTCACAAAAAGTCTTGCTCCAGCAGCCGCACATTTCCCTGATCTCGGAGTTTTCGCGCTCATGCACTGCCAAGCGTGGGCCCGCTTGTTTGGCCCTGTGGAATGCCTCCTTTTTTCTAGCGGAGCACCGTTAATTTTACCTGCAAAATGATCTAAAATCAATATATATATATATATATATATTCAAAAATAGTAAAATTTAATTTATATATTAAATATACTTAGATAAACAAGTGTATGAATAAAAAAGTAAAAAAAAATTATTGTATATGAGTTTTTTAAGGTGGATTTAGCAGGACATTTGCTTGCCCAGACTAACAACATCATCCTTCATAAATAATAATGCGAACGTTCAAAGAGTTAGTATTTCATTAAAATCCACAGGGGCTGGTTAGCATGCATAAATGCCGAGCTACCTGCCCTTTTTTTTTATATATATAGATACCCTTTCAGTGCGGGTAAAATAAACATTATAGCTTTATGTAATTATGAATTCATATATGTTTTAAATAATGAAGAGTGATCTAGTTAGTCTAAGTTAAGCAAATGCTCCATTTAGTCTGCCTTAAAAAATTTATTTACAACATTATTTTTATTTTTTCTCCATAGACTTGTTTATCTATGTGTATTTAATATATAAACTAAATTTTACAATTTTAGATATATTTATATATTTTTTGAAATTTTTAAACATTTACTTGTATATATGTATTTAAAATACCCTTATCTTTAAAAATTTAAAAATATATATATCATATCCAAAAATAGTAAAACATTGTTCATATGTTAAATACACTTAGATAAACAAGCGTATAAAGAAAAAATTAAAAAAAAATTGTTATGAATGAGTTTTTTAAGGTAAGCTAAGCGGAGCATTTGTTTAGCCCGGGCTAAGAGTATCATTCCTCTTAAATAATTGCAAAATTTATCTTCTAAAAGTTTCAAAATGTTATTGAGTAGTCTCGTTCATTTAACAATGCGTCCTATGATTTTAACTCAAAACCTCTGGTTCTAGAAAAAATAATTGGTAGTTGATAGCTGACAAGGCCCATTAAAATTTTAAAGCTGCCGCATCCATATTCAGGCTCGTCGAACTTAGTCCAACTTTATCATGCATCAAAAATCAGAAATTTTCAAAAATGATATTGGTAAATTATCAACAGAAAAGAAAAAAAAAAACCTAAATTTCTGGTTACCTTAAAAGAAAATGGTGGTGTTTCTCAACTTTTCGCATGAACCCAACTATGAATATTCACGTCAGGCTCCCATTGATTCTGTTCTTTACTTCTTTTATAGCGCTTCTAAAAGGCCGCGGCTATAATTACATTGAAAATTTCTCTTAAGCCATTGCAATAGATTGAAAATTTTCCACATCTTTTACAAGAAGCCTTATCATTTTTATCGTTTTTTTAAATTCACTTCCTTACAAAAAAAGGTATAAACAAAAGACTAATTCATATCTTTCGAAAACAAACTACTGGCTTCAAGATTTTCGAGCTCACGTCTCTTCTACGTGTGAAAAACGCAGTCGTAGAAAAGCCAAACCAACTTCGCCAAACAACCTGTCGAGTTTTCGCGCCTGAGCGCCGGGAAAAAGCTCCGCCGAATGCACTCGTGCCCGTAATCATGTAAGCTCATCAGTGTTTAGGTTTTGAGACCGTATATGACTGTTGAACTGAAGAGCTTCCTAAACTGTCTTAAGATTTTCCAAATTTAAAAGCCAATTTTAATGAATTTCATAAAAGCCCATTAAAAAGTTTACAAATTTTTATTTTTTCTTAAATACGTAAATTAAATTTTATGATTTTTTAACCGTTATATAATTAAGATGTAAATAAATTAAAAATGCTATAAATAAACCAACAAATCTCTTTCTTGAAACTCCCAAAAATGCCCTTCAGTTCGACTTTTCTTTCTCTATAGTGTAATTCTTGTTGCTATGTGTGCTCTCGCACACAAAAATGCTTAATATGTGCAAGTGTCTGTATATTTTTAAAAAAATTGGGAAAATTTTACTTATATGTACGAATGTTACTTCTAATTTCACTTACCTACAAATTTTCAAAATTTCTAATGTACCTCCATATTTTACCTAAATTTTCACTTGTACCCACACTATCAATGATTAGGGGTGAGAATTGGGGCGGGTCGACCCGTGACCCGGTATTGACCCGACCCGTTTTTGGCCAGGTAAAACCAATACATTTTTGACCCGGTATAAGGATGGGTCAAAAATTTTGACCCGAATTTAAAAATAGGGTTGGGATGGGTCGACCATGTCCTGACCCGAAGAGTCCGACCCGCCCCGCATATATAAATTTATTAAAAATTATAAGACTATATTGAAATGTTATTATTATTTTCTTTCAAATTTCTCACTTTTTTATAATTAACTCTATCAATAATAGAAGAATCAATTTATTCAAAAAGCAATATAAGAATTAATAAAAAATTTGTACGTATATAACCCTTATGTGTAATTGTATATTAACCTATTTTAATAAATGTATACTATATTTTCAAATGTTTTGTTTTCTTAATTACGTGTTTTTTAATAATTAATGAAATATTGAAACATATAATATTTAAATTTAGTATAGATGTATACTTATGTTTGATAGATATATAAAATTTGAAAATTATCTTATTTGACTCGTATTTTTGACCCGACCCGGTATAAAATAAGGGTCAAACAAGATTTTTGAAAAGTAGCAACCCTGACCCGCCCCGATTCCCACCCCTATCAATGATATGTTAAAAGGGGCTACTAACATCCTTGTAAAATGACAGATATACCTAAATCCTAATATAATTTAATGTTAATTTACTCAAAGCTAAAAATTTATATTTAAATAATATATGATTTTATAGTTGTAAAAGTGCTAAAAATTCATAATGAATTTTTTGTTACAAAATCATAATTAAGAATGAGCATCGTCATCATTTTACAGGGGTACTAATAGCCTATTTAACAGATCCCTAAAACTATGGATATAAGTAAAATTTTATGTAAAATACGCGAGTATATGAAATTTTTTTTTAAAATTAGAGGTATAAGTAAAATTATAAGTAAAGTTCGTGGATATATGAAGAATTTACTCAAAAAACTAATTAGAAAAGATAAGGAAAAGAATCTAGAAAATTAAATGACACCAAAAATGGCGGGATAGGATATGTGTGCAAATAAAAATGAAGTGCTTAAAATGAAATAAACTGTAATCACTAAAAATATAGCTGATAAAAGTATGGAAAAAGGAGAAAAAGAGATTTTTTGTTTTCCCCCTCTTATATTCTCTTGCCAACCTCTAATATTTTATTGACGTGAGGAAACAATTTAATTGCTTCACGGGAGAAATCAATCTGCAAACCAAATTGAGTAAACTTTTGCATGGTAGAGTAGGGTCTACAAGAAAACGAACTCACATGGTTAGTATAGAATAGAACTTTTATAAACATATTAGATAGAATAGAAAAATAACAAAACCAAACCAAACTCAGTTGCACTACCGGTTCAAAAACAATTGTGGGCAGCAATCGCTGTTATTACTATTTACCATTTTTAAAATTATAAAAAAAAATGTTTAGGAAGATAACGGGGAACATTCATATTTAGGGTATGTTTGGAAATTGATAAAACTTTTGATGAAAAGTTGTGGAGAGTAAAAGTTGTTAAATGATATAATATGAATGGGGTAATGATGAGGAGTAAAGATGATAAAGTTAAAATAGATAGATTACTTGTGTGAGTATTTGTATAACAATGATTGAAAAGTAGGATAGTTGTATAGGAAAATAGAAAAAATAATTAAAAAATATGATGATGGTGGAGAATGAAAAGTTTTAGATTGAAAAATTTTAAATTTATATTTTTTAACCTTTGCCAAACACACCCTTAGATGTGTAACTTTGGATTCTCATTTTCTTCCGTGGTCTTTTATAGCAAGGGAGGACGAGGGAACCCGTAACTGCTCCCACTGCACGCATCAGCAACTGATGCAATGAGCAACTGTTTTTATCAAGATGTAATTCCTCGGAAATGGGGATCACCAGGCGTATGTCCTCGTCACATCAATGCATGCCAGAGCACTCGTGTTAATCATCCATTCTCCCCTGCTACTTGCATAAACTGCCTGCCTCAAAAATCAGTCCATCATCCTACTAGCGCAGAAAGAGAGGGGTGGGGGGAAAGAGAGAGAGAGAGAGAGAGAGAGTGAGTAGGGAGGCCGGCGGTTCCGACTCCTTCACTAGCCTTTATGAATATTCACATCTTTGTCTGCTTCTTTCAGCATCGATTGCATCGTCCTTTGTGTTCTGCTCCTCAGCATTAAGAAGAAAACACATCCATTTCAATTTTCAGCACACCCATGAACAAATTTCAATCATACTATCCGCATTCCTTCATTTAACACCATGACGTCGTTGCCGATGATCCCGGCGACGCCGGTGCCCTCGCCTTTGCCACCCGTTCTATTTTCCGCCTCCACGTGGAACCCGATTGTCATCTCTCTAGTCGGCTCCATATGCGCCATCTTCCTCATCCTCAGCTGCTTCAACATCCTCAAGCAGAATATCTCCTGGCTGAGGAGGAGAAGGCCTTTCAGTTTCAGCAGCACTACTTCATTCGGACCCAATCATGCAATGTCGTCGTCGGAGTTGCAGAGCCGCGGCTTGGATTCCGCCGTCCTGCGCGCGCTCCCCACCATTCAATTCAAGAAGGCGAAGGCCGACAGCCAAACAGACGTAGACTGTGCTGTCTGTTTGTGTGAATACGAAGAAGGGGAGTGGCTGAAGTCGCTTCCAAACTGCAGCCATGTCTTCCACATCCCTTGCATCGATGCTTGGTTCCGGTCGCACACCAGCTGCCCGCTTTGCCGCTCGATTGTGGGGGATGGGTTGGATGGGTGCTACTCTCTGTCCACGCTCCCCCCTGCTAGAGGCATTGCATAGAGAGGATGCCCACAGATACGGAGGAGAAAGATGGCATCGCTCTTCTGTTTTGGGGCCAGAATTTGAGGAGAATTCTATAGTTCGATATAGACAAGGGAATAATGCAGCCTGAATCCCAAATTTGAGTTTACGTGAGTGTGAGACATGACCTGCCTTGAATCAGAAATGAAAAGGGAATATATATTTGGGGGGTAAAAAAAGGGAACTTTCTTTGAGCAGTCCATTTCCCCTTTTTATTATAGAATATATTGATTGTCAGGAATGTCAATATATTCCATGGGATGAATTGGGTAATGCCTGTTGATTTTTTATTTAGACTATTAAAAGCTTTCAGTCGAGTTGGTATTTTTAGTATTTAGATCAAATAAATAGTTTCAAACAATTTTAAAAATAAATATTTAAAAAAGGAAACTGATTTTATGGGAGAAAAGCCCATCAATCGCCATTGCCCGTGTATCAAGTATCATTCGCCGGCAGCGTATCGAAGGATCCCATATATGAAGGCAACGGTACATACATTATCCGTTCGAATATTCAAGAAAAATAAAAAACAGAGAAGAAAAATGCGCACAGAATGCCTAATCCACTTCAAACTTAGCTGCTTCTGCTGCTTCTTTCCCTAAACAAGTAAAAGGAATGGCAGTCTCTTATGTACCTGGAAGCTTGGTCTCTTCCCTTCCTAAACAGGTCTCCCTCCCTCCCTCTCTCTCTCCTTCCTGTCACATTCAGTCATTCATTTTCCATATTTTGTTTTGCAGAGGTATTCATCCGAATTTCCATTTATCAATCGGTGTTGTGCAATTCCCGCATCAACTGTAAAGGCATGTCCAGGAGAAGCACATTTAACTGAAGAAGGTTACACGCCGATCTCTTTTTCTACAGGAACTGCTCTAAAAAATACTACTACTAATTTTCTTGATGTCTGATGAACATTTGCGGATACAATTCCTCTATCCGATCTTTCTCAAGTGATGTTAGAACCACATATGTGACTATGTGAGGACATCACTAATTCTTAAAGATGCCAGATGCGTCCTGAATTGTCCCAAATTATTATATCTGGCCCCTAATGGCTACACCATGAAAGAAATTTTCAATTCATGGAGCCATTCCAGAACAGTTGGAACAAGTCTCTGGTAACAAAATGGACCATGTTCAGAAAGTTTCAGTAGGAAAACAAGGATAGATGTCAGTATGAGTCCTATCGAATCCAATAGATATCATTAGCCATACTTCTCAGTTCTATGGATGTAAAAATATAGTTGAAAATTTCGATTTGATTCCATATGTAGATTTCTTCCCTCTTCAAGCCTAACAATCATTTCATACAACACTTTGTATGTTAAGCTTCTTTTAGGAGAAGGCCAGCACTGGTTGGAATGGGAGCAGCGGCAGCAAGCATTCTTTCCGGCACCTTTGCATTTGCTGAAGGTTCAGTTACAAATAACTGTTTCTTTACCAACAAGGGGAGGTTATTTTGTTGAAGCTGCATTTTCTTTGTTGTGGTTGCTGTCTCCTGCTTTTCTGAGTTATACCTAGCCCTCAATCAAGTCTGCCAATGGGAGTTGTTGCTCTTATTGCCACTCCCAGGCCTGGATAAAAGATGAGGGATGGCATGTCAAGACAACTGCTTACTTCTGCTGTGTCTCGTACCATGGATTCTGAAGTGATTGTGATGACCAAGTCCTCAATGAATCCACTGGAAATACTTCTGAATATTATGACACATGAAAATATTGGTTGTCCAGCTAATGGTTCAGCTGACTTTGCTGAATGGGAGATGTACATTGAACAATCGAGTTTGGAATTTCTAAACCAATCTTCATTTTGTTGCATAAGCTTCATGGTGGGGCACTTTGTGCACAAATTTATCCCACATGCATGCCAGGTCTAGACATATGGTCGCATGTAAAGGCGTATGCAGTCTGGTTTTACTCTTACTTTTTTATTTTTTTTTTGGTTGAATAAGTTAGTGCCAATTAAAATTGTATATTTTCTGTGCAGAAGTACCAAAGGACTACAAAGTTTTTGTTGATCGTGTAGATGGATACACTTACTACTATCCTGCAGATTGGAGGGTAGGTTACTGGATCGACAACACTAACTAATAAACAGCATTTCCCTTTCAAGCAAGATATTATAAATAGAAAAGAAAGCCTCTCAAGTTCAGTCGTTCAGTTGAAACCGTTACAAGAAACAATGTCTCATGAATTCTGTAGACTAGTTGCACATCCACAGGCAGTTGTTAACAACTAAACCATCCCTCAGGAGGAGCAAATATTTTAGTTAACCAGGTCAAAATCAAATCTAACCATCCAATCATCAGGAGTACATACAATTCAGAAGATTGATCTGTATTGTTTCTCAGAAGGCAGGCCATCTCATGGTTTTGCTGCTTGATTATTGAGCCAATTTAACCGACCAGTGAAGTCAGCTTGATAAAGATGTAGAAACGTCATGTACTAGTCTGAGATTCACCAAAATGCAGGTGTTTGCATTATTCAGCGAGTCCACAACAGTCGTATGTCTTGCACCTCAGAGGTTTCTTTTTTCTCTTCTTGTCTTCTGCTATAGGACTTCGATTTTCTGGGTCATGATTCGGCATTTAAAGATCGTACTCTTTCGTTACAAAACGTTAGAGTCAGCTTCAAACCTACGGATAAAACAGATATTCGCGACTTGGGACCAATGAATGAGGTACAGCAACCTCTTCCTCCATATATTGTCTCCCCAGATGGAATGAGTTTCACTGTGACTGCTCTTTCTTTCACAGGTTGTCTTTGATTTGGTGAAGAACATATATGCTGCACCAAATCAAACACCAACCATTTTTGATATCAAGGAGGTATGTATCTTCTGAATTCTTAATCCTGTGCAATTCGTTACTTTGATGCTTGTTTATGGAGATGCCCATGCATATTGCACAATGATCATCTAGCTTAATTTAATTCGGTGTAATGATTGCAGAGAACTATTGATGGAAAGCACTACTGGACTTTCGAGTATGACCTTGCAACCCCGACATTTGCTCGCAGCTCGTTCTCAACAATAGCAATTGGAAATGGTATTTCTAGTTTATATTTCCAATTTACAGCTCTTTAGCTGGCTCATTTTTTGTACTGTTGATAGAGTCAATGTATGAAAAAAAAAATTGATACTAGAGTGGCCATCAAATGAATATGCAGTTTATAATTTCTTGCCAAAACAAATAAAGGCAAGGGATTAGTAATTTCCGTGCTCTTTCCGGAATTTATTGATTTTCTTAGGCATTTCAATTCCGTAGTTTAAAACTATTCTTATCTCAGTAGGAAAGCTTCCATTCTCCAAGTAACTTTGCCTGTTGTCCTCGAATTAATGGGCAGCTCTAGCAAAGCAAGGCCAAGTTTCATTACATTCCCATTCTCGTTTTGGGGCACTTCTAATTTGCAATTTTTCTTTCTTTTCCTAGGAAGAATTTATACCCTGATCGTGGGGGCGAACGAGAGACGATGGAGCAGGATGAGAAACAAGCTTAAAGTGGTGGCTGATTCCTTCAAAATGCTGGACATATGAACACCTCCATTAGAAATTTTCGGTTTCCAAATTTACTCGAAGATCAACGATTGTAACGTTGTAGAAAAGAACAATTATCTGAATTTGTTGTATCAGTTTCTACAATAAGTACACTAGCACCTATTTTCATTTAGAAAATGAGGCGGCGGCTTAGCCATTCAGATTCCATCCCATTCCATGCGATTAGATTCAATTTTTGTTGGGGCGTATCAAAAAAATCCAGTTGGCGAGGGAAGCGGACAAGAAAAAGAAGAAGAAGAAGTAGGAAAAATCACAAAAATATGGACGATAGATATTCTCTTGACAAAATGCCAAAAGTGCAGAATAAAATGTGCTAATTGAATTGACAGACGACGGCATTTATTCTCGTTAGAGACTACCTCACTACTCGTTTCATCAGGGATGACAACGCATCATCTCAACCGTCGATCAACCCCGGTTACCTGTGCTTATAGAATCGAAAGCCATGCCAAGAGCGGCAAGCGCCGGCGATACACGCTGTCGGTCTTCAACGCCAGCTCGACGTGTCGCAGCATGTCCGAGCTGCTGCAGCTGCACGCCAATGCAATCAAGCTCGGTCTGGCTGAAGACGTCTCCGTCACCAGCCAGCTGCTCTCCTTCTGCGCCGTCTCCGATGCTGGGAGCCTCGACTACGCAACCCTTCTCTTCAACCATCTCCTCCTCCATCATCTCGACCGCATCAACTCGTTTGTTTGGAATACCATGATCCGCGGCCATGCTCGGAGCGCCGATCCCGTCTCTGCCATCCGCCTGTTTGATGAAATGCTAACTCGGGGTCTGGTCCCCCCCGACAAGTTCACCTTCCCTTTTGCTCTCAAGGCATGTGCACGGAAGCAGGCGCTCCTCCAAGGGCAGCAGCTGCATTCTCATATCGTAAAGTCAGGGACTGCCTCTGATCCCGTCGTAAAGAACGCGCTGATCAATATGTATGCCCAGAGCGGTTCGGTGGCATCTGCGCGCCGAATATTCGATCAAAATCCTCAGCGGGATTCCGTTTCTTGGAATTCTTTGATTGGTGGGTATGTGAGGGAAGGGCAGCTCGAGGAAGCTGGACGCCTCTTCTCCTTGATGCCTCAGGAGAAGAAGACGCCCGTCTCATGGAGCATAATGCTATCTGGGTATGCCCGCTTGGGATGCCCTGAGCTGGCCAAGTCGTTCCTCCGTCAGCTTCCTGCTGAATTTGCCCCCAAGGATTCGCCCATCTCTCTTACTTGTCTGATCTCGCTGTACATGGAAGCTGGCGAGGTGGAGGCTGCGCGTAGGGTGTTTGATTGCATGAATTTCAAGGATGTCGTTTGTTGGAGTTCACTGATATCGGGATATGCACACAATGGCCATTGCATGGAGGCTCTGAAGCTCTTTAACGAGATGCAGAAGGTCGCCGAGGACATAAAGCCAGACAAGGTGTTGCTGCTCAGCGTCATTTCCGCATGTGCCCATCTAGGAGCTCTCGAACAAGGCAAATGGCTTCACGCCTATACTCAAAAGAAATTCCCATCGGCGGGGATGCCAGAGGGCGAGCTTTCCTGTGCGCTGATTGATATGTATTCGAAATGCGGTAGCATTAAGGATGCGCTTGAGGTCTTCCGCAAGATCACAGCTAAAAACCTCATGATGTGGAACGCTATTATCGGCGGTCTTGGCGTCAACGGCCATGGAAAAGCAGCTGTTAGCTACTTTCAAGAGATGGTGGGGAGTGGGATCGTGCCGGACAGAGTCACTTTTGTCAGTGTTTTAGGTGCCTGTGCGCACTCAGGTCTATTGGAAGAGGGCCGAAAACATTTCCAGCTTATGGAAAGATCATATGGTGTTGAGCCTGATGTCAAACACTATGGGTGTATGATAGATCTCCTGGGGCGAGCGGGCCTTGTGCATGAAGCTGAGGCTCTGGTGGAGACCATGCCTTTGACCCCAAATGTAGAGATATGGGGTGCATTGCTTGGGGCGTGCCGCAAACATGGAGATGTTGCCGTGGCCGAGCTGGCGGCCAGGAAACTCATGGAATTGGATCCTGAACATGGTGCAGCTCTTGTGCTCCTCTCTAATGTCTATGCCGCAGCAGGACAGTGGAGCAACGTAAGAAGTGTGAGGCAAGAGATGAGGTCTAAAAGAATAAAGAGGGTGCCTGGATGCAGTATGATTGAGTCAAAGGGCAGTGTGTATGAATTTGTGGCAGGAGATGTTTCCCACCCAAGAGCGGAGGAGATATACTCCAAGTTGCAGCAAGTGATTGAGCAGCTAAAGCTGTTTGATCATGTATCGGAGACATCAGCAGTGCTGTTTGATGTTGGGGAGGAGGAAAAGGAAGCCGCACTCACATATCATAGCGAGAAGTTGGCCTTGGCCTTGGGCCTGATAGATACCAGCCCAAAGGACACTATACGCATTGCAAAGAACCTGCGTGTGTGCTCTGATTGCCACTCCACAATGAAACTTGTGTCTCACGTTTATCGGAGGGAAATTGTACTGAGGGATCGAAATCGTTTCCACCACTTCAAGGAAGGCTTATGCTCCTGCAGGGACTACTGGTGAGGGATGACTCAGTGCTGTCAATTCATGGAATTTTTCGTAAATGACGCCCGCATTCCATATGATGGTGATTGTGTGGACGTCTGAATAGCTTTGTAAGCTGGGTACAAAAGTGTGCTCGTTTAAGAAAACATTCCCTGCCCTATGGGCACAGCTATTTTGTAAGCAGCGCAAAATGGAGCAACATGAATTTCATAGACTACTAACGCAATTCCGAATGAAAGCACAGCATGAGACAATGATATTGGTAGAACTAACAACAACGCAAAGGACGCAAAAGGTTTTCCACAGGATCCACGTGATCCAACAGATGCAAGAAGAAGAGAGATTTATCATCTATAAACCTGTGCAACCAAAAAGATTTTTTTTTTTTTTTTTTTTTTAAAAAAAAAGGAATCACAGCCCGTATTTCTCAAACCACAACCCCAATACAAATAATGAAGGTACCCTCTCTCCGATTTATAACAAATTAATATAACACGGAGGCAACAACCCTCCCCAGAAAGAAAGTATCGCCTCCAAAAGAATGAATCACACGCCATTTCAAGTGCCTGCCCTGCCCTCTCAGTGCACTAAAACCAATCCTACCTTTAGTCCTACTTACTGCACAAGGTTAACTGTCACCACTAACCACAACAACAAGGTCACAAACTCAGCACTTCTTTTCTCAACCCATGCTTTATACAACCGCCCACATTTGACGCCGGGAAGACTTAATGTTAGCAGTGCCTCCAGTGAGCAGAAAGGAGCAGCAGACGAGAAGAAAAGGATATATAAATTACATCGGCAAGAATATAACCTGTCTGTCTACACTAGTCGATGTTGCCGAAGACCCTTGGCAAAATGTGGCTGCATCAACCTGACATAAAGGCCATTTGCTGCCACCAGGGAATCATGGCTTCCCTGCTCAACGATTCGTCCACCATTGAGAACGACAATGTTGTCTACATGTCTCATCATTGCCACTCTATGGGCAATGAGTACAGTCGTCTTGTTTCCCATGATAAGTGTGTCAAGAGCCTCCTGCACAACCCGACTTGATTCTGATTCTATTGAGGAACTTGCCTCATCTAATAACAAGATTGGCGCATTCTTCAGCACAACCCGAGCAATGGCAATCCTCTGTTTCTGTCCTGGTGTCAAATCAACGCCCCTCATGCCTATATGTGTATCATAGCCATGAGGTAAGCTGCTGATGAAATGGTGGGCATTTGCTATCCTTGCTGCCTCTTTCATCTCAGCCTCAGTTGCATTGTGACGTGCATAGATAATGTTCTCCCTGATAGTAGTCGAAAACATGATGGGTTCCTGCTGAACCAGACCCAGGTGGTTCCTCAACCATCTCAAATTGAAAGACTTAATATCTCGGCCATCCAGTAAGACCTCGCCAGCAACTGGATCATAGAATCTCTCTATCAAAGAGATTATTGTGCTCTTCCCAGAGCCAGACACACCAACCACTGCCAGTGTCTGTCCACCATTAACTTTAAGGCTGAAATTACTCAACACCATCACCTCAGGACGTGTTGGATAGCAGAAATCAACATTCTTCAGCTCAAGGCTTCCATAGACATTTGGTGGTTTAAGACCCTCCGGGTCATCGGGTTCTATCTTGGGCACACGGTCTATGATTTCAAAAACTGAAATGAGTGATTTGCGTCGTTTAAGAATGTATGGTGCAAGGCCAAAAGGTTCGACCAGTGCAAAAGTAGCAAAAGAGAATACAGCATATTCTTTCAGTGCTGTATGCAGAGTCAGATAACCATCTCTGACTGCAATGGCTGTGTACCAAAGAAGGAGAGCATTGCAGGCAAAAAGCAAGAACTGAGAGATGCCAAAGGCAAAACCAATGCCTATTCCGTGCAGAAAACTCTTCTTGAATATTCTATTCAGTTGGAATCTGTACAGCTCCATTACCTTATTACCAGCACAGAATGCCACAACTGTGTAGATATTCCTCACTGCATCCTCAAGGACCAATGATGCCTTCCTGTGCATGTCTTGAATGCCTCTTGAGAATCCAGCAAGCCACATTTTCTGCAAATTTAAATTTACTACCATTTAGCATCCAAATATAACATATTGCAGAAATTTTAAAACATCGACATAAGTAAATACTATTACCAACAAAATTAAATGCATGCATAGTAGCACCAATGGCACGTGTAAATAACAGAAAATCATAAGTTGCAAGCGGTTAAGCATGTTATAGGTTGAAAAGAAAAACACTAGTGCCAAGTACTACATCAATATCAGTTGGTGCACCTGTGCAATGACGAGCCAGTTGATCCATTACGGTGACACAAAAAAAAAAAATTCAGAACAGGACTAGATATGAGCAACGATGCAAACCTGTGCAATAGCAGAAATAATAAGAATTGGAAGCGTAGCCAAGGCCACAAGTGCCAATCTCCATTCTAGCAACATCCCAATGAGGATAGCAACAATGACAGCAGCAGTATCCTGAATGAATATAGAAAGTCGGTTACTGAAAGCAGCACGAACAAATGTAGCATCATTTGCCAACCGCATTGACAAGGTGTCTGCACTGTTTTCTTCTTCATCAAACCAACCAACTTCATTGCGCAGCATAGCTGAAAGCAGTTTATGTCTATTAGTGAGAAATGAACTTGATCTTGAAAATCGAAATATGGAATTATATCACATAGACAAGGTAGGCCAAACCAGGATAAAGCATTTCCAACACAGATAACAGAATTTACCTGAGAACATCATTCTCCTAACTCTCTCAGTCATTTTCTCCCCCATTATACCAAAATAGAAGTGCTGCAAGAAATTGGCAACCACCGTGACTATGCCCATGCATGCAATGATCAAACACCACTTGTTCACTTCACTATTAAGGTTATGACCAGTTTTCCTATAATATGCCTCCACTATGAGCACAAGGATATAGGCAAGAAGGGGATTGAAAGAACCAAATATGGCAGCGCCAGTGCTCCCTAGGAGAGCGTAAAACCACTCTGCAAGGCTGAGCTCAACAAGCCTCCAAAATGAAGGAGGTTTTTTATGTTGAGAATCCCTTGAGTGCCTTTCTCTACTCAAGATTTCATCAGATTGACTGAGAGGCCGGCTGAAAGTCTTGGAGTGGGAGCGCTCATTTTTTGGATCAGAAATCAAGAGTGGTGAGATTGGTGACTCGGGATCTGAAGTACTTGATGTTTGCCGATGCATGCGATGAACATCAATTTTTGCTAATTCAGGTAACCTTGACTCAAAGCTGTCCTGCCTCTTTATGGATGGGAGTGCTTGTTCCGGCACGTCCAAAGGCATCCCATTTTCAGAAGGTGGACTTTGAGTTTTTGGCGATTCTTGTGAGTTAACACCCAAATCCTGGTGCCGTAGTCCATGGCCACCATGCAATCTCTGCAAAGATGGTGATTTGGCAAACTTAGGAGATGATGACTCCTGGAAGCTGTGGCCAGCTGAAGAATCTTTTTCAATTTGGAAAGTTGCTGATTCCCTGTAATTCCTCATTGGCATCCTACAAGAGCACAAATAAACATTATTATGAAACATCCATTGTTGTAATATTGATATAGCTGGCAATAATGCTTGACAACAAAGACCATGTTTATAAAATGTGTAATACTGTTAAGGATTTCAGTAGCAGTCGCTGCTTATACTGACATAGTTATCCATTGCTGACCTCAATTTCCGAATTTCCACCCATGCCAGATGAATCAGACATAAACACACCTTTTAGCGGGTAAGGTTCTCTGTGTTATATGAAGTCTAGACAAAACAAGTTTATACATGCTGATTTCGATCTGATCATCTTTCACTTACATAACAAGGCAGCAGTAATAAACAATAAAGGATCAAAACTCAACTTCAAAACTCATCATGGTAGAGATTCCAGAGAGAAAAGGACAGTGCACCAATAATTAAGGGTAAATCATGTTAATGTTTTCTACTAAAGAAACAATCCCCCTATTATCAAATAACTTTCAGAAGAATGCTGCGTAAACACAAATTCTCCGAATACTTTTGAGTCCCAACAGCCTTCATCTTTGCTTGCGTAAGGGGAAATAGCAAGCACAAGAGATATAAACATTAAATCCATGCACTATTTACCTATTCCATAACAACGAAAGTTTTTCTTGATAAATATCCACATTTCTCATAATCAGTCTGTGTTTATAATGTCTTCATTGACATTATGCCTGACATCACCACCTAACTTAGGGACATCATTTGAATTTTCATTTTCTCAAAACATTCACAACCATTACAACAATCACAAACAATCAAAAAAGTAGTTACAAACAAATGCAAGCAAATCATTAGAAATTTAACATGTTGAAGACAGGAAACGCAAAAAAATAAAAATAGGTTTCCGGGCAGCAGCATAACACTTTGGTACAGAACAATAGTGATTGGGATGCATGTAAAAGCATCCATGTCATTCACCAGAAGCTTCTCTACAATCATGCAACTAACCTCTTTGGAAGCTTAGCTGCCTCTTCACATCTCAGGAGCTCTGCATAGAGGCCATCTAGGGCTAGTAATTCATCATGTGTGCCCATTTCAACAAGCTGGCCCTCTTCCATCACAGCTATATAATCAGCATTCCTTATAAGGCTAAGCCGCCGAGCTATTATGATAGTTGAACGGCCCAGCATCAGTATATCCAGAGCTGATTGAACAGCCCTCTCTGCCTCAAAGTCAAGACCACCAGTGACCTCATCAAGCAGAAGGATAGATGGATCTGACAGCACTGCCCTAGCAATCGACAGTTTTATTTTTAGCTCTTCAGGCAGTACCAAGCCAGTTGTGCCCACCTGTACAAGTTAAAAATTCACTCAAAACAATAGAATGTGGAGAGAGAAAAAGCAATTTTTCATATTGTCAGGCCAGATAGTACCTGTGTATCATATCCTTTGACCAGGGAGCTAATAAAAGTATGTGCATGCGCTTTTTTGGCTGCCTCTTCAATTTGATCTAAAGTGGCACTTGATCTTCCATAAGCAATGTTGTCCCTTATGCTCAAACTTAGCAGGGCAGGTTCCTGGGTGACAAGCCCGATTTGGCTTCTTAACCATTCTAGTTTAAGGCTTTTAATATTGTGACCATCCAAAAGAACCTCCCCTGTGAAACAAATTACACATCAACTAATCCTGCAAGTTTATTTCTTTGGAAGAAAACAATAAAAAATAGAAATACATGATATTGTCAGAATACCTAGTGTAGGATCATAGAAACGTTCCATAAGAGGAATTATGCTGCTTTTTCCTGAACCATTTCTGCCAACAAGAGCCACCGTTTTTCTAGCAGGTACAGTAAGATAAAACCCGCTTAAGATGGGAATTTCAGGACGAGACAAGTAGCTAAAATACACATTGCGGAACTCAATGTTCCCTTGCACTGAATCTAAGGTGTTTCCATCCTGATTAACGGTAGAAGTTGACCGGCTGATCATCTCATAAAGTCTATAAGCAGCAATTCTCCCTTGCTCAAAGGAATAAAAATTCGTTGCTGCCTGGTTCAGCCCACTACAAAAAACAAAATTGGAATTCTGGTTCAGAAAATTTGGTAATAAGGCAACAAACCAATGTAGGATCAGCACGTCAATAAGATGAGAGATGCTCACAGGCCACTCAGAATAACAGCAAAGAGAGCTGTTAAAATTTCACCACCAGTGGCTTTATGATGAGAAACTAGGAACCGCCCAACCCAAAGTTGCAAAGCACAAGAACATATTGCAAGTCCATAGGTAAATCCAAGTCCAAGTCCTTGCACAAGACTTATCAATATACCATATCTCAGAGTCGCTTGAAGTGAAGTAGCATAAGAATATTTCGCCAAAGTCTCATTTGTAAATGCATACAAAGTTCTTATGTATGAAACTGCCTATAAAACAAAAAAGATTAGTTCAGCTTGATGTTTGACAAAACTTGCAAGAACCAAAATGCAACCAAAGTCAATTTTTTCCATCGCCATCTGGTTCTACCAACAAAAACAGGAAAAAGGAATTGCAAGTGAATAAACAACTTCAAATGCACTCTCCTTTGTGATTATGCACTACCGAGAACATAAAAATCTGACAGATGCATTAGTGGATCTTGCTTTATTTTAAGAACACAGGTTATATATTGAATTGAAGTAATGTAACAAAGAAAGAAATAAAGAAAAAGGAAGATGAAAAAAATTGACAAGCAATCATAACAAGCCGTGCAATTCAAATAAACTGTCAAGCACCATAAGTTTTGTATAGCTGTGGTTCTCCACCTCATTGTCCTTTTCTCAACAGAATTGTTCATAATTATAGTTGTACTAGGGAAGACTAACCTGCTCAGCAATACTAGCGGCTTCAGCATATGCATCTTGAATATTTTCAGCAAGCCTATGAAGAAAAATGTTTGAAATCCCTCCTGCAGCAACAATGAAAGGTCCAGTAGCTAATGTTAGCAGTGCGATCTGCCAACAGTTGACCAATCCAATGACCAAACCACCAAAAAATGTTGCCATGTTATGAATATAATTTCCAACCTGTTACACAAAAGTTCACCGTCAGGGGTAACTCTAATTACATGCAGAGTTCACAATGTTCTCCATAATCATTAGAGGAAGCAATCAAATAGTTAATTTTGAACAAAGTATTGTCTGTTACATGAACAGTTGACATACTTTCTCGCTTAGAGCTGATTGAATGAGCAGCACGTCACTCAATACTTGACTCACGATGTCCCCATTGTTCCCATAAGTATCAAAAAAGCTCATATCCTGGTTTAGCAACACTTGGACATACTTTGACCTGATGACTGCAGTCTGCCTCTCTCCGGTAAGAATCCAGCACGAAACCTCTATAGCAAAGGATAAAGCAACACCCAAAGTTTCAGATGGTTATCAGACAAGTGTAGAAAATGCATGGAGTGAAAACGAAAAGAATTTTATCTCACCTATCCATCCAGCTGCGAAAACACCTGAGGCAATATAAACAACGTACAGAGCACGCTGCAGAATATAAATAGTCAAAAAAAAAAAAAAAAACACACACACACACACACAGAAATGTAAGAAAGGGTTATAACATCAGAACTTGGATAGATATGAATAAAACCGGAAGACGATGTCAAGAAAATCTGTAAACTACAGTAGCATGAAACAAAATAGTCATTGCATTTGATTGTGACACATACATCAGGGAACTCAAACAGTGGAAATTGCATGGCATTATTGACAAGATCTTAGAACATTTTAAAAATTACATATGCAAGGCTGTTAACTACCCTGCAAAACAGTGGGAACTAGAATTTGGCCCAACATGAACCTATATTGTTGGTAGAGGCAATCCCCTATAACTTACATCCTTCCAACAAGTTTTGTATGGTTTCTAATTCCTAGGCTTTAATAGCTACTGATTTTCCTCTAGTTGTACAGAATACTTTATACGTGGATGGCATGGGCAATGAGAACACTGTTCCAAATATTCATATCATATCAGCTTTGCCGTGTGTGGCAAAGATAGCGAGGACATGGTATACAATATGCGCATCATACTGGCCAAGGCCATCATCATATCAGAAAGGCACAGGGAAATTCTTCAGTGATTTACAGGTATAAAGAAACCCTAGAACAAGCAACAGCCACCTTGAAAGTAGACTCAGCGCTATAACAAAGTGACTCAATCCCAGGGGAAGGGAAAGAATAGAACTGCATCAAGCACACACATGAAATATGAAAATTAGGGGTCTCCAGACCCAACCTGAGCCTGGGCCTATGTTACAGGGCCTCAGCCCCAACTCAGTGTTGAAACCTATATTCCTATTTTTGGACCAGGTACAGAACAAGGTTCAGGTTTTAAATTTAGCTTTCAAATTCAGCAGTGCACTTGGTCATTATCTGTAATCCTCTCCACAAGCTCTATTGAATCCTCACCCCCAATCTAAAATATGAGCAGATCCACATAATCACACTTCCTTACATGGGTGCAAATTGGGTTGGGACAACCTATGATCCAACCCTTTTGACAAGGTTAAACCAATATTTTCATAACCTAGGTAGGGGCAATTGCGAACTATGATCCAATTGGATCATAGGAGATTAAACACATCCCAACACAAAAAGTCTCAACATGCCCTGCATATATCCTTTTATTAAAAAATTTATGAATATATTTTTATCTTCTTTCATTTTCTTTTAAAATTTTCACATTATTTATAGTTAATTATAATTTAATTTTTCAAATTACAAACTGTAAAATTAAGGTGAAAGTTTCACATAAAATGAGATTTTAGATTAAATAAGTCTTTAAATTTTCAGAATGAACCCGAATTTTCAACACAAATTACTAACTTGAGACCAATCCAAATTTCACCCAATTTCTAAGAACATCGGATGGGAGTTAAGTTGACCTTGTCCCTACTTAGTATATAGGATTAAGCGCAAAGCTTTTCAAATATGGTAAGGGTAGGTTTAATCTCCCCCTGAGATGACCCGATCTGATTTTCAACCCCCAACCCCCCGGCCCCGTAAAATGCTCCAGAAGCTTGAAGGGAAGCACTTTCTTCCCCACTTGGATGACATATTCAAACACCATCAACTGCCCCCACAAGAAATTGCGGAACTCAAACCCAGAGATCTTCAAATCATCCTTTAAGGATTGCGCATCTACAGCACGGACAGTGATCATCTGGCTGCAAATCAGATTTTGACGGTCAATCCTAGTGGGCCATGGGATCAGTGATGGGCAAACCCAAGCCTGGTTTTTACAATGTCTGACAAGCCGGGTTTAGGCCGAACATACCAAAGTTGTGCCCCTAATGAAAATTAGCATGATATGCTACTTTGAGCCTTGCCTAGAGCTAATACACATTCCAACTGATCACAGTTCATTGCAGTCATGGACCCCAACCCCACCACACACACACAAAAAAAAACCTAGTATGGCCTTGGAGTTGAACCCACGTGCTAATGTGACCAACCAAAGTTTTTTACCAACAAGCCAAGCATCAGCCCCTTGTATGCGTTGTAACACGTGTTTAGAAAGTCTAGTTGCACAGAATGTCAAATTTGGATAGTATCCCTCATGACTTGTGAATACCCACTTGTTTAGGAAGTCCAGTTGCACAGCACACCAAATTTGGATAGTATCTCAAACAAATTGTGAGCACTTAACAACTTAGCCACCAAAGATGCATTTACAGCCACACAATTTTATAAAAATTCTGGCAAGCAATTTCAAGCATCAATAGCATCAATTTTTTTGCTCGTTACTTGAGAACATGCTATTCCCATATAGCTGACTATTCTACACTCTACTCAATTGAAATGCTACAGCAGCACACACTGATTAGTGTCTTTCTTTCTTAAACCCGGGTTTTTCTTCTCTATTCTGAAACGAAGTCCTTTGACTCCTTTTTAAATTTATTTTTTTTTAAATCCCTGCACTCATGCTAAAGCCAAAAGATTGTGTTTGATGTGAGAGAAAAATAATCACATAAACGGCCATAATTCTTGGTGTCGCCCTATCCTAACTCAATGGGGTTCTATTACCACCACAGAACTTTAAAAAAAAAATCCCAACTCAACAAAATGATTTTTCTACAAAAATTAATACAACATGCATAATGCATACGTCAAAATTCAAGACGGTGAATCCAATCAATAAAAGCTAAAAAAACCAAACTACCCCCACCTAAAGAGTTCAAATATCAGGGAAAAGATTTTATTTTTGGAACATACCTTTGTCAACTCCTGAAAAACATCCTCCTCCCACGCCTTTCCCACTCCCTCCCTAGTAAGCAGCTCTAGCACCTTTCCAAAGAAGTGCAAATACACAACCAGCGCGGTCCCATGCGCCGCCGCAGCAACAGACCCAACGACCATCAACACCCAATCGAACCCATCCGCACAGGCGAACAGCCTGGAGAACGGGACAGCAGCAGGCGGCGGCTCAATCTCATCGCCCTCGTCGATCCCGCCGCCCCCGTCGTCCTCCACATTCACCGGCTCGGTGCTGGATTCCAAGTACGGCGACGGCGACTCGGGCGGCTCGGACACCTCGGAAACGGGCGTCAACGGCTGTATGTGAGGCGGAGACCAGCCAAAGAGGCCGCGGGAGACCATCATCGTGCCGGCAGGAGATCTAAGACCCTAAACCCTAACCCTAAATCATACGGAGGAAGCGAATTTGTCCGAGAAGATAACGAAAAGCGACAGGGAGACACACACACAGAAAATAATGCGCGGATAGAGATGGAGGATTTTGATTAGTGAGAGGAGGGAAACGGAGAGGGGAAGTGAAAATTTGGAGTTTGATAGTTGGGATTTTAGGAGGCTTTTGGTAGGCGTGAAAAGTGTTTGCTGGGTGTTTGGTGTTTGCTGGGGGTGGAGGAAGATTATCTGACAGTGGCCAGCATCATTGCCTTGTGCCTTTTGTGCATTCCACCGCAACTCTCTGGCCCTCTTTTGTCAGACAAATCGTACTCGCAACGCGCGCGAGTAACTGCTTCTATATTCATCGATGCACCTTCGCACGTGCCGCCGTGGTGGCTGTGTTTCCACTGCGCACCCCAACTGCAGGCATTATCTAGCGGCCGCTCGACCCCATCAACCGCCCTCTGGCGGAAGAATTATGCGCTTGTAGCGTTCGACAGTTAATGGAATTGGGAGAATTTTCCTGCTTTGGCCCGTTCAATATGGTGGAGAAGTAAAAAAAGAAACATAAATTAAAGGATATGATGATCTTAGTGATAAAATAAACAATATTATTATTAGTCGTTATAATATTTAAATTAGTATTTTAAAATAGAATTTTCTCCTAAAAAATTTTAACCATTTCCACCTCTCCCACCTATGTAATTTGAAAATCGAAAAAGAAATTCTAAGCACTTCCACCTTTCCTACCTATGGTGATTTTTTTCAATTTTATTTTTTTGAATAATATTTATTTACTAATTTCATAGATTCAAAAAAAAATTATTCCCTCTTTTTAAAACCATTTTGTTGTGCGCCTTGCTCAAACACTAACTGTTCAATTAGTTATGTTGGTGAGCGCTAGGAAAATGGTGATCAACGAGAATGGAATTTCAAAAGTTAAAGATTGATATGATATAATAAGAGTTAAGCATGATAAAATAGGGTAATTATATACAAGAAAATGAATGAAATATGAAAATAACAATAAAAAAATAAAAAAGTTAAGTTAATGACATCAAATTATAGCCAAAAAAATGTTGTTGGTGTCACAACATCATGGTAAGCATTTGTGCATTTAATTGTAGGTGGAAGGTTCAACTATCCCCACCCCTAATTTCTCCTAGCTCTGGGGTTGTAATTTTCCCCAGGTTTGTAAAAACTTTCTTCTATATTGGGAGAATTTAAATCGTATCCAGTTATAGTATTAGTTGTCATGTTGCATATAAAATAATTTTTTTAAAAAAATCATAGCAGATAAAATAGGGCATGATCATATGTGATGTATTGCAATATGGGTTTTTATTTTTATATTTTTATTTTTACGTGGGCCTAATTGTATTCATTTCATATATCAAAATATAATATTTTTAATTCTTGTATTTTTTACAATTTCTTGAAAAAATAAAAAATTATCACCCTATTTCACTAGATGAGTGCATTTTTTATTTTTAAAAATTTATAAAAAAAAAATACACCAGATTATCATCTTTCCAAATTGCACACCCAATTAACGAGGCATGCCATCAACATGATAGTTGGTGGTGGTCTTTCAATGAGTTCTCACTTTAACTCTTTGCAGCAAGTTGTAGCTACTTGAAATGCTAGGAGAAGATCTTTAACTCATTCCTAACCTCCCAGAAATTAGTTGTCGGCTGGCTACCATGACACTCTCTTGTAAGAAAAAGCATCGTTTTCAACCTCCACCTTCTAACAAAAAATATGAACGTGACAAGAAATAAAGGAGAAAAATAATGTGCATCTAAGTTACGCGTGAAAAGAGCATAACCTTCCATCAACAATTAATCAAGAGACACATGTGGTTTGGCTCAACATCGCCTTTAGTTGCTCATCATCAATGATGAACTTGCGGATTTGAGTTATAAACTTTTAATCAATTATCAATGCCCTTGTAATTTTGCATGGCCAGGGAGAGAGAGTTTTCACCTAACATTCCAAAATTAGTGCATCTCCTCCAGGACACCCAATTGAATGGGATGGAAATAAGATATGAATTTCCATTACTTTTTATTTATCAATATAATTATTCATTTTTGTTTATTTTCAATACTTCTTTTTTCATTCCAAATATCATTTTTATTCTTCGATATGCGACAACCCTTTTATCCAATATACCCATCCAAATCTTACCTTATCTCATCCAATTGAATGATCTTAAACTTGTGCTAATACACCCAAGACATGATAAATGTTTGTTGCAAAATAAATTTACTTTAACTAAATATGCAATTAGTTTCTGATTTGGACTGCAACAAAAACCTAGCAAGCTAGCAAGATTTAATTTCCCACCAGATTAGTTAGTCATAAGTTTGTTGAACTTTTGAAAATTGTGTATCGTTAATGTGTATCATTTTCTTAACACCCTAGTTACCCTCTGTCCACTAAAAGGTAAATATTAGTCTCTCGATTGTTTAAAATTTGTTTTGTATGCAGAAATGTTTAAGACGATATAAAAATTGGTTTCAAAGTCAATTTATTTATTTTTTGATGATAAAATAAGTAAACTTTAACAATGACTACAAAAGTTAATGTACAACCGGTTTGCAATATCCACAGGGGTTCCCCCCTCCCCTCAAATTGAACTTCGGCTTCCATTCCTGTTGCCTTTGAAGCCAGTTGATGAGCAGTTGCATTTCTCAATCTAAGGACATGGAAAAAACTATAGATTCAAATTCAGTTTCAAAGTTAATTTAAGAAGAGGCAGAGCGACAAACAAGCAATACAGAGCACGTTTTAGATGGGAAAATAGACTTAACTGTCTAAATATACAAAATTACGAGGGCTTTTGTATGAAGAAAATAATTATCCGCATCCAGAATGTTTGGGATTTTGATAATAAGAATGGAAAATGGACAATATAAAAAGTCAGCATCATTAATTATCCAATTATCATATTTTTAACCAACTGAGGCTAGCTCGGTTGGTCGTCAGCAGCGGCGCAGCACTGGTTTGTGCGGCTGGCGGGGGATTGAATCTCATACGGGATTTCGGTCCCAAATTGAAGGGCGTGGGAGCATGGTGGTCTCCCGGAGGGGAAAAAATGTGGGAGCAGGTGGTCTCCCGGGGGGAAAAGTGTGGGAGCAAGGTGGTCTCCCAGGTGGCTGTTGGAAGCTGTGTCTTCCAGATTTCTTTGGGACGTTATGTGTTCCCAGATTTGTAAGAATGTCTCAGATCTTCAAGTATGATATGTGTTGAGATACATGTAATTATATACCAATCAAAAAAAAAAATTTATCATATTTTTACTCTTATATTGTAATTATTTGTCATATAACTATAACATCTACTTTTATTTTATTCATACTTTACCCATATCATATTTATTTAATTGTATTCCATTTCCCGTTTATATCTTATGAGATGCTCCTCCAACTAGGTAAGACCACCATTCTACCCTTTGTATCTTCAACAAGACAATAGTAGCCCAAACATGATCACTTAAAATATATAAACATTATGCACTATTTCATAATACAAGTATGAAAGAAGTGGGGAAGTAGAGAGAAATATTTTATAAATGTGCACGAGTAATGTAGCATGATATGGCTAAAGTGGTAGAAATAGGTTACTTGTGCAATAAAATAATTAAAGAGTTTTAATCTTCTTGGACCGATTGGAAGCACAAGCTATTTCCAACCAGCCATGTGAACCGTTGGATCTTGTTGCATTTGGCAGATGAGAAGATAACCATTCGATCAAGGTTTAAAATTGTAGTTGATTCAGGAGCAACTAGACAAATTGTAAGCAAACTCCTGTTAGAAATAACAACTTGCAATAGTTCGCCCTATTGTGTTTTCTCTTTCCACTGGTAGCTGTTTTAACACATTACATCCATTGACTTTTGCAGCTTCTTCTCCCTTCTCTATGTTGTTCGTTGTATCCCCACTCTCATAACATCTATCCTCTATGTCTCTCTGTCTCTCTCTCTCATCTCCCCTAGCAGCTTACATTACTCCACTCCTATCTTCCCATTTCTCCCATTTTCTCCAACTTAAGTTTTTCCAATTTGATATGCGACTGAATCAAGGCACATGTAGATGCTTAGGCTGGAGATAATTGCATCTAGCCAACAAATTCAAGGTGGTGATGGGGCCAATTCTACTTTGCTCGTGCTCTTAAGTGGTGCTACTCTAGTTCTCTATCATGGATCCTCTATTGGGTCATAAATAATGAATCTTAATAATTTGACTCCAATTGAATAGACCCATTGTCATCTAATTTCCACAATGGAAAAATCGAAACAATTGTATTGCTCAATGTGCCCCTCACTCTTGAAATTAATTAATAGATCACCATCAATAGCACAAGCATTCGACATGTTCATGTCACGGATCAGCAAGCACCCCATTGCATTGCATCACCCATTTCGAAGGCAAATTTGACTTCCTTAAGTAAACAAACCATTTTTGTGGAAAGAGACGAGGAGGGCAAAAGTGATTTCCGATTGATGGAAGAAGAGCGGATTTCGAGGGGGTGAAGATTGAGGAGAGAAGTGGAGGTGGAGGAAGACGATAAAGTGGACGGAAGCAAATCATAGCAAGTTGCTAAGGGAGAAGTGAGAGAGAGAGAGAGAGAGAGAGAGAAGGGGGAGGGAGAAGATGAAAGAGAGAAAGGGGCAAGTAAGCTGGAGAAAATAGTATTTTCTATCTTGCAACCAGAGAGAGGAGAGGTAATCGGTGTGAAGAAGACTACTGTGAAAGAGGGGAACGAATAATAATATCATAAGAGAGAGAGATAACAGCCGCAAGCTCCAAGCATGTTTTTTGATAAGGACATACTTGGAATTTTTCAAAACATTAAATGCAGCTGCAACAACTATAATTTAAGATATAACGAACGACTCTCATCTCCCCAGTATTCAATAAACTACATCCAGCGGTAGACAACACCCTTGTTTCCAACCGTTTGGAAAGGATAAAAAATTCATCATTAAAATATAAGGATAAAATTAAAAATGCTAAATAGTTAGTTAATTAAGATATAAACTTTTCAAAATGTAAAGAGAGATGAATTTCTGCCCACTATTATTAACAAATGGTATCTAATTTGCACCTTTCCATGTAAATAGCCTTTTTTAAAATAGATTGAACTAATAATGTATTGGGTTCTATCGCAATCCATATCAATCAATGGATGAAACAAAATGACACAATCAAAAGATAGGATTGGCAATAGACCCAAATCTCACCTACAGTTTTGTGTGGCAAGTAATCTCGTTATTTGTCTTTGCTTGCTTGGGGATTGATTGAATGAGATAAGATTTTCCATTAAATAAACCATTTTCAATATGGCTTTGCATTGGTACCTATAGTATTGGGCATTTCGAAAGCATGTCATGACTTTTAACTAAATTATAAGTGTACTTATATTATTTCTCCAAAATTGGAAGTATATCACTTTTATTAGGGACACGTTAATTAGTGTTAAAATTTTATTGAAATGATGAAACTGCCCCTACAAAAATTTTATTTTAAAGATATTTTCTATTGCATTATTGATCATTTAAATTTGAAATTATTCACTGTATAAAATTTCAAAATCTGACCGTTACAAAATTAAATCTATATAAAGAGATGAATTTTTAAGAAATAAGTTTTTATATTTTTAAAATATTTTTTATAATTTTTATTTAATGAAAGTATATAATAAATTGATTATTTTTATTTTTATTATTTAAATTTTTTTTTTGTTTAATAATATTTTTCATAGCAATTCTTATGATATTTGTAAATAATAATCTTATTTTTATATAGATATTTTTGTCATTTCAGTAAATGTTATAAGACCCGTTAACATGCCCACATGGGACCGATGCCTGCAATTTTAGCAAAGACATGCATGTATGTTTATAATTTAGTCAAAAGTTACGATACATTTTCAAAATTGCCTAAGCTACATAGATACAAATGCAAAAACACATTTTCAATGTAATATCTAATTTTCTAATATATAGGTATGTTTGGTAACATGATAAAAAAAAACGAAGGTTAACATGTCAAGCTGACAGCCGGTGCTATAAAAAAATAGAACATCTTGTAGTAGTGCTTCGGAATGATTTTCAGAAGACCTTATGGATGTTCAAAGACCCTTTTATGCATTATGTCAGATATCAAGGAAATTCTCTTCTGGCATCAAAGGGGACTCATCTTTGTATGAAGAAATGGAAATCTTACCTTGTCCATTTTTGGCAATCTCATTTTTACTTGTGGTCTCAACCGAACAGGATCCATATAAACCAATTATACAATCATTCTTTCTATTTTTTGAGCTATCTTTCAAGTGTACGCCAAAATTCTTCCGCAGTAAGGAGTCAAATGTTAGAGAATTCATTTCTAATAGATACTTCTATAAAGAAATTTGAGACCCTAGTTCCAACAATTCCTCTGATTGGAATATTGGCTAAGGCGAAATTTTGTAATGTATTTGGGCACCCTATTAGTAAGTTGGCCCGGGCCGATTCGTCCGATTCTAATATTATCAGTCGATTTGGGCACATATACATAAATCTTTCTCA